>OV121093.1:17692190-18899690 GCA_921293015.1 Phorcus lineatus
CATAATACTGAAGTCAGTTTAATTCCTTGTTTGATTGGATGTTTTAGATCTACCCTCAGAGTAGTTTTAGAACTACCCTCAAAGTAGTGCATAGTAACTGTTTTGTAACAATACTAGACCAGTTATTGGGAAATATGTAGTAGAAAGGGGAAAATAGTCATTTTGAAAAAAACAAAACATTTCGAAAAAAAGTGGGGGGGCTGGGCAAGTCCCCCCCCCCCCCCCCCCCCTCCCCCATCCCCCCCGACCCCCAGTTCCTACGCCCCTGGTATCTAAAAGATACCTTTCGTTGAAATAAGTTCATATAAACGGAGCTCGGACCGATTCGATGAATCATATTGATGAAGAGACGTGTCAATTGGCTACGGTGCGCCATGTGGCTCTGACGGAATATGACATTAAAAGGTGTTTTCCTTCACTAATAAAAATAAACTATCTGTATGGATGATGATATATATTTTATCCACAAATTAACAAATGATTTATCATAAAACTAATCAATAAGGCCTTGTTATGCCGTAGGAAGGCTTTTCACGCTCGAAGAGCCGATGAATGGCTTCACTTTTCATTCTTGTTATATTTTATCGAGTGTGCGCTCACATTTATCTAGTTATAGAACCTCATGATCACTCTACCATGTCTCATCGTTAGTACCATGTTTCAACTGGATTATGTTACATTCATGTGCTGATAACATACTTATATAAACGGGATATATCCCCTTGAATTTAATTTCCACTAAAAGCACCCCGATATAGGACTGTCCCTTTGAGACTCTTGGGAGTTTGTTCCGGCTTTGAAATTGTTTCATGTAGTTTTCCATAAGCTCTGTCGGATTGACTAAGCAAACTCCAGAGGAATTTCTATCGTCAGCTGCCTGGAGAACTTTTTACTGCCGTAATATCAAAGCTTATTATTATCATTGTAACTTGATAACTGAATTACAAACGGTCTTTCGGAAATCATATTCGATTCAAATGCGTTATCATTCTTAAGCTTTGAAATATATATTTTTAGAACTTGAAAAGTAAGCTCTACAGTTCTCTCAGTTATTTAAGTAAAGCAATTGACACTGTTTTGCGAAGTGGCCTTTTGCTAAAAATTATTTAACTTAACAAAGAAAATGCTTCAAAAGTATCTACATGTGTCAAACTCATATGTAATGTGTTACGAGCAATAACGCATATAGTTATTTGTGGTACGACAAGGCGAACATTTTCCCCACTTTTTATTTGCATTTTGGCTAAACAACCTCCAGTCCTTTTTAACGGAAACAATTTCGGTGGTTTAAATTTTAGATATCCCACTTGATTGTCAGTTAAGATTATTTATATATTTTATTTATTGTTAAACATGTTATACTTTTTACCTTATTGATTTGTATGTGAATAACCAGAAAACAATATTTTTGTCTGGTCGCGACAGCTGTATACCTCTCCGTGATACATGACAAGTTTTGGTTGATATGGAATAAGTCTGCATACTACACTTAACAGATTTGTACACGTGAGAATCATTGTAAAAAGTGAATCTCTGAGAATGTCCTAGAACATGAGCTCGGACAGGAATAGTAACGGGAACTGGGTCGGGGTCGTCACCGATCTTATTGTTTCAGTGCGTTTGTGTCAAAGTGCAGTGAACGTAGCAGATGAGTCGCCCAGGCTCCAGTGTTAATCATTCTCTCCACAATGTAGAACAGATATGGATGCTGGAGGAACTTCACCGTTCGAAATTGCAATTTTTTAAGCCAATTGGTTAATTTCATTTGGTACAAGGTGCAAAACAGGTTCATAAGATTTAAGAAAGAGGTACAAGGGAGATTCAAAAGAGGTACAAAAGAGGAGTTAAAAAGGTACGAAATGTGCAAAGAGTTGAAAGGTTCATATGTGACACAGAGGTACAGATGAGATAGAAAGGAGGTACAGAGGAGGTGCAAATGAGGTACAACGAAGGTACAAAACAGATACAAATTAGAGGCAAAAGAGGTGAAAGGTAGACAGGAAGTTCAAAAGTATTGAACAAGAGGCTCGCAAGCCGGTCTGACTCTTGTGATTTTCCACAAATTGATTGACAATTCATTGCAGGATCTGAAATTTTTCAGGAGGGCTTGTTGAGTTTTCATAAAGCACTCACTGTTTACCGTAACAGATTTGAAGTACTGGATCATTTGTTTATCCGTGACCCCAGAGTTGGCTCAGGAATAACGGAGATTAATGAACGTTGATGAGCTGTGTAAGTACCTGCTTATAAAAATTGAAAAATTGTTATTATGAATAATGATGCTTATGATAAAAATGTTAATACAATTGTGGATATTTGACACCTTTTCCAGTTACTGATACATAAAACTACCTTCATCATCATCCTGAATGAAGCCCCATAGCGCTAAGCGCGGCCGTGTAGATCGTACATCCCTGTTTACAGTTACCCATTAACATCTGGATGGACTGAGTGGAATTTGGATGAAGTGCCATACCTTAAAACACAATGGGATCACATAATCATTTACGAGATAATTTCACATTATTTTGTACAACTACAACAAAGGTATTCAAATTCAATATGAGATGAAGATCATGCAACTGACATTTCCGCGTTACCAATTTCATTTTTACTTATCCGACAAATATGATTTTAGAATGAAAATATATAAAGCGTACAAATCAAGACAACTACTCAACCTGTCTCAAAGAAAATATCCTTGAACGCTCAACATTTTCAAATTAAATGTTTGAAACTAAAGGTGGGTATCGCTCCTCATTGCCGTATTGCAGTATATTACGTTACAGAAACGCGTATTGAAATACGTATTGCGACGTATAGTAACTTTTCGGATTGAAGATTTTCCATTCTCTCTTAACTGTCAACTGTTCAGCTGTTTGTAAAGATAGATGATTTAATTACTGGTTATAACACGTTTGCGCTATTTTCACTTTGCACATTCACACTTTGTTTTCAACTTTTAGTAAAATCACACTGTTTTTTGGGTTTTTTTCTGCAATATTATAAGTATATTGTTGATTTTAAACCGTCCGATATATTATATATAAGAGTGTGTACCGGTATGTATCATGTTCATTAATGTGCAATACACCGACGAAATCACACCCTTATTTGAAACTATAACATTTTCTATTCTATTTTCTACATAAACCAGATTCTAAATCACGATAAAGTGCTTCGTGTGTGAAAAGGTCCTATACAATTACTGCCATATTAAATAAATTCATTCAAGGATAAAATTATGCAAATGGCGCCTACATTTTTTCAAAGAAATTGTACACCCTGCTGACAATTCATCAAATTGTAAATGATCTATATTGTTCCTCAAAGTAGTCTTAACATTGAGGCAATGCACCTCAAGTAATACTCTCACAGTTTGACAATGGGCTTGGTAAACGAGTTCAGCCTCATTGAACTTAAAAAGGCGTGACATCTTATTTCGATAACTAATTTGAAACGCCCGTATTATCTCTTTTTGTGTAAACTACTTAATATTTCACGTGGAGAGATGCGTAAACGTGTGGAATCTTTGCCATAGTATGTGAATTAGCGATGTTCTGTAGGTTATGGTATTCGTAGAGGTATTTGGTCTGTGACATGCGTTGTATGTGAAGCTATATAGCATTTGCCAGAGTCGGATATCTTGTAGCATATGTGTTGTATGTGCATTATGTGTACATCATGGTCGGCTAATATGGGCTTCGTCTTGAGAGCCATTTGTAAGTGGATTTGAAGGCATCCAAAACTCTTATCCGTGCTAATGATTAACTTAATGTGAATATCGGACAAAACTCGAATTTATGAAACCGAAAATGAACGTTTCAAACGCTTTCCATTATCAAGTTTTTATTTAAACTGCGTTAGCAAAGTTTCAGAAATGACATTTTAACCCGTGCGTCCTTTGTCCGATATTGATAAAATTGCGGCTTTACACCTTCACAAGGTCAGTCCAGTAACCGATTAGCCTAAGAATGATCATTTTCTCCAGAATCAATATATTTCGATAAAAATACACCATTCAGTTTGGTATATTATACTGTAACAAGTCACGGAGTGTCGCCAAAGAACCATATTTGCCTGAAGGTTAAAGGTATTTATTATCCATATGTGTTGAGATAAGTCATGACATAAACTCCGATATGTTGCACATGTATAATAAACCCTAGCGGCAATTTGATTGGTCGAGTTGGATGACCACGTGACATCGGAATGTGGGACTACTTTTTTCATTCATAACTTTTTACTATGTACAAAATTTATACTATGACTTGCGTTAATCTCGTGTCCTCCGAAACTTTGATCGTTTCTAATAAATCATTCCAGATTGTCGGATGCCCAACACAGAAATATTGGTTCGCTTCTGTCGGCCAAAACTCCAGCAAAAAGGCAGTTGTCACTCCCGAATTCTCGCGACGTTGACGCGTTACCAGTCAATTTTGATCAAAACATTCTCCCGTCGAAACAAAATTCACAAGTTTTTTCAGTCCAGAACAACAACAAAGCAAGTCCCTCTGAAATTATCTGTACAATCTTTGCTGGGCCAATATACGGAGGTGTTTCCAACATCAGCATTGGAAATGCAACGGGTGCGACTGCCAGTGCCGTTCAATCAGCTGATCACCCGAGTACGAGTGAACCCAACCCGAAGCGTCGACGAATCTGTCCTGTTGTCTTTTCAGATTCTTCGGATGACGATTAAATAGCACATGCCGATCAAGTGCTGACATTCGTTTGACCTAAAGTTGTTGTTCAGTCGTTAATCTTGTCACCTTTATTTTTGACTTTTCATGTTGTTAGTGTCAGAGTTTCCGACAGTGAGTTCCTTTCGAATGCAGTAACAGTTACCGTACGTGATCGAAGTGATTCTCTCAAATGTGAGGTAATATTTAAGATTTTTGAATGTTACTGGTTTTATATTTTTTTCTAAAACTCAATTTGAAAGTTAAAATGATAAATGAAATGAAAACTATGTGACGTTTTCGAGAAAGAGTCGTGTTATGACGATTTCAAATTGGCGCTAAATTTAGTCTTATCACAACAAAGTCAGTGCACCGCGACCTTGACCTTGTCGACACTGTATTCATACCCCTACTGCTATATTTAGATCGCGGCTGAATATGAATATCTTGATCATTTTGGAATTAATTTTCTTAGAGAAGATGGATAATAAAGAAATTAACACACTCGCGTGGATGTCATATTGTATTTACAACACTCGTGCCTGAAAAATGATATTTCCCTCGCTCTCGCTCGGAAAAAATATCATTTTTCAGTCACTCGTGTTGTAAATACAATATGACATCCACGCTCGGGTATTAATCTCTATTTAACAATCCCAAGATATGGCTAAACATGTCAAGTGTACTTGACACTTGCAACACATTAGACTTTTCATAATATTTATGGTTAAATTGGGTTATACATGTATATGTATATATTGTAGGAAGGAGCACCCCCCCCCCCCCCCCCTTTCAACCTTACTACTACGTATCCCATCCCTGTCAAAACATCTGATAGTTGAGGTAGTTTCAAAATTTGTTATAGGCCTCTATAAACTTATAGAGAAAATTGAGGAAGGTTGTTTCAGGATGAAAAAAATATATATTGGTCTCTTTAGGCATCGAATATCTATCTTATATATATTAGTCCACATTTCCTCAAGCTCGAATATCCTCTTGAACCAAATGTTCCAACTCAGTGAGTCTCCCCTAGAGAAATAATGTAGATACATATTTTCAAACAACGAATCCCGTGTGACTCCTGGTTTAAACTCAAACGGAATCTCAACAAGGAAATCTCCAGGCGACGTTTCTATGCGACCACGAATGTCTCTCGACGAGTAACATAACCGGAGGATTTTGTTCTATCCACTGCGAATCTCTTCTGACAACGACGACTAAACATTCCGTATTCGCATATGTACCATCCGTTATAAATTTTTATACAAACTCTGTTTTAATAAGAACATTTCTCGGTCTAAGAATGTGGTGAGTGAGTGAGTGAGAGGGGGTTTAACGCCGCTTTCAAGATTATTCCACTTATATCGCGGCTGCTTGTATTATTGCAGGGAGAAAGCCCGCAACACTATTGTGGCTATGCATTGCAGTGAAACCTGCCAGCATCGGCTGGAACTAGCGTACCATGGGTGGTACTGCGCTGAATTTCAGTGTAGCATTGCACCCAAACCTGACTGCGTGTAGAACAGTTCTCTAATGCAGACAAAGTTGCCGAGCCCCTGGTCCGAAGCTGAACGCGCTAACCACTGCGCTATCCCGCCCCATATGTTTTTGGAATCGCCGAGATCAAAACAGTCCCTTGCGCATGAATTCTAACTTGCAGTAGAACCCTTCCCAGCAGACACAAAGACGTCTATTGTAATAGACGTCTAAAAAACGTCTTGGTTAAACAATGTCGTTGAAAATACGTCTAAATTTAGTCTAAAATGAAGGTTTAGAAGACGTTGAAGCCTAGACGTTTAATAGTCGTCTAAAAGTAGACGTCCAGTAGAGGTTTAATAGACGTCTGGAGGACGTTTTATAGACGCCTATTGGAATTTTAACAGTCGTTTAACGTCAAATTTTTCTGACAATGTGGTCTTGCACTTCTTTAACATGTTACAATTAGCGAGATATTACCAAAACTTCATTAAAATCATTTGAATAAACATTATGACAATTTACGACCATTTCATATATTAAAAATATAATATAGGACAAAAATCAAATATATTTGCGTAATTCATTGGATATATTGTAATATATTTCAAGTATTTTACAAAAAGGCAATTTACTATAACTATCTTGTCAATTATGCTTATATATTTAACTCTCTTCTTAAGATTCTATAATTTCTCAAAATTATTTAATGAAATTTTGACAAAATCTTACCGCTGTTCATCTTTTCCAGGATTCAGGGTTAATACTCCTAATAGTATGTGTTATTAAGACACAATTGCACAATATCAAAATATACATGCAAACATTGAGCAATGTTATGCCAATGTATATTCATTCCATAACAAAAATAAGGCAATTTCAATATGAATATCCTTTTTTCATTGGAAAAAAAGTTTCAATTTTTCAGCAGAAAATATAAAGTGCAATTTTGCCTTTCAAAACAAAACAAAAATTATTAATACGAACAATGTTAAAGAATGTAAAACAAATGTATTCAGTACAGTAAATACACAAATCCATTGTATTGTTTCGCTTTTTTTTTTTTACACAGTTTAGATACTACATATTTGTACTAAACGATTTCAGATATTAGCATCATAAAAAGAACTATTTGAATTAGATATGTGAATTCTCAACTAGTACTTGTAATGATCAGTATAGTTTATAGTGTCATTTGCCTCACACATAATAGTTTCAGCAACCAAATCCACGGAGCATTTAAAGAGCTTTGGTCATTTCCGTGTAGGCATCATTTCTTACTTACCAGGACTTTGTTATTCTATCTGAAAATAATTAAAGCATTGTTAACAATTGCAAAACTACTTTAAAAAACGTTCCATAGTTTTTCCATGTGTACTGAGTATGTAATAGAACCAAAATGTGCTTCACTTTGACAAATTTAAAAAATAAAACCTCTTTACAACAGTTTCAAAACCGATTGCTAACACTAACAAAAGTCGAAGTTCAATATTTTAGCAAATGTCTTAGTTAAAATAAAATATTCCTAAATAGTTCTATATGTTACTTTAGTAATGTGGCCCATTTTAATGGCTATCATTCAAATTTACAGTGTGAAGACAATTCCGCCTTTGATTTGTTGCTCTGAATACGTATAACATTATAAATCATAAATAGGACTAAGTTTCAGTCACATTTGTTTGGTTTTGTGGTGTGGTCAAACTAGGTGTGTAATGTTTTCATTTTACCGTACCGTAAAATTTCGAGTTAAGACCTGCAAGTTGACTCGTAAAGGTTGTTTTCTCAATATTAGTCAAGAATTGATCGTACATTGGCAACCTTTAATACGGAAAACGATTGTTTCTGCAAATTTCAAAATTTATAGGGAACAGTGGTGTTTATTGATTAAAAACAGTACAATTCTTCATGACCGAACGAGTACTAAACTAGACGCGTAAATGTCGCATGAAAGGTTGGAAAACTCTATTCAATGTTAGTAAAAACCCCTCCTTTACAACGGCAAACACGAGAAACGAGCATCTACAAGTCGATAAATATCGAGAGTGTCATAAAGGCGAGTCAACTTGTGTGATATCGCTTCCTGACAGACAAAGATAGAGGTAGTGAACTATGCTTTAGACAGTAATTTAATATATCTTGTACTGGCAATCCTTGAGAGTTGTGATACATGTGGAAATATGAATATGCAAAAGAATCAAACTTTGAGCGGTGCTGGACGCTATCTATTGTGACCTTTATTCTAAAAATAGATCCATTTTCGGTGACTGTTGTTTAAAACGGAACGGTATAGTTATAACTGCAAATTTGCCTCCCAATTCTATTATTTGATGTAATGAACAAATAATTGTATAACATTTTCTAAATAAAAGATAAAATGAAGGTCTTTTGTTCTATTAATGGCCTCAATCTACTTATATTTGCCGTAATGAAAATCCTATCCTATTCATACCCTATGATTTTGCAGTAGTTCTTAGCCTAATTAGGGTGCCTCCACCTTAGCCTTTTTAAAGGCTTTTCTTGCTTTACTCAAATCTCTCCAGTAATACCGCATAAAGCAACGGGTTCGACCACTACCTCAGGCAATGTGCACTCCGAACAACGGAGTTTAATTAACATAATTGTAAACCTAGCATTGAATGCGCCGACTAAGCCTATCAACTGCTACGGTATTACATATTTCTACAACTTTAATTGCATGGACACAGATGTGATTAGAATAGTCGGGTGTACATATGCAGCCAATATTGCAAGCTCAGTTCTTCAACACTGCTTCCAAATATATACATCTCGACTCTTATCTGTATGGAGGTAAGTAATGTTACTTTACTTCCATATTGTACCGACATTAGTAATTATAAAACTGTTTGTTACTTTAATTGTTTATTTTACCTCATTAGACATGTGATTTTGTTTTTTATGTATCACCATCCTTGTTTCATGTTTATCACTAAGCTATACCTATCCTTGTTTCATGTTTGTCACTTGGCTGTACCCATGTACAAAACTTGCGTTAGCTGATTACATTTAGAGAGCATTCAATTTATACCAAACACCATAAGTGAATAATATACAAATGATTGTTTACATCAACCTTCAAATTCTAACATCAGTTAGTATAGAATGAGACGTCCGTCAGAATTCGGCCCCGATTGTGATTTATGCAAATCCTTATTACAATACCAGGAAAATGTAAGCTCCGGTAGGCATAGCTCGCGGGGTCTCTGAAGTAGGCAAACCACCACACCACGATAAGGTATTGAGTCAAGTGGTGGATGATTCTTTGGCCCACTAACGAGAAACTGGCCGAAAGCAAACCGCGTCGTCGAAGAAAAAGTGACTGAGTAGTTAGGTAGAGCCTGTTTTTATTTCAGTTAGGCATGTGGATAAAATTTTTACCCGAATAAGAGTGGACAGTTCAGAGGGACAAGGATCGATAGGTTGACGGAAATAGAGTGAGTGAGGGGGATGTAGGGTGTTTTTAAACATTATTTCACACGTTTAATTATGAAATACGTGAATGAAAAACTTCAAAGGAAAGTGGAGTGATCAGGGAGACGGAAGGGTGAGTGACTATCACCCTAACTTTTTCGGGCTGATGTTTCAATCTAATAAATAAGAGGAGTGGACATCCTTCACTAAGATAACGGTCAAAACCATTAAATCACCCTTGTTAAACATTATATTTATTATCTAATATATGATAGGGAAATAAGCGCCGAGCCCCAAAACTTGACTAATAAATATACGTTTTGTGGTGGTTTGCGAGCTTCCGAGACCCCGAGAGCCGGAGCTTACATGTTCTGGGAGGGACACGCAAGCTGTACAGGTCGACGGGTAAAAATCAGGACAAATTTGAGTCGTTTTTAAACCTGCTTTCTTTCTCTCCCTATGCCTTTCTTACCGTCTTTTCTCTCATCCTTTCTCCCTGATGTGTCCACTCCATTTTGGATGCTTGTTGGCTGAAATATTGCTCAAGGGGCGTTAAACAACAACTCGCTGATTTGGATGCTTGTCATCCACATTTTTAATAACTGCAATAGTCAATGCAGTGGGAAATGCAAACAGGCCCGTTCCCGTACGCTTACAAGGTCTCTTCAGCTACGTAAGTACTGGTCTGTTACCTTAGATGCCAAAACCCTGGGTTACTGAGGATGATATACATTGTAGAAGGGCTATGACCTGTTGAAATATTTTACGGACGTTTTCGAGTGAGTGAGTTTGGGTTTAACGCCGCTTTCAATATTATATTACACCAGTGTGGCTATGGATTGCAGTGAAACCTGTGAGCATCGGCTGGAACTAGTGAACCATGGGTGGTACTGCGCTGAAATTCAGTGTAGCATTGCGCTGAACAGTTCTCTACTGCAGACGAAGTTGCCGAGCGCCTGGCGGGATTAGAACCACGGACCTCTTGATCCAAAGCCGAACGTTCTAACCACTGCGCTATCCCGCCCCCGAAATCGTAATGCCTTGTTCTATTAATCTGTCTATTGATCTGCACTCGGGTGATCTACCATTATAATGTTTAAAAATATATTAAGTATGTCTTCAGGTCATAATTCGAAAATGAAGTATTTAATGTAACGTTGCATTAGATCCGCTTAAACCACGATATCGGCAATATTCCAACTTTGCTTACCGTCTGAAAACCTTAAACGGAAGCCGTAAAGCAACAGCAATTCTAATATAGTGTATGTAAATAAACGGTCCTGTTACAGATTTGCCCTAAAGTAAGAATAGCTAAAATTTTCTTTTGTCCCAAATTAATGGATGGGGGAAATTCAATAGCTGCACACACTCCTAGTGTAGCCGTTTTCAATTATCAATATTTTATCCTTGTATTTTAACCGATCGAAGAGTTTTACTATCAGATTATAGAATAATTTCAAGTTATGATGGTGTGGTGGTATGCATGCTTCAGATACCCCGAGGGCTACGCCAGCCGGAACTTACATGCTCATAGAAGGGTTATCCAAGCTGGAGAAGTCGACGGGTAGAAGCCATACCGAATTTGAGTCGTTCCAAAACCTGTTGTCATGTCTCTAAATATACATTTCTTTCCGTCGTGGGGGCGGGATAGCGCAGTGGTTCGTTCGGCTTCTGTTCCGATGCTCGCAGGTTTCTCCGCAGTGCATAGCCACATTGGTGTTGCGGGCTGTCTCCCTGCAATAATACTTGCGGCCGCGATTTTAGTGAATTACTCTTTACCTTATCGTGGTGTGGTGGTTTGCGTGCTTCAGAGACCCCGAGAGCTATGCCAGCCGGAGCTTACAAGCTCCTGGTAGGGCCACCCATGCTGGACAGGTCGACGGGGTAGAAGCCAGACCAAATTTGAGTTAAAACCCAAACTCCCTCACTCACTTGAAATCGGCGTTGAACCCCACCTCTTTCCGTCGTTTCCCACATCCTTATGATCCCCGTCTCCCTGTTCTCTCTGTGGATGCTTATCAAAAAGTGCTTGATAACTGAAATAATGTTCAAAACACGTTAAACCCCAACTCATTCACTCACTCACTATATCTGAAAGGTATCTTTCGTTGAGTTTTTATAAATAAGTTCATAGAAACGGATTGTGTTAACCATCATCTTCAGCCTCGTGTGTTGTTGCGGATGTGTTTTAAACTTTTCGAACTGTGTCATGTTTTTGTCCATAAGCTTATTCAAGAGGTCCATAAAACTTATACTTAAGAAGGGTTACCAAGCAAACCCAATGACCACTGAAAAATGTCTGTTGTCAGCTTATTAGGGCCATTTTAAAAAAAAACCACTAACTGGAAATTTCCTCATTCCAACTTGAAATAACCAGTTAATATTTGGAATTTACAATTTAACGTGTGGAAATTACCAGTTAATATTTTGAAATAACTACATATCGTCTGAAAATAACCATATCATGTGGTAATAATTATTAACTATCTGAAAAATAGATACTACATGGTAATTTCAAGATTCTAAGTGGAAATTTAAAGATACTAATTGGTAATTTCTAGATGCCAAGTAAAAATTTCTAGATACTTAATGGTAGTTACCAAATATTAACTGGTTATTTCCAGTTGGTAAGTGGAAATTTCCAGTTAGTGTAGACGTTAATATCTTTTCATGGCATTAATAAGCTTCCCAAGAATTGTCAGCTGCCTGAACTAAGTGTCTTAAAAATTAAGTGAATTACAAACGGTCTTTTGAAAATCATATTCAGTTTAAAGTAACATTATCGCTCTTGATAGATATATTTGGCTTTGGCTTAAAACGATTAAAATTACCATAAAGGAAAGGCTTCAAAATTATCTGCAACATGTGTCAAACTATTAAGTAATGTCTTATTAACAATAATGCATATACGTATTTGTGATACGACAAGGCGAACATTTATCCCACTTTTTATTTGCACTGTGGATGAACATCCTCCAGTCCTTTTTATCGGAAACGATTTCGGTGGTTTAAATTCGATTGTCAGTTTTAGTGATTTATATATTATGTTTGTTGTTAAACATGTTACATATATTACATTATTGTTTTTATGTCACTTATGTGAACAACGAGAAAACAAGTTCTGGGGATTTTGTTTCTGGTCGCGACAGCTGTATACCTCTCCGTCATACTTAAGGTAAATATGGAATAAATCTACAAGCTCCGCTCCACAGAATTGTACACGCGAAAATCTTTGTGAAAACTGATTCTCCGAGCATGTTCACGAACAGGAGCCCTGACAGGAATAGTAACGGGAACTAGGCCGGTGTCGACACCATTCTTATTGTTTTTGTGCAATTGTGTCAAAGTGCAGTGAACGTAGCAGATGAGTCGTCCAGGCCCCAGTGTAACATCACTTTCTCCACAGTGTATAACAGACCTGGGTGCCGGAGAAACTTCACCGCTCGAAATTGCCTTTTTTAAGCTTATTGGTTAATTTCGTTTGGAAAAGGGCGTAAAAGAGATAAAAGAAAGAGGTTCAAAAGATTTACATAAGAGGTACAAGGGGGATACAAAAGAGAAGAAATATTCAAAGGAGGTACAAAAGAGGTACAAGATGTGCACAGAGGTGAAAGGTTCATATGTGATGCAAAAAGGTACATATGAGGTACAACGGAGGTACAAAAGAGATACAAATGAGGTGCAAAAGAGGTGAACGGTTCATAGGAGGTACAAAAGTATTGAAAAAGAGTCGAAACATTTCAGGGCCTGACAATTTTTCAGGAGGGCTTGTAGAGTTTTCATAAAGCACGCACTATTTGCCATAATAGGCTTTGAGTACTGGATCATATGTTTGTCTGGGGCCCAACAGCTGGTTCAGGAATAACCGAGATGAATAAACGTTGATGAGTTCTGTAAGTACATGCTTTGAAATATTGATAAATTGTTATTTTATGAATAATAATGATGATAATAATAATAATTAAAAAAATAATAATTAAATTGTAGATATTGAGCACTTTTTTCCCACTTACTAATATGTAATACTAATAGCGCAGTGGTCAGCGCGTTCGGCTTCGAGATCAGGAGATCCGTGGTTCGAATCCCGCCAGAGAACTGTTCTACACGCAATTACGTTGGACGAAATGCTACACTGACTTTCAGCGTAGTGCCACCCATGGTTCGCTAGGTCCAGCCGATGCTCGCAAGTTTCACCGCAATGCATAGCCTAATTGGTGTTGTGGGCTTTCTCCCTGCAATAATACTAGCAGCCCCGATATAAGTGAAATACTCTTGAAAGCGGCGTTAAACCCCATTTCAGCTCACCTCACCTCAAAGAAAATATCAACATGTTCAAATGTTTGAAACTAAAGGTGGGTATCGCTCCTCATGTCCGTTTTGCATAATATTACGATACAGAAACACATATTGCGATATATCGGTACTTTTCGAATTGAAGATGTTCCCTGTTCTCGTAACTGTCAACTGCCCAACTGTTTTGAAAGAGATTATAACCTTAAACACGTATGCGCTTTGGGCTTTTGGGTCTGGTTTTGCGGCAATTGTTCATCGTTCAAACCGTCCGATATATCAGATATTTTCAAGAATGTGTACCGGTATGTATCATGATGTTTCTGTATTGCAATATACCGATACACCGATAATATCACGCACCCTTGTTTGAAACTATCATATTTATCTAATGAACGCCGTCCTGCTATAATGAACCAGACTCTAAACCTCAATAACATCCTTCTTGTGTGAAAAAGGCCTTAAAAATGAATGTTTTCAATGTCATATCACATGAATTCATTTTAGGATGAAATGATGCAAATGACGTCTACGACATATTTTCAAAGAAAATTCTACATCCTGCTGACAATTCATCAAAATGTAAATTATCTATATTGTTCCTCAAAGTAGCGTTAACACTGAGGCAATGTTACTCAAGTGTTACTCTCAACGTTTGCTAATCGGTTCGGTAAACGGGTTCGGCCTTATTTTCACTTAAAAAGGCGTGAAATAACTATTTTGACATGCTCGTATGATCTTTTGTTGTGCAAACTACTAAATTTTACACGTAGAAACCGTCACGCGGTTCGAGCGTGCGTCCTTTTCCCCGCCTCTCCTCTAATGTATTTTTATAAATTGTCACCAATTATTGTGTATATTTAAAGTAGAAGTTATGTACTACAGCTGCATGCCAAAAGTTTGTTCACATACCTGTATATACTAGTGCAAATATCATGTAATTTGAGATGCCTTAGAGGTATTGTAGCGTTGCGAAAAACAAACGTATAATATTGAATTTTCAATACACATATGCAGATCCATTCTTCTTTAAGGCAAATGTTTATCGTACCCCACAATTACCCGTAACAGTTTTGGCAAGTCACTGAAGTGACCAGAGGTCAGAATTCCGAAAACATTAATTTTTATTTTTCTCCATAAAATCCTTTATAAGTTATCAACTTCTTACAAAAATACTTCTCGTTTGCACCTTAGCACAAAGTCAACGTGATTATGTTGGTTTTAATCTCAGAGAGTCGATATGGAACATTTTATTTGAAATTTAACGAAATTTCGAAAATGTGACCCCCTCTGTCTTTATCAATATGCCACCATCATTATCGTTAATTCTTAATAATGTATAATTTATGACTTAAGCGTTAACAAGCAAACGAGTACTCCGTCCTCCATGGCTATTGGCTGAACGGTAACATTCATACGTTTGAGGGGGCGGGATAGCGCAGAGGTTAGCGCATTAGGCTTCGGATCAAGAGGTCCGTGGTTCGAATCCCGCCAGGGGGCTCGGTAACTTTGTCTGCAGTAGAGAACTGTTCTACACACAGTCAGGTTTGGGTGCAATGCTACACTGAGTTTCAGCGCAGTACCACCCATGGTTCGCTAGTTCCAGCCGATGCTCGCAGGTTTCACCGCAATGCATAGCCATAATGGTGTTGCGGGCTTTCTCCCTGCAATAATACTAGCAGCCGTGATATAAGTGAAATAATCTTGAAAGCGGCGTTAAACCCCAACTAACTCACTCACTCATACGTTTGACGATGTGGTGGATGTGTACGCATGTTCTGTAGCTTGCAGCTATATTGATCAATACTGTTGTTGCATACTTAGTTTCGGTTGAATGTACGTTTGATCCAATGTCTTGCATGTTAATTTACTTGTTAAGGTTGTCCACGCTGCGCATACAACACATTTACATGTGGCATGCATACTACTGGCACAGCATGCATACTTCTTGTATTTGTTTGTACTGCAATCACGTGGCAAGCTATTACATGAGGACTGATGTACACGGATATGTGACACATTTCTGATCTATGAATTATCTGTTTAGTTTCAATAACGGGCCCAAGAGGGTTGTTTTCTTTCTTTTGCTTACAGCAAGCACTGTTTACCAACTGTTATTAAGTATTAAGACAAACTTGTACTTTGTGTAAGATCTCAAGTCTTTACCAAATTGTGTAAATTTCCCTTTCTTTTACTTGTCTCGTTTTCATTACGTTCTCTTTAAGTTGTCAAAGGGGTAGCCGAGCCAAAGCTCACAAAGCGTCTTTAACCTTTCTTTCCTGAATGCCCGAATTTTTTTTCCTTAATGGTATCAATCACCAATCACAAAGCTCTCCCAAACCAGAAATTTACATCAACATTTCCAAACCTACATTTTAATTCAGAGCAACCTTCTCTTCACTGCCTTATTCAATAATATCAACTTAATGAACAATGCATAATACTGTAAAGATAAGATCGTATAACTGTAAAGGGTTACATGATAGACTCCAACGCCAAGAGGTATTCCGCTTCCTTAAGAAAAAACGATCATTTATTTATTGCTTACAGGACGTCCACTTCACTCCACAAGTTGAACAGATCATTAAACAGGAATGGGGAAATAAATACTGTTACATAAATTCTAATAAGAGCAATGCAAGGGGTGTCGCTATCTTGGTATCAAGTAACTTTTTACAGTGGACTTTGAGCATAGAGATGACAGTGATAATGTAATTGGATTAGAGCTTACTATTAATCATTTCAAATTAGCTTTAGTAAATATTTACGGGCCGAGTACGGACAATCCTGATTTTTACGAATATATCGATGTACTTATAAGATCATTTCAAACAGACAATATAGCACTATGTGGGGATTGGAATATTATTCAAGACTATCTTATAGACTCTTATAACTATAAGAATGTCAATAACCCAAAAGCAAGGGAAAGGCTACTAACACTGAAAGAAGAGTTTGATCTAGTCGACCCCTGGAAAAACTAACCCTAATGATAAACGCTTTACCAGGCGACAACCTACACCATTAAAACAGAGTAGACTTGATTACTTCCTTATATCCCAAAATCTATTATCCTCTGTTGTCAAATGTGAAATAGAACCAAGTTTCAAATCTGGTCATTCCCCAATCTCTCTTACGATTAAAATGGAAAACCTTACAAGGGGTTAAGGGTTCTTGAAGTTCAATAACTCACTACTTGGAGATCTTGAGTATGTTAAGCTTGTGAAAAATGTGATAAACGATACGATAAAGCAGTATAACGTAGATAATGGAAATCAAAATGAGTCTCAATTAAGTGATCAAATGTTATGGGAAATATTAGTGTAGATAATACGGGGTAATAAAATCTCATACTCATCGCACGGTTCTTTTACGTGACTTGCATTTGAGGTTCCATTAACAGGATCAATTAACTGGTCGATATTTTGCATATGTTAAATAACATTTTGCAGCATAATAAAGCTATTTTTGTGAGTCAGCCTAACCTTGATAGCGAGTAACGAAATAATGTGCGTATATACATAAATTTTCAACACGAATTGATTAAAGTTTCATATCCGAAAATATCTGAACTGAAAATATCTACAACTCGTATTAATGTATTTGATATGTGAAGACATAGGGGTAAGATTCTATTTCATTTCTTTATATCGTTACATCATCCTGCTTAATCAGCGTACATGAATCCGCTTTCGCTCCTTTCTAATACCCTGATCTCCTTCAAGCCAAAACCCTCGTATCGCTAGCTATCTAACCAGCCAATGAGACGACTCGCATTCAGCACCAGCGGCACGCTTACGCTTTCTTAATAATAATGATAATAATAATGATGATGATGATGATGTTTGGAACAATTTTCAGAACTTTGCGTGCATTCAAGTCCTCCATCTTGGCATTTAATGAAAATTATTGCAAACGCAACAGGAAAGATTTGTGTAAGTGATCATCCTTTTCTTCGGCAAGAATGATATTTAAGTTAGTTGCTTTGCAAAAGTGAGAAGAAGACTTTAACTACTTGAAGACAAAAGTAACACGGAATGAAAAGTTTCTTTTGCTCATGCACTAACGTTGTAATTGCTGTATGACTCATGTAAAATTGTATTTCCAGAGGATAGAAAACTAACTTTTAAAAAATTAATTGAACAGCGTTTTCCATTTTTATTTCACATAATGCAAGCAAGGAGAAGACAGACATACAGACAGACAGACAGACATGTTTATTCAGGAACAGGCCTCCGGTCCGAAATACACATACATAAACACTTTTTATTATAACATGCGCATAATTATCTATTTTCATTTAGATTTGTGTTTCTTGTCAACAGGGCATACGGTCAATTCGACCAAAGCCTCCCAGTTGATGTCACGATTTCTTTCATTTTCACACCAACCAGAGTACGTTTATAGGTCATTACAAAAACAAAATATTTTTTGCAAATTCGCATTGGTTTTGCTGTGATTCTATGAAATACACCACTTGCAGAAAAATGTTCGCTAAAAAATAAGTTTTTGCTGCTCATTGTTATTTTTTTATAGGTTGTTGATATAATTTTAAAGCGGCATACGTTTACATGTTTACATGTGGTCCATGATCTATAAGTTGTATCAACAATATTTGATAGCTTGAGTGATAATAATTTGTATGAAGGATGAAAGTATTCATCGGACAGTCCAGAACGTCAAGCATACATACTTTCACCTATCCGTATTTAGTTTGAATGAATTTAAACATACCTAGCCTCGGCAAAAAACCCCGGAAATTCTACCATATTCAAAAGTCTCTATACAAAAAGGCGCACCTCGCACAGTAATGAAATTTAGACAGCTTATATTTCATTATATGAACTCTAACATATCAATCTCAAACAAATCACGAGGGTAAAATTTCAAAAATTCAAGAAATATATGTTTTTATATAATGCCTATTAAAACATAAGTAGAGATTTTAAGGATGTTTCATATCGAACAGTCTGTCCAACATAACGTTTCTTTGTAAAAAAAACGATATATGAAAGTAGTCCTGTAACAAGACAATTTACTGTGTTGGTATCAAATGAAACGATGGGAAATGATGTCCGCGAAGCAGTAACGTTCGCGCGAATGTTTCTGCCACGTATACATTTCCATATACATATTTCGCGCCTGTGTCCAGGCATGAAGGAGTTTGTTAGTGTTTGCATTGATGGTGAAAAGGTTCGCAAACAGAAAAGATTACTCTTAGGAAATCTTAGAGAACTGCAACCTCTACAAAATTTAATTATCAAAGTTTTGTGAATTGAGACCAAAATGGTGTATCTCTGCTGGTGATCCTGGTACACATTTAGTGTGTGTCTGTCAGATACATCAAAATGTCAAACTGATGCTCGCTGCATTGCCTGGGTTGAAATTGAATATTCAGGAACTTTTACAGAGGGTTGCATGCAACGTCCAGGCACAAGAATGCATGTTATATCGCTGTGATAACTGGAATTGATGCACTGAAAATCGTTATCGAGTCACATCTCCAGAATGAAGGTCTAGATACAGAGGATGAAATTTCATATAAAGTTTGGGTACGTACAGATCTAACAATTCTTATCACAACATCCTCAAGTCCTCAAGACTTTGTTGATGTCCTCTTGCACAAACTTGACGATTTGACAGTTCACCATTTCACTGCAAAATCTCAATCAGCCTTCTTGGCAAGATTCAAAGATCAGTTGGATGATAAGACTGCAATAATTCTTCTTGATTTTGCGGAGAACTATTCTTTTGTAGTACAAGACGCAGTCCAGGGTTTCCACTGGGAAAATTCCCAAGCCACTGTTCACCCAGTAGTGGTTTACTACAGACAGGGAAACGAAATGAGGCATTTGTGATTTGGTGTTTGGTGCACTTCATTCCTTCGACTTCCAAAAAAAGTGAAAAGAAAACGGTCAAAAAACGTAAAAAATTAATTTTGCAGATGAAATTAAGGTTTCTTTGTCAAGCTATTATACCAAATAAATACAATTTAAAACGAATGT
Source organism: Phorcus lineatus (assembly GCA_921293015.1). NCBI lineage: Eukaryota > Metazoa > Mollusca > Gastropoda > Trochida > Trochidae > Phorcus > Phorcus lineatus. The sequence goes on from OV121093.1 coordinate 17,712,073, forward strand.
TATATTTATGGATAACTCATTCCAAATTCTGTCTAATATAAAAACTGTAAGCCTCTACGTCTAGAGCTGTCTACGTAAGAGACATTTAAAGCTATTAAGGGTTTTTCTCAAAAACGTCACATTTTGAAGACCCCTGTGTCCTTATACCCTGTGCCAAACGCAAACGTTTTTGAGTATGAACAAAACATTTGTATTTCCCTTCTCTGAGGATACAGTAGCATCTATTCTAAATGAACATTTCAAAATCTATTATGTCAACTGGGGCGATCCCCAGATTTTGGTCGATTTGAAATGGAATGACCCTATAGGTATAGACAAACATTCTTCATGATATTAACATTATTACTCTGTATAATGGATATAAAATTAATCATAGTTGGGTATTTACTGAGATATTTTGATAGGTACTTTTTTAAAACTCTGAATATGCATCACATACATAAAATACATGCCACTCATCTTCAATACATGCCACTCATCTTCAACAACTGAAATGCCATTGGATTTACAAAATAAACAATGCCTTTCATTATAAGTTACATCTATGTATCTACCAGATTCTACTGCTAATTTGAAGTTACAGCACCGAAATCTTGCAAATATGATTTTTAAATATTGAGGAATATCATTATTTGTAACTCTCTACATTTAATAAAGATTTAAATTGCTTACAGTAAATACACTTAATGTTGTTTTCCATAGATGATTGCCAGGATTGGAGTTGATTATCGTGTAACCTCTGTCTAAAGGATTTAATAAACAATTTGTGGCAAGGAGAGGAGCTACCTCGAGACTGATTGAAGCGATGCTATGAATAGTTTTCGTTGACTGCTTAAATTTAGGGTGTACAGAAAAATATTTCTATTCTAGAAAGTCACTGGGTCAGAACGAACCCCTCTTCGTGGGTAGTAGAGGGTATTCTCTACTAGCCCTGTCATAAAACTGCTTACTTATGGCTAATAACACTCCTTCAATACACCAACATACTATGGCTGTATGCACGAGTGCTTACTTTGTCATACCAAAACGTGTTCTAGGACAAGAGGGTTAACAAGACACAGAGAAAGACCTTTGCTGTTATAAGTTGTTTCTGGAGCACGGTGTCGGGGTAACGTCTCTAATGTACGGTAGGTTATATTTTAAAACTCCGTTATATTTTAAAACTCCTACACTAACTTACTTCTAAGGTTAAAATGGCCGTTGTCAAACTTTTGCATCATTCTCCAATAATCTTTCTACATTATTCTTTCATGGTTCGTATTTAAGCATTTCAAATGAAAAGTATATGTTGGTTTGAATATCAAAATACTTACCTTTAAATGGTCGTTGTCTAAATTGTGTATTATTATCTCTTAAGCACAAATCCCACTGCTTACGATCGACTACGATCGCTGTACGCAAGTGCCGTGTTGTCGTCGTGTAGTTACTGTATGGTTATTGTGTTGTTATTGTATGGTTATTGTGTTGTTATTGTGTTCTTATTCTGTTCTTATTCTGTTCTTATTGTGTGGTTATCCTACAGTGATTTGAATGATCATGCTCTTTGTTCAACACGATTCGTTTAAATCGCAAACATGTTCCTGATTTCAGAAAATCGTGTTGTGGGCATGTCGATCGTGCAGTGATTGTGTAGTGTTTGTGTTGTGATTGTATTGATCGTGCTTCAGCCTTAGGACACGATAACAGCACAACCACAACACAACCACAATGCGAGCGATAAATTGTCCTACTTGCAATCGTACTATTATCGTACTCATGTTAAATTAACCCTTATAGTGCTAAACTTTAGATCCACGATGACTGCTCTTACAAAACACGGAGTCACACGATTACTGTACGATCACGATATTGGATTGAACTTGCACCAATAAGAGCGTTTCCCATCAACACGTTTTCATCACGTGTGCTTCGATAGTCTTACTTTCAGTCAACATGTCAGCACAAATGATGGTAAGGTATTGATGGTAAGCGAGAAAAACGAGCGAATCTCTACGTTACTGTCGACAATTCTCTACCCATGCATACCGACTGTTTTGTCCAGTTGTAGCTGCGTGATTAATTTCTACACAGCCAATATTCTAATAAGAGCACTTGTTGGACTTCCAGCAGGTTCCCCTAGCGGCAAAATATTGCAACATAGACTTCAATGCAATATTTTAGCCAATGGAAACGCTGCATGCGTGTATTACATATTTGTTGTCACACAAGTCTATGGAAGATGCTTCGCTGTGTAAAGAAGACTCAAAGTGCATATTCGATATAATATAATTGTTTACCTTGAGTTTATTAGATCTTTGAAATAAAGTTTTGTGTCGAATGCAAAGTTTAACGATGCATAAATGGGAAATATTTTTTTAAACTAACAATGCATTTTTGACATGAAAGTATACCTTTAAATAATAGGGAAGAAAAAAGGTTACTTATTATTGCTGCAAGATTTTTATTGAAGGTATGATAAACTGCAACACAGAATTCATCACAAGCAAAATTATGTGGTAGCCCATCAAAGGTATGGAAGACTTATAAACTGTATACTGCAAAAGTCGGATATCAGAAAAATGAGTGTTTAAGATCTTCATGCTATTCTGAATATTATGTGCCTAGGACTTATCAAATGTATCTATAATCTTCATATGCAATCGTATGAAAATTCAAATAATTAAATAAAAATCAACTCAAGACCACGTTAATAGTGATGTCCCTGGTAAATGTAATATAATGTTTGCTTTGGTAATTCCTCTGGTAGAATGAATCCACATGTTCTTGTTATCAATAAGAAATTAAACTGTACCTGCACGACATTGCTCTCAGGCCAATTGTAAAGTATTTACCACAGACTCACGTTTCTGGTTTCAAATAATGACCTAGAATTCGAAAATTCGCTCAATATTCATATAGATGAAGGGAATGTGATGACCAGCATGTAGAAATGCGGATGTTTCAAAGTTTTATACGAAGCGAATTATAATGTCCTCAATTATCGATCGACTTGTCAAGTTTCTCGATGTCGAGATGTAAACTTCCGTGCGTAGTCTGGACATTCAACTGCTTTGAATCAGAGGGAAAGCCTGGGAAACACCATATGTAGTTATCTGTATAAAGCCAGAAGATAGGAGAAAAACTCAGGAAGATTGTTCAACGATAATGTTAGATTTAGTAATATATGCCCTCATATCTTTATCTTAATGACGTATTCAAAGCTGCAATGCATCCCATGATGAATAGTAATTCTACATTGATCATTAAAAGCAATGCTTAACCTTTTATGCCTTTACACAAATTATTTAAATTCGTGCACTATCCTTACATCATTCGTGATTGCATCGTGAAAGTGTTGTGTCAACTTTGTGTTGGTTGTGTGGTCTTTCGTGCAATGATTGTACCAACATCGTGTACCTCACGTACGGAAACCGTTTTCACACAACAGATCGTAAAGCACAATATGATACCAGTACGATCGAATCGTAATGTTACCGCACTGCAATCGTGCGTAGAGTGAGTTGGGCTCTACGTTTCAAGAAGCGTTATTTCATGATTTGTTTTAAGCATTTCAAATAAACGTTATGTGTTTGTATATTGAAATGCTTACGTAGAAATTTAAAACATAGATCAAATTGTCTGAATAATGTTTTCAGACACATATTTCAATACGTTCTTTGTTTCGCATAGTTCTAATCAGAAAAAATCTTCTATAATTCTACAAATGTAATTATCTATTCAATATTATTTTCACATGAGCTCCTGCTGTGTGCGATATTAATTTGTAATCAAGTGAAAATGTAATCAATAGAATATATGTAATATATTATGATATTAATTATATATTATATTAATAAAAAATGATTTAAAGAACTGTTTCAAATTAGATGTACAGTTGGTGGTCATTGATGATAATTTAACTTTCGTGAATGCGACATAATGAGGAAAGTAAGTTCTTTCTTTACCAGCGATATATTCATGACAAAGATTGTTATCCAACGAACAAATGGTTCATAAGTAATCCCAAACGGATTAAATGTTGTCATTGAAAGTCTTATTTTTTTGCTTGTTCCATTTTTAATGTTTTACAAAGAATAAAGACGTTACTATCGAGAAATCTTGCATTTTAAGGTGAAAAAAACATAAAGGACCTTTTATTTGACACAGGCTATTTTAGACCAGCAACTCATCTTAACGCCGAATGTAGGCTGTGGGAAAAGATTTTGAATAACGTCTCTGATCCAGTATGTTGAAACACATATACAGCTGCATACCAAAAGTTTGTTCACTCACTACCGTATCTTAGTGCAGATATCATTCAAATTTGGTTTAGTTTGTACATCAAGTAAAATCTTCAGCAGAACTGTCAAAGGATCATCTATCGTCCTTATGTGAAATAGCAATTCTGAATCCTATTTAGCGACCGTTTGGTCTCTGGCTAGAAGTCGAATATTTGCATGAAGAAGTAGACTGAAGATGTAAGATTTTGGAAATTCCGATCCTATTCAATTTCCATTAGAATATTGCAAACCGACTCTTTGTGAACATTTCAGCACAATCACACCAACGCCATCCACATTACCAAAAATGATTTCTTTTGAGCTCTTGATGACTTATAAAATATTTTGTAAACATAAAATATTGGTGTTTTCAAAATTTTGTTTCAGTATTGCAGTCTTAGCAGCCTTACGCACCTTGTCCTTCTAGCAGAATGACTGTCCACGAAGAGACTGGTCCCATGCTCGACATGGTCACACTGAAGACTGAGATGACGTCACAGGATAGTAAAGACCCCCCACAGAGAGAGAAATGGTCAGCCCATATGGACTACATTCTGTCCATGGTAGGATACTCTGTTGGCTTTGGTAATCTCTTGCGGTTTCCCTACATCTGCAACAGGAATGGGGGAGGTATGACATTTTAATTATTAGATTTTTTTTATCTACCAATGATGATGACGTCACTTTATTGTATTTAAGTAGATTATATAAAGAATACACTGCTCTTTGACGATCCCGCTCATGAGGGTGTCAGGTTTTCGAACTGTTGTTTAATAACACGGAGTCTATTTATATGCTTTGAGAATGATAAGTTTTAAATGTCTAAAATGTGAAATTGATTTATCCATGTATGTGTGTCAAGGCTCGAACATGCAATCTCCCGAGTGGTACATAAGCGACTATATTACCTAGTAGGTCGATCATATCGGGGTTCATTTTTTCATATGATGCCCTCGGCAAAATCTCACTTTTTCATTGTGACGTCACGTCAGAAACAATGCTTTGACGTCACAGTTCGCCTATGAGGTTGTGTTCAAAATGCGCCTATGCCTGTGTTTGGATGTTGATTTTGATTAGTTTATTTGATTTCTCGACTTAGGTAATAAACAGAATAAATAATCGTGTCCATGACATAGTATGTTTACGACACTCGTGCCTTAATATCAGTGTATCCCTCGCTCTCGCTCGGGAAATACGAATATTTAGAAATCGTGTTGCAACATGGACACTCTTGATATCCTCTATTTATCCTCGAAGGGCTATCGGAAAACGAGAGGAAGATGGTCAATATGAACCATTTATTCTGAAGCGTGGATCAATATGATCACTTAATTAAGCATGTTCCATTGGTTGTCAGTAACATATCAAAGTGAAAACGTTCCCATGCATGAGATCAGAATTCATTTTGAAAGTGTCTTAAGGTTGGGTCTTTCAAACTTTCATCGTTTTTGGCAAGATATATATAAGAAATGTTGTATAATTTTAAACAAATTTATGAGAAATTCATATGAAATGTAAACATGACAATGACACATTCTAATTTTGCGAATTGAGGATGCATTCGTAATCTTCGAGTCGTGAAAACTCAACCATTTGAGATAATACTTTATGATACAATAAGCGAAAAACAAGCGGGATATTTAAAAAATCGACGTTACTGTCACTTTATTAACCTTGATTCAAATTTAAATAAAAAAGGAGGGGGGGGGGGGGGGGTAGTTTTAGGGTTTGTTTGCCTTTTTACAAAACAGTTTGACTCAATTGACAGACAGTTATGGAACTTATTAAGATCAAATTAATTACAAATACATTGAAAAAATGTGTAAGGGAAAATACGTGACTGACTTAAGGCAAGTTCATTATAAGGGATTAACAGCATAAAAGTATTTAAAACAAGTTTAAATTGACTCCTGGCCGGGTTATTGAGCTGCCCAACCTGGTGTAGGAAATTAGATTACGGGGGCTAATTCATAAGTAGTAATGGTCTTACCCAGAAGGAAAAGGTTTTATAAACATTTGCATTTACTTTTCAACATAGCCCCATATGCGATTTCTGTAGCAGAACCTTAACTACGGTTCTATAAAAGTCCTTGTCTTGGTTACAATGAAATGCCGTTTCACCAGAAATGCGGAGAAAAGTTTGAAGGAGCTGAATCAGGCGAGTATGGTGGATTCTAGAGAAGGAGAAAGTTAAGGCATGGATTGTTGACACGACAATCGCTGATGTGTGTAGTGGCGCATAGTCCTGTTGGAAAGTAACGACTGTGATCACATTTCCACGTTTTTAATCTCAATTTCTTACCTTCATTTACTTGTAGTCGAAGCAAAGGTATGCCTTTGATTGACTGTTTTTACTGTTTCTTTGCCTCTGGATGAAAGAAGTGGACCCAAGTTTTATCCACCGTAGCAATTCGTACATGAAACTTTCAGGATTGGCTTTATATGGGGTAATTTCCCTTTAAAATGATATTTCTTGAACGCGTTTGATCAGTTGCAAACTTCTGTCATTTCAAAAGTTTTGTTGACGAAACTTGTTGCTGGCTAATACCTTTTACTCCAACACTGAATCGTTCGGTACACCACTTGGCATCCATTATCTGAGCATGGTATTTTTGTACCATTTATTTTGATACCAACAAATTTGGTCGGCTAGGGGGTGGTCAATAAGTGCTGTCTCATTTTCAGCTGACCTTATGAGTGTGAGATATCCTCAGCGATAACTTTGACCTCCTTGCGACTCGATATGGTCGATTGTCTCATCAAACCAGACCCCAAAATGTTAAGAAGGGCCTCTTGCAACCAAATACTTTTAGCAAATATTTTGATATTTGGTGAAAGAGATGTCCTCTATTCATAAAGACGAATGGGACCATGAAAAGCGTGGTGATATTTGTTTCATTGATTTCCAATTGAGGTGCGCTACTTAATCTAAATCAATCCTCGGATGATAATGTATATTGGATCGTCTTTCTGAAGTGAAAATATATTATTATCCGATTCTTTTTCGCCATATTGCGATACTTTGAAGACATTACATCACTAATTACATAATATTTCACTGTAGTACGCTCGGAGGTGAACATGATTTTGGGATGCAGTAGTGTATTTCACTTTAAAACATGTTTAATAACATGCGTGACGTTCCAAATTGTAAATTATAATTATTTTCAGTAGTTCAACAAAAAGGTAACATGTGTATCGTGTTCATTATCACTAAATATTCTAAATAACTTATATTTTATTTTAATCTCATTACTTATTCATTATTTATCGAGGTTTAAAATATTCTAAATAACAAATATCTTATTTTAATCTCATAACCTAATCGGTGAAAATATTCAAAATAACTTCTTTTTTTTTATTGTTATTACTTAGATAGTATGCCATATGAAATAAAATTTTCTTTATAAATTATTTTTTTATCTTTTCTTTATCACACATGTTAAGTGATGATCACTTTTTATTACCCAGGTGCATTCCTCATCCCATTCCTAATCTGCCTGCTGATCATAGGGTTCCCTATGTTCTTCCTGGAGTCGAACCTAGGACAGTTCTCCGGCAAAGGTTCAGTCGACATCTGGAGCATATGTCCTATAATGAAAGGTAAGGATTAAAATCAGTTGTGTCTTATCTTCCGACATCTAAACCTTACATAACACTGCGTTTACCGTGCATGCAATTATCTGGGAATGTAAAGGAAAAAGACATGATCTTATGGTTTGTATCAGAAACTCATAAAATTGTATCTGGCTGATGTTTTTTATAACAATGAAATCATTTCAATGTTTCGGTCAAAATGTTCTATTCTGTCCACAAGTACTGTGACCATGATCAGTCTTTCAAACGCTTGTTACTTTACTTATTTTATTTGATAATTGTAACATCCCCTCCCCTCACTCCCCCCCTTCCTCTTGCTCTCCCCCAAACAGAAAAGTCTCTTTTGTCTGTCAGGAAAAGTGATTCTGTCACTATAAATCGAGTGGCGTCTATGATACTGTCAAAATGAATGATCTTTCAAACCCGTGTTACTTTAACTATCTGATCAGTATTTGATAATTTTGAAAGGTCAATACAGTTTTTGTCCGTCAGTTTATTTTATTTTCCCCAGGTAGTGGAGTAGCGTCTGTGATACTGTCAACTCTCTATGTGCCTCTGTACAATATACTGCTGGCTTATCCTATATACTATATGGTCAAATCCTGCGCATCAACTCTGCCCTGGACTTCGTGCAACAATACATGGAACACCCCCTGGTGTATCGAGGATGTATCCAGACTCGGCAACTCCTCGCTTAACGACACAGGCCCGGATAACATCTCCAGTGTCGTCTCTGTAGCTAATCTCTGGAAAAATATGTCCCTGAAACATTCATCGGTAGAGGAGTTTTGGCAGTAAGTAAACCTAACAAGACCCTGGGTTTATAAAAGGATGGAAACTATGTATAATGAAACAAGACGAATTTTCGGAGTATATGCTTTAAGTTAAATTTTTGAAATGTAGAAAAAAAACTTACAACGTTTGATATGACTAAATTGTTTTAACCGCATGTCCACGAGTGTTAAAATATAATTCTATAAAGAGCTCCTGAAGAGCCACTCCTTGAATTGTTGGAGTCATGTATGCCAAACTTAATCAATGGTTTCATTTAATCGCGAAGTATCGACTTTACCAAAAAGACACATTGTTGGTTTTCTACAGTGACAATATGAAGGTAGAACGTCGCTATTATGATCGAAAACCTGACAGTGGCGCGCGTCAAATAGTCAAACGTAATTTTTGAAACTTATCTCAAACAGCCAGGAGGGCAGTTAGGAGTTGATAATGTTTGTAAGGTTATATAACTAGTATCCATGGATATTGGACGTGATATCTACACTTCTGTGCATTGTTAAGGCTGTTTTTAGATTTTCATGGAAAACCAGTATTTGTCATATAGATGTCTTTTGGACATAAAAAAGTTAAGTTGTTGTGATTTTATATCACCACATATGACATTTATGTTCGTATCAAAGGTAAAAAGTACGTTATGAAAATCACGGAGTGGCTCTTTAAAGAGATTATGAAAGGAATATTACCTTTTTCTAGTAAACTGTTGCGAGAAACAGCAATAGGATTTATCTATACCTAAATTTTTGGCATAAATATTTTACGAGCCGAGACGTAAATAGACGGTCTGTCTGTCTAGCAAAGAACACTTGTTGTTCAGGAAACTCAGAGATATTGAAAGGCAAGATAATGTAATACAATGATTTGCATTACAAACACACGGGGATAAATACTTTTCGAAAATATATAAAAGCCTATACACTGTATAGAAGTGAAGGATGGCTTCGCTACTCAAATCTACATAATATCGCAATACCTAGCCATAAAGCCTTTCGGTGGGATGTTATTATAAAATTTAAAAATATAAAAATATATTTATGTAATCGTTATTCATCTATGACTTCGAACAACATACTCTTTGAGTTAAACAAATAACACCATCATTACTGCAACTTTGAGTATAATATAAGGCGAAAAACATTTTCTTATTCCATACACAAAGGTACGTGGACAACATTTGCAACGGTTTGCACAAAGCCGTTTTCTAAATTGTAATATCTCTTTCCAGAAGTTTTAAAGTGACAGAGTATATTTGATGAATTTTGTAAAGAGAACCAAAATATCATATTAACTGTTTCATGTTCAAATCGCCTATCTAAAGTTGCATATTTAAATGATAAAATTATGACACTTTCTTGTTTTCGACTTAAATAAAAAACGGTCATATATAAGTTAAGAAGTCGAAATTCAGCATGTCATTTACATTTATAATAGTTTAATGACCTACTAAGCGATACCAACCTATATTTCTCGTTGGGTCTTCTATGAATAAGTTTTTTGTCACTATGCTAACTGATAAGCACTGACATGTTAATTTTCAGAAACAACCATTACTTATCGATGAAATAACACCATTTATGAAGTTTGACATATTATTTGGCCTCATCCACATACTCTGTGCGCCCTTAACTAAGACGGTCAATGCCGAATCATTAAGAGAAATAATATAGGATATTCCATTTCATTTACGAAAATTTACTAAACTAAGAAAATGTTTTTGATTTATATTAAAAACTTTTCTTTATTAAGCCTCAATTTTTGCATAATTTAAATATATTTTGCAAAATGATAAGCTTTGTAAATCATTAGCCCCTATTGTTAGCAAAATGTCTAAGTTTATCGTTGGAAAATTTTGATGAAAGTACAATATCTGTAAAACAGCAATATATAGTTCAGTATATCGAATGTTTGTTCACTAACTTCTCTGTCTCATTACATATGATTATTAAGTGCAATATCGTGCTTTTGAGGCGTGATACATTAAAACCGACAATGTGTTTTATTATTCCTTATAAAATCAATAATAAATGATTAACCGCGTCAAGCGTTATTCATGTAATTCATGGTATACTCATTCATTGTGCGTATGGTGAAATTGAAATCTAAAACCCTATCTGTCTATTTCTACATGCCAAAGTTCGAAAAATTGTACCATCAAACTGACAATCCAATGATAGGTCATCCTGCTTCATCAGCGTAATGGAATCCGCTGATCGAGCTCCTTCCATATACCCTGATATCCTTTAGGCCAAAAGCCTCGTATCGCTATGCATCTAACCAGCCACTGAGACGACTCGCATCCAGCAACAGCGGCACAATCCGGATGGCAAATTCCGTTAAGTTCAAAAGAGTAGCTTCATGCTCCTTGGATAACGACATGTAATTGGCTTTAACAATAACAGATGAGCACAGCCACGAACATCAAGCCACGCCAGCCGTACGAGGGATTCGGCTCGAAAGAGATCAGGGTATATGGAAGGAGCTGGATCAGCTGACTCAATTACGCTGATGTAGCAGGATGATGATGATGCAGAATAATGTTACAAATGGACTAAGAAAGGTTTATTTCATGTGAATATGAAACAATTGACGTTCAAATGAAGTCCAAATTACACGATATTTGCACTAAGACACACAGGTAGATGAACAAACTTTCGGGATGCAGATGTACTCTTTACATAATTAAGAATAGTTTATCAAGACAAAACGGGGTATCATCTACTGCTTTGAAACAATTTGCGTTTCAGTATGCCTTTTGACAAATGTTATGGAATCAGTCCACACTTCATTCACTCGTCTCTCCCAACAGGTACAATGTTCTAGATGTGTCTGAGGGTATCCACGAGATGGGCTCTGTCCAGTGGCATATAGTGGCCTCAATGTTTGCAGCCTATTTCATCCTCTTCCTTTGTCTATTTCGAGGAACAAAACTGGTCGGAAAAGTAAGGGTATTTTCGTACCAAGAACACGACATGGTATATAGTTGAACATTCAAAATCAGTATTTTCATATTGAAAGGGAATAAAGATAACTGTTCGATGATACTTAAAGCACAAAACCTCATTTCTCCCAACAGAGGCAACTCCGTCATAAATTCCTGTACAACCTCTGTCATAATATGAAAGTTTCTCGGTCTAGAAAGGTAGTATATGTTGCAATATTTTGCCGCTAGGGGAAAATGCGGAAGAATAAGAGCTCTTATTATAACAGAGGTTGTATAAAGTAATGACGGAGTTACATCCTGGGGAGAAAATGTCCAAACCTATGAGAGTACCATATATAGTAAATGTTGCGAGTCTCTGTTACGAAGAAAGTGTACGGTTGGGTATCAACATTCATTAAGCATTTACTCAAGAACTAAAAGAATCTGCATAATATTTGACAAATTTGTAACTGGAGACACCCCACCCGCACCCTGCTCATAAGAAAATGCTTGGTCCGCCACTGGTTCATATTTATAAATCATTTCTAATAATATATGTAAACGTCAAACAACTAATCTCTTATACACAACAAAGCTTATTATGAAGATGAACTTGTGACATGTGTTTTCTACCATCTGTTTGTCTGTTTGTCGTGGAGTGTCTGCCATTTTTGTTTACATCAAAGACATATTCCTCTTAGTTTAACTGTACACCAATTCTGTTGCATATGGAGTACATATCGACTTGTCCCACTTTCCACTTTCAATATGTTTCCAGTAATTTAACTTTAACGTAACGATATTTCTTCGAACGCAAAATGAATATGACACTGAATTATCTTATATGGGCCTACTCTTCACAAATCACCCTGGGCCTTTTCATCAGGAAAACTTGTTCTCAAATCACCTGCCCTTGAGTTTTGTTATGGAAGATCAACCAAATAAAAAGGCTTTTATTGAGAAGATGTTTGTTAACACTGAGTTGAAAACAGTCCTTTTAAAGCATGCTCAGAAAGTTGTTAAAAATTTAAAAGAAATTTTCTCTCGTGATTGGCTGTAAAAACGAGAGATTGAGCTAAGGGCTTGAATTGGAAGCACTGTTGGACCTAGTTGATAGATGTAACAGTTGCAGTGACCTAAATAGAGGGCGGGTAATTTTCGCACAGATGTTCCTTATGAAAAGGGTTGACATAACGAAGAGCATGGAACATTCAGCCATAGGTTGCCGAGGATGAAATATCGTCCATTACACCATGGACCGCTTCGCTCCGTCAAATACCCTGAACTCCCTCGAGCCAAAAGCTGCGTATTTGGTTGACCATTGAAACGACTGGCTTACAGTTATATTGGGACAACCGCAATTCGTGGTATTAGCTTCAAACTCCTTGCATAATAATATTTAATTGACTAAAGAATAAAAAAATAAACATACCCACGAAGAATAAGCTTTCAGTGATACGAGTCTTCTCGACTGAAGGCAATCAGGGTATTTGAAGGATCGAAGCGGATTCAAATACGCTGATGGGATGCAATGACACTAAATGTAATCATCAAATGTTGTAGGTTGTCTACGTAACCGCCACTCTTCCCTACATCTTGCTCATCATCATCTTCATCAGGACCGTTATTCAGCCCGGAGCACTAAGCGGTATCTTGTACTACATCAAACCGGAATTCAGCAAGCTCCTCACTCTCCAGGTACTTCCGGTTCTACCGTATTTCCTCAAATAAACGTCCGTCTTTTTTCGGATTTTAAGTTTATGTTGATAGATGTGTAAACTTTTTGGCTTATTTAGGGTCTGATATTCTATTGTAGGTATGGCTTGAGGCAATTCTACAAGTATTCTACTCTCTAGGACCCGGATGGGGAGGAATAGTTACTGCAGCCAGCTATAACAAGTTCCACGAGTCAACTTTGAGGTGAATAAAACTAAAAGATTTTGTAAATGTGTTCATGTAATAGAAGGCTATAAAATGGTCCGTCATAGATATGTATATTAATTTGCATGTATTACCTAGCGTTATGACTTCTCGTTTTTTGTCTTAGTACTTTGCTTATTTTCAAACAACAACTTGGAAAAGGCAGTTTTTAAAAGCACTGAGCAGTTGAGACATGCCTACAGCTGTTTAAGTCTTATTTCTTTAACCTAAATAAACTCCGTATGTACCTTGAGAAACTGTTGCTTTTAAAAGATGTCCGATTATATACTATCTATGAGTTTGTCTGCACAGTTCAAAATGTGTGGTATACTCAACAAACATTTTTAGGGAACAGCTACATTTTCAATATTGATAATCATACTTTTTTATTAAGAATTGATTAGTTCATATACAAATTTATACCTTAAAATACGATATTGAGGTGATGCTTAAATTGTTTGATGAGTATACCCTAAATAATCATAAAATAATTAAAGTTATCTTGTCATATTGAATTATCGTAAGTACGTATTCAATTAATACTTTAAAATATAATTGTGAACAAGACCTGTATTTTCGAAGCTCTCTTAGTGCCAAGATAGTCGTAAGTACCATACAATAACATGGGCCTACGACTATCTTAGCGCTAAGAGAGCTTCGAAAATCTAGGCCCTGGTCCTTAATATGTTTTGATGAGTATACAATTGATATCGCATCATCTCACCGTGAAGTAGTGCTAAACACATGTATGTTTGTACCATTTATCTGCAGGGCCTCCTTGTTAGTGGCTGGTATATCCGAGTTCACCAGTATCCTCGCTGGTTTCGTCACATTCGCTATCCTCGGAGTGATGGCTGAGCGTGTTGGACTTCCGGTGTCCGAGGTCGTTTCTTCCGGTAGGTTTTTTTAATATCATTTCGGATATAATGTTTTATTGGCATCTTTAATCATAACTAGTTAAAATATGATTATATAAATGTTACTTTTTAAAAGCGAATTCCGGTATCCGAAGTTGATGCATCTGGTAGGACAATAATGCACAAGTAGAGATCTGCTGATATGCAATATATATTTTTTATACGCAAATTTAATGTCATAATAAGATAAAGCCGTTACATGGGCTCTTATTCTGTTATGAAAAAAAAATATATATCTATTCATGACGTAAAGCCAAAGAGTTTATTTACCACCATCCTGCCAAAGCAGCGTCTATGAAACCGCACTCGCTCCTCCCTAATAACCTGATCTCCTTCAAGCCAAAACCTTCATATCGCTAGCTATCTAACTAGCCAATGAGACGACTCGCATTCAGCAACAGCGGCACAACCCGGATGGGGAAAAAATCCGTTGAGTTCACGCTCCTTAATTAACGGCATTTCATTGGCTGAAAAAATAACAGGTGGGCATAGCCACGCATATCAAGCTGCCAGCCATACGAGGGATTTAATCCGAAAGAGATCAGATATATACATCGGTCTAGGAGTAGATAAGATTTAAAATATTTTGGAAGGATAGATTGATTGGATTGCGTGCAATAGTCCATGTGCAAATCTTACTTCTCTTGAATTAATTTATTGTAGAAAAATAAAACGTTTTATCATTCATGTCTAGAATAATCATACTCGTGTGTCTCTCATGACATGCACCCAAAGGTTTTCATTTTATGATATTTCTGCTCGATGTTACCAAAGAGCATTGCGTCAATTGTTGGTAATAAATATTCATTCTGTTTTCCAGGTCCTGGGCTTGCGTTTGTTGCATACCCAGAAGCCCTAGCTCAACTTCCGGTTCCACAATTATGGTCTTTCCTTTTCTTCCTGATGTTGCTTACAGTCGGGCTGGATAGTCAGGTTCTAAAGTTCATCAATTACATTGTGTTATATTATATACAAATTCAAATGTTTTTGTGAATTGTTGAACGTAATGAGTAGCATTTAATGAATGAGCAGTTTTCTAATTAGATTAAGAGTTTGACCTAAATTTTCTCAAAAGGTTCCACAGACTTATACCGTTTTAATTGGGTTTACAGTTTGACATATCTGTATATCTGTCAAAATACTGTGACAGTATCAATTTTTTAAACATGTGTTGGTAAATATGTTTCAAAATTTGACCAATGATCTAACAAATGTTTAGATTACCTAATTTTTAAAAATATTTTCAGTTCGTGAACATCGAAGTTGCAGTAACAGCAATCATAGACCGATTTCCCCGTCATTTCCGCAAACGACGTGTTTTGCTGCTTGGAACCTGTTGCCTTGTGTACTTCTTCTTTGGGATCGTCTTGTGTACTCAGGTAATGAATACATCTAGTTTTCTAGCATCAACCTCAGTCATCCAGTGCGTGTGTTCTACTATTCTACCTTGTGTACTTCTTCATTAGAATCGTCTTGTGTACTCAGGTAATGAATACATCTAGTTTTCCGTGCATCAACCTCAGTCATCTAGTGCGTGTGTTCTACCATTCTACCTTGTGTACTTCTTCATTAGCATCGCCTTTTGTACTTAGGTAATGAATACATCTAGTTTTCAATTCTTAAACCTCAGTCGTCTAGTACGTGTGTTCTACCATTATACCTTGTGTACTCCTTCATTAGCATCGTCTTGTGTACTCAGGTAATGAATACATCTAGTTTTCTTTGCATCAACCTCAGTCATCTAGTGCGGTTGTTCTACCATTCTACCTTGTGTACTTCTTCATTGGCATCGTCTTGTGTACTCAGGTAATGAATACATCTAGTTTTCTTTGCATCAATCTCAGTCATCTAGTGCTTATGTTCTACCATTCTACCTTGTGTACTTCTTCATAAGCATCGTCTTGTGTAATTGGGTAAAGAATACATCTAGTTTTCCAAGCATCAACCTCAGTCATCTAACGCGTGTGTTCTACCATTATACCTTGTGTACTTCTTCATTAGCATCGTCTTGTGTACTGATGTAATGAATACATCTAGTTTTCCATACATCAACCTCAGTCATCTAGTGCGTGTGTTCTACCATTCTACCTTGTGTACTCCTTCATTAGCATCGTCTTGTGTACTCAGGTAAAGAATACATCTAGTTTTCCGTGCATCAACCTCAGTCATCAAGTGCGTGTGTTCTACCATTCTACATTGTGTACTTCTTCATTAGCATCGTCTTGTGTACTCGGGTAAAGAATATATCTAGTTTTCCGTGCATCAACCTCAGTCATCAAGTGCGTGTGTTCTACCATTCTACCTTGTGAACTTCTTCATAAGCATCGTCTTGTGTAATTGGGTAAAGAATACATCTAGTTTTCCGTGCATCAACCTCAGTCATCAAGTGCGTGTGTTCTACCATTATACCTTGTGTACTTCTTCATTGGCATCGTCTTGTGTACTCAGGTAAACAATATATCTAGTTTTCCGTGCATCAACCTCAGTCATCTAGTGCGTGTGTTCTACCGTTCTACTTTGTGTACTTTTTCATCGGAACCGTCTTGTGTACTCGGGTAAAGAATACATCTAGTTTTCCGTGCATCAACCTCAGTCATCAAGTGCGTGTGTTCTAGCATTTTACCTTGTGTACTTCTTCTTTGGGATCGTCTTGTGTACTCAGGTAAAGAATACATCTAGTTTTCCGTGCATCAACCTCAGTCATCAAGTGCGTGTGTTCTACCATTCTACCTTGTGTACTTCTTCATTAGGACTTTGAAGTAATAGTACTTTACTGTCATTCATCGTCCTGGTATGGTATGAAGCAAACATCCAATGACAAGTTTTGGCCTGGAATGAGAGCATTATTTTTACTGTGTAGTCCAAACCATTTATAAGATTTTCGAAATTCAGAGGCAGGCTCACAACCTTGTTGGTAGAAAAAGCTCGATTTGTACGAAAATTCATGCAGCTCAAGACCAAAGCCTGTTAACATATGTCTTTTGAGGATTTGCAAAACCCATCGGCAATGGCTTTCTTGAATAAAGAGAATACATTATTATAGGTTTGCCTGAGGAAAAACTCCACAGTGATATGTGTAGGGAATTGAAGGCGAACAAAGTATGTTGTTGGGGTCAGCTATGTCAAACTTTGCACATGGTTTTATTTGACGAAGCGTAGGGGTTGTCTATGAAAATCAGAATCTAAATGCTTGTCAGTTCAGAAAAGAGATAATAAACAGATATAAGTTGTAATTTATGATCGAAAACCGGACAATGGCGTGCACCACAGAATCAAACGTAATCATGGAATCTTATTGCCAGCAGATACAAAGGCAAATATTGGTTGGTAATGTTAAGAGAGTCAGGTAACTAACATTCATGTCAAATGAATGTACATTTTCGACTTATTAACATACATCTAGCCGGTTTTTGTATTACCATTAAAGTCATAGTCTTAATTTTGCAAAGCAAATTATAATGCATGCTGGACAAATAGTTCACCACTCACAGAAATCTTTCCCCTA
The DNA here is from genome assembly GCA_921293015.1 of Phorcus lineatus. Taxonomy (NCBI): domain Eukaryota; kingdom Metazoa; phylum Mollusca; class Gastropoda; order Trochida; family Trochidae; genus Phorcus; species Phorcus lineatus. The sequence goes on from OV121093.1 coordinate 17,729,983, forward strand.
ACGTTTGCAACAATTTTCAGAACTCTGCAGGCATTCTAGCCCTCAATAATGAATTTCAAACTACCCTACCCTACCCTAATATTATGTCTTTGGCGAGCATTAGTCCTTGCCAGTCATTTCGCAAAGGCCGTGACGAAGAACACATAAAATTTCCCAGCTGAATAGCAGATGGAAATGGCTAATAGCTTACGCTTACAAATACAGACATAACAAAAAGGTGGTAAACTCAATTAAGAATGCGTCTGTTATAAGTAACGGCGCTGCAATTACTAGATTTCCGGTGTTTCGCAATCGCGATGGGATTGCACTTGATTCGGTACCTCATCGGTCTGAAACGGCACACGCCAATAAGCTGCCTCATCCAAAACTATAAAACGGGCATATAAATGAAAATCTTTGCAAACGCGACAGGAAAAATTTGTGTTAGTGATCAGTTAGTTGCCTTACGAAAATGAGACTATGACTTTAAACACAAGAAAATAACCATATTTGGGCATTTTAGAGATAAAGATACAATTATAGGAAGCATATTTGAACTTAACACAGTAAAAATGGTATTTTGGCTCTAATTTAAGCCACATGAATTTTTTAAAAACACAATGTCTGTCACTTTAACACACTATATTAGCAGTATTTTCAGCATGGAAATTGTAAATTTTCTGAGAAACGTGGTTTTCATACGGTTAAGTTCCATGTTATCAAGTACTGTTCGCCAGAGGCTAGAGTCGCTTGTTATCAAATGATTACCGAATCTTGCTTGTTTCAGGGCGGTCCTTACGTGTTCCAAGTTTTAGATTGGTACATTGCGGCTCTGACTGTCTTCATCATTTGTGCAATGGAGTGTATCGCTGTCACCTGGATTTACGGTACTACTCTCTTTATCAAACAAAACAAAGTTAAATCATCTTGCATTATCAGCGTAATTGAATCCGCTGATAGAGCTTCTTCCATATACCCTGATATCCTTTAAACCAAAAGCCTCGTATCGCTAGCTATCTAACAAGCCAATGAGACTCGCATCCAGCAGCAGCGGCACAACCCAGATGGAAAATGTCATTAAGTTCAAAAGAGTAGCTTCAAGCTCCTTGGATAACGACATTTCATAACAATAATAACAGGTGAGCACATCCACGAACATCAAGCCACGCCAGTTGTACGAGGGATTTGGCTCGAAAGCGATCAGGGTATATGGAAGGAGCTGAATCAGCGGATTCAATTACGCATTATACAGAATGAAGTTAAATGTTTGCAGCCATAAATTCAATTAATGGCCCTAAAGAAAGTTTTCGATTGTGCATGGCAAAAAGATAGTTTATTATAAATGAAAGTGTGCAATAGTTCCTATAAATTTTATATTAATTTAGATGAATTGTTTCCAGGTATCAGTCAGCTGAGTAGAGATATAGAGATGATGCTAGGACGACCAGTGAACATCCTCCTTCGGGTCCTCTGGGCCATTATCAACCCGCTCATTCTTCTGGTAATTTATCAGCGGTATATACTCAAAACATAAAATTTAGAACACTCTATTCCAGCTGATGCAAGCAGGTTTCATCAAAATGTATAGTTACATTGGTGTTGCGGGCTTTCTCCCTTTAGTCTTACTAGCAACCGTAGTATAAGTAAAATACTCTTGAAGGCGGCGCTATATCCTAAATCACCTCACCTTAAAGGCCATTCCAAATTTACCTACGTCCTTAAAGGGAATTTAATATTTGGTTATCAAAATTACTATTGTTCTGAGAAAATCATAACACACAGAAAAAATTACATACACATCATTTAGATCATGGACTAAAAATGCATATCATAATGTAATTTATACTCGTGTAAGATCTTGTAATTTTTTTACTGAAATTATTTATTCTGGCATACATCATTTTCACACAAAAATTTCGGTGAATTTTCATTGACAATACAGGAAAGGGTCAGGATTTTTTTTGCACAGGTATATATCTAATATATAAATTGACAACATGTCGATAGATGAATTATATAGAAATTATAAATGAATAGCGGCATCGATTTTTAACCTTACCCTATAATTTATAATTTCATTTTTCAGGTTGTATTTGGGATGACGTTATCACAATACACTCCGCCTAAGTACGGAAGCTACACTTACCCGCAATATGCTATTGGGATTGGCTGGCTTATAGCTGTCGTGTCACTTGTTCCCTTACCCGTTTTTGCTTTTATATCTGTCCGGAAACATATGTCATCACTATCACTCAAACAGGTACGTTAATTAAGATTATGATGATGAATAAGGATATATTTGAACTTGGACAAAGTTTGAGGGTGGCGGAGTTTTCATACCTTTAAATGGAAATACTGAAAGTTGTTTGAGTCGAATATGTTAAACTTCATACTCGGTGACATATTATCAAAAGGATGTGATTACGTCTGCAAATAAGCATAACAATGCCATATCTATTTTGTATAGTGACAATAAAAAGGCCGAGGTCTTGATTGGTGATCGAAAACCGGACCAATAAGCGCGCTAACGACTCAAACTTATTATTATTGATTCAGCATTTTAGAGATAAAGATGCAACTATAGGGAGCTGATTCGAAATTCGAATTTGATTTGAATTCAGTGCTTGTATTGACTCTTATCTTAGCCTGGTACTCAATTCATGAAACATTGTCTATGCCTCTTTATAAAACTCGTCTACCTCCTTGAAATGTTTGGTCTTTCATTCCTCTACCTGTGTATAGTGTTCTGTTTTTCATTCCGTTCACCCGTGTATATTCAGTGGTTCATTCCTCTACCCGTGGATAGTGTTCTGTCTTTCATCCCTCTACCCGTGTATAGTGTTCTGTCTCTCATTCCTCTACCCGTTAATACTCTTCTGTCTTTCATTCCTCTACCCGTGTACAGTATTCTGTTTTTCATTCCTCCAACTTTGTGCATTCACTCTCTCATTCCTCTAGCCGTTAATACTGTTCTGTCTTTCATTCCTCTACCCGTGTATAATGTTCTGTCTTTCATCCCTCAACCCGTGTATAGTGTTCTGTTTTTTATTCCTCAACCCGTGTATAGTATTCTGTCTCTCATTCCTCTACTCGTGTACAGTATTCTGTTTTTCATTCCTCCACCTTTGTGCATTCACTCTCTCATTCCTCTAGCCGTTAATACTGTTCTGTCTTTCATTCCTCTACCTGTGTATAGTGTTCTGTCTTTCATTCCTCAACCCGTGTATAGTGTTCTGTCTTTTATTCCTCAACCCATGTATAGTGTTCTGTCTTTCATTCCTCAACCCGTGTATAGTGTTCTGTCTTTCATCACTCAACCTGTGTATAGTGTTCTGTCTTTCATTCCTCAACCTGTGTATAGTGTTCTGTCTTTCATTCCTCAACCCGTGTATAGTGTTCTGTCTTTCATCACTCAACCCGTGTATAGTGTTCTGTTTTTTATTCCTCAACCCGTGTATACTGTTCTGTCTCTCATTTCTCTACTCGTGTACAGTATTCTGTTTTTCATTCCTCCACCTTTGTGCATTCACTCTCATTCCTCTAGCCGTTAATACTGTTCTGTCTTTCATTCCTCTACCTGTGTATAGTGTTCTGTCTTTCATTCCTCTACCCGTGTATAGTGTTCTGTCGTTCATCACTCAACCCGTGTATAGTGTTCTGTCTTTTATTCCTCTACCCGTATAAAGTGTTCTACTTTTTATTTCTCTACCCGTGTACAGTATTCTGTCTTTCATTCCTCTACCCGTTAATACTCTTCTGTCTTTCATTCCTCTACCCGTGTACAGTATTCTGTTTTTCATTCCTCCACCTTTGTGCATTCACTCTCTCATTCCTCTAGCCGTTAATACTGTTCTGTCTTTCATTCCTCTACCTGTGTATAGTGTTCTGTCTTTCATTCCTCAACCCGTGTATAGTGTTCTGTCTTTTATTCCTCAACCCGTGTATAGTGTTCTGTCTTTCATCACTCAACCCGTGTATAGTGTTCTGTCTTTCATTCCTCAACCTGTGTATAGTGTTCTGTCTTTCATTCCTCAACCCGTGTATAGTGTTCTGTCTTTCATCACTCAACCCGTGTATAGTGTTCTGTTTTTTATTCCTCAACCCGTGTATACTGTTCTGTCTCTCATTTCTCTACCCGTGTATAGTATTCTGTTTTTCATTCCTCCACCTTTGTGCATTCACTCTCATTCCTCTAGCCGTTAATACTGTTCTGTCTTTCATTCCTCTACCTGTGTATAGTGTTCTGTCTTTCATTCCTCTACCCGTGTATAGTGTTCTGTCGTTCATCACTCAACCCGTGTATAGTGTTCTGTCTTTTATTCCTCTACCCGTATAAAGTGTTCTACTTTTTATTTCTCTACCCGTGTACAGTATTCTGTCTTTCATTCCTCTACCCGTTAATACTCTTCTGTCTTTCATTCCTCTACCCGTGTACAGTATTCTGTTTTTCATTCCTCCACCTTTGTGCATTCACTCTCTCATTCCTCTAGCCGTTAATACTGTTCTGTCTTTCATTCCTCTACCTGTGTATAATGTTCTGTCTTTCATTCCTCTACCCGTGTATAGTGTTCTGTCTTTCATTCCTCTACCCGTGTATAGTATTGTCTTTCATTCCTCTACCCGTGTATAGTGTTCTACTTTTATTTCTCTACCCGTGTACAGTATTCTGTCTTTCATTCCTCTACCTGTGTGCATTCACTCTCTCATTCCTCTACCCGAGTATAGTGTTCTGTCTCTCATTCATCTACCCGTGTATAGTGTTCTGTCTCTCATTCCTCTACCCGTGTATAGTGTTTAGTCTCTCATTCCTCAACCCGTGTATAGTATTCTGTCTTTCATTCCTCTACCTGTGTGCATTCACTCTCTCATTCCTCTACCCGAGTATAGAGTTCTGTCTCTCATTTATCTACCCGTGTATAGAGTTCTGTCTCTCATTTATCTACCCGTGTATAGTGTTATGTCGTTCATTCCTGTACCCGAGTATAGAGTTCTGTCTCTCATTCCTCTACCCGTGTATACTGTTCACTCTCTCATTCCTCTACCCGTGTATACTGTTCACTCTCTCATTCCTCTACCCGAGTAAAGAGTTCAGTCTTTCATTCCTCTACCCGTGTATAGTGTTTAGTCTCTCATTCCTCTACCAGTGTATGGTATTCTTTCTTTCATTCCTCTACCCGTGTAAAGTGTTCTACTTTTATTTCTCTACCCGTGTACAGTATTCTGTCTTTCATTCCTCTACCCGTATAAAGTGTTCTACTTTTTATTTCTCTACCCGTGTACAGAATTCTGTCTTTCATTCCTCTACCCGTTAATACTCTTCTGTCTTTCATTCCTCTACCCGTGTACAGTATTCAGTTTTTCATTCCTCCACCTTTGTGCATTCACTCTCTCATTCCTCTAGCCGTTAATACTGTTCTGTCTTTCATTCCTCTACCTGTGTATAATGTTCTGTCTTTCATTCCTCTACCCGTGTATAGTGTTTAGTCTCTCATTCCTCTACCAGTGTATAGTGTTTAGTCTCTCATTCCTCTACCAGTGTATGGTATTCTTTCTTTCATTCCTCTACCCGTGTAAAGTGTTCTACTTTTATTTCTCTACCCGTGTACAGTATTCTGTCTTTCATTCCTCTACCTGTGTGCATTCACTCTCTCATTCCTCTACCCGAGTATAGAGTTCTGTCTCTCATTCATCTACCCGTGTATAGTGTTCTGTCTCTCATTCATCTACCCGTGTATAGTGTTCTGTCTTTCATTCCATTCATCTACCCGTGTATAGTGTTCTGTCTTTCATTCCTCAACCCGTGTATAGTATTCTGTCTCTCATTCCTCTACCTGTGTGCATTCACTCTCTCATTCCTCTACCCGTGTATAGTGTTCTGTCTTTCATTCCTCAACCCGTGTATAGTGTTTAGTCTCGCATTCCTCTACCCGTGTATAGTGTTGTCTCTCATTCCTCTACCCGTGTATACTGTTCTGTCTTTCATTCCTCTACTCGTGTGTACAAACATCAAAAGAATGATATTTAACAGTTAAAAAGATTAATTTTATTTTCAAAGAGTATCAAGGCGGCGTGTCGGCCCGATGCATCGTGGGTACCAGCAGATCCTGACTATAGAAAGCAGCACTGTCAGCAGCTGAAGCATCGTCCAACAATAGGAAGCAACTTCCGGGACATATTCAGAAGCAGTTAGAATGAAATCTCCTTTACAAATAACACATCTCTACGTGCTGCATGTTTTTATGTGCTGCACGGAAGCTATCTGCCATTTCATGATGTTCTCCACACCGTGACAAAGCCTCCTTACTTGTTGAAAAGTTCCTTAACATTTTAACGTGTATGAAAGAGATGGAATAAACAAATAAATAAAAAAAAGAACTTAGTTTTTCTTACTTCAGATCTTTTTGAAATATACAGTTATCAAATCTATTTGATTCTCAGTCACGGCATCCTGCTAAATCAGCGTATAAGAATCCGCTCAACTCCTTCCTAATATGCTGATTTCCTTCTTGCAGAAAGCCTCGTATCGCTAGCTATCCAGCCAGCCAATCGGACGACTCGCATCACGAAACAGAGGCACAACTCGGATGGACAATCCGTAGAGTTTAAGATTGTAGCTTCATGCTACTTGCACAACATTTCATTGGCAGAAAAAATAACAGATGTACTGAGCCACGATAATCAGGCTGCGCCAGCCGTACGAGGCATTTGGCACGAAAGCGATCAGGGTATTAGAAAGGTGCTGGGTGGATTCAAATACGCCGATTTAGCAGGATGGACGTTGTTGTTTCTCGATTCTGAAATGTTGATTTGAAAAATGGCCCATAAATTGAATGACAATGAACCCCCACAAATCAGCCAAGGCGAATCACCGCGAATTAATATCTAATTGTCGTTTAATACTTAAAATTTTCAAAGTAAATCTTTCTACGGAGTGTACAGGAACATTTGAAAAAACCCAGAGTCCTTTAGATGCTTCTAATGGGTTTTCGTCTTCGGTTGCTTGCAATTCCTGGGTTAAACTTATAACCAGCTGTTAACATTGCGCTAAGGCCATCAACGAGTTTGGCTTACCGTAGTTTTTTGTGCAATGGAACCAAAAACTTCTACAGCAATCCTCAACCATGATTTGCATTAGGAAAATACCATGTTCCTTTCATACGATAAAACGACACAAATATGTATTATGTTCGTGATTTAATACGTTTCCAACCATATATACAATGTCTCTTGTTAAGGTAACATCCCATCAGTATACATTGTTTCTTGTCTATATGACTTGAATACATATCTGGTTTCGGTCATAAGTACATGTACATATTCTCTTATTTAGACAATTGACTCACATGTATACATTGTCTCTTGTTAAAATAACCATCTTACTAAATCAGCGTATATGAATCCGCTCTCGCTAATATTACTAATAATACTATCCTGATCGCTTTCGGGCCAAGTGACTCGTACGGCTGGATCGGCTTGGTATTCGTGGCTTAGGTCGTTATGCAAGAAGCTTGATGTTACTATTGTGAACTCAACGAATTTTCCATCCGGGTTGTGCCGCTGTTGCTTGATGAGAGCCGTCACATTGGCTGGTTGGGTCGCTAGCTATATACGGCTTTGGCTTTAAAGTGATCAGGATATTAGGAAGAAGGAAGGGCGGAATCATAGACGCTTATTTAGCAGGACACAAATAACTATATCATATGTAAAGATTATCTCTTGTAAAAAAAAATCTCAATGTAGTCATTGTCTTTTGTTGAGGTCACTAGTTCATATACAGCGTGTCTTCTTGGGGTCTGATGTCTCTGTTGCAATGTTCCGTCATACAGCAGTAGGAGCATGTGAAGTTTGATGTGTATATATTGGAGGGGTCAAAGTCCATACATGTTCTTCTGCCTCGGCTGTCATTCCACCACAGAGAATCACAATCAGTCTTGGATCCACAACTGAAATAATAAAACTGAGTATGGTTTCACATAAGTTATACATTTACCAAATCTCATCTTATCATTTCATGAAATTGATTTCAAACAGGAGTCGAGCATTTTTACCAGACTAAACGTCTTGAAGAAGGCATATAAGTGTGAAAATCCTTGCTATGGATTGACAAGACATTGGTGCTAATCCTTATCACCAACGTTTGTAAATTGCCGGATATTCTACATTTCTTCATTTATTGAAAATGTAGCAAAATAAAGTACAAAACACCAAGGATGGCGTGTCAAAAGCAGATGGAATCCACAATTAAAAAACACTATTTAAACTGATGTTTTGTCTAATATCTTGCTTCAAGTCGTGATTATTACCTCATTGGCTACTGTCATGTCATGTCGTTCGGCGTAAGTTCGGAAACCTTTCACTAATTCCTCGTCTTCTAATAAAGATTACAATTTATAGATTATGGGACTTTATGACCCTAAAAAGTTAACCCTGTTACCATTTGTAAAAAAAATCCGTTTAATCAAGCTAGTCGCTTATTTAACAACATTTCATTGTCTAAAAAAATAACAGGTGAGCAAAGCCATGATTATCAGGATTATCAAGCCGCCAGTCAGCCATACAAGGGATTTAGCCCGAAAGAGTTCAGGGTAATAGGAAGGAGCTCGGGTGGATTCTTATGCGCTGATTTAGCAGGATGGATGAGTTACGGAACCAATGGTTCTACTTCCGGAGATTGTCAGAATTAGAACTACATACCTTTTAGAGACGTGCTTGCTACCATCGTCATTGTTTCTAACAATATTCAAACAATAAGGCAGTTTATTGTCACATTTCCATTCTGGACCAACTCCTGGATAAAGACCACAATCTCCTCCGGAACACTGTTCACAGGTTACTGAAGCATAGTGCACCAAAATTTCATATTTCGTACAATGTTCTAATAGTTCTTTTTTAAGGAATGGAATTTTAATCTTAGTGTAGGCTGATTATAGAAAGGAAATCCTGTTTATTGTGACGTTACGTTTCATTGTCCTTTAATATCTTAAAATGACATGAAAGATCCTTCCATAAGAGAAAAAAACTTATCGTATCTTTGCAGAAGGATCTAAACATAAAGACGAAGTGAATCGTTCTCATAAATATCCTTACATAGTGCAACGAAAGTTCATACATTTAATATTGTGTTGTTGAGATTCATAGTTTATAAGGACCTTAAATATGGCATCAAAGATTACTTTTCAGAATGTCATGGAAAATAATGAAATTACACGCCCTTGATTTTATTTGAGCCAATGAAACTTCTACGTCGATTGAACACTGCTATTATCTCAAAAGAGCTGTTGGAACACGATGTAGTCTAAACCTGTGTATCGTGGCTTTAGTTGCGAGACGATGTATCCCGATTCCAGTTTTAATGGACGAGACAATATATCATGGAAGTATTGCCAAGGAACCTTCTTTATGAAAGAAATATACATGGGACATGGAACAGTTATGTTATTTCTTAGATACCAACCTGTCATAGATATTACATGTTGCATATAAGATATCAGAAATATCATATATTTTCTGTTTGTCTAAACATCGTCATCTCTGAAGTAGAATAAAAACCTTTTGAATTTTTGTTATTTGTATGAAAGAAAATATGTAAATAGTATCAGAATATATTGTCTCTTACGGCGATACATCGATGTATCATGGACCCTCACGATATAAATATCATGATATATTGTGTAAACATATTTTGTATCGATGCACTCGTATCGCGTTGTAGACGATACAAACATCGATACTATCGATGAATCGTTACACCATTAATGTAGTCTTGTGTGCAGGAAATAAGCTTACAAAACTAGCCCATCGTGTTCAAAGTCACTCAAAAATGAAAGTTTCATTTGCAATTTCAAATTCAGTTCTCTGAGCATGCACTGAAAGGGACTGTGCTGATCGCAGCGTATTTCCACATTTGTCGAGCTGTTTAATGTGAATTTTGTTTCATTACAAAGCTCAAGGGTAATGTCAGTACAGATTTTCCTGATGAAGTTTTCCAGGGACGATATCTGAAGAGTATCGATAATTTATCCTGGGTGGCCGAGTATGAAGATAGTGTTTATACTCATCTAAACATCAACTGAATTTTACAGCAATCTGAAATAACGACTGCATTATGAAAATTGTACTTACCTCCCTCACGGAGTTTGTACGGTTCTGAAAGTAAAAACACGTAAAGTGTTAAGGTCATATGTTTCTTTATGTGACGTTAATGGAAATGGTATTGCATTACTGAACACATGAAAGCATTGACATAGTGACCAATGAAACCGGTGCTGTCATACTGAAAAAAATGAAAACTCAGTTTAAAGTATTGATAAGATATGGAGCACATCCTGAGGGGCAATGAATGAAGTCGCTCACCATGTTTCCGACATGATTCAGGTACGCATTTATCTGTGTAACAGCATTCTCCACACAGACGGGTGTGGCCGCTTTTCTGAGGAGCCGAATAGGGATGTTTGCATTGCTGAAAAACAATATTTTTACAAATAATATGTTTATAATATATATATATATGTATCATCCCAACTTGGGATCGCGTCCCATCTTGAGATGGGACGGCGGATAATTTAACATATTCATAATATTCTTATTCTAATGTTGAATTTAGTAATAACATGATAACATGTATCATTTAGATAAGCGCATTAAGGCCCTTGAAAGATATTTTGATTTTATGTTGATTTTCATGACTTATTGGCTATATCTATCTCTCATCGAATACGAGTCTTTCATCATAGTACAATACGATTTCAAAAGTAATTCTTATACAAAATTATGTAAATTATTTCTTAATATTCTTAAATATTTTTAATTGTGACAGCATGTTAAGCAAATTAAAAAAAAGAAATTATATTCAATTATACACTCAAAACCCACTCTTAGTGAATACGAAGAATGCAAATGCCTTGTAATCAGTTCAAATTCTTACACATAAACCGTTCCGTTAAGCAAGATTTCAATGTACTCATTGTGTTTGATAGTCGAATCTAAGACTTTATGTTTCTTAAACATAATTCACAAACACTAACCTATAAGTAGTGTTCCGTCAATGTTTATAAGATGTCCAGTAAATAAATCCAGTTATGCCTCCTCATATTTCCGATCGAACCTGATCTGATCAGTGTCGTGGTGCAAATGGGAAACATACCCGCTTGGGAGTTCAGAGATGGGTGTGGGGTGAGTGGAGGGGGGGATGTCCGAAAGAAGGGATTTGGGTAAACATCCGGTTCGGTTATGACACTAATACCTGTGTGTCACCTTCCAATTAGTGACAAGAAGGGGTACCAATTGTACATGAGCATGCTTGTAACACTACAAAGGTACACGCCGAGCGTTTGTTGTTTTAGTCAATGATTATCATTCATATTTATCAAGGCATTGGCCCCTATCGGCAATATCACTGATAGGTGGAAGCAGACGTGATCAAACCCTAACCAAAAACAACAATTTTTATGTTTATTGTTAATCGATGAAAGTGCTTTTGCCAAACTAAATATATTCAAAATATTTTTTTCATAAATAGAACGATTATCATGTAAAATAACCAAAATGAAATCAAACATCATCCATTAATTATTTATGGGAAAATATAGCAGGCTTTTTAATAGGATTTTTAAAAATTTAGAACTTAGTTTCCAAGATTTAAAAAAGAAGATTATATTTTAAACATATTTTATTCATTTCAAAAAAAGAAAATAGATTTGCAAGCAAGCTGGAAGCTTATATTAATACCGCGCCAATAAAAATTATATTTTGAAACCATCAAACATACAACACAAAGTTATGTCAAAACAATACGATGTACAGTTGCAACACAATTCGGTTAAGATATTCAATATCGCAAAGGCACTTTCTTCATGCTAATTTAGAAATACAATATTTCAACTCACTTATTAACAATACTACAAGAAGATTATAAACGGAGTTTGCTGACTTTGAATTCGTTAATAAACTTTGTTTACCATCACAAGATTTTTTGAAACCAAAAAAACAAACCAAAATTATTTTTTTTCTACTTAACCCGAGGTAACATATATGATTTCGATCAGTATGAAAAGGTTGTTTTCATATGTACAAGCGTCTATTTAGGCTTGTTAGAAGCGTTGAATTGAGAGAATTTTGGTGTGTTGTTAAATAAGATAAGAAGGTGAGAGGGAAGAATTACATTTCAGTGTAATATTATTGTTTTACAGCTAAAAGTTTACTTAACTAATCGTTTTGTTATCTTGAATATGCTACTTAACATGTCCCCCCGAAAGCATTAGGGTTGCAAATACACATCAACGAAGTTTTATTGATATACTAACAATTATCGAGTTATTTTGTGCTGATATACATGTACTCATGTAATATTTTCAGAGGACTAAGTGATTCATATTGTTATTGCTTATACAAATTTGATATAGAAACTGTCATTTCTTATACAAATTTGATATTGAAACTGTCGTTGCTTATTGTAAAATATTATCATACATGTATTTCATTGTATGAGAAAATTCAATATGTGTAATCATATAATGGTTGGTAGGTAACATAAACATGTGTTACACAAAATTCAGAATATATATATATTTTGAACAATGCCCTATTACAGTCAAGTTCTTGACATCACAATTGCTTTTCTGAATCATCATCAAGTAATGACATCACAATGGTATGACGTCATAAACATGACAAAGTCACAATGCGTTGAGAGTATTAAAGTAGTACAGTGGCGACTATAGTATAGTATTCATGTATTCAACTGATTTGTAGGTAATTCTTGCATTTCATAAGTTTGCTTTTGAAACGTCAGACATTAAAACTTTAAATGAACCAAAATAAACGACGTACCTTTAGATAGAATGTGACTGAACTACGAGTTGTTCTCAGCACACACTGTGTACCTCTCCATGACTGTCACTTCCCTCTCGCCCGTCTCGGCTGGCTAGCTCGCTACGAGGCCGGTCACGTGACTATCTGTGGAGGCCCTGAATGAGAGTAAAGTATATTACATTCATAATAAGTTATTATTAGATAGAATATCATACATTGTGCTACACTTATTTTAACCGTCATAAGTTTTTCTCAGACAATTTGAGATCGATTTCAATACAAAAGACCTCAAAAGTTTATGTTCCTCTCAAGGAGGTCACGTGATTATCTAAGCGAGGAGGCGAGGTGCAATCGATACACATTAGTCAGTTTTTGTAAAGAAGTTGTCATAATGTTTACAATAGGGGGAATATGTGTGATTTCTTTTATCATATTCATAATAATTTTTACCTTTTTATCAAGCTAAACTATATATAATGAAGACAACAGAGTATCTCTTTAAGCTTTACTACACTGCTACTCCACATCTCAGATCAGTGCCACCATGCTTCATGTAACAATGTTATATCTCTCTGCATTATAACTGTCGGTTTGAAATAGATTAGAGGTTTAAAAGCAGTTTAAAGAGGCAGTAGTTCATTTTTAGTTAAACAAAGTGATGTCACGAAAGCGTAAATAAATGTTTCAAAGACAATATTGTTATTACTTATATGTAGCTGGTAAGTAGGAACAAGGATCCGTTAGACTAGGGTTGATCCGGTTGACTAATGAGATGTTTGACTCTTTTAATACATCTAGTAATAGTAATGATAATAATAAAAACTAATTATGCATCTGCTATGAACTAATTATGTACTGACTATAACTAATTATTTGAGAACATTTGAAGAAATAAATCTTTCAAAAACCGTGGTACAAACTCTGGATATAACTTTATCATATACTTTAATTGAAAACGTGAATACTTATGTAATAGAAGACATTATAGAGAAGCGCTTATAAATACATGTAGTCTGTGATAATTTCGATTCATACTTAGATTCATGTTATTAACTGAGTTCTTGTTAAAAGATGGAATATCAAACTTATTTGACAAAGTCTCCAATTTTCCATGAAAATAATTTTTTTTAAATCTTTATAGAATGGGGGTTAGCGCGTTCGGCTTAGAATCAAAAGGTACTTGTTCCGAATCCCGCTCGGCAAGTTTCTCTGTAGTAGAGAACTGTTCTACACGCAGTAAGGTTTGGTTTCTATTTGCTTCAACGAATTTCAGTAAAGTTAGTTAAATAACAAGACAGCTTTTACAAACAATATGTCATATTTTGTTCTATGTCCAGAGTGAGGTGATCACAAATACAATACTAGTTCACCCGTTTTTAACTGTCCATGTGTTACCTCTTTGTACACAGTTAGGCATTAATTATTATATATCTCAGCCGATTACGGTCGTCTTATCTCTTCCATTGTTCGTTACAGGTTAAGCGTTAAAAATAATTATAATTTCATTGCATCGACAGAAATTTCACAAAGCGTGACATTGTGCCCTTAATATCTAGCCATTTTCTTATTCTAGAAGCAAAAAATTACAACAATATTTAGCTACAACTTCCTATTTCATTGTCCTTCGTTCACGTACCAAAGACAGGACTGTCAAGAAAGGTTCAATGCCATCGTTGTGTACCCCATGTGACATACCACTCAAAATCCATTCTAATGAACATGTATATGTAGAAGAAATATGGTACACTGTCTACTTTGTCTGCAGTGAAGCATTCGTAAAATATTATACTACACTTGACATTTAGGAAGCTATTTCTCCCTGCATTCACCTCACAAAACCTTCCCTCCAGCTTCTTGAACCTCGAGACAGTGGTCACATGACACCTTGTCTTTATCAAAAGGTACGCCCTCCTGCCTGAAGAAATGCCATTTGGCTTATGGTTTAATAATGCGCTTTTGTCATGTCTCATTTTACACAGAAACGCCGAGTTGTTTATTCTGTGGCGTACAGTACACAATCACGCATTTTATATATAACAAGTCATTGACGAACGCTGAAATAAGCTTAACTACTTCAGCAAGATGTGCAGCTTAGCAGATATTTCAGTTCTTAAATGTGAACAAAGATGAAATATTTTTCAAAGATATCTGTAACTTAATCTAGTGTTTATATACAATAAAACATTGATGTTACATAACCCAAGTGGTAACTGTTTATAGTCTGTATGCAAAATAGTTCAACGTGCAGCTAGCACCAGTACCGTCGCATATTTAAAGTGACACATATTATGTTTCATATTCTTTTATGTGGCTTTAATATGAGGCAAAATGCCTACTGTTTGCCAAATTTTGGATATTTGCTTGTGTTTTAGTTACAGTGGAAACAGCCAAATAGATTTTACTTAATCAAAATTATGCATTTAATTTAAATGAATATTTGTTAAAAGATCTACTCAACACTATCAACATATATTTCCCCTCGTAGCTACTTTTAAGTCATTGGCTTGAGCCATTGTCCGGTTTTTGGTCAAGAATTACAAGTCAAACCTGTTTATTGTCTCAATACTGAACTGATCAGCAATATGATAGTGATTTTCAGAGACAAGCACTACTTCTACATAAAGTTACAGTATTCATGAAGTTAACATATTTCATACTCTGTGGCCCTTTAAGAATGAACGTTATAACCTGTAAAGGTACAAACTGCATTTTATGGTAGATTACGGTAGAGTGTGGATCATTAGTGATATCTAGAAAAAATGTATTATCTGTGATATTCTGTATCTACGAAATGATGGTCTTCATTGTAAATGTTTTAAAGGCCCTCCTCCCAGGTAATCCTATGGGCATACAAAACCCAGATATTCTATATTAAGGAATAAGACAATATAACACATCATATATACACAATTGCATATAACATGTGTTGCTCACTGGTTGTGTATAAATGTACTCGAGGTAAAGTTACAACTAACTTTTGTGTGCAGTAGGCAGTCTTCCGTGTTTACCAAGGTAATTGGCCCGCTTCCAGCAGTGTCTACGTTCAACTTCGCTCCCTATCATCATTGAAAATTAATACAAATTCTACATGTGTTCACATGTAAAGTTTATTTGATTCCGCAGTGAGGTTCCTCAAATGCATATGTAGAGACAATCAGAATATCAGAGCTCACATCAACGCATATGAAAGCATAATATAGACCGAATCGTACCTCGGACATCAAGCTACCCGAGCCCCAACAAGTGAGTGCATGACAGTGTTTGTGATAACACGAATGTCGTGATACCTGAGATTACACTAACATTCAGGTTCAGTTCTACAACACAATGCTTATGTCATGTACATACTGGAACAAAGTAAGGCGGCACAACACAAAATCTGGGTGGCAAAATATAGTTTTATTTCGTCATAGAGTATGCATTGGTTGCTGCATGCAGTCCCATGTCCCAGTCTGGTCCAACCTTTTGTCTTCCGCTGTCCAAACCCAGTCCAGTCTGGAGTCTCCATCTGAGATCCAAACGAGTTCTCAGTCCTCCCAGGCGAGTACTCCAGACGAGTACTCGATGATGTCTCCTCGGTTTTGGGGCTTCGTACTCTTATACTATTCTTAAAGATTATGAGAAGAAAGATAAATGATTCCAATTGCAAGACGATGCTTTTAAATAATTAGTTGAAAACAAACGTTACATGATTGATTTCAACATCATCTCTCCTCTATGATGTGTTATCTGAATTCAGAACTGGTAGCAAGCTTATACTGCAAAGATTATTTGTTTATAATCTTATGTTCTTGACTTTGATAACAGACTTAATGATAGGATCATTCTCCTGTTGTGACACGTGACATATTGAAAACAAATGTTTGCTCCAGCTAGGGATTACAAATGGAAATAGGCACCCGACATCCATTCTTCCGAAAACTCTCTGGGTCTTTTTGTATTCTTTCTTAACACCACTGACTTTTAAACTCTTTAACTTTGACATTTGATGAGTATATTGTATAGAGTCGGTTACCACGTGGATTCTAATTGAGGTCACCAGGACACAACCTTTTAAATGATTACAAATATTGCAGTTAAGGCATTCTAGAAGCAATTGAAAACTACTTACTTACTAACATTACCTTCAAGTCTCATCAATATTTTTGAATAAATCAATATGAAAAAGTGAAGTTATGAGAACAGTTAAAGGGACAGAAAAAATTATCAATTTGGGCATATAAAACCTGTTTTTATACAAATGTTATCTTAAAATAGCTGAAATATTACTAATTAGTTTGGCAGATGTCTATTGATATAACAAAGTGGAATTGCTACTTTTATCTGGAAACCAATGTTTCGTTCTAATATAGAGAACAAAAGTGTGAAGTAGCTAAAATCCTGTTAACAAACGTCTTGGCTAATTAGGAATAAAAATCAAATGTTTGATGACCATGTGGTCTCAAATGTGAAATGTGATAGATCCAATAACGCTATTCAAACTGAATTCGACTCTGAATTTGCTTGACTCTGATTGGAGTTAAACTCGATTGTATCCCCTGTTTCGTTTGAGGTTTACGTATTTATCGTGAAGAAAACTGAGGAAAACGTGAGGAAAGGAACCTAACTTTTAGTTTTATGTGGCATCTTTTAAAATAGAGCATGCAATTCTGAATTGTAATCATGAATATTATATTACGAAAAAATTGTTTTTATGTTTTCACAATAACTGTAATCATATTGAATACATGATACAGGATGTCATATCTAGATCTAAACCAAGCACGGAGAGAAGTCGGATCCTTGTAGTACCATATCGTGGAGGTGCTCTCTATCAGTTCGACATCCTCACAAACTCTTTTGACAAATATCCTTATCTGTCGCTTAAGTCTTATTTGTCTGCACTCTATGTTTCCAAAATAAACTCTTTGTTGATTAGTCTTGACAAACCCCTCAGGATCATCATCTCAGAACTGAACACTTCAAAAACTGAAACAATAAAACGCAATGTTGATACAGTAGGAATGACAGCTCATGAGGAAAGGGAAATTGTTTTCCTCACAACAATGCGTCCTACTTACTCAATCAGTAGAATGTCATTACGTGAGGAAAACTTTACTAGCTTAGTGAATTTAACAGGTTATGGTAGTTATCCACGTGCTTTAGCTGTAAACCCAACAATTAAGACGACATATGCGTGTAATTATGCTAAACTGTTCAAAGTATTCTATGATGAAACTGGTTTGAGGACACTTGACACTGGTTTTAACATCTACGGAGTAACACTGGACATCACCAAGGGTCTCCTGTACTACGACAATGAAAAGAAGCTGATGAAAATGTCCTTGTCATCAGAGAGCACTAGTGAAGTGACACGGATTAACTTTTATATTTGGAATCTGGTTTTCTACCAAAATAAAGTGTATTACTCGAGCAGGAGTAAACCCCCCGGTGTACTGGGAGTAGTGGATGTAAAACATAACGGTGTGCCTAGAACACTTCAGACACTGAATGTGTCCGGCATTGACACCTATTCTATTTTTTTATTCCATAAGTATAGACAAAATGGTTGCAAAACTAAAAAAGATTTCAAGTTTTTATTATGTTCTTACCTTTATTAACATTTTTGCAATATGTGATCACTTAAATTACTATATACACAGCAAGTTCACAGCTCAGGCTGTGCCTTTCTTTATGTCTTTGTTTTCATCCTGTCAATCTCTTTCTCCCTGATCTGTCCCCTCTCTTTTGGATGCCTGTCAGAAACGTATTTAATAACTGAAATATTGTTCAAAACACGTTAAACCCCCAACTCACTCACTCACATTACAGGTCCAATAGTTGTTTTCCTTTTCGGTTTTTCATTTTGCTCGGCTGTTAGGTTGCTACATTTCCCTCAAGGGAGTTAAATTCACCCTCTAACCTATTTAAATAGTCGCTATTATCCCAAGGTTATTGAGGCAGTCCGATGATCCTTGGGTAGTTTAGCCAGCCACTTTAGTGCTACCCCGTTACGTTGGATGGGAGTCGAGAGGTTGTAATCTCCAAAGGAGGCTATGAAAGTTCAATTCTCTCCAAGAAGTTGAGTCCGCCCTTTACTTCCCAGGGAATTGAGTCAGCCAAGTCATTCGTAGGAGGTATATGGTCGTCTCAGGAAATGTTAGGCCTACTTGCAAGTAAAGGGTTGTATCAACTCCAGGGACTTACAGACCCAGTCAGCTTCTTTGCGAGAATAGGGCCGACCAAACTCCCTGATAACAGAGAAAATACTCAACTCCCCGAGGACCACAGGGCCGATTCAACTCTCAAGGACCACAAGGCCGACTCAACTCCTCGAGTATCTTAGGCCCGACTCAACTCCCGAGAATGACTGGGTGGACTAAACTTCCCGAGCATCACGGGATGAAAGCAACTCCCCAAGGCTCATAGGATCCCTTCATGTCCAAC
Source organism: Phorcus lineatus (assembly GCA_921293015.1). NCBI lineage: Eukaryota > Metazoa > Mollusca > Gastropoda > Trochida > Trochidae > Phorcus > Phorcus lineatus. Next base: position 17,749,198 of record OV121093.1, read on the forward strand.
TCAACTTAAAAACATCACAGGCCGACTCATCTCCGCCAGAACCAAAGGGGCGGCTCAATTCCTCCTGGATCATGGAGCTAAAGCAATTGATCTTGGAACTTTAAATGTGAGTGAATTACATAATTCTCGGCGATCTCCCAGGGTTTGACTCGTCCCTATACTCCCCGGGTAACCTTGTATTGCTTTGGGATTGAGATTGGTCTCTGCTTTCTATCTTACAGGTATACAGACGTGTCTTTGATACTTGGTACTTTTCCATAAAATCCTGTAATAATTTGTCAATCTATTCATTTTGTTAAAAACAAGTTTGGAAACCAACATAGAACTTCACATAATGGTTTAACGTTAGTTTTCATTCAATGAAATCATCATACTTATGACCACAGTTTCATGCTGGTTTCCACATATGGATATATACAAATCAAAGAATCCAAAATGGATTGTAGCTGGAAACCAAGTTACTTAGTTTCAGTGAATGGATACCAACTGGATACCTCAATTACTCACTTTCCTGGTGGCTTCCAGGATTCAGGACACCAAGTCATTTCAAATAGGTTTGGTGAATAAATATTACATCTACTAAATCATTTACTCAGACATGTTAGCGACGTTATCTGGAAATTTGACATCGGGTCTCAGTGACATCATACCATAAATAAAGGTCACATCAGGTCATCCTCCACAAGTTTAATACAGGTTGCCGACACCATCAAGAGTGTAGAACAGCTCTTCTCCTTGTGCACCTTTAACATCAAAATACTACCTCGTGACCTCAAATTGGCAACTGCACTGACTCACACTCACTCAGGCACCTTTATAGTCGCTCGGCATGATTTTTACACGAGGTGAGGTGAGGTGAGGTGAGGTGAGTTGGTGTTTAACGCCGCTTTCAAGATTATTTCACTTACATCGCGGCTGCTAGTATTAGTGCAGGGAGAAAGCCCGCAACACCATTGTGGCTATGCATTGCGGTGAAACCTGCGAGCATCGGCTGGAACTAGCGAACCATGGGTGGTACTGCGCTGAATTTCAGTGTAGCATTGCACCCAAACCTGACTGGGTGTAGAACAGTTCTCTACTGCAGACAAAGTTGCCGAGCCCCTGGCGGGATTCGAACCACGGACCTCCTGATCCGATTTTTACACGAAACATGCTCATCACCGGGCCAGGTTAGGTTTAGAATACCTTAAATGAATCAACCTGACAGTAGGTTAATACCATAAAGCGGTATCTGAGTTTGCTTTGTTCCTAAGAGTCAAGAACAAGATTCATAATGGTACCATAAATTGTGATGGAGATTGGTACAAGGGTTGTTTGTTTCATACATAAGGTCACACTTGAAACAGTCAACGTCTGTGGCCCACCTGCTATGATTTTCTTTTAAAGGGCGACCCTTTCTTTTGGGAGAAGATAGTATACTTCTTCTTAATTTTAGTTCAATGATTTCTCCCTCTCATGTCATCGTAACCTTTTTTGAGTCCCTTCCGGACAGACAGACATTGGTTTACTTACATCTTACTTCTGTACGAACGTAAAATATATTTAGATTTGTACATTGAATCTGTATGTAGATAATGTACAGAACCATTCCCAACAGTATTATGATAGGCCGGATATTAAAACATAGCTAAACCATATAGCAAGTCCGATAACGATGTAAAGTTGAAAGCAGATTTTGGATGTTAAATAATCTATCAAGGTAAACAATCCCACTTTTTCAAGATCCGATTTTTCTAAAAAGGTTGGTCTTAAGTAAAGCACTGGTTATGAAGTAACTATCTAATGTCATCATAAAATACACAGAGATACAAAATCTAAGAACAAAGTTTTAAGACATCATCATCACAGTTAAAACATGTTCTAGTTTTAGTAGAATTAGTTTATAATGCTCAGTTACTTCTCTGATGGGAGCAAAGTCACATCAAAACTAAGACATTACCGACCAATAGTGTCTGGGCAAGCGATTGACAATATTTCCTTCCGAGTAAAAGTGGCATTACAGATGCTTGTCAAATCTAAGTTTGTTCAAGCCCGTTCTCCCTTCCTCCCTAATTAACAATGAATGCAATGATGTTGCAAACTCATTTATTACCTTGTCCTCAATATATTTACATAGAACAGGTTTTTGAATCTTAACATTTAGTGTTAATGGGTAGTAATTTATTTAGGTCAACTTCTGACTTAGTTTACAAATCCATTTCTTAACCCCAACCTAATCTAACATCAGAAACGAAACAGCTTTATTGCTTAAAGAATAGGTGAATCCATCCCACATCTCCATTAATTGCAACGTCAGTGGCATACTTTCCAAGTCCCATAAATAAACTGATGGCTCTGCGTTGTACTGATTTACCAATGATTTATCGTAAGAACCCTAGACAATTCTGCATAGCTCAAAATAGACTAACCCATGGTGTCATACAACTTGGAATAATTATAATGCATATCACCGATACTTTTAGATTTAGATATTCAAAGGCCAAAACCCCTGCTAGCTCGTTTGGTGACCATCCAGGCAATAGCATTAACATTAAGAAGCTGTTAGGTTTTAGTAATAAGGTTAAAGTGTCAATAAATTCTAAAACATCAGTTCTGAACAATATCTAAAACATCGCTCCCGATAGTATACACATGCTCCGTCCATAGACAGATTTCTAGAAATTTACTATTTTTTTATTAAGTTTATTTCTCATTATGAGAGGAACACTAATAATGCATTACACCAAAGAGCAAGTTGATATCAGCTTAACATACGGCATGTCATTTGCATTGGTTGAAGCTTCAATGTAGAAGTTATTTAGGTTCTGATTATTCAACTTGTGTAACATCGATGAAACCAAATAAGTGACAGGAGGCGTCCTTGCCTAAGTCCAAGATTCACTGCAAACCAGTTTTAATGTAAACTATTCATGTGTACAAAACACTGAACATCTTTGTGTAGGCATTGCAGAGCAGTTAACGCCACCTGTCGAAACCCTCCTCCAAAAAATGTTTAGCCTTTCTAAGTCTGAATTTATCTGTTTCTAGAATTGATGAAAGGGCCCGCACATTGTCGATGGTTGATCTCCTTTTCCTAAAGCCATTCTTGGAGTCATGTAACACATTGTCGCTTTTGGACCACGCTCCTAATCTCCTGTTCAGAACACTACAATACAGCTGATAAATCTAATGAAATTCTTCAAGGGCATTTAGAAGTTAGTGTAAAAATACTAGATGTTATCCATAAGAATTTCTAGTATGATAAATATAGGTTGTAAAAGTTATGCCTCATATGCAAGGGGGTATATTTGGGTCCATCGTAGAGGATTAAGGAACTGGGGTTATTATCCCTCTGGACCTAGAAATGGGATATTTTCTGTCGCTTATTTGCCTGCATTATGTTAATGTCTCTGTCAATTGAAATACTATGCAAACTCGTGTTGGTGTCACTGTTGATCTCTTCGTCACTTCGTATGTCTTTGTTACTGTATGTTTTACATTTCCATTGTTTATGTCTTGTTTATTAGTTACCTTGACCGTTTTTGACGTAGATTATAGAGACACATTTGTCTCAAAATAGTCCAACAGATGAAATAAATGATCTATCACTAATAACAATTTCATTTCAATCGATCTAAAAGAAGAGTAGTAGGCAAGTACCTCTAAATACATCATACATGTCGTAAGGTGGTATGAATATCTCATACGTTAAATTTGAAGAAACATTTTTATTCATCCTTCATAAACTCTTTCTACTATTAGTTGAGTTTAACATTTCAGTAGGACTTTAAGATAGTTGAAAAACTAACATAACACATTACTGATCGAAATCGATATATTAACACTATAATAAGACTTCATAAAATTACTACTTTGTTTGAATATATAAGGTTTCATAATGTATTTCAGTTGTAACATATTTGTTGGCTATTTTCGAAATGTAAATTGTAATCCTAAAACGAACAGGAAAATGTTAATCATGTTTTATGTTTCTGCAAAAGTTACCGATGTAAAACTGAACTAAACTAACACATTTCGTGATTTGATTTTAGCCCTTTTAAAAACATACTTATAGCAGATAAAATTCATATGAACACAACATTTCAGGAGTAAAAGAATTCCTCTTATCAAATACAAGTTGCAAATCATTACGCAGCTAAGCGTGGTTTAGCATGATAAAGACAAACTTTAAATGTCAAAAGTTTACCTTTGTATTCGAAAATGCATGAAAGCTAACTGAACAGATTATAACACTACTGCTGTTTCTAACGTTTATAGTTAAAAGCCTCTATTGTTTATTACACTTTGAGAAAAAATCATATGTTCTCAATATTCTATAGAGAAGTTAAATCCTGCCATTGGACAATAATGCTTTATCAGCCGATTTGTTGCTATGTTGGATTCTCCATCCAGTGTTTCCTGACAGGGAAATGTGACTTTAGAACCTGGATCATTGAAATATATGGAGATTTAGTCCACGTCAACACTTAACAGTTTGAAGAAGGGAACACAGAGCACATGGAGTTGAAAATTTTATAACATGAACAGACATGTACGATACATGGACATTTATTTGCAGCATACAAAGAGGCTTTTTTAGTATATTAAAAGGGGATTAAAACAGTTATCGAAAAACATACTTAGTTCTAAACTATAGAGGAAATATTAAAGGATAATGATATTGAACAAACTCGATCAATGGGTTAAAATTAGGTAAAAAATTATCAATATAATTATGCTTTGGCTGTTAAGGAAACAATCTTTTAATAACCAAATGCTGTCCAAAATAATCCGTTAATGGCAACATCAAGCAACAGTGTTGTCTGTTCGTTTCAACGAGGCACTGATAATGGGTTAGACCAGATTTTAATGAGATTTACTAGACATAATGTAACGTCAAGTATTTCCAGTTCAGATGACGAAATCATTTGGTCAGTTGAATGTCACGGTGAACAGAAGGCTGATAATATTTGCAATTGATAAATATTCCATTGGTATGAATGTCATAACAATTCATATAACGCAAATGAATTGTCAACAAAAAGTCCTTGTGTTCCTATGAATTAAAATCTTATATATAAATGCATATATAGTTTGATATGAAAATAATATTCATTGCTGAGGATTATCACAGATCATAGTGACAATAGAATGACGTCACACTTATGTCCAAAGTTCAAGTCAGAAATCATATTCAATACAAAAGGTATTTGAGTTTATAAAAGGACATTTATACCATTTTACTGTACCATTATATTTACCATTAGTTAAGAGTCTTAATAGTCATTTTACCCTTATCTGGTGTAGCTTAAATGGAATATATGCCTGAGTGATAAAAGTTATATAATTCAACATATGGGGATAACAATATGTTTAAGAAAAACAAATACCTCAACAATGACAAAAAGTAATCAAATTCGAAGAATTCATTATCAAATGAACCTACACATTGTATTGTATATTATAAAAACATTCTACATCAGTATAGATAAACATTTACTCTTTAGAATTTTATGGAAGAAATGGAGTGAATCAACTTAATTTTAGAATATGTTTTGTTTTAAGATTATAATAGACGTTTTCTTAAAGGGCAAATGGACCTAACACTAAAAAAGCTTACCGCGGGGTGTTCAAATTACATGAATAACACATTTTAAAATAATCCACACTATTTCTAGTTCGAGATATTTGCTCTTCAATACACTGATAATATTGAAGTCGTGTATTGTATCATTTGGTTTTATAATATCCTTATCGATCTTATTAGATTGTAAACGTTACCTTTAATTCATTTTATCATGAAATTTATTCTTAAGGAGACCATAGTTCAACTGTCGAATTTGAAAGCTGTTTTTGAATAAAGCTGTTTTTGACCTATGACCCTCTGCGGATGGGAGATTGAACGGCATGAAAGCCATGCTCAGTCTTCCCTTGTTGTTGGAGGAGCATTATTCTAATACACGTTTTGTTCTTTATCATTGTTTTAATGTTCGACCGCCACTGGACTCAAATCCTTATCGTGGTTTGGTGGTTGTTTTATTGTTGGTAACGTTTCCATTTATCTTTGACATGTATTTTTCAAATTCACAAGGCCAATGTAATCGGCAAAAACGTAAAGGAGCATAGAGTTTGACGTTGGAGTCAAATATGTGTGACAGGGACATACTATGTATGTCTGTGTAATATAGTTTTAGTTAGGTTTTAATGTTGTCAATGCATTTTTATAGAAATCTTTCTTTCAGCAATCTAACAGGCGCTGAAAGAGGTTCTTAAATCCTTAGTTGTCATATCTTTATTTAACCATATTACAGTGGTTGAACGGATAAAACTATTAATTCCGTGTGCTAATGTTGTTACTTTATTTCAGCTTTATAATTCGAGTTGAAGCATCAATGTAATAAAGCAGTTTTGTAGTTTCAATCATTAAATCAATAGTGTTCACTCAACGGTGACAACACCCGTCACGATTGGACCATTTCAAATCTGCACGCTTTTTGTATGCATGAGCACTTCGCACCCTGACACGTCACATCGATACACAGCACGACGGACGAACAATCAGGTAGAAATTCCACATGTAAGACATCGACTCAATTCTAATTCAGGTTAGTAAATAAGTTATCTTAATTAATCATTCTTTAAATCTTATATATCTAATACAATAATATAATGTTAAATGCAGATCATATACTTAATAAGTTAGTTACTACCGTCAGGATAATTAGCGTGTGTTGTAATCGGCACATGGGTAAATGCAAAGTTAATATGTTCAATATGTATTAAAAATTGGCTTTTAATCGTATATTACTCTAAATAAGCATTAAAGCGAGGCATTGTGAGTATGCTTTGAGTGTTAGTGATGTTTTGGTCGAATTTACTATTTTGCACAAAGCATGGCAAAGTGAATCATTACATTGTTTTAGAGTGTACATAGTATATCTTTCAGTGTTGTATTTCTGTCTCATCAATATTTATGGAAGGTGGTATCTAATTCTTACATTCTGATTTCCAGCGTATGTATTCATCGTCTGCTGCGGCAGCTGGGCAGGTACGAGAACCTCTGTGCCATTCATAGGGTGCGTTGTCAGTTTGTTATTGTACATACATATTGTCAATCATATACTTATGTGTAGTGTACACACAAATGATGTTATATAAGACTTGTCAGGACTAATAGTCCCTGATCATTGAGTTCAATTCCACTTTGACAAATGTTATGATATTTTCCTTACATAAAATATTGTGTGCGCTCATGTATTCAATCCTTGTTAACATTTATAAGGTTGATATTTTTAATAGATGTATATGAGTACATTCTAATGTTTAAAAAGTTTATTATTATCATTATCTTGTTATCATAAATGTTTTAGGGTTTAGAGTTTGTACCTATCATCCAAGCCACTTGGAATAAAGAACTCAAACCCAGCATTCACCTTGGCGTTGTTCCTAAGTGACCCTGCTACATTAGTGTGAAAACATCAATCAGATGAATTGACACTTTGCACCGAATGACCCGCCTGCTTCGTCAGAGATATGACTCCTGTTGATTTTGCACGTGTTGCATGCTTTTAACGTGCAACCGGAAGCCTCTGTCTTAAACAACCGAAATAACAGGCACAGTTGACGTTTTTACAAGACTAGGTATTTGATTACCTAAATATTTCAAATAAAAAACAAATTAAAACAACTGATTTGAAATATGAAAATACCGTCTCCATCCCGAATTGATCAAATATACAATTATTTTGACTTCCCGTTATCTCATGTACCACTGAATACCCCAGAGAAATGTTGCAACCTTAAGTGATTTCCTAATTCCTAATAGATTTATTAAAAAGTCAGTTTTGGATCAGTTCAGTTTGCGATTCTTCAATTCTTCAACCGTATTTCCTACTTTTAAACACAGAAGAAACAAATCATTCTTTTGTATCTACCGTGTTCATACTTAATTCAGGCCTCAACATTATTATCTGAACACATGCCTGACCTTATACGATTTGTATAAACTTGTCAATAACTATGTAGAAAGAGGGCGTATTATAATCTATAAGAAATGCAAATATGTGTCAGAGTATTCCTACTTGTCTTGTTTACAAATACAAAGAAAGGTTAAATATGTTGAAAAATATCAACTTACAAGAAATATTCGTTTTTCCCTAAAGGAAGCTTTGTGATGATTTTTCTTCACCTTTAAAATCATGTTCGCCTATTAACATTGTTATTTGTCCCAGACTTGACCATTTACCACTTAACGGCAATGTGTAAGTAAATACTCTGTGTTCGACTCTTTTGCACGAGCCAGTCAAGACTTATTGTCCAGTTTTCGATCACAAACCCTGACATTATGATAGTGAGTGAGTTGAGGTTTAACGTGCTTTGAACAATGTTTCAGTTATTAAACACGCGGATGACAAGCACCCAAAAGAGAGTGGATAGATAAGGGAGAAAGGGATCGAAAGGATGAGAGAAAAGACGGAAAGAAAGGTATGATGAGAGATAGAAAGCAGGTTTTAGAAGGACTCAAATTTGGTCTGGCTTCTACCCATCAACCTGTCCAGCTTGGGTGTCCCTACCAGGAGCATGTACGCTCCAGCTGGCATAGCTCTCGGGGTCTCTGAAGCACGCAAACCACCACACCACGATAAGGTATTGAGTCCAGAGGTGGACATTTTGATAATTATTCAAATCATAGAAAGTAAAAACATACTATGACCTACAAACTGTTTGCCTTGTGTTTAAAGGAGTATTTAGCCACGCAATTAAAATGTCTCCTACAGAAGTTTATCGTCTTCGTGAGTTTTTTCATGAAATAAATGAAAGTGCAAAGACAACAATTCTTTATTTGCTGTTTAAAGTACATTTCTAAGGAGAATTAACAGAGGAGACAACAAGAAACCGCATACTCAATAACAATGGGAGAACTGTCATCTGAAGTGCCATTTTAAAAATAAATATAAAACTATTACATATTTTATGACATTAACAACAAACATTGAACTTTTCATTGTTCAGTTTTGTCCTTTTATTCAACACTCAGCATATAAAATCAGCATATCCGAGCAAACAACGTGGTTTGCTTTCAACAAGACAATTTGTAAACTTCCTCGTTATATCGTTGAACAATGTTGACATTTCTGTATACAATCACATTTATAACATCTAACAGTATGACATCTGACACTTTTGCACTGATTGACCCGCCTGCTTTATCAAAAGACACGGCTCTACACGTGTTGCACGCTTTTCACGAGATATATGAAGCCTTCTGCATTGCTTACAACTCGACAGTATTTTAACATGTCCGTCATTTCTCTTATGTCTAAAAGAAGAAACATTCAATAATATATATGATACAAAATAATGATATACAGAAATATCAATACTTTTTACATTTCATACAACGTTGGCAGTCACTGTCCTCAACAAACCTAATAGTTGCTGTGAAATGTAGTTCGGGCTCCTGACAGATTCTTTCACTGTCAGAGAAAACTTAATCACCCTTTACATTATGACGCAAGTGATACCTTTCTGGTCGTCAAGTGAAAGAAACATTACAAATATCTTTGTATGAGAAATCTACAAAACTGTAATGACAGTATTTATAAAAGGAGACCTAAAAAAGGTTAGATTTAATTTTCCCAAAAGTGTTGCTAAACTTTAAAATGCCCCTCCTCACACAAAGCGACTAATTCTCTTTTTACAAAACTATAACTGTCATTGGCGGAAAACCTTATTATCACTGTTAAAACTACATCTTATTACTTTGAAACCTCGGCACTGATTCTTTAAAAACGACAGCGGAGATGACTCTGCATGAACTGCACGCTTTTCACGTGCTACCCGGAAGTTGTTTATATTTGTTACATAACTGAAACTTCAACACAACCAACTTGTTTGTTTTAACGTCGCGCTATTCATGTAAAACATGAACGCAATAAAATAAGTATGTCATTCCTTTTTTGTCTTATAATTTTTTCAATAAGCTAACATAGAATATTAATTTTACACGTCTTGGACAATAACTCTTGACATTTCTCAAGATATCAGCCGTGAAGAATTCAAAACTACTGCAAATTGACAACAAACATAATAATTGCATATACTTTTTAGAATGAATAATTAATCTCTAGATAGATAATTTTTTGAATGTATAAAGTTTTGTGTCTCTTGCTGTTACAGTTATCGATCCGTATTCCAAACTTATTTTAGGTAATATAATTTTGATATGGTTGTGAAACAGAATGGTATACATGGTCACACCTGTGTAGCAACATTTAACATTATATGAAAGAGCTTCATGCACACCTAACCAAATCTGTATTTTTGTAAACCTTTCCATAACGACACAACACAGAGTTTGTCTCCATCTAGACACAGACCAGTTGGATATTTTAAACCATCCTTTTCTGTCAGAATGTCTCTGATGAATATCCCTGCACTACTGAGATGAATCACTTTGTGTGCAATAAAGTCAGCTACCAGAATGTCTCCTGTACTGGTAGTTGTGATTCCACGTGGATGTATCAGTTCTCTGTCTCCAGTAGGTGTGTATGTAAATACAATGTCACCAGACCGTGTCAAACAGATGACAGACCTCAGACCATAGTCTGACACCAGGATAGTGCCTTGTCTGGTTACATGTATGTAGTGAGGATCAATGAAGCTGTGTCCTATGGTAGGAAGTGTTGTGAAGGTCTTCAAGATGGTTCCCTTCATATCAATCAGATCCACAGAGGATGGATTATCAGAACCTGCCACCAGTGTTGACTGATCCAGAGTAGACAGACCCAAGTAGTTCTTACTTGTCTGTATTGTAGACAGGATTTCCAGGTCAGGAGTCACAGCAACTGTGATGATACGTTTAGGCTCAGGAAGAGACACAGCTACCTTGCCTTCACTGATAACTGTTAAACACCAGGGATAACCAGACACTTTGAGTACACTTGAACATGACTGTCCTCCTTTAGTGTAAAATGATTTCAGACGTTGAGTGTCATAATCAGCAAAAACTGTCACTTTTGTTCCTGCTATTTTCATGACCAACCCATCTGTAACACTGCAACTGTCGTTCACATTAAGTTTAGCGTCGATAACTTCATCTAATGCAGGTGTTTCTGTCAGGTCAATGTTATCAATCTGCTGAATGTTCAAATTCACCTTGTTAATTATCACATCCATCACTTCAATCTGTTTCTTCAGTTGAGCAAGGTCGTGTTTAAAGCTGATGTCAGCTACATATGTTATGTCCTTCCTCTGTGTCCCTGTGACGTCAGCTCCTGATCCAGACGACAGATACATCTCAAACAGCTGCGCCTCATCCTCCAACTCCAGGGCCTGCTGGATGGACTGAGACTGCTGCTGGTACAGCTGTAGATCCATTTGTTTTGTCTTCATCATCGACCTCAACTGCTCCTTGTCTTGTTCTGTTTGATCCTTCACCTTCTTAATCAGCTGATCTTCCTTCTGTTTCAGTGCATCAATAGCTTCCTGTGTGGTGTTCTTTATAACTGTTTCTAGCACAGACCTCTCATTCAAAAGGGTGTTAGTCTGGATATCATTATTTTCAATTTCCTCCTTTGTCAATTGAATTTTCTCGGTTAGATCTTGTTGGCGTTCCTTAAGTCTTGATTTGACCTCTGTCAGCTGTTCCTTGATCGTGATGACCTCTTTACATGTTCTGTGAGCAATACTGCAGCAGACAGTACACAGGGGTTTGTCACAGTCTTTACAGTAAAGCTTCATTTTCTCCTCATGTTCCTTGCAGATCATTTTCTTTTGTGGAGGTTTTCTTTCAGGAATTTTATTGTGTAGTTTAAGACAGCTATCACAATATAAAGCTTCACATTCCCCACACCAGTGTCTGGCTGGAGTTGTCTCCCCTTCATTTCTGCATACCGAGCAGTGGTCAGAGCCTGAATCATATAAAAATCAAGCATTATGATTACCAATGATTATTATAATTCTAATCTAACAATGATATAATATAGCTTATCAGCTTAAAATACTCAACACATTGGTACTGCTAAATACTTCTTCATTAGTTTTTAATTACTAAGAATCAAAATAGAATATTAAGAATGTTGTTAATGGTACCTTGACCAACTGTGTCCATGAGTCCAGTTAGAAGCAGGCCTGGTTTCAGCTGGGGGTGGGGGGTGGGGGGTGGGGGGTATAATTAGATTTGACATTTGATAAGAAAGGAAAAGAAAATAAGAACTTTCATCATTGCTCCTATATCTAAATTTCTTGATGATTTCCATGACAGATAACTGAATATGACAAACACTCATTGGATCGAGTATTTAGGTTCATTTTGACTTTTAAAAACTTGACTTGTTTAAATAATCGTATTATTGTAAAAGAAATCTGACACATAATTCATTCAATTTGGCATAGTGCTTTAAGTTACATGAAACTACTCTTTACTTATTTTTAAAAATGAAAGCATATCCAACAAATGTTGAGCTTTTTCTTGAATTGATGATCCTTTACAATATATTACAATATTACAATATCCTGGATAACCTTACGTTAAGACCTAATTCTTTTATTTTTACAATTCTTAATATTTTAAAGATTCTTAACAACTGTATAGCTTAGCTTCTAAATATAGTTTGCACAAAATATATTCATACATGTAAAATAATACATAAAAATGATGAACTTTTTATACAATTTTCTTGATAAGCACATTAACACCCGTATACACCCTCAACTACCTGTTCCGTGACCAAACTCTCAACTATTGATTTCTCACTTTGTAACCGTAAATAACCTCTGCCAAGCTGCATTACTTTGGTACTAATGCAGGTATGTAGTTCAAAATGAATCTTTGGAATAATCTTCGTGCATAGGTGTTTGATTTCATTCAATTCTGTGCATTTCATTTCAGGCTAGAAGATCCAGGTTATTCCTTACAACAAATTCCAATGCTGTATGTCCTGCACTGCTCATCTGGTGTTGATGTTATATGAATATCAGTTTTGCACAAATTGGTCAAAGTATTTGCTGAAAACGGCAAATAACGGAATAATAGTACTAACCACAGACTGTCATTGAATATGACCTCTTTTACATTGAATCATTGAACACAGTTTCAAACTTTTTTCTGAACATCTGATAAATCATCTTCAATTTATTAATGTTAACGAACAGATTTTTTTTAATTACACAAATGAGTATATGAGTTATGAATCGATGAAAAGATAAATTTGTTCTGAAGATTAAGTCAAACGAATGAGGTGAGGTGAGGTGACTTGGTGTTTAACGCCGCTTTCAAGATGATTTCACTTATATCGCGGCTGCTAGTATTATTGCAGGGAGAAAGCCCGCAACACCATTGTGGCTATGCATTGCGGTGAAACCTGCGAGCATCGGCAGGAACTAGCAAACCATGGGTGGTACTGCGCTAAATTTCAGTGTAGCATTGCACCCAAACCTGACTGCGAGTAGAACAGTTCTCTACTGCAGACAAAGTTGCCGAGCCCCTGGCGGGATTCGAACCACGGACCTCCTGGTTCGAAGCCGAATGCGCTAACCACTTCGCTATCCCGCCCCCCAAAAGAATGAATAAGATACGAACTTTCTGCTAGTGTTTAAATGGGAGTCCAAACAGAAATGAGTATCAAAGGCACGACTAATGGTTATCCTACCAAGTTTAACCATTTTAACCACATGAATCATATTGTTAAAATATAGGGACTAATTCAAATGAATCATATTATTGGTATAATGTATATGTATGTTCCTTTCTTTCTAGCTGTCTACGTTTATTTCTCTTTGTCTGTCTAAAGTGAAGGCTCAAGTGCTCATATGGCCTTTAATAGCCAATTTGAGAACGAAAATACTTCCTACGTGAGCATGTCTGTTATCCTGTTTCATCTCTTGAATGTTTCAAGCCAAAAAAATTGATTGCAACACAATCGATGTTAACACTGTTTTATGGAAACCCTGAAGAACCCTGAGACGATTCCACAAATCCGGCTGTTGTTATTGTTAGTAACATTAGAGGATACGCAAACGGCATTTAGACGATCATTTAGTATATTTTTATAAAACGAGTTAAAGATTTTGTACAAAAAAACAGTACGGGATTGCACTTGATAGTGTTTGGAATTCTGTATTAACATAAACCTGCAGTTTCTACACAGGAAAGTTGTAAATCTTGATATACTTAATGTAATTGTAATGATCATACATTTGAACAATAATTTGCTAACGCTACCGTCAAAATATTCCATTAAGAACGAAACATGCATTTCTATGTTTATATGCTTTTAATGCATGGTTTAACTTCAGTCCATCTTAAACATCTCGATGAAAAGTTCTCACTTTGAAGACATGAGACTATTTTCTGATATTATTTCAAAATTTAGAATAAAAACTTATGATAAAGGAAATATGATATCAACTTCTATCATTTCGAAAATCCAGTTGATATAACGCAGCCGAAAACAAAGCACATGTAAGGAGGTTTTTGCAACTCCTGAAAAAGATACGACCTGCACGGACCGCACGTTTTCACGGGCATCAGCTTCAAGAAGTTGTTAATCAAGTTAAGTTCACTTTTCAAAACATTTTGTCCTGAACATTTATGTTTGTTACAATGACCTTAAAATATCTATTGTACAGTCAACTATTTATTTTTTTACGTTTTTGCTATTTTTTTTTTATCGAATTCAGTGAACCCGGAATTATCAACCTTTCTGAAGTGAACAGTGGGTCTGTTTTGTGAGCATATAAAGACTGGGGCTTTTCTTCGTCAATTCGAGCCTGTCTCCACCATTACCTGTACCTTGCTGAAATAATAATGCTACTTTTGTGCTGAAAGAAGAAACAGAGCACTTCTGCATTTCTTATACTGAGATACATACATATCTGTAAATACAATGACAATAATCATTGATAAGTAAATCTACCACAGCGAACTTTAAGAGAATAATCAAAAAACAAAATATCCTACCTTGATTACTAGTTATCGTTGACCAGGAAATGTTTACATTATAGACCGACATCGACGACCCGCCTCGCTTGATTCTCAAGCTAGCGACTAGTCACGTGACTTTATAGGTGAGGCTCGTGATGAGTGTGCAGTGTATATCCGCTCTGTAATGAAAATTTAAATCTCTTCATATAAAGGCTACAGTTTTATATCAATTCTTCTTTTGTTCAACGATCTTACGTAAAATTATAATGCTTGAGTATTTTGTGGCGTTATTTACTTTTTCTGATAAAAATGTTTATCTTTTTACGCCATATCATTAAATGATATCCTGTTATTAATATAACCAACATTTCAAATACAATAATCTGTTTTATTTATTTGTAACTGTTATTTGTGATACTTGTCTTAATTTTGTTTAAGCTATTTTGTTTTATAGTATACTGATATTTGTATTTCATTGTCAATTAGGTTACAGAATACGGTTTAATATACATCACGGAAGAATTAATCAAAAGTGACTATGATTTATCTGTAATACAGAGTAAGCTTATTTGAAATTGCTTATATGTATTGAAATGGTTTCCTCACTGGTCAACTTAAAAGGTGAAAAATTGTGAGTTTATGAACTTTTTCTTTTTGTTTAAAGAACCTCTCATTTGCCAAGGTTGAGAGATGTTTGAATGTATGTAATGAAACAAAATAGCAGTTTCAATAAGGAAATGAAACTATTTCAAAATATATTGATCCATTGTGGATTGTAGTTTTATCTTTAAATTCAAATGACTGTTAAAGAGATTCGATTGAGCTATTTAAGTTTTAAAGCTTCATCAATCAGACATCGCTTTACGTTTTTTTTCCAAGTTTCATTTTAAGGTTCCACTGGCAATATTACCAGACCAGTGTTGTACTCCCTATCATGTTTGTATGTACATTTTAGTGTGCTTCACGCTCGGTACGAATCTCTCTGAAAGTTTCTTAATTTTTACACTCATTGTCTGTTAACGTCATTGATATTACACTAACATTCATAGTATCCCACTTATGTGTCTTAATGGTCTTGGTCCTTGTGTTAAACTAAGCCATGGTATCATTAAACGTTCTATAAACATCTTAAACAACTCGATATTATTCATCACTTTTGTTTTAAAGTTTCCTTTATTTGATTCGTTTCGGAGTGCATCTTATTACAATAGATGATTCATAAAAGTATGTAAAACCCTCAAAATCATATTGTATTACTAAATAATAAGTTTCCAAAGTAAGCAGGTATATCAATTTGTTTCATTATAAACATACAGACGATATAACACAAATGCAACTAAACCCCTTGTAACAGAAACATGTAACGACACTCTAGCACTGATTCACTCTCATCGTGAAATAGACACGACCTGCACTCTTTTCACGTGCATCATTTCACACTGACAATATTTGATTTTTAAAGTTGTCTCTATTATTTTGTATCAAATTGGTCGTAACCATAATTTGTTTATCTTTTTTAACAGTCGGTTTGTCTTCTGATTAATTAAAAGACTGGTGACACAGTAAATGTATAAGCCTAAATATATCTAGTGTTGATCTTCCGAGGTTAAGTAAGCGTCTTTAGCTAAAGTGAGTGTGCATATCCTTACATGATCTGCCATAGCCAATTTGATGGCCAAAATACATTTAGTGCACAAACAAGTCTGTTGCTGCGTTTTGTCTCCAACTATGCCAAATAAAGCTATATATAATATGGTGGCCAATTTTTCGTACAGATTTTTAAGCATTTTAAATTACCTTTATTACAGCAGGTTACGTTTTTTGTTACGATATACCCTTAATATATTTAATTTGAAAACAACAAAGAGAAATGTGAAGCAAGTTTTTACTGATCTTAAACCTTTTCCTTAAACATCCCAACTCTGTTGTTGATATTTTAGTAAATAATTTAAAATAAACGTGAATTAAATTTCGAGTCTTACCTTCATCAATATGAAACTGCTATCCGCCCCCTAGATATCTTTCACGTGATGTTGATAGTCAAGTGATCTCGTGTCGCCAGTATACACATATCTGCCTATCATCTAGTTCAACTTATTCTTGTATAAATTGTTATCTATGTGGGTTGTATATCAAGATAGATTTATAGATGAGCAAGTTGGTAAATGTATCTAGTGGGCAGCTTTTAAAGAAATAACAACGGATCGTATTAAAATCAATAAATTGGAATTAAGCCAAAAAAACTATGTATTATTACAGAAATGTATAAAAACAAAAGTTTGTGAAAATTAGACATGGTATCTAATTGTTTGAGAAGTCGTTTTTCTTAACAGATGAGAAGAAACACAGAGAAAATAAATCAGCCCACTTTCAAAGCATTGAAGTCTTATCATTACACCGGAATATGGTTAACGGCAGGTTCCCCAAGTGAATAGTAACACATAAGTAAATAAAATAAATGCCTTCAACATTCACATATCATTCCTATCATTGTAACAAGGATGATGGCGATTTATTTAATTGTTTTAGCTTTCAATTACTTGCACTCTTTGTGGTGGCGAAACAGGGCTTTATTCGTGTTTGAAACATTCACGAGTCCTCAACTATAGAGGATAGAGTTACAGTTTCTTCCATTATAACATTAACATTATCACGTTCAGTTCTACAACGCAATTGTGAAAATTTTATTCCAACTTCACAAATGCTCATGTGCTATACATACAAACTTGTTTTCAGTTCAAGGAATAACCTTTTTATCCACCCTGCTACACATACATACATTTCGTTTTAATTTATTTCATTTTGATTCCTCAATGATTTATACCTGTATAATAATGTCTATACGTCAATGTGGGGAACCCCTGTGTGTATCTTAAGTCTTTGATTATCAGTGAACTATATTTGAACTCACAACAGCGCATGTGATTGATGAGTCGAATGTGATATCCTACCTAAACAAACAAAATACCTGAGCCCCAACAGGCGGGTGTCTGACTGTGATATCACTGACTGTATAATGTTCAGTCGTTCACAGCAATGAAGTAGAGAGCATTATATTTCTACTTCCATCTCGACCTATTTAACAAGGTAGTCATGTACAGACATCGTGTACTTGGCGAGTATAGAGGTTATACTTGTATGTTAATTTGACTTTGAAATCATCTTTCATGTCTAGTAAGAAAAGTATCACAGCGGTTCGAATTGCTGACTTAGTAAAAAGATAAAATAAAGATTCTGTATTTTTGCACTCGTTTATGTTGTAATGTCTTTATTTTAAAAAGTTGGTTTTCATAGAACTGCACTTTGAAATACTCGGGGTGTCCGGTTTTCGATCATTGTTCAGCTACAGAAGGATCGTCCCATTTGTTCTCTATATAACAGTCCGAAATATTTCAAATTTGTTTGCCATCGGTTATTTAAACACAAAAACGATGTTCATTATTCTTCATCAGGTCAAATCAGCTTACTGAATCTCTTATTCTCAAGTTAGGAATCACGGAGGAAAATTGTTTCATTTCATTTGCTTACAGTTTTTAGAACTTGCAGTGAACAATTTTTTTTCGAATTCTTAAAATTTGTTATATGGTGCGATCTGAAGGTTTGTAGCTTGCTTCAAAACTTAGTTTTTTGTGTATAAACATGTCATATAATAATGACTGAAATATTACCCATGCGTAATAATAACTCTCTCAGTTTTGCATGTGTAAACTTGATATGTATTTGAATAGTACTTACTATTTCTCAAATAATACTGCAAAACTCATAATAGTCATAAGTGTGAAATACCTTTTCCAAGATGTTCATCATCAGCATATCTTAACCATCAATGATTATGTTTTTTTTATGTCAGGTGAGTGAGTGAGTGAGTGAGTTGGGGTTTAACGTGCTTTGAACAATATTTCAGTTATTAAACACGTGTTTTTATGTCAGGGCTTTAAATGCAAATGACTCATGATATACCAATCACATCCATTTTGACAGTTTTAATCATCTTCACGTCATCCCATTAAATTGAGCATGTTTGGTCATTTACTGTGTTTTAACAGACAAGGTGTTTGAGTAACAAGAACATTTTCAGGATATGATAATCAACCATTACAAACTGTTGATAAAGTTATTTTTTGTAAAGGGTTGACTTCTGAAAATCGAGATTTTAATGGACCACATGCGCCAGATCAGACTAAAGTGTGTTGATTTCCTCAACTTCAAAATCTTATTTTTTTAGCGTCAAAGAAGACCATGAAATGTTTTAAAATGTGTCAGAGTGATTGTCAGGCAAATTAACGTTTTGTTCAACACTGTTCCTCGTGCACCACAGTGTGGTGTAAAAACATCAGTCAGATGAATTGACGCTTTGCACCGATTGACCCGCCCCTTCGTCGGCGATTTGAGTCTTGTTGATTTTGCACGTGCTGCATGCTTTTCACGTGCGACTGGAAACGCTCCGTTCCAAATGTTTCCCATTGCAAGACGATGCTTTTCGATCAAAAGTTTCAGCTTAAAACAACGTTTCATGATTGAAATCATCTTTCCACTGTAAAATGTTTTCTGTAGCATAACTGGTAAATTTAGTTATGTGTATATCCTAATTTTCTTAACTTTAATAACAAAGTAAAAAATACGACCATCTCAGTATTTTGACACATGTGACTTAGTCGACATATTTCTTGCTCCAGCTTAGGGTTACAAATAAGGAACATCAATTCTGACATCAATTCTCCAGTCAACTCCCTCGTTTTTCGACTTCTTTTCTAGAACTACTGACTCCAAACTCTGAAACTTTCACAAATGAGGATTCAAATGTCTAGAGTTTGTAATGTTTATACTAAAAAAAACCGCCCGTTAGATCAATACAAAGAATGCACTTTAGGCATTTTAGAAAATGTGTTCACTGCAAGTTCTAAAAACTTGTTACCACCCTTGGTTCGCTAGTTTCAGCCGATGCTCGCAGGTTTCACCGCAATGCACATCCACAATGGTGTTGCGGGCTTTCTCCATGCAATATTACTAGCAGCCGTGATATAAGTGAAATAATCTTGAAAGCGGCGTTAAACACCTACTCACCTCACCTCACCTCTTATACATTTTGAAATAAATCAGTTACAAAAAGTTATGAGAACAATTAATAGGAGAGCAAAAAAGCGCCATATCAAATCTGTTTCTATACAAACATAATTTTAAAATACCTCTCATTTCAATATTGCTATTCACTTCAGTTTAGCTCATGTGTGTTGATAAAACATAAGTCATCTAATGACACATATTTTGTGATATGTGTTTGAAGTGCTTGACTCTGACTTGAGTATCAACAAGTTAATCTGTTTTCTTTAGAGTGCACATGTTTTGTTTTGGGTTGTATATATATTACTGTATAGGAAACTAGGAATAGGTTTACGATCGCGGTAGTCTCGCATGACATCTTTTCTCATTTCAGAAATTTAATCATTTCACAATGTATTCAGATTATTAAGTCAGTTAACAAAATAACTTGATTTAATGAGTTCAAAATTTAAAAGTTAATAACTGCAATCATGTCGAATGAAATAACCTCTGTGGTCAGAAATATCGACAGTACTTAATATCTTCTGAAACTAACAGGTTTCCTTGCATGATATAAGATGTCAGTAAGCTAAACATATCTAGATATACAAGGTCGAGTCAACAACAACTGAATCAATGACCTGGATACTTGCCAACTACTTGTAGTGTGTACATGTCTGGCTTTGTAAAAAGGTCAAGGTAAAACTGAGATATCAGGCTCACATTACAGGTGAACTTTCCACTGTCGCCCTAACAGAAATAAAGTAAACAACTCGGCGTTTCTGATTCATAAAATATGGAGTTTTACATGCTATTTTCTGTGTGGATCAGTGTTTCCCGTCTGTCTGGTGTCAAGGGTATTGAAGACATTGAACTCCTTAATGACAGGGTGGATGTCCTTGAAAATAGAGTGGAAATTCTGTCGGATAAATATGATGCTTTTGAAACGAAAATGTTGACTGATAGAGCTGAACTCCTAAACAAACAGAAAAATAACCATATCAAGATCAAGATGGATCTGAAACAGAACATCAGGCAACACATCACTGAGTCCTTGGCCGATTTACTGAGAGAGGAGTCCTTCGCAAAGTTGATCAAGTCTCAGGTTCTCTCCGAGGTGAGGCAGGTCAAACCTGCCAATCATCAGATGAGGAGAGAACTTCATCAGATGAGGACATCTCTCGGACACGTCGAGCAGGACAACAGGGTGTTTAGAGATGGTCTCAAGAGAGGTGAGAGAAAGAACAATAATCTGATGTCTTGTTCTCAATTTCTGGTAAAATCGGAATTGTTAACAGTTGAATTAGCAGCCCGGGACAAAAAAATAAAAGAACTTAACCAACAGCTTAGAGAAATGCATGATTCATGTGAACCATCACCTAAAACTATCAATAAAGAAATAACATCACTACTTGATTTGTCTACTTTTCTGAAATCAGAAGTTCTGACAAATAAGCTTGCAAGATATGAGAGTCAAATTAAGGAACTCAATAAAACCCTGAGGGAACAAAGTTATTCATGCAAATCAAGGAATGTTACTATCAAAGGAGAAACTGATTCAGGGTTAAATACAACACAAACAACTTCAGTGTCCCCTACTACTACTGCTTCTGTACCTAGAGCTATAACAACATCTAAACCAAGCACAGAGAGAAGTCGGATCCTTGTAGTACCATATTGGGAAGATGATCATCTTCAGATGAGTCAGTTCAACATCATCACAAATTCCTTTGACATATATCCTTATCTTTCTCTTGTCGGTTATCAGTCTGCACTCTATGTTTCCAGAATAAACTCTATTTTGATTGGTCTTTACAACCCAAACAGGATCATCATCTCAGAGTTGAACACTTCCAAAACTGAAACAATAAAACAAAATATAAATACAGTAGGAATGGCAGCTGATGAGGAAAGGGAAATTGTTTTCCTCACAACATATCGTCCTACACGATCAATCAGTAGCATGACATTACGTGGGGAAAACTTTACTACCTTAGTGAACTTATCAAATGATGTTAGATATCCTCGTGCAATAGCTATAGACCCAACATCAAAGACAATATACGCCTGTATTGATTATAAACTATTCAAAGTATTCTATAATGGAACTGGTTTGAGGACACTTGACAGTGGTAATTACATGTACGCAGTAACTCTGGACATCACCAAGGGTCTCCTGTACTACAACAAAGGAGTGAAGCTGATGAAAATGTCCTTGTCTTCAGAGATTACTAGTGAAGTGACACAGTTTAACTTTTATATTTGGAATCTGATTTTCCACCAAAATATAGTGTATTTCTCGAGCAGGAGGAAATCACCAGGTGTACTGGGAGAGGTGGATGTAGAAAACACTGGTGTGTCTAGAACACTTCAGACACTGAATGTGTCCGGCGTTGACACCTATTCTATTTTTTTTATTCCATAAGTAAAGACAAAATGGTTGCAAAACTAAAAAAGATTTCAAGTTTTTTTATTAAGTTCTTACCTTTATTAACATTTTTGCAATATGTGATCACTTAAATTACTATATACACAGCAAGTTCACAGCTCAGGCTGTGCCTTTCTTTATGTCTTTGTTTTCATCCTGTCAATCTCTTTCTCCCTGATCTGTCCCCTCTCTTTTGGATGTCTGTCAGAAACGTATTTAATAACTGAAATATTGTTCAAAACACGTTAAACCCCAACTCACTCACTCACATTACAGGTCCAATAGTTGTTTTCCTTTTCGGTTTTTCATTTTGCTCGGCTGTTAGGTTGTTACATTTCCCTCAAGGGAGTTATATTCACCCTCTAACCTATTTAAATAGTCGCTATTATCCCAAGGTTATTGAGGCAGTCCGATGGTCCTTGGGTAGTTTAGCCAGCCACTTTAGTGCTACCCCGTTACGTTGGATGGGAGTCGAGAGGTGGTAATCTCCAAAGGAGGCTATGAAAGTTCAATACTCTCCAAGAAGTTGAGTCCTATACTTCCCAGGGAATTGAGTCAGCCAAGTCATTCCTAGGAGGTATATGGTCGTCTCAGGAAATGTTAGGCCTACTTGCAAGTAAAGGGTTGTATCAACTCCAGGGACTTACAGACCCAGTCAGCTTCTTTGCGAGAATAGGGCCGACCAAACTCCCTGATAACAGAGAAAATACTCAACTCCCCGAGGACCACAGGGCCGATTCAACTCTCAAGGACCACAAGGCCGACTCAACTCCTCGAGTATCTTAGGCCCGACTCAACTCCCGAGAATGACTGGGTCGACTAAACTTCCCGAGCATCACGGGATCAAAGCAACTCCCCAAGGCTCATAGGATCCCATCATGTCCAACTCAACTTAAAAACATCACAGGCCGACTCATCCTTGCCAGAACCAAAGGGGCGGCTCAATTCCTCCTGGATCATGGAGCTAAAGCAATTGATCTTGGAACTTTAAAATGTGAGTGAATTACATAATTCTCGGCGATCTCCCAGGGTTTGACTCGTCCCTATACTCCGCGAGTAACCTTGTAAGGCTTTGGGATTGAGATTGGTCTCTGCTTTCTATCTTACAGGTATACATACGTGTCTTTGATACTTGGTACTTTTCCATAAAATCCTGTAAATGATATAAATGTTTAAAATGATTTGTTAACAATAAATCAGTGCTCGACCTTGACTACTTCGTACGGCAACGAGTGTGGACATATAACGATTATGTATATGTAGTGTTTTATCATGATTACCTGTATTAGACAAAGGAGTAAAATTTCCTGAGGCAATAGCCTGAATCAATGTAAGTTATAAGTATTACAGAGTAATAACACGTAGACAATGAACTTACTCTTATATGAACTGATATTTATGTCCGTTGGCTGATGACCAATTCTTATGCCTGCTGTTAACTTATGAAACGTATTTTACTGTTGCTTTACAATGTTATTTCCTTAAGTAATAACATATACATGTGTCCTTTAAGAAATCACTATAATTGGTTGATGTTGTTTATGAGTGTACATAAGGACAAAGTTACAAGTATACAATGTACAGCAGATTGTCAGCTGACAATGATTGCGGTCAGGTAGCAAGTTCTATTTGACATGACTCCCTTCCATTGGTATCTATGCTATCATGGATAATTTAACATAACTTTATGTGAGGTCAGTACCGCCTCGCGGGAGAGATAATGCAATGGTTAGTGCGGGATAGCCAAGTGGTTAGTGCTTATGGTGTTGGATGGGTCCGCCGTACGAATCTCCTAAGGGGCTCTGCCTCTTACTTTACAGTAGAGAACAGTTGGGGTTTTTCCCTGCAATAATACCACTGGAGGTGAACAAATTGAAATACTCTTCTTTAAGAGTTAGTTACAAATAACCTCAACTCGATGTCGCGTCCTTATCAACGTGCAATTGTTTTTTGACCAAATTGATAAAACTAGTAATCATCATTTGTTGAAGTTATACCTGATTGGAGATACATTACCAGTTTAAGATTTTACAATAACCGTTCGAGACAACAGAAGTAAAATTCAATCATAAAAAAGTTACTGCTTGTTCTGAATTTCAATATCAATTAAGCTCTTTCTACTAGAATTCAGACCACGATGAAACTGTTGAAAAGTCTTATATGAAAAGATCAGATGTACTTGGTGTCTTTGATAGTTTTTAATTTTGCATTACGAAGGAAAAGGTTTTAAAATATGTTCTAACATTTAAACCCCTTCAGTGGTCCAAAGATGCTGTAAGAAATTTCATTTTCCAATATACTTATACTACTTGATTATTAAAGAATTAGGTCAGCATGCTGACTGTGATGTTACCCGTTGCTTAATCCACTTCCCTTGTCTAAGCTCACGGCCGTCATGGTTCAGTGCACCCTTGTATAAACAATGTTATATCTTGGCCTGTAAAATTGTTAAATAATGGGAACTCACTCACTCATCGATATAAAGGTCAACATAATACATAAAAACTTAATGACAATAAAAGATAATTTCTTATGAACACACCAATCCATAAAGCTTGTGAGTTAAGAAAACTCATCATTTTGACTGAGCGTGAAGCCAACATTTCAGAACTCAGCTACACATTAATTATTAACTTATTACTCAGCTGTGAAATTATCTACAGTCATTTATGTTGATGGCGGCCATATTTGTCTCCTTCATTAGTAACTGTCCTATGTCCGGCCAGGCCAGGTGATACGCGCAACTATTGCATCTTGTTGGTTTCCATTCCGGAAATGTATAAAAACCTCAATGCCAAATTCCAGTAGGAAACCAAGTTACTCAGTTTCAGTGGATGGATACAAAATGGATGCCAGGCTATTCAAACATTAATGCTCTTGATAAAACCACATAATTTGTCAATCTATTCATTTTGTTCAAAACAAGATTGGAAACCAACATAGAACTTCACATAATGGTTTAACGTTAGTTAACATTCAATGAAATCATCATTTTCACTTTACAGAAATGGAAACGAACTGGAAACTTATGACTACAGTTTCATGCTGGTTTCCACATATGGATATATACAAATCAAAGAATCCAAAATGGATTGTAGCTGGAAATCAAGTTACTAAGTTTCAGTGAATGGATACCAACTGGATACCCCAATTACTCACTTTCCTGGTGGCTTCCAGGATTCAGGACACCAAGTCATTTCAAATAGGTTTGGTGAATAAATATTACATCTACAAAATCATTTACTCAGACATGTTAGCGACGTTATCTGGAAATTTGACATCGGGTCTCAGTGACATCATACCATAAATAAAGGTCACATCAGGTCATCCTCCACAAGTTTAATACAGGTTGCCGACACCATCAAGAGTGTAGAACAGCTCTTCTCCTTGTGCACCTTTAACATCAAAATACTACCCCGTGACCTCAAATTGGCAACTGCACTGACTCGAACTCACTCAGGCACCTTTATAGTCGCTCCGCATGATTTTTACACGAAATATGCTCATCACCGGGCCAGGTTAGGTTCTACTTTAGAATACCTTAAATGAATCAACCTGACAGTAGGTTAATACCATAAAGCGGTATCTGAGTTTGCTTTGTTCCTAAGAGTCAAGAACAAGATTCATAATGGTACCATAAATTGTGATGGAGATTGGTACAAGGGTTGTTTGTTTCATACATAAGGTCACACTTGAAACAGTCAACGTCTGTGGCCCACCTGCTATGATTTTCTTTTAAAGGGCGACCCTTTCTTTTGGGAGAAGATAGTATACTTCTTCTTAATTTTAGTTCAATGATTTCTCCCTCTCATGTCATCGTAACCTTGCAGGTTTTTGATACTTTTTGAGTCCCTTCCGGACAGACAGACAGACATTGGTTTACTTACATCTTACTTCTGTACGAACGTAAAATATATTTAGATTTGTACATTGAATCTGTATGTAGATAATGTACAGAACCATTCCCAACAGTATTATGATAGGCCGGATATTAAAACATAGCTAAACCATATAGCAAGTCCGATAACGATGTAAAGTTGAAAGCAGATTTTGGATGTTAAATAATCTATCAAGGTAAACAATCCCACTTTTTCAAGATCCGATTTTTCTAAAAAGGTTGGTCTTAAGTAAAGCACTGGTTATGAAGTAACTATCTAATGTCATCATAAAATACACAGAGATACAAAATCTAAGAACAAAGTTTTAATACATCATCATCACAGTTAAAACATGTTCTAGTTTCTAGTAGAATTATTTTATAATGCTCAGTTACTTCTCTGATGGGAGCAAAGTCACATCAAAACTAAGACATTACCGACCAATAGTGTCTGGGCAAGCGATTGACAATATTTCCTTCCGAGTAAAAGTGGCATTACAGATGCTTGTCAAATCTAAGTTTGTTCAAGCCCGTTCTCCCTTCCTCCCTAATTAACAATGAATGCAATGATGTTGCAAACTCATTTATTACCTTGTCCTCAATATATTTACATAGAACAGGTTTTTGAATCTTAACATTTAGTGTTAATGGGTAGTAATTTATTTAGGTCAACTTCTTACTTAGTTTACAAATCCATTTCTTAACCCCAACCTAATCTAACATCAGAAACGAAACAGCTTTATTGCTTAAAGAATAGGTGAATCCATCCCACATCTCCATTAATTGCAACGTCAGTGGCATACTTTCCAAGTCCCATAAATGAACTGATGGCTCTGCGTTGTACTGATTTACCAATGATTTATCGTAAGAACCCTAGACAATTCTCCATAGCTCAAAATAGACTAACCCATGGTGTCATACAACTTGGAATAATTATAATGCATATCACCGATACTTTTAGATTTAGATATTCAAAGGCCAAAACCCCTGCTAGCTGGTTTGGTGACCATCCAGGCAATAGCATTAACATTAAGAAGCATTTAGGTTTTAG
This sequence comes from Phorcus lineatus, assembly GCA_921293015.1. Classification (NCBI taxonomy): domain Eukaryota; kingdom Metazoa; phylum Mollusca; class Gastropoda; order Trochida; family Trochidae; genus Phorcus; species Phorcus lineatus. The sequence goes on from OV121093.1 coordinate 17,776,499, forward strand.
TATTAAGGTTAAAGTCAATAAATTCTAAAACATCAGTTCTGAACAATATCTAAAACATCGCTCCCGATAGTATACACATGCTGCGTCCATAGACAGATTTCTAGAAATTTACTATTTTTTTATTAAGTTTATTTCTCCTTATGAGAGGAACACTAATAATGCATTACACCAAAGAGCAAGTTGATATCAGCTTAACATACGGCATGTCATTTGCATTGGTTGAAGCTTCAATGTAGAAGTTATTTAGGTTCTGATTATTCAACTTGTGTAACATCGATGAAACCAAATAAGTGACAGGAGGCGTCCTTGCCTAAGTCCAAGATTCACTGCAAACCAGTTTTAATGTAAACTATTCATGTGTACAAAACACTGAACATCTTTGTGTAGGCATTGCAGAGCAGTTAACGCCACCTGTCGAAACCCTCCTCCAAAAAATGTTTAGCCTTTCTAAGTCTGAATTTATCTGTTTCTAGAATTGATGAAAGGGCCCGCACATTGTCGATAGTTGATCTCTTTTTCCTAAAGCCATTCTTGGAGTCATGTAACACATTGTCGCTTTTGGACCACGCTCCTAATCTCCTGTTCAGAACACTACAATACAGCTGATAAATCTAATGAAATTCTTCAAGGGCATTTGGAAGTTAGTGTAAAAATACTAGATGTTATCCATCTCTAGAATCTCTAGTATGATAAATATAGGTTGTAAAAGTTATGCCTCATATGCAAGGGGGTATATTTGGGTCCATTATAGAGGATTAAGGAACTGGGGTTATTATCCCTCTGGACCTAGAAATGGGATATTTTCTGTCGCTTATTTGCCTGCATTACGTTAATGTCTCTGTCAATTGAAATACTATGCAAACTCGTGTTGGTGTCACTGTTGATCTCTTCGTCACTTCGTATGTCTTTGTTACTGTATGTTTTACATTTCCATTGTTTATGTCTTGTTTATTAGTTACCTTGACCGTTTTTGACGTAGATTATAGAGACACATTTGTCTCAAAATAGTCCAAGAGATGAAATAAATGATCTATCACTAATAACAATTTCATTTCAATCGATCTAAAAGAAGAGTAGTAGGCAAGTACCTCTAAATACATCATACATGTCGTAAGGTGGTATGAATATCTCATACGTTAAATTTGAAGAAACATTTTTATTCATCCTTCATAAACTCTTTCTACTATTAGTTGAATATAACATTTCAGTAGGACTTTAAGATAGTTGAAAAACTAACATAACACATTACTGATCGAAATCGATATATTAACACTATAATAAGACTTCATAAAATTACTACTTTGTTTGACTATATAAGGTTTCATAATGTATTTCAGTTGTAACATATTTGTTGGCTATTTTCGAAATGTAAATTGTAATCCTAAAACGAACAGGAAAATGTTAATCATGTTTTATGTTTCTGCAAAAGTTACCGATGTAAAACTGAACTAAACTAACACATTTCGTGATTTGATTTTAGCCCTTTTAAAAACATATACTTATAGCAGATAAAATTCATATGAACACAACATTTCAGGAGTAAAAGAATTCCTCTTATCAAATACAAGTTGCAAATCATTACGCAGCTAAGCGTGGTTTAGCATGATAAAGACAAACTTTAAATGTCAAAAGTTTACCTTTGTATTCGAAAATGCATGAAAGCTAACTGAACAGATTATAACACTACTGCTGTTTCTAACGTTTATAGTTAAAAGCCTCTATGGTTTATTACACTTTGAGAAAAAATCATATGTTCTCAATATTCTATAGAGAAGTAAAATCCTGCCATTGGACAATAATGCTTTATCAGCCGATTTGTTGCTATGTTGGATTCTCCATCCAGTGTTTCCTGAGAGGGAAATGTGACTTTAGAACCTGGATCATTGAAATATATGGAGATTTAGTCCACGTCAACACTTAACAGTTTAGAGAAGGGAACACAGAGCACATGGAGTTGAAAATTTTATAACATGAACAGACATGTACGATACATGGACATTTATTTGCAGCATACAAAGAGGCTTTTTTAGTATATTAAAAGGGGATTAAAACAGTTATCGAAAAACATACTTAGTTCTAAACTATAGAGGAACAATTAAAGGATAATGATATTGAACAAACTCGATCAATGGGTTAAAATTAGGTAAAAAATTATCAATATAATTATGCTTTGGCGGTTAAGGAAACAATCTTTTAATAACCAAATGCTGTCCAAAATAATCTGTTAATGGCAACATCAAGCAAAAATGTTGTCTGTTCGTTTCAACGAGGCACTGATAATGGGTTAGACCAGATTTTAATGAGATTTACTAGACATAATGTAACGTCAAGTATTTCCAGTTCAGATGACGAAATCATTTGGTCAGTTGAATGTCACGGTGAACAGAAGGCTGATAATATTTGCAATTGACAAATATTCCATTGGTATGAATGTCATAACAATTCATATAACGCAAATGAATTGTCAACAAAAAGTCCTTCTTGTGTTCCTATGAATAAAAATCTTATATATAAATGCATATATAGTTTGATATGAAAATAATATTCATTGCTGAGGATTATCACAGATCATAGTGACAATAGAATGACGTCACACTTATGGTCAAAGTTCAAGTCAGAAATCATATTCAATACAAAAGGTATTTGAGTTTATAAAAGGACATTTATACCATTTTACTGTACCATTATATTTACCATTAGTTAAGAGTCTTAATAGTCATTTTACCCTTATCTGGTCTAGCTTAAATGGGATATATGCCTGAGTGATAAAAGTTATATAATTCAACATATGGGGATAACAATATGTTTAAGAAAAACAAATACCTCAACAATGACAAAAAGTTATCAAATTCGAAGAATTCATTATCAAATGAACCTACACATTGTATTGTATATTATAAAAACATTCTACATCAGTATAGATAAACATTTACTCTTTAGAATTTTATGGAAGAAATGGAGTGAATCAACTTAATTTTAGAATATGCTTTGTTTTAAGATTATAATAGACGTTTTCTTAAAGGGCAAACGGACCTAACACTAAAAAAGCTTACCGTGGGGTGTTCAAATTACATGAATAACACATTTTAAAATAATCCACACTATTTCTAGTTCGAGATATTTGCTCTTCAATACACTGATAATAATGAAGTCGTGTATTGTATCATTTGGTTTTATAATATCCTTATCGAACTTATTAGATTGTAAACGTTACCTTTAATTCATTTTATCATGAAATTTATTCTTAAGGAGACCATAGTTCAACTGTCGAATTTGAAAGCTGTTTTTGAATAAAGCTGTTTTTGACCTATGACCCTCTGCGGATGGGAGATTGAACGGCATGAGAGCCATGCTCAGTCTTCCCTTGTTGTTGGAGGAGCATTATTCTAATACACGTTTTGTTCTTTATCATTGTTTTAATTTTTGACCGCCACTTGACTCAAATCCTTATCGTGGTGTGGTGGTTGTTTTATTGTTGGTAACGTTTCCATTTATCTTTGACATGTATTTTTCAAATTCACAAGGCCAATGTAATCGGCAAAAACGTAAAGGTGCATAGAGTTTGACGTTGGAGTCAAATATGTGTGACAGGGACATACTATGTATGTCTGTGTAATATAGTTTTAGTTAGGTTTTAATGTTGTCAATGCAATTTAACAGCAATCTAACAGGCGCTGAAAGAGGTTCTTAAATCCTTAGTTATCATATCTTTATTTAACCATATTACAGTGGTTGAACGGATAAAACTATTAATTACGTGTGCTAATGTTGTTACTTTATTTCAGCTTTATAATTCGAGTTGAAGCATCAATGTAATGGTTAGGTCCTGGGAAGCAGAACAGTACAAACACAGAGTCTGCCTTAAGGGGATTAACTGTAAGGATTAGTGGTCGCTAACAATAGGCGGTCTATGTGATTACAGGCACATGGGTGATATGAAAATGTGAAGTGGTAAAAAGACGAACATGTATTCGACAGAGACAATTTATTGATGAAGAAATACATTGCATTGATACTAGTTAGACATGGACATTTGACCTAGCACTTATGATAAACAAATTAAATAATACAGACTAGATACACAAGTAAATTTAATAAAACAGACTAGTTACACATGGACATTCATTTGAGGATCTTGTTACTTAAGCTAATTTGATTGCATGGGAAACCCTATCCAAGTAATTTAACAAATCAAGTTGTCCTTGGGCGAGTCTGTCTTTCAAGGAGGCAAGGTTCCTCTCCAGTTCCCTGTATTTCTTCTTTCTTTGTGGGAGTCGCTGGCCAGCACTGTACTGTAACATCTTTATTTCGTTTAGCTTCTGTTCCTCCAGCAAGAATTTTACCATCTCAAAGACGTTGGGGTGGGCTTTCCCAACAATCTTCTTCAGTCTCCCATGCCACCCCTCCAAGTTGTTGTTGGTCCTCGGTCCGTCTGTGTCATGGTGGTTCCATGAAGAAATGTCTCCTTCCACCCAGTTGATCGTCATGTAGTCTGCGACCTGCCAGCATCTCGGGTCGTTTGGCATGTCGGCAATGACATCCACCCAGACATCTTCAACCTGAAACAGTCAAGATAAGATAAGAGTATATATGAATATAATAGGAAATATTATATGGAAGGTGTTTAAGTTATAGTTTTTATAGTTTTATAGTATTTGATTGTGAAATACACTTATTATTATTATTTTTTTTTAAATAAGTGAGTGAGTAAATTTGTTGAGTAAATTTGTTGAAACATTTAATTTGAAACATTAAACATACATTGCACAAATAGTTTATTTCATACCCTTAATGCATTTTGCAGTTCAGTTTTTCACATTACCCAGTGTTTTAATCCTTTGAAATCACAGATTATAACATCAAAGGGATTATACTAATGCTATTCATTCTACTTCCCAGGACGCCCCCAATGTAATAATGCAGTTTTGTAGTTTCAATCATTAAATCAATAGTGTTCACTCAACGGTGACAACACCCGTCACGATTGGACCATTTCAAATCTGCAGGCTTTTTGTATGCATGAGCACTTCGCACCCTGACACGTCACATCGATAGGGGTATTCGCTCGAAGTCGAAAATATAGTTTCAGGTATTCGCTCGAAGACGAAAAGCGGTGCTCTTTGATGATTGGTGTTGTTTTAGTAAAGTTTTGATAAAGGATTAAGGACGGATTATCGCCTTCCGCGTGGTGAGCAAGATGTGAACTGTTCTCACGTTGACATGATTTTTCACACTGTCAAAATTATGAGTTGATTTCAATCAATTAAAAAAAAACAATTATGGTACCTATAAATTAGTTTCTTCTCCAAATTGCAATCACTATCGGTATTGCACCATGGCTAACGCACAAGTAGAGTACAAGTATGTTCCCACTTCCAGAGGTGGTAGATATCTTTGTGTTGGAAATTTCATGTATCGAATTAGCAAGCGAGGGGCAAATGACGTCGACTATTGGAAATGTTCCACTAAGAATTGCCCAGGAAAGATAACCACAAGACAGGATATACCGCTACGTGGCGATTCGACCCACAACCACCCACCAGTTCGGAAGGACATCAAGGTAAGATAAGATAAGATAAGATAAGATAAGATAAGATAAGATTTTACTAACTGTCTCCTATATAAATTTTTAATTTTTGTTTCAGTTGCACGAGACTTTGCACTCTCTGAAGACGAAGGCGAAGACGTCCTTGGCGCCCATGCAAGGCCTGTACGAGGAGGAGATCCGTGCTCTCCGAGATGGACCCTGGACCGATGCCAACCGTACCCTCGTGGAAGCAATACCAACATTCCACACTATGAAAGATGCCCTATATCGAGCTCGTCTGTCCACATTTCCTCCACTGCCAACTCATCGAAGAGACCTTATCGTCCCCGAGCAATACAGAACAACCGACGCCGGTGACCAGTTCCTCATCATCGACGATGGAGACGACAACAAGATCCTGGGATTTTCTTCCGCTCGTAACTTAGAACATCTCTGTGCTGCTGATACCATATTTGGAGATGGAACCTTCTACGTAGTCCCAGCCATATTCTGTCAACTATACACGCTCCACGCCGTCGTCGCTGACAGAACGATGCCATTGGTTTACCTGCTGCTGCCCGACAAGAAACAGACCACCTACGACAGAGCTTTTAGACTTGTCAAAGAAGCTGCAGAAGCAAGGGGTCTTCGTCTACAACCAGATTGTGTCCAGGTAAGTTTCTTATATTTAGCTTCCTATAGTTTTATAGTTTTAGTTTAAAGCATAAACACTGTTCTTTGTTTGGTCAATTGTAGTATTAGTCTTACTTATGTAAATGTATTTCTGTTACAGATGGACTTTGAAGTAGCAGCAAGGAACGCCGTGAAAGTCGTCTTCCCTGGAGTGGAATGGAAAGGGTGTTTTTTCCATTTTACACAGTGTGTCTGGCGAAAGACACAACAAGTTGGACTGCAGATCGACTACAGTGAGAACCCAGACGTCAACCACTTCGTCAGGCTCTGTGCTGTATTGCCTCTAGTGCCAGTGGCTGATGTAAGTATTTTCGATAATAAAACTAAATAATATAGTAACCTGTAATTCTTGTCTCTTTAATAAATTATCATAATCATAAGAAAAAAATCAATAATTCCATTCTATTTATGTTTAAGGTTGAGGAAGTGTGGCTGCAGACACTGGCTGAGATGCCAGATGACAACCGATGCATACAACTAGCAGACTACATCACCAGCAACTGGATAGAGGGTAGTCTGCCGATTGCTTCATGGAACCACTACCTCACCACTGGACCCAGGACCAACAACAACCTGGAGGGATGGCACGGACGCCTGAAGAAACTGGTTGGGAAGGCTCATCCAAACATTTTTGAACTAATTCGTTTCTTGTTAACTGAGCAGAAGACAACAGAAATAAAAACGGTGCAATATGCTGCAGGACAACGCCTCCCGCCAAAGAAGAAGAAGTATGAGGACCTGCAGAGGAAGCTGAGCGACCTGAAATCAAGACTTGACTCCGGACACATCGCCGTGTTCGACTACGCTGCCAGAGCTTCCCATCTTCTCAAGCTAGCTTAATTTCCTGAAACATTGTCCATTATAAATAACATTTTGAGGTTAGTACATTAAATTAAGATAATGATTAAAAGTATTATGTCCAGTCTATGTATTTTATTATTTTGTATTACTGTGCTATATATTTGTATTTATGTACAAAAATGTCTGACCAATATGTAAGAAATAAAATAATAATTGTGATTATGTAAAGTTTTTTTTATGTGGTCACTAGGTCGGGGGAACCACCGTTCGATTTGTGTGTCGAAGATCGGAGTTGTTTTGACAAGCGCCTATTGTTTAATGTAGATTGGAGTAGATTGGGAGGGAGCTACCGTTCGCTCGAAGACGAAAACGAAATTCGCTCCATGTTTATACACGCCGAAAATTTTCGACTTCGAGCGAATGAACCCATCGATACACAGCACGACGGACGAACAATCAGGTAGAAATTCCACATGTCCATACTGCAGACAAAGTTGGCGAGCCCCTGGCGGGATTCTCCACATGTAAGACATCGACTCAATTCTAATTCAGGTTAGTAAATAAGTTATCTTAATTAATCATTCTTTAAATCTTATTTATCTAATACAATAATATAATGTTAAATGCAGATCATATACTTAATAAGTTAGTTACTACCGTCAGGATAATTAGCGTGTGTTGTAATCGGCACATGGGTAAATGCAAAGTTAATATTTTCAATATGTATTAAAAATGGGCTTTTAATCATATATTACTCTAAATAAGCATTAAAGCGAGGCATTGTGAGTATGCTTTGAGTGTTAGTGATGTTTTGGTCGAATTTACTATTTTGCACAAAGCATGGCAAAGTGAATCATTACATTGTTTTAGAGTGTACATAGTATATCTTTCAGTGTTGTATTTCTGTCTCATCAATATTTATGGAAGGTGGTATCTAATTCTTACATTCTGATTTCCAGCGTATGTATTCATTGTCTGCTGCGGCAGCCGGGCAGGTACGAGAACCTCTGTGCCATTCATAGGGTGCGTTGTCAGTTTGTTATTGTACATACATATTGTCAATCATATACTTATGTGTAGTGTACACACAAATGATGTTATATAAGACTTGTCAGGACTAATAGTCCCTGATCATTACGTTCAATTCCACTTTGACAAATGTTATGATATTTTCCTTACATAAAATATTGTGTGCGCTCATGTATTCAATCCTTGTTAACATTTATAAGGTTGATATTTTTAATAGATGTATATGAGTACATTCTAATGTTTAAAAAGTTTATTATTATCATTATCTTGTTGTCATAAATGTTTCAGGGTTTAGAGTTTGTACCTATCATCCAAGCCACTTGGAATAAAGAACTCAAACCCAGCATTCACCTTGGCGTTGTTCCTAAGTGACCCTGCTACATTAGTGTGAAAACATCAATCAGATGAATTGACACTTTGCACCGAATGACCCGCCTGCTTCGTCAGAGATATGACTCCTGTTGATTTTGCACGTGTTGCATGCTTTTAACGTGCAACCGGAAGCCTCTGTCTTAAACAACCGAAATAACAGGCACAGTTGACGTTTTTACAAGACTAGGTATTTGATTACCTAAATATTTCAAATAAAAAACAAATTAAAACAACTGATTTGAAATATGAAAATACCGTCTCCATCCCGAATTGATCAAATATACAATTATTTTGACTTCCCGTTATCTCATGTACCACTGAATACCCCAGAGAAATGTTGCAACCTTAAGTGATTTCCTAATTCCTAATAGATTTATTAAAAAGTCAGTTTTGGATCAGTTCAGTTTGCGATTCTTCAATTATTCAACCGTATTTCCTACTTTTAAACAAAGAAGAAACAAATCATTCTTTTGTATCTACCGTGTTCATACTTAATTCAGGCCTCAACATTATTATCTGAACACATGCCTGACCTTATACGATTTGTATAAACTTGTCAATAACTATGTAGAAAGAGGGCGTATTATAATCTATAAGAAATACAAATATGTGTCAGAGTATTCCTACTTGTCTTGTTTACAAATACAAAGAAAGGTTAAATATGTTGAAAAATATCAACTTACAAGAAATATTCGTTTTTCCCTAAAGGAAGCTTTGTGATGATTTTTCTTCACCTTTAAAATCATGTTCGCCTATTAACATTGTTATTTGTCCCAGACTTGACCATTTACCACTTAACGGCAATATGTAAGTAAATACTCGACTGTGTTCGACTCTCTTTTGCACGAGCCAGTCAAGACTTATTGTCCAGTTTTCGATCACAAACCCTGACATTATGATAGTGAGTGAGTTGAGGTTTAACGTGCTTTGAACAATGTTTCAGTTATTAAACACGCGGATGACAAGCACCCAAAAGAGAGTGGATAGATAAGGGAGAAAGGGATCGAAAGGATGAGAGAAAAGACGGAAAGAAAGGTATAATGAGAGATAGAAAGCAGGTTTTAGAAGGACTCAAATTTGTCTGGCTTCTACCCATCGACCTGTCCAGCTTGGGTGTCCCTACCAGGAGCATGTACGCTCCAGCTGGCATAGCTCTCGGGGTCTCTGAAGCACGCAAACCACCACACCACGATAAGGTATTGAGTCCAGAGGTGGACATTTTGATAATTATTCAAATCATAGAAAGTAAAAACATACTATGACCTACAAACTGTTTGCCTTGTGTTTAAAGGAGTATTTAGCCACGCAATTAAAATGTCTCCTACAGAAGTATATCGTCTTCGTGAGTTTTTTCATGAAATAATGAAAGTGCAAAGACAACAATTCTTTATTTGCTGTTTAAAGTACATTTCTAAGGAGAATTAACAAAGAGGAGACAACAAGAAACCGCATACTCAATAACAATGGGAGAACTGTCATCTGAAGTGCCATTTTAAAAATAAATATAAAACTATTACATATTTTATGACATTAACAACAAACATTGAACATTTCATTGTTCAGTTTTGTCCTTTTATTCAACACTCAGCATATAAAATCAGCATATCCGAGCAAACAACATGGTTTGCTTTCAACAAGACAATTTGTAAACTTCCTCGTTATTTCGTTGAACAATGTTGACATTTCTTTATACAGTCACATTTATAACATCTAACAGTATGACATCTGACACCTTTGCACTGATTGACCCGCCTGCTTTATCAACAGACACGGCTCTGCACGTGTTGCACGCTTTTCACGAGATAACTGTAGCCGTCTGCCTTGCAAATTACTCGACAGTGTTTAAACATGTGGGTCATTTTTGTGATGTCTAAAATAGGATACATTCAATAAATAAATATGATACCAAATTATGTCAGATATAAATATGAATATTTTTCTACATTTCACAAATCGGTGGCGGTCACTGTCCTCAACAAAACTAGCAGTTGCTGTGAAATATAGATTCGGGGTTTGGATAGATTTTTCCACTTTCAGAGAAATCTTAATCCTTCTTTATATAATGACTTAACTGACATGTTTTTGGTCGTTAGTGGAGAGAAACATTACAAATATCTTTGTATGAGAAATCTACAAAACTGTAAAGGTAACAAGCCTCTGAAGCCAAGAAATAAGGATCTTGTACTGCACGTGAGACGCGTGTTCATTTCACACGGAAAAACAAACTCGGCAGTGCAAATCGTTATTTAAACAGTCAAGTGGAGAATGCCTCAAACTCTTTTCTTTCTTATTTGTACTAATAAGATCATTGTTGTAAGAGGAACTTCTTATAATGACAGAATTTATTAAAGGAGTCCTAAAAAAGGTTAGATTTCATTTTCCCAAAAGTGTTGCTAAACTTTGAAATGCCCCTCCTCGCACAAAGCGTCTATTTCTCTTTTTACAAAACTATAACTGTCATTGGCGGAAAACCTTATTATCACTGCTAAAACTACATCTTATTACTTTGAAACCTCGGCACTGATTCTTCAAAAACGACAGCGGAGATGACTCTGCATGAACTGCACGCTTTTCACGTGCTACCCGGAAGTTGTTTATATTTGTTACATAACTGAAACTTCAACACAACCAACTTGTTTGTTTGAACGTCGCGCTATTCATGTAAAACATGAACGCAATAAAATAAATACGCCATTCCTCTTTCTTTCTTATAGGTTTTCAATAAGCTAACATGAATTAACAAATTTACACGACCTGAACAATAGTTTTTGACATTCAGTAACTTTTCTCTAGATACCAGCTGCTGAGAATTTATAACCACTGCAAATTGACAACATACTTACTAGTATGAATAATTAATCTCAAGATAGACAAACGTTTAAAGTTTTGGGTCTCTTGCAGTCAAACTATCTACCTGTAATGCAAACTTATTTTAGGTAATATAATTTTGATATAATTGTGAAACAGATTGGTCTCCATGGTCACACCTCTGTAGCAACATTTAACATTACATGAAAGAGCTTCATGCACACCTAACCAAATCTGTATTTGTGTAAACCTTTATGTAACAACACAACACACAGTTCGTCTCCATCTAGACACAGACCAGTTGGATATTTTAAACCATCCTTTTCTGTCAGAACGTCTCTGATGAATTTCCCTGCACTACTGAGATGAATCACTTTGTGTGCGTCACAGTCAGCTACCAGAATGTCTCCTGTACTGGTGGATGTGATTCCACGTGGATCTATCAGTTCTCTGTCTCCAGTAGGTGTGTATGTGAATACAATGTCACCAGACCGTGTCAGACAGATGACAGACTTCAGAACATAGTCTGACACCAGGATAGTGCCTTGTCTGGTTACATGTATGTAGTGAGGATTAATGAAGCTCTGTCCTATGGCAGGAAGTGTTGTGAAGGTCTTCAAGATGGTTCCCTTCATATCAATCAGATCCACAGAGGATGGACTAATAGAACCTGCCACCAGTGTTGACTGATCGAGAGTAGACAGACCCCTGTAGTTCTTACTTGTCTGTATTGTAGACAGGAGTTCCAGGTCAGGGGTCACAGCAACTGTGATGATACGTTTAGAGTCAAAAAGAGACACAGCTACCTTGCCTTCACTGATAACTGTTAAACACCAGGGATCACCAGACACGTTGAGTACACTTGAACATGACTGTCCTCCTTTAGTGTAAAATGATTTCAGACGTAGAGAGAAACGATCAGCAAAAAGTGTGACTTTTGTTCCTGCTATTTTCATGACTAAACAGTCTGTTACATAACAATAGTCACTCGCATTAAGTTTAGCTTCGATAACTTCATCTAATACAGGTGTTTCTGTCAGGTCTATGTTATCAATCTGCTGAATGTTCAAATCCACCTTGATTATCATCACATCCATTTTGTCAATCTGTTCCCTCAGTTGAGCAAGATCATGTTTAAAGCTGATGTCAGCTACCTCTATTCTGCCCTTCCTCTGTGTCCCTGTGACGTCAGCTCCTGATCCAGACGACAGATACATCTCAAACAGCTGCGCCTCATCCTCCAACTCCAGGGCCTGCTGTATGGACTGAGACTGCTGCTGGTACAGCTGTAGATCCATTTGTTTTGTCTTCATCATCGACCTCAACTGCTCCTTGTCTTGTTCTGTTTGATTCTTCACCTTCGTAATCAGCTGATCTTCCTTCTGTTTCAGTGCATCAATAGCTTCCTTTATAGTTTTCTTTATATCTGATTCAAGCATCGACCTCCCAGTCACTATGGTTTTTGTTTCAGATACTAACTCTTCGATCTGGACATTTGTAAATTCGATTTTACCAGCCAGATCTTGTTGGTTTTTCTGAAGTTTTGATTTTACCTCAGTCAGCTGTGCCTTGATTGTGATGACTTCTTTACATGTTCTATGATCAATACTGCAACAGACCGTACACAGAGGTTTGTTACAGTCTTTGCAGAAAAGTTTAATTTTCCCCTCATGTTCACTGCAAATAAATTTCTTCCTTCGGAGAGGCGGTGTTCCTGAATATTGTACAACTTCATGTTTCTTTAAGTTGGGCATTATGCTGTGCAATTTCAAACACCCATCACAAAACAATGCCTCACATTCGGAGCACCAGTGTGCGGCTGGAGTTGTCTCCCCTTTTTCTTTGCACACTGAGCAATGGTCAGGTCCTGGAATACATTAAAAGTAAGCCTAGTAGTAATGTCGAGATATCAATATAAAAACATTCATGACACAGAAAATTGGCGGCAATTACTGCTGATTAATTTCTCCAGACAATTCGGAAGTATCCAGAAATACATAAAGACTGTAACTTCAAATATATCATAAAAGAACCCGGCTAACTTTCTCATACAGCAAATAGCTTTACTCGTGAACTGATTTATGAAATAAATCGATAGCTAATTATCCAGAAAGCAGATATTGGTTATGACTACCTTGAGGTATTGAGTCCATTAGTCCAGTAAGAAGTAAGGATGGTTTCAGCTGCCCCGCCCACTCTTCCACAGGTCTGTCAGGGTGAGGTACTGGGGTCTCTTGTCTACACGTGGGACAGGGGATGGACTTGTTTCTCACAGCTTGTGCTTTAGTCTGTAGATATTTCCCCAGACAGTTCTCACAGAAGGAATGCTGACATGTAAGGGTTACTGGTCGCTGATACACTTCCATACACACACTACAAGTAAGAAGGTCGTCCTGAAGTTTGCCTGATGTCGCCATTTGGATCTCAGGTCTGTAAAAAACATATGGAAAGGTATAAACAAATAAAACATATCTAATTCAACTGAAAATGTATCCCATTGCTATTCAAAAAGCTAATGATTATCAACTTAAACGAGGATAATAAGATGTAAGAATCACCAGGAGTAAGCACATGTTACATGTAAGCATTAAATCACGATGATTCCCAAAATATGATTGGTTTCTTTAACATGCCTTGACATGAGTTATGAATTATCTACGGAAAAACGTGCTACTGCCCCTGTAATGCTCACTGTACCAAGTTTTAGGTTACAAAACATTATTGCCTCATTTGAAAGGTTTTACATAAAGAGATGTCCATTGTAAGTGTCAAAGCCTCTTTGATACTTATGAAATAATAATCCAGTTCATGTACATATTCATATAGATCATTACTAGTTAACATAAACACCTTAAATATACTCACTTTCAGTAAACTCACTTCTATATAATATATAAAATACTTTCCATTAAAATGTAGAAAAATATTTGTGTATTAATGGAAGGAATAACTCCTTATTATATATTACATTGTTCATTAATTTTTTCATTTAAAACAGAAAAGACAACTAGATGTTGTACACACATTATTTTTATCAATTAATCCTAGATCATAGCTTCATAGATTCATAGTTAATTCATTCTTTAGTTTTAAGAATTGAGTTACTATAAGCATGATTACCATTTTTATTTAGCTCCACATTCACATTAGCTTTAATATCATGTATAAAACGAATTTTATATGTATTTTCATCAAGTTGGAATATGTTTTGTTTCCTGTAGGCTAACCCTCAGAATAAGTTAAATATGTTTAATTCTGTATTGCGTTTGTAATCTATTTTATTATTGTTTTAGGATCTCAGTCACTTATTTGACTTAAAGTATGAAGTTTTAAGTATATACCCGCAATCATTTTTGACTGTTCACAGTGTTATTAAGATCAGATAACAACCTGACATGAGGTATATATCGCTGATTACAAACATATTTCAATAAGGAACATCGTTTCATTGCCTTTACATACAAGGAATGATCATTTTAGATATATCTGATTCGATGACGTATATATCAGCCAATTTCTGCCGTTGTTTAAGAAAATTTATAATTAGTATACCTCATCTACAAAGGACACTCATATAGACCCTCAACCAACCCAAGCACGACGACAGAGTTATGCACTTGTTATATAGAACGGTCACACTCAAACATATTTAAAAGGTAGTTTTTTAATGTCCATTGCAAACACGAAGTCATTTATTTGTTACTTGCAGAGAATGTGTGTGATGTTTTGAATTTTGGTCACCATATACATGCACAGCTTTTAACGTTTTATCAAAGCAAACAATGAAAATAACAGTGTGTGTTTTAGATTTATACAACGCTGCTTACAATTTTAAGTGCAGTTCCACCAACGCTTCATTTGGCAATGTTATACACAGGGGCGTGTATCGCTTAGAAATAGCTTTAGAAAGACATATATACCCATAGACCCTACCCTACTACTATATAAAAGGAAAGGGATGTAACGACCAAACCACCCCATGCTCGAACAAAGTCAGTTTTCGCATCCAAAATAATTTTTCTGGACAAATTGTTCACTACGATTCGAAAGCTAAATGATTTCCCTACAAAAGGAGCTATGGATTGTCAAAATCGGATAATTATTTCAAAAGTTACATGCAACGACGCCCCGAAAATCGCTACCGCCAGATTTTCAGGCCAAAATCCCCACTCACGAAAAACAGCAAAAACTCACCGTTTAACATCGTTTATTGATCCCAGCAATGTTGACAACACCAATGTAGAGCTCGATTCGATCGGCGACATCGAACTACATGTTCACAATATGAGAACAGCACCTAATTATTATTTCTACGAGTGCTAGCAGACATTATATAAAAAATCATCTGCCTTGCGGTTGTCTTGTCCACCATAACAGTGGCCTTGACATTCATTTGACCTCGTAGCCGCAGCAAATTTACAAATTAAAGGATTTGGTAGAAATTAACATTGAGTATTTTCTTTTAAATTCCCTTCTGCAGTCATGTGTGTTATAATGAGTCCAAAATATTAAATAAACTTGTTCTTTATAACTATGGGTCAAATTATAATTTTTTTTAAACGTTCCAGAAATATGTAATTAGTCGACTGGCAAATGTCAAAATTTCAAACGAATCGTTAGAAAAACGAAACATTACCTTTGATTTAATTGAAAATAATTTTTTTAAATAATTTATGTACAACAATATACTTATTAGTATGATTTTTCATGTTTTATTAAAGAATATTAACAACTTTTACTTGGTTTACCTAAAAATATTGTTTTGATCTTTTTCTCCAAAAAGTGATGGCATATATAATATGAACCTGTTACCTACATTAACTTAATATATTTTGCTATCCTTCTAAATTAAAGCATATATTTTTAAAACTCAGTTATTTTTTATAATTGGAAAAGAAAATATTCAAAAATTAAAAGAAATTGTAAAGAGGTTTGAATCTCAAAGGCAAATTTGAAAGCAACTCCTAATTCTAGATAAACTACTTCCATGTTGAATATTTGATGTGCAGTTCAGATACATTGTTTAATAAAATAAGTTTACCATTAGATAGGTGATTTAAACAATAGTGATATAATTTAAATATTATCAAAACTGTGTTCGACAAAAAAAGGGATATTTATTTTTCAGAGGTCAGACAGAATTATATATTTTTTTATCAATATTGGCTTGGCTCAGGAGTGAGATCATGTAAATTATAAAAGATGTGGATAGCAATCATTGATAATGACTTGTATTTTATAATTCATACTGTTCAACCACCCTGGTGGTTAGGGGCATAAATGCAATGCCTCGCTTGGAAGGTTACCTTAGTTTTCTTTATTGGAAGCAATTTTGATTTTCATAGTTAAAAGATTAAAATAACAAAAACAAATTAAGTTACAACATGCTGCATTAAAACTTATTAACAGTTATGTATAATCATGTTGAAAAAATAACTTTTCTTATAACTTCAGTTGAAAGGTAGATATTTATGCCTCATTAAAAGGTGAATTGATTAAGTTGAAAACAAATAGTCCTGTTGGCAGAGAGAATTCAATGATAGGTATCTTTTTACTAAAATAAGGCCTGTCTCTCCCCGATAAAGGAACAAACATTAACAGTGTGTCCAATAAATAAGAGAATAAATTGCATTCTGAAAGTGATCAGTATATTTTATTATGTATAAGGTCAAAAAAAGCATGTCTGAAGTGACAGATCTCCAGACTGGCACAGTACTTGTATCTTTAATTGCTGTTTCAAATGCAATAAATCTGATTTAGTTATATTTTTTAGAATATTTGCGTATGGGGGCATTTTCCCCAAAATGTCCAGAATTTGTTTGCCTTGCAAGCAATAAACTCTTTAGTTTCATAAACATGTCTGTAATGGTAATGGTAATCAAATGATGTCTCTACCTTTTTTACACTTCAAAGAAATTAATTATGCTCACTGAAATTAATTTGAGTTGAGCTTGATATAATAACACAAACCTTAACAGTGATACACACTCAACCTTTTTACAAGGTTCACAGGCGCAGAGGCACATCAGTTCTGTAATATTTTTCTTAGTTTTAAAAGAATAGAGTCATGACCCTGGAGCTGATCAGGCTTTAAAATCTATTATCACTAGACCATAGTATTATAATACCAATCGCTTATGGAGCATATAAATATTCAATCTTTCTTAGCTTTATTAAGATTATTTAAGAAGAAGATATTTATAAGGTTATGACCTGTGTGACTTTAGTGGGGGACAAACAAGATATATAATATATAGTTTAGAATCCTCATTAGAAGATCATCACTATCATCTTCAGGAGAAAAAAATGAAAATAGGTTTTAGGAGGCCTTTCTTAGGTCACCAAATTAATAAATTTAGATCCTTAGTAGTCAAGGAATTGGTACTCAAAATTATATTAGGACACTGTCCCATGTCAGGCTAGATGAGGTGAAAGTGAAATTGAATCAGTTGCAGTTTAATTCAATTGGCATTGAATATTTGATGTAGAAATTATAAATGAAAATCTAAAAACACATTCTTTGTACATCATCTGTTATATATCCACCACGAAACATACAGATTTGATTTGTAGCCCATACTTCACCTACTGTTAAGCACTCATTACAAGTTGTGCCAAAATAAACTTTCCTTGCCTATTATTGTGTATATTATAGTCATAAAAATATTTGTATTCAGTATGGAACATCCTTTAAAATTTACCAACTCAACCTTTTAAATATTCATAAAAACATCATGAAAGGCTTTTATGAAGTACAACCTACTGATCATCTAAGTTATGCAAAGTCTTAACAATTACTCATGGTTAATGGTATTAAACTAAAACTTTGAAAAGGGAGGTGTTATCCATAGGTGGCTAGAAATTCATGTATTAAACACATGAAATAACTATTTTATACTCCTCAAAACACACATTGAGTTCTTTGAAGGTTAATGGCACCTATAATGATCACATATCAAATAATAAGAATCAATTGAATTCAATACAATCAATATAATTGGATATAAGTGATGAAAGTAAATGTATTGTTTTCTTAATTGGGGACTCACTTGTATGTCTGTATATATACAAAAACATATTAAAGAATCCTCACAAATAAATTCATTGATAGTCAATTTATTTATATTATTTGAAGATTTTATTGAATTACAATAGCAGAAAATTTTCAAGAGTGTCCATGTATTAGAGATTCTTTTCCATGTATGCAGCAAGGATATTCTCCAGATTAAACTGTCCCCTCTTGATATCGAATCTTGTAACTGAAAAATATAAATTGGAACCAAATTAAATATGAGGCAAAAAAAGATTGTTCCATTGTCATTATAGCTCCTCAAGTACTGCAATATTAATTGTATTTAGTGTTACAAACTAACATTTTAAATAACAAAGTATAGTCAAAGTGGTTGCTCTCATAATTCAAACAATCATGGAACTTAATATTTGGTTAATCATAATCTACATTGGTAAAGGTGTGTTGTATAAACATCTATGATTACAACATTTTGCTTTTAAGATAGCTGAAACAAATAGGTTTTAAATTTAAGTTGGATTTCTTTTGCCTCTTTTACAGAATTGCTCAATCAAACTCTAGAAACAAAGTGACACTTTTCACCCAAAAAGTTTCATACAGCATTAACAACAGCTTGAGACATGGTGCCTAACCAATAACCCTAAAGCCCCCTTGTTATCTGCTAATTCCCCCCCCCCCCCCCCCCCCCCCCCCCCCCCCCCCATGGTTAGGCCCTTCCACTACCTCTCCTCCCATTAAACCTGTTGTGACAATTGTCTTCCCTTTTCTCACTCATGGTAAAATAATAAATCTAAAAAATTACCTTGAGAAACATATTTCAAATGGATCATGTCTCAGTGGCATATATCTAAAACTCTACATTATCTGCTGAAATACATTAACAGAAAATTAAAAAAAGTATTCAAATCTTTAGATTGTGGCTGTTGTGCTTACCTGGAACTTTCAAATAATGATGGAAAAGTGTCTCCACACTCTCTCCTCCTGTATTGAGACATATGCCTGCGAAGAGAGAATCATTTTTGAAAAAACACTTCTATATTTTAAACAATGTACATTTCATCGCTTTATTTCTTAAATTAATTTTTGTTTGGATAATTCTAGGCTACGTCATGTATTTGTGCTTGTCAAATTAAAACCATACTTGCTCTGCTACTCTCTTTAGAAACTTTTACCTGAATGAATAGATATGTACATGATCATATATTTGATATTTACTACAAAAAGCCAGAAGGCTATTAACCAGCTGTCACCATCAGTTTGTAAGTGTAATATGGAAGGCTCAATCTTTTATCTACATGTATAAAAATGATATTACAAAATGGAAATAATTCAGGTATTCTAACAGTCTTGAATAAAAATCAAATATTTAGCAGCTTATAAATAGAAGTGCTGGTAAATACATTTGATGGTGTTATATCAAATTGATAACCAGATCATTAAAATGACATAAATTCTCAATCAAATACTTACTGTTTATGTCTGTGACATGCCTTCATCTGAAATCCAAAATAAAAATCATGACTTAGACTTTTGTTAAAATGGTTTCAAACTTAATTTAACTTATCATTTACCTATTCTAGTTTCACATATATATTTTATAATCATATACAGATATAGCACCTTCAAATTTTCAAAAGGCATGCATACCTAATCGATAAAGTTGGTATTATTGTTAAATGTTAAAAAAAATGGCACTTTCATCTAAAATCAATAATCAATTATGCCTGTCTTATTGGTTTTTTTTTAATGGAATATTGGCAAAGTAATTACATTTATAAATAACTTTTT
The DNA here is from genome assembly GCA_921293015.1 of Phorcus lineatus. Lineage (NCBI taxonomy): Eukaryota > Metazoa > Mollusca > Gastropoda > Trochida > Trochidae > Phorcus > Phorcus lineatus. The sequence goes on from OV121093.1 coordinate 17,796,547, forward strand.
ATGATGTTTAGATGTATAAACAATCACTAAAGTAAAATAATAAATTGATGTTAAAATGGTAGATTGATGGCAATTAAAGAAAAAAATATAATTATCATTGAAAACATCGTATACGCCGATGCTTACCTGATGGAGGCTTCGCAATTTGAAGGCATCGGTCCATTAATTATTCCCAGCAGCGGAGAGAAGTGATTCGAAGCGCCTGGAGTTGGAGAATCGTTTTTTTCTTTTGCCGATTCAGACATAAAAATTTAAACTCTTACAAAAGGCTCTCTTAAATTACTATATGTGACTAATTTCCAAAAAATAACAGCTCCAGTTGCTTGTGGTAAGGTGGACACGTCGAAAAAATCCTAAACGTTTTTCGACCACGTTGTGTTGTTTACAAACATGGTATTGAAAGGACTGTGAGGAGTTCGATCAGAGTTCGGAGTTCGCTCACTTACTTATTTGCTGCGGCTACGAGGTCAAATGAATGTCAAGGCCACTGTTATGGTGGACAAGACAACCGCAAGGCAGATGATTTTTTATATAATGTCTGCTAGCACTCGTAGAAATAATAATTAGGTGCTGTTCTCATATTGTGAACATGTAGTTCGATGTCGCCGATCGAATCGAGCTCTACATTGGTGTTGTCAACATTGCTGGGATCAATAAACGATGTTAAACGGTGAGTTTTTGCTGTTTTTCGTGAGTGGGGATTTTGGCCTGAAAATCTGGCGGTAGCGATTTTCGGGGCGTCGTTGCATGTAACTTTTGAAATAATTATCCGATTTTGACAATCCATAGCTCCTTTTGTAGGGAAATCATTTAGCTTTCGAATCGTAGTGAACAATTTGTCCAGAAAAATTATTTTGGATGCGAAAACTGACTTTGTTCGAGCATGGGGTGGTTTGGTCGTTACATCCCTTTCCTTTTATATAGTAGTAGGGTAGGGTCTATGGGTATATATGTCTTTCTAAAGCTATTTCTAAGCGATACACGCCCCTGTGATGTTATACCCATATATATCTATCGGCAGCTCGTATTATGAAGTAAACGAAGTGATCTCACTATAAAAAAATATTTTTTGCAATCGCAAAACAAGATTTTAATCATAATAAGAAGTTTAGTAACAACGTACAATGATCGGTGAAAATATGATAGTGCATTTCCCCACCTCAAATGATTACAGTTTTTTTAAATGGCAACCAGTGGTTTTGGCTTGATACTTGATTACTACTCTAAGACTACGGATCTGGGTTGACTTTTAAGATGTTTTGATCCTCTGAAATCAATTGGTATAAACTAAAAATTATTGGGGAGAATTTGAAGAAATTATGAATCTTTTTAACAAGCTACCTCTATAAACTCCGGAAATAGACTTATTCTATATTTCAATTGAAAACGTGATTGCTATTTAAATGAAAGAATCTTCTTGGACACATTTTGCAGTATGTGATAAACTAGATTGTGACAAATAGCTTTTTACCAAATCTATCAAAATCTAGAAGTTACAGTCATGTAATTTAAAAAGTCTCGTAATTTTTTGACAATTTTAATGAAGACAAACATTTGAAAGAACATTAAGTCCATCTACCGTGGGGCGGAATAGCGCAGTGGTTAGCGTGTTCTGATTTTGACATTATAGGTCCGTCTTTCGAATAGACCCACAATTGTGTGGCGGGCTTTCTCCGTGCATTACAACAACCAGTCGTGATATAAGTGAAATACTCTTGAAAGTGGCGTCACACCCCAGATGACCTCACCTTACCAACAACCGTTTGAACATCCGACACGCGAGGCATGCTCTGCACGGGACAAGCGTGTGTGTTTCACACAAAGCACGCATCGCACGTGCAAACTGTCTTTGCTCTCCAAGAAGTGCATAGTTAAAAATTTCAAGTAAAGATTCCCCTGTTCATAATCCTGCTTAATCAGCGTATATGATTCCGCTCTCGCTCCTTCCTAATACCCTGAGGTCTTTCAAGCCAAAACCCTCAAACTGAACAACGGGCTATTGCAAACAATAGCTTGATGCACCTGACCAACTATTGTCTCGGCAATAATAGCTGTCGTTTCCACGTTGAGTCGGTGCTGTGTCAATGTCACAAGCAGGACCACCGTTTCAGAAACTGTCATTTTATCTGGTTACATTGGAATCAATTAATCATGGAAGTAATACGAAGCTGGTGTCTTCTTAATTAACCTTGATGCCTCGTGGATGATGTTGATGTTTTTTAACAAATCGAATCGAACCAAAATGACGTCATGAATCAAACATGTCACTTTGACAAGTTATACAAAACCTGTTTACCTTAATCAACGAGCTCTGATTAATGAATTTCAGAAGGCACAAGGGTGAAAGTCGATCATCGAAAATCAGGATTCATTACTTTCAATGGAAAAGTGTATACCTTAACACAAATTAACAATTGAGTGAGATGATGACATAACAATAACATATCTACGTCATGCTATTGAAGTTTGGTTATGTTAATAGCATTGTGAGTCACGTGATGCAATAATTTTGAAGTTGGTCTTCTTTGTGATTTTTTATGATAATAATTTAACATTTGTTTTAGAGTTGGCTAACTGGATAAAGATATTAATAGGTATATGAGTAACAGATGTATGGTCCCACCTTTACACACCCTTTGATTAGATTAGATTCTGATGCTACTGATGTCTGACATTCGATGTTTCCCAAATCAAATGAACTTCATTATACTTTCTAATCAAAATGATAAGATGTGCGTGTTGAACTTACACGAAAAGTGTAAACATACAGGTCCATTTTTAAATCTATGTTGATGACGGGCACTTTTGTATTTACAATGCATTCTTTCTAAGAATCAAATCTCATTGACTGTCCAGATCATCCTGTCTCGCTCCACCTCTTATACCACCACCTAACATACCGCGTTGTAACCTGTCACCTAGGAAGCATATACAACTAGTCATCCAACAGCTGCGTTTGATATGCCAGTCGGCAATATCAAGATTGCACCGCCATGTTTGCAGGTTTCAGCCTGTTTTTATGGGTGGATCACTTCTCAAAACAGTGTATTTTCAAACATTTGCCAATCCTACTTCAATTCAATGGGAATAACATTTGATTTTATCTCACTTATGTAAGGACGCCCCCATGTTGCGGAAGAGTGAAAGCAAGCTGTGGTATAGGCTCCCTGTTGGTGGTGTACTGTTTGTTGACATGACTTTCTTACAATATCATGAGACGGTTTCAAAACATGTCAACCATGAATATTTTCGGATATTTCAATTACTGAATTACTGTGTAATCCCGGATTTGAACATGCAACCCTTTAATTGTGACTCAGCTCCTTAATAAACAAGACTAAATGGGGCTGTTGAATTCGAAATGCGATCGTCATTGGACGTCTGGAGTATAAAGTGCACATGAAGGACATGTGTAGCACGAACAGAGCACGTGTATTCCAAGAGATTGGTTGACAAGCACATAGCTTTGCACAAAGGATTTACGAGGCACTTTCTTGTACAAATTCACTTCATGTGGGAAATGTCTGAGTGAGTCTCCGTTGAGCACAGACATTTGAAAATAACGTTATTTCGAGTGCAGGATTTGAGAAATATGCAACATGATAATAATTGCTTCCCTTTTGTAAATTTCATGTATGGAGAATATATTCTGAGTTGTGGATTCAGGGCTGGTTTATTATCTTTAACGTTTAAATCATCCTATTCATGCTCACAATCAGTGGATTATTTTGGAAGAATGATTAAGTGATAATGATGGTTTAGAAAGTTTCTATGATTAAAGAGTTTTTTAACCTATGTATGTAGAATAACCTAATCAGCGAGTGATAAGGATTGTTTTAAAAAGAAAACACTAGAAATATCTGGACACATTCAATATACCTTTGCATGAAGTATTGTTAGACTGTCGTTGATGTGATTTGAGAACATTTAAATTGATTAATTGATTAATTAAACTTATGATTCTTACCTTCGCAAAGATGAAACTGCTATCCGCCCCCTTGGTATCTTTCACGTGATGTTGATAGTCACGTGATCTCGTGTCAGTAGTTCATATCTGTCTATCATTGAGGTCAACTTGCTACTGTTATCACATGTTATCTATACAGAGTGTACATTCATAGTTTAGCAAGTAGTTAAATGTGTTTATTGGATAGCGTTTTGAGTATTTACATCAGACTTAATGTGAATCTAAACCTACAAAACATGAATCCTTTCAAAAATAAAAAAACAGAACAAGTGTTAGGAAATATGAAATGTGACATTTTTATTGTTTGAGAAGTGGTTCTTTTTTTAAAATGAAAATACATATTCGAAGATGGTCAACATATTTTTTGGGAAATGTGGCATCTGTCACTCAACGTGTTTTTATTAAACATTTTTGTATTGCCTTGATAATGTCAGCAACACCGTTCCGTAAACCAATACAAGTCGGCTCAAACTGAAAATCTTGTGATATAGCGAAGCGCAATGTGACGTCATAGCTGCTTGTAAATATGGCGTCATATAGATAGAACAACTCCCGTTGCATTCATATTGAGTGTAAGCTTAACGTGATGACATAGATGTTTAATTATCTTTAAATTCTATATTTTTTTACACATTGACGCAATGGTCAACATGGGTCGGCACATATGAAAATTGAAGAAAGGCATTTTTTTTTAGATTTGGATGGTGAATACGGGTAAATAAATAGCCAGTCTGTGATGTACTGTATCTGGGTCAAACTATGCTTACCATCTAGATATATAAATATTCTCCGTCGACCCATTGTACTCATACACTGTGACGATGATTAATTTGATATTAAAACATTATAAGTTATATCCAAGGCCTACTATACCGAGTTTGAGGACTGATGTGAATGTTATAACGCAGGTGATGAAACGTTAATGTTGGAGTTATGAGACTTATATAAATATCCTTGTCTAATGTTGTTATTGATAAAAGACGTCTCATGGTCTTGTGATACGAGCTTGTTGTATTGAGTCGACGGGACATTCCTAACAGATGAAAATCAAACATATTGTATTAGATATTAGTTTAATATCTAGACCCGTTTCCGACCGCTTTCAAACTTATATATGTGTTGAAACAATAATAACATTCAATTTTTCAAACTCTTATTTTTTATTCACTTACATTATCATTGCTCATCAGATAAACATTTTTAAGATTAAACAAGTTGAAGCCCAATTGATTGACAAGCAATAGACATCGCATGTTTTGCCCATGCAGTTACAAGACACTCGACCTGTCAATCAGTCGACTTGGTGAGTGGGGATTGCAACACAGCATGAAAGCAATGTTATCATTTTGTTATAAGAAAAAAAAAGGTGCCATTGATGTGATCCGGTTTGAATGTGCTTTTGTTTTATGAAAGTTTTAGTTTCATTTAATTCAAATAAATTCTCTTTGTTAATTAATGCCTCTTACTTTATAATTTTGACAAACGTTTTTTTTTCATGATGTCAGCGGTATGACACTAGTTTAACATTCTGTATAAATATTACACTGTAATATCTTTCACGGGGAAATAATAAATATGAATATTATCAACGTGTAATGATTATACATTTGAACAACTAACTGATAAAGACATGTGTATGTTGATATTATGAAGGAGATCCCTATTATTGCGGGTCTTATCATTACACATGTATATTCTCATCAAAATTCTTTCAAAGTTCAAAAATCTGGTTAGAAATGCATTAAAAGTTTATTCTCTATGCGATGTATTTAACCAGAGGTGTCCCTATTATCGGGGTTTTAGGTATTGAATTGATAAATGTATATCAGTGAATTAAATTAAGAGAAATATTATTATAAAGAAACCAAATGTCAATCATTTCAACATCTCAAAAAGGACTTTGCTGAATAGATTTGTTTACATTCCTTTATATATTAAAGGCTTGTCTAATACATAAAGACTTATTAGGGAGAACATCCCCTCCTCACCTTTGCGTGTCATAGCAAAATACATTAAATAATAGATGTTACTTATTGCTCGACACTCAGTATTACTGCCATTGTACACCATAATGCGGACAGGATAGGGTTTTTATTATCATTAAATCAAAGTGCCAATTCCAAATCACTGAAGTCTTTAACATTATTTTTCTTTGCAAAGGTTATTCACAACAACAACTAGAGTCATTAACTCTGTAGCTGACTAGCCTTTGTATTGTTGATGTTCAAGATTAAGTCACACGCATGTTAATTCTTCAGGTAAAAACCCAAACCTTAAATCATGATACACAATAGAAAACAGATTCAATGAAATGAAAAACCAATGAGTAACTGTATTCTACATCATTTGCCCACTCTTACAGTGCACCAGCAACTTATTGTGTTTAAATCAGTTCTCTAGTACTGACAAAGTTGCTGAGCTTGGCGGGATTGGAAAAACGGACTTCTTGATCCGAAGCCGAACACGCTAACCACTCCGCGTTCCCGCCCTCAAACAACAGCCAAACCTCTTCCAATTCGTAATGGCAATTGCAGGGATATCCGGTGTCGATTTGTTTGTCTCTTGTCTACTTTAACTAAGTGCAGTCTTATCGAACAAAGTCATATTCTACGACAAGGCTGATCATTTTTATATTTTGCTCATTGATTATGCTACAAACATGGGTTTGGCCCTGTTTAATCCTTTAATCCTTTTTTATTAGCACAATGAATGCTATATAGCCCCGCTTACAGCCTCGCAAACGCTGTAAGGCGGGGGTATTATAAACTCCAACAATGTAAAACTCAATGTATGAAACTCAGATTATGAGATCTAAATATTTATATCACATATATAATGTTTTCAAAATTGAATGAGACTTTATTTGACGATTTAGCAAACAAGTTTCCGAACATTGTACGAAATATTAGTCACACCTTAAAGAAATATACAAGAGTCAACAAGCGTTTGAGGACAACAGGCATGAAGCATGCGCTGCACGTGCCAATCTTGCTCATTTCACACGGGTCTTCACGTGCAAATTATCATTGCCCTTAGGAAAGAAGAGTTTTCTAATAGTCAAGTAGAGTTTTGCCCTGTTTTCCAATATCTCTGCCATAATTTGTGAGGTAAATGCTGGGGTAAAACAATAAAGGAATTAATAATGATTACAAAATCAATTGACAGAATCGTAAATGAAAGCAAGATACATAACTTTCTAATTTACCCTAACTAAATCTTAACTTATAAAATCCAATCTTCAATAAAACATTTTATTTTTCGTCTTTTACGCTTTAAAAGTTCCTAGTGGAAAATATCACTCTTGCTATTTTCACTTTATCCGATTACTTTGAAACCTCGGCACTGATTCACCAAACACGACAGCGGAGATGACTCTGCATGAACTGCACGCTTTTAACGTGCTAGCCGGAAGCTGTTTATATTTGTTACATAACTGAAACCCCGGTACAACTAACTTGTTTGAGAGTATGTCATGTTAAAACATGAATTGAATAAGATAAATAAGTCATTTTTCGGGCACGCTTGTTGATGTTCAAAATGCTTTAAACGGATCATTGATAACTAATTTGCAGATGTTGATAAATAATAAATTCCTAACATTAAATTACTTTTGGAAAAAAAGTAAGATTAAAGTCATTGAGATTATGAAAATACTGATAGTGCAATTCAAAACTGTTTTATTTTGAAGTAATCAGTTTAACAAATTAGCAGTCACAAAATAATACCAGTTTTCAGTTTGGAGTCTCTCACAGACATAGGTTACCCAAACTTATGTGAGAGATATACTATGGTCACACGTACTACCTGCATTTAACTTTAACATAAAATGTTCATGCACAACTAACCAAATCTGTTTTTGTGTAACCCCTTGTAGTAGTTAGTTCGGAGTTCTATTGCGCATCTCCTCCTATCAGATGAAAGTTGAATTTGATGACGTCATTTAAAGATATGCAATATTCTCTCACACGTGGATATGTGGTCCCTTGTGCGCTGGTCGAATATTTGTCATTAACATTTTGGGTGGATTTTGTAGATCTAAATAAATATCAAAAGTGTTGAAACCCACCAATCCCGCATCTGTTGGTTCAAAACACAGCCCGCTTATGGCTGTAATATTGCCTAAGCGGCGTTAAACAACAACTCACTCAGTCACTCAAAACAGAGCGATCACACAATATTACGTGTCACATTGGATTGATGGTCAGGGTAACTGTAGGGGAATATATTTTTGGAATTTGTATATCACACGATAATTATTTGTCCTATAAAGAACAACATAAACTTGCAACAGCATTAATAAGTTTTCTAATTTACTTTGAAGAAATATGATGGGTAGGGATCATCAATTATTAACAAAGCAGAGCAAGTCGGTTTGTTAATAAAAGTCTGGGAATCGTAAAATATTTCATTTAATTTACAGTTCATGTATGATGGCCAAATCCTTATCGAATGTTAAATTGTCTATAGTAATGTGCTTTAGAATGTTGTATTGTGGTTTTCTGTCGCTTAAAATAATACAAGAGAGAACAATTATGACATAAATTGTATCCTTGTTTATAATAAGTTGATTAGTTTGGCGATCTGTTTTGTATATTTATGTCTATTGATAACCATTGAAAGGAATAAACATTAGCTCAAAATGCTCATAAATTTCACCAACAATTAGACCTTTTGGTCTGGTATTTTGCAGAAGGAAATTGAAAATAGACAGTTAGTATAGTTGTGTGTGTTTTTTAGCTTCATTACATCGATATGCAGATAACAGTATTGTATTAGGAAATGCATGGTTAACTGTAAGGCATTTTGAAATGAAAGATTTATACCAGGAATTAACACTTGTGCTTAAATTATTTGCATACAAACCCAATTCGAAAAAGAAAGAATAGCTTTTTACGTTTTAATTATAAATTGCTAGCAATTTTTGTCAAAAGAGGTTAATTTACGAATCATTCGCGTAAGATCTGTTTATGTGTTTAAACATTTTAAAACTTGAAAATAACTGGTCCCTATCATATTCAGGAGAGGTTAGTCACTACGTGTCCGACACAAATATCTGAATATGCAGATAGGGGTGGGTCAACCAACAAAGAGGTGGTGCCTAGCTACTGTCCAGAGATCAAAACAACTGCTAAAAGTACACACCCTTTTGGGTAATAAAGTACATTACCTCTTCGAATTTCGAGGAAACGGTCAACTGTCTTCTGAAGAGTTGTTATTTAATCAGGAAAGATTAAAGAATTAGGTTTATATAATTTTGAGTTTTTCATCCGAACTAACTACTTGTAGTACACAGTAACACACAGTTTATCTCCATCAATACACAGACCAGCTGGATTACGTCGACTATCCTCTACAGTCAGAATATCTCTGAGAAACTGTCCTGTCCGAGTTGAATCACTTTGTGTGCTGGACGATCAGCTACAAGAATGTCTCCTGTACAGGTGGATGTGATTCCCCATCGATGTCTCAATGATCTGTCTCATGTAGGTGTGTCTTAAGTACTCTTGATAAGTTGTTCTACCGTTTCCTTCTGTGTAATCTTTAATGATAACTTCATGAATTTGATGGCTTTTTGTGCATGTTTCTATTTTTATTTGTATAATGGTACAATACATTAGCTCCAAATACTCAACATTACAACTTTCAATTAGACATTCCAAATTATCCAGATTTTAGAATGAAATTGAAAATAGACAAGCATTGTAGTTGTTTTTTGAGTTAATACCCGTTGAGATACAGATAACGATGATGCAAAAGGGCATTTGTAAAGGGGAAGTAGCAAGTTTTTAAAAAAGATATTTTTCTTTAAATGTTCACTAATAGACTTTACTTTATGCCAAATGTGTTATCCTCTTAGAGTCAAAAGATTTTCCTTTTTAACCAATCATCCGTAGCCGTAGAGGTAACATTCAAGTATCAAGCAAAAACCACTGGGAGCCAATTATGTGTAAACATCTTTAATCTTTTGAAGTAGGTAAATGGATTCGCTTAACCTATCATGGTGCGTTCGTTTAAAAACATTGTCTCGCAATCGGAAACATCTATTTTCGTTTATATGACATCACTTTATTTATCTAAACTGCGTGCTCTTTAACGATAGGTAACATAGAGGTGTGGATTTGATGCTGTCTGGAGATCAAAACAACAGACAAAAAAGTGCATTTAAATTTCGAATTTCTAGGAATACATTTGACTGTCTTCTGGTAAGTCAAATTTGTTATGAAAATGAGGTTTCTTCGAACTTGAATTATTTAACTGAACAGTACTATAATACACTCTTGTTCAATGTCATGATGTCCTTTGTAACTGCCTTATGACTTGAAATGGATGATAATTCTGGAAGCAAACTCATGTTCATTTCGCATGGAAAACACTCTCTGCACGTGTAAATCGTGTTGTCCTCCGGGGAGCAGGTTGTTCTTTTCGATTTCACCTATTTTCCGATCTCTACACGCTTTTCACGTGCTGCTCGGGATCTGTCTATCGTTTTTATATAACTGGCACCATTTTTAAAAAAAATGTTTAAAATAAACATTTTGAAAACAAAGAAATCCATGATTCTAAATATGCTACAAATAAATAATTGATAACTAGTTTTGCAGGTGTTGATTGATAATGAAATCAATTTATTTAATAACTGATCAAAATGCAATTAGATAATAACCATGCTATGTATGAAAATATTGATATTGCAAATTTAAACTGAAAAAAAATATTATTTACAAGTAGTCAATTCAACAAATTAACAATCACTAAATCAGTTATGTTTCATAAGTATTTCAATTATATAACGACTGCAGGTATCAATTCCGACATTGATGTGACCAATCGATTGGTATCCATGGTGACAACTTTGTACCTACATTGAACATAAATGAAAATGCTAAATGCTCATATTACCAAATTTGTATTCGTGTAAACCTTTATATAACAAGGCAACGTACAGTTTGTCTCCATTGACACAGAGACCAGTTGGTTTCTGTATACCATTCTCTGCCGTCAGAATGTCTCTCATAAAATGTCCACTGCTGTTGAGATGAATCACTTTGTGTGCGTCACAGTCAGCTACCAGAATATCTCCTGTACTGGTAGTTGTGATTCCCCATGGACCACTCAGTGCTCTGTCTCCAGTAGGCGTGTATGTGAATACAATGTCACCAGACCGTGTCAGACAGATGACAGACCCCAGACCATAGTCTGACACCAAGATAGTGCCTTGTTTGGTTACATGTATGTAGTAAGGATGAATGAAGCTCTGTCCTTTGGCAGGACGTGTTGTGAAGGTCTTCAAGACGGTTCCCTTCATATCAATCAGATCCACAGAGGGTGGATTATAAGCACCTGCCACCAGTGTTGACTGATCCAGAGTAGACAGACCATTGTACTTCTTACTTGTCTGTATTGTAGACAGGAGTTCCAGGTCAGGAGTCACAGCAACTGTGATGATACGTTGAGACGCAGGAATGGACACAGCTACCTTACCTTCACTGATAACTGTTAAACACCAGGGATAACCAGACACTTCGAGTACACTTGAACATGACTGTCCTCCTTTAGTGTAAAATGATTTCAGACGTTGAGAGCGACAATCAGCAAAAAGTGTCACTTTTGTTCCTGCTATTTTCATGACTAAACAGTGTGTTACATAACAATAGTCACTCGCATTAAGTTTAGCGTCGATAACTTCATCTAATACAGGTGTTTCTGTCAGGTCAATGTTATCAATCTGCTGAATGTTCAAATTCACCTTGTTAATTATCACATCCATCACTTCAATCTGTTTCTTCAGTTGAGCAAGGTCGTTTTTAAAGCTGATGTCAGCTACATATGTTATGTCCTTCCTCTGTGTCCCTGTGACGTCAGCTCCTGATCCAGACGACAGATACATCTCAAACAGCTGCTGGATGGACTGAGACTGCTGCTGGTACAGCTGTAGATCCATTTGTTTTGTCTTCATCATCGACCTCAACTGCGCCTTGTCTTGTTCTGTTTGATCCTTCACCTTCTTAATCAGCTGATCTTCTTTCTGTTTCAGTGCATCAATAGCTTCAATTATGGTTTTCCTTATATCTGATTCAAGCTTCGACCTCCCAGTCACTATGGTTTTTGTTTCAGATACTAACTCTTCGATCTGGACATTTGTAAATTCGATTTTACCAGCCAGATGTTGTTGGTTTTTCTGAAGTTTAGATTTGACCTCAGTCAGCTGTGCCTTGATTGTGATGACCTCATTACATGTTCTATGATCAATACTGCAACAGACCGTACACAGAGGTTTGTTACAGTCTTTGCAGAAAAGTTTAATTTTCCCCTCATGTTCACTGCAAATAAATTTCTTCCTTCGAAGAGGGGATGTTCCTGAATATTTTACAATATCATGTTTCTCTAAGTTGGGCATTATGTTGTGCAACTTCAAACATCCATCACAAAACAGAGCCTCACATTCGCAGCACCAGTGTGCGGCTGGAGTTGTCTCCCCCTTTTTTTTGCACACTGAGCAATGGTCAGGTCCTGGAATACATTAAAAGTAAGCCTAGTTGTAATGTCAATATATCAATATAAAAACATTCATGAGACAGAAAATTGGCGGCAATTATTGGTGATTAATTTCTCCTTAACAATTCGGTAGTATACAGAAATACATAACGACCGTAACTTCAAAAAGCTTTACTCGTGAATTGAATTATGATATATAAACGATAGCTAATTATCGAGAAAGCAGATATTGGCTATGTGTACCTTGTGGGATTGAGTCCATGAGACCAGTTAGAAGTAATGATGGTTTCAGCTGTCCCGCCCACTCTCCCACAGGTCTGTCAGGGTGAGGTACTGGGGTCTCTTGTCTACAGGTGGGACATGGGATGGACTTGTTTCTCACAGCTTCTGCTTTAGTTTGTAGATATTTCCCCAGACAGTTCTCACAGAAGGAATGCTGACATGTAAGGGTTACTGGTCGCTGATACACTTCCATACACACACTACAAGTAAGGAAGTCGTCCTGAAGCTTGCCTGATGTCGCCATTCTGGAAAGTAGGTCTGCGAATATATATAAAAAGTTATTGAAAAATGAAATATATCACACTCAAGTGAGATTTTACGGTATCGTATACAAAGAATAATTTATTATGTAATATCTTCCCTTTTGAATTAAATCACAATGAAAAAGAAAGGTGATTGAAATGATTCTGGCGGGTGTCTTTAAATTTGCTTTCTGACGCCTGACATTTGTCCTTGAGATAGAATCAAACCTGATTGAACACGACTTGACGGAATTGAAAAAAAACAACACATGAGTATATACAGGGGACACCTAAACGCAAAATTGTCTATTAAACCCTTGCAAAATGCCATTCCTTTATTCTTTTAATTTTTATGAAAAATTAAGGAATAAATCATAAAAAGTACAGCATGAACATAAACTTTATCTATATTTTATTTCATACAACGAGTCAATGAGTTTTCGTATGATTAATGATATTAAGCTTCACTTTCACTTTCACAATATAAATGTAGTGAGGGACTTTAATTTCATTTAGATTGCATACTTTCTTCTTCTTTCTGTTGAAAGACACTTGAAGTAAACGAAATAAGATTTATTGTTTTTACATTGAACTATTTGATGCCTTAAACATCTAAAATAAAACAATAATTCAGCGGTGAAAATCTATTTTGACATTGTTTTATGATTTCATACAATATTTGACTCAAGATATGAAGTTCAACAATTGTTTAACCACATCTACGATAGACACTCATAAAGACCCTCAACCAATCGAGCATGATGAGATTGTGCACTTGTTGATTTAACGTTCAGACTCACATAAATCAAAAAGATTTAAAACCATTCAGGCGGTCAAAATCCTGATATATTGTTTTTAAAGCATACGTAAAGTCAGTTAGGAAATATCTTCACATCATAAGAGTATTAGTGGCAGTAGTAGTCATGTACCCTGCACACAATAGACACCCACCCGTACAGACCCTCAACAACCTGTAATGTCTTTCCATAATCTGAATAGAGTAGCTGACATTCCGCCATATACATGCTAACAATACAGTAAAATTGTATATACTTACATGTAGCACACTCTATATCATAAAACATGATTGTTTGTTTACCTCAGTGAACGTATGTTTATCATCTAAAAGGTATTCAATTAAACCGAAAGTGAAAATAGAAACTGTCGACTATAGTATAGTATTCATGTATTCAACTGATTTGTAGGTAATTCTTGCATTTCATAAGTTTTCTTTTTAAACGTCAGACATTAAAACTTATAATGAACCAAAATAAACGACGTACCTTTAGACAGGATGTGTCTGAACTACGAGTTGTTCTCAGCACACACTGTGTACCTCTCCATGATTGTCACTTCCCTCTCGCCCGTCTCGGCTGGCTAGCTCGCTACGAGGCCGGTCACGTGACTATCTGTGGCGGCCCTGAATGAGAGTAAAGTATATTACATTCATGATAAGTTATTATTAGATAGAATATCATACATTGTGCTACACTTATTTTAACCGTCATAAGTTTTTCTCAGACAGATTGAGATCGATTTCAATACAAAAGACCTCAAAAGTTTATGTTCCTCTCAAGGAGGTCACGTGATTATCTATGCGAGGAGGCGAGGTGCAATCGATACACATTAGTCAGTTTTTGCAAAGAAGTTGTCATATTGTTTACAATAGGGGGAATATGTGTGATTTCTTTTATCATATTCATAATAAGTTTTTACCTTTGTATCAAGCTTAACTATATATAATGAAAACAACAGAGTATGTCTTTAAGCTTTACTACAACGCTACTCCTCATTTCAGATTAGTGCCACCATGCTTCATGTAACAATGTTATTTCTCTCTGCATTATAACTGTCGGTTTGAAATAGATTAGAGGTTTAAAAGCAGTTTAAGGAGGCAGTAGTTCATTTTTAGTTAAACAAAGTGATGTCACGAAAGCGTAAATAAATGTTTCAAAGACAATATTGTTATTACTTATAAGTAGCTGGTAAGTAGGAACAAGGATCCGCTAGACTAGGGTTGATCCGGTTGACTAATGAGATGCTGTGACTCTTTTAATACATCTAGTAATAGTAATGATAATAATAAAAACTAATTATGCATCTGCTATGAACTAATTATGTACTGACTATAACTAATTATTGGAGAACATTTGAAGAAATAAATCTTTCAAAAACCGTGGTACAAACTCTGGATATAACTTTATCATATACTGTAATTGAAAACGTGAATACTTATGTAATAGAAGACATTATAGAGAAGCGCTTATACATGTAGTCTGTGATAATTTCGATTCATACTTAGATTAATGTTATTAACTGAGTTCTTGTTAAAAGATGGAATATCAAACTTATTTGACAAAGTCTCCAATCTTCCATGAAAATATTTTTTTTAAAAACTTTATAGAATGGGGGTTAACGCGTTGGCTTAGAATCAATAGGTACTTGTTCCGAATTCCGCTCGGCAAGTTTCTCTGTAGTAGAGAACTGTTCTACATGCAAAAAGGTTTGCGTGCTATATGCTACAAAGATTATCAGTAAAGTTAGTTAAATAATGAGACAGCTTTTACAAACAATATGTCATATTTTGTTCTATGTCCAGAGTGAGGGGATCACAAATACAATACTAGTTCACCCGTTTTCAACTGTCTAAGTGTTACCTCTTTGTACACAGTTAGGCATTAATTATTATATATCTCAGCCGATTACGGTCGTCTTATCTCTTCCATTGTTCGTTACAGGTCAAGCGTTAAAAATAATTATAATTTCATTGCATCGACAGACAACTAAAGAAAGTGCCTATAAGCCTCAAAATAGCCAATTTCACAAAGCGTGACATTGTGCCCTTAATATCTAGCCATTTTCTTATTCTAGAAGCAAAACATTTAACAAACAATATTTAGCTACAACTTCCTATTTCATTGTCCTTCGTTCACGTACCAAAGACAGGACTGTCAAGAAAGGTTCAATGCCATTGTTGTGTACCCCATGTGACATACCACTCAAAATCCATTCTAATGAACATGTATATGTAGAAGAAATATGGTACACTGTCTACTTTGTCTGCAGTGAAGCATTCGTAAAATATTATACTACACTTGACATTTAGGAAGCTATTTCTCCCTGCATTCACCTCACAAAACATTCCCTCCAGGTTCTTGAACCTCGATACAATCGTCACATGACACCTTGTCTTTATCAAAAGGTACGCCCTCCTGCCTGAAGAAATGCCATTTGGCTTATGGTTTAATAATGCGCTTTTGTCATGTCTCATTTTACACAGAAACGCCGAGTTGTTTATTCTGTGGCGTACAGTACACAATCACGCATTTTATATATAACAAGTCATTGACGAACGCTGAAATCGGCTTAACTACTTCAGCAAGATGTGCAGCTTAGCAGATATTTCAGTTCTTAAATGTGAACAAAGATGAAATATTTTTCAAAGATATCTGTAACTTAATCTAGTGTTTATATACAATAAAACATTGATGTTACATAACCCAAGTGGTAACTGTTTATAGTCTGTATGCAAAATAGTTCAACGTGCAGCTAGCACCAGTACCGTCGCATATTTAAAGTGACACATATTATGTTTCATATTCTTTTATGTGGCTTTAATATGAGGCAAAATGCCTACTGTTTGCCAAAATTTGGATATTTGCTTGTGTTTTAGTTACAGTGGAAACAGCCAAATAGATTTTACTTAATCAAAATTATGCATTTAATTTAAATGAATATTTGTTAAAAGATCTACTCAACACTATCAACATATATTTCCCCTCGTAGCTACTTTTAAGTCATTGGCTTGAGCCATTGTCCGGTTTTTGGTCAAGAATTACAAGTCAAACCTGTTTATTGTCTCAATACTGAACTGATCAGCAATATGATAGTGATTTTCAGAGACAAGCACTACTTCTACATAAAGTTACACTATTCATGAAGTTAACATATTTCATACTCTGTTGCCCTTTAAGAATGAACGTTATAACCTGTAAAGGTACAAACTGCATTTTATGGTAGATTACGGTAGAGTGTGGATCATTAGTGATATCTAGAAAAAATGTATTATCTGTGATATTCTGTATCTACGAAATGATGGTCTTCATTGTAAATGTTTTAAAGGCCCTCCTCCAAGGTAATCATATGGGCATACAAAACCCAGATATTCTATATTAAGGAATAAGACACTATAACACATCATATATACACAATTGCATATAACATGTGTTGCTCACATTGTGTATAAATGTACTCGAGGTAAAGTTACAACTAGGTTTTGTGTGCAGTAGGCAGTCTTCCGTGTTTATCAAGGTAATTGGCCCGCTTCCAGCAGTGTCTACGTTGTCTACGTTCAACTTCGCTCCCTATCATCATTGAAAATTAATGAAAATTCTACATGTGTGCACATGTAAAGTTTATTTGATTCCGCAGTGAGGTTCCTCAAATGCATATGTAGAGACAATCAGAAAATCAGAGCTCACATCAACGCATATGAAAGCATAATATAGACCGAATCGTACCTCGGACATCAAGCTACCCGAGCCCCAACAAGTGAGTGCATGACAGTGTTTATGATAACACGAATGTGGTGATACCTGAGATTACACTAACATTCAGGTTCAGTTCTACAACACAATGCTTATGTGATGTACATACTGGAACAAAGTAAGGCGGCACAACACAAAATCTGGGTGGCAAAATTAAGTTTTATTTCGTCATAGAGTATGCATTGTTTGCTGCATGCGACTCAGTCCCATGTCCCAGTCTGGTCCAACCTTTGGTCTTCCGCTGTCCAAACCCAGTCCAGTCTGGATTCTCCATCTGAGATCCAAACGAGTTCTCAGTCCTCCAAGGTGAGTTTTCCAGACGAGTACTCGATGATGTCTCCTCGGTTTTGGGGCTTCGTACTCTTATACTATTCTTAAAGATTATGAGAAGAAAGATAAATGATTCCAATTGCAAGACGATGCTTTTAAATAATTAGTTGAAAACAAACGTTACATGATTGATTTCAACATCATCTCTCCTCTATGATGTGTTATCTGAATTCAGAACTGGTAGCAAGCTTATACTGCAAAGATTATTTGTTTATAATCTTATGTTCTTGACTTTGATAACAGACTTAATGATAGGATCATTCTCCTGTTGTGACACGTGACATATTGAAAACAAATGTTTGCTCCAGCTAGGGATTACAAATGGAAATAGGCACCCGACATCCATTCTTCCGAAAACTCTCTGGGTCTTTTTGTATTCTTTCTTAACACCACTGACTTTTAAACTCTTTAACTTTGACATTTGATGAGTATATTGTATAGAGTCGGTTACCACGTGGATTCTAATTAAGGTCACCAGAACACAACCTTTTAAATGATTACAAATATTGCAGTTAAGGCATTCTAGAAGCAATTGGAAACTACTTACTTACTAACATTACCTTCAAGTCTCATCAATATTTTTAAATAAATCAATATGAAAAAGTGAAGTTATGAGAACAGTTAAAGGGACAGAAAAAATGATCAATTTGGGCATATAAAACCTGTTTTTATACAAATGTTATCTTAAAATAGCTGAAATATTACTAATTAGTTTGGCAGATGTTCATTGATATAACAAAGTGGAAATGCTACTTTTATCTGGAAACCAATGTTTCGTTCTAATATAGAGAACAAAAGTGTGAAATAGCTAAAATCATGTTAACAAACGTCTTGACTAATTAGGAATAAAAATCAAATGTTTGATGACCATGTGGTCTCAAATGTGAAATGTAATAGATCCAATAACGCTATTCAAACTGAATTCGACTCTGAATTTGCTTGACTCTGATTGGAGTTAAACTCGATTTTATCACCTGTTTCGTTTGAGGTTTACGTATCGTGAAGAAAACTGAGGAAAACGTGAGGAAAGGAACCTAACTTTTAGTTTTATGTGGCATCTTTTAAAATAGAGCATGCAATTCTGAATTGTAATCATGAATATTATATTACGAAAAAATTGTTTTTATGTTTTCACAATAACTGTAATCATATTGAATACATGATACAGGATGTCATATCTAGATCTAAACCAAACACGGAGAGAAGTCGGATCCTTGTAGTACCATATCGTGGAGGTGCTCTCTGTCAGTTCGACATCCTCACAAACTCTTTTGACAAATATCCTCATCTGTCTCTTAAGTCTTATTTGTCTGCACTCTATGTTTCCAAAATAAACTCTTTGTTGATCAGTCTTGACAACCCCAAAAGGATGATCATCTCCGAACTGAACACTTCCAAAACTGAAACAATAAAACACAATGTTGATACAGTAGGAATGACAGCTGATGAGGAAAGAGGAATTGTTTCCTCACAACAATGTATCCTTCTAAATCAATAAGTCGAATGTCATTACGTGGGGAAAACTTTACTACCTTAGTTGACTTAACACGTTATGGTAATAATCCTCGTGCTATAGCTATACATCCAACAATTAAGACAATATATGCTTGTAATTATGATAAACTGTTCAAAGTATTCTATGATGGAACTTGTTTGACGACACTTAAGACTGGTTCTTACATCTACGGAGTAACTCTGGACATCACCAAGGGTCTCCTGTACTACAACAAGGAGAAGAAGCTGATGAAAATGTCTTTGTCTTCAGAGATTACTAGTGAAGTGTCACGGTTTAACTTTGATATTTGGAATCTGATTTTCTACCAAAATAAAGTGTATTACTCGAGCAGTTTTGAATCCCCCAGTGTACTGGGAGTAGTGGATGTAGAACATAAAGGTGTGTCTAGAACACTTCAGGCAGTGAATGCGTACACCTTCTCTATTTGTTTGATTCCATAACTACACTCAACATTGTTTGATATAGAGGTATGATGTTCTCTCTGTATCATTTTGATTATTGATACTGTCATGTCAAAAAATGATTATTATTTCTGTAATGTGTAATCATTAAAATTACTATATCACAGCAATTTCACAGTTCAGAACCAATGTGTGTTATCTTTTTCATTTTTAAATCTTTTCTTTTTAACAATAAAGGAATAGTGGAACGAAATTGCACTATGTGAACCATATTATTACTCTCGTAAATATCGTCCTAAAGATTTAAGTTTGTACCACCTAAAGAGCCTTCTGACAAACGGTAATCGCTTACTAGGTCACCTAACATTTTGGTTTTGTGAGAGGCAGGCCCTCGAAAATTTCATTCTTCAATTCTTAAACTGTTATTAAACTTTAATAATTGTTATCAATGTTTTTATTATTCCTATTAAAAAAATAGTTACTATGACAACTCAGGTGCGAATCGAAAGTGCAATGTAAGTCTCTTTTCTTAGGCAACATTGAATTAAAACACAGATATAACATGTTGTCAATGTGTCACAATAAGACATAGTCGTAAAAAAACTGTAAATAAAATATCAATGTTTGAACAAAAGAAGAAATCAGTTTATCATTAGCCTGCCCTCCCTCAGCTGTTATTTGATCTTGAAATCAACAGAGACTCAAATCAGGCGACACGTCACAATGCACTGATTCATTCCGACCAGCCGAATGGCGACGCACGTGCTGCACGATTTTCATGTGCCGATGTGATAACGTTAAATCTGGCAGCGTTTTCTGGTACAAAATCGACGTCTTGTTATGTACAACATGATACCGCTTTAAAAAAAAAGACCTTTTTTTCCCATTCTTTTTAATAGCTAAATTTATATAATTGATATAATAAGTTGTACTGTTTGATATGAACAAAATGATATGGACAAAAGAATCCTTTGTGAGCATTTTATCACTTCGACTTGTCAAAACCCTGCACTTATTTCATCTTAAGTAACTTCTGGATTCCTACATTCAGTTAATAATGGCAGCTGCTATCTGTCATATAAGGCTTTGATATTTCGCGTTAACTGACCTTAGGGCGAAATAACCAAATGACAATTGGAAAAAATCAGATGGCAAAAAGTGTATGCATGGTTCGAAAGGTATCTTTACTTCTCTTTGTAATCCTTGACCTTTGCAACATTGCTATTTTGTATATTCTCTATCTTAGCATGTCGCTATATGTTTTCTTCCATTTTCCTCGCTTCTTCGCTACTTTGCATTGCCCCTTTTCATTCTGCATCACAATGACAGAAATGAGCCACCATAGTTGATAACACTGTCGTTTTTGACAAAACAATCATGTATAGAGATTGCATAACGACGTCCAGAACAAAACATTTTTATAAGATAGTGAGTGATTTTGTATTTAAAGATAAAGCAAAATATTCCCAGAATACTCGGTTCATCCTCAAGTCCATTACACAGAATAGCTGTCGAATCCTAGATTTTAAACGGCTCTAAGATCGTTGTCAAGTTAAAGTGACTTGATATATATATATATAATACAGGGACCAATTCGTAAAGGTTTGTTACAATGCTACTACAAATGTGCACATATGTTCCATATCACGATAGTGAGGATTTTGTAAATAAATCCGACTTTGTAAGACCTTTAAAAGTCGGGTTACACCTAAAATAGTCTCATATTTGTATGAGATTAAAATTCATTCAATAAACACCATTATGTGTTTAGGGCAAACATTATATTTATTTAAAAATGAATTGAAGTCTTTTGGTGAGGTGAGGTGATATGGGGTTTAACACCGCTTTCAAGAGTATTTCACTTATATCGCGGCTGTTAGTATTATTGCAGGGAGAAAGCCTGAAACACCATCGTGGCTATGCACTGCGGTGAAACCTGCGAGCGTCTGCTGGAACTAGCGAACCATGAGTGGTACTGCAGCGAAATTCAGTGTAGCATTGCACCCAAACCTGACTGCGTGTAGAACAGTTCTCTACTGCAGACAAAGTTGCCGAGCCCCGGGCGCGATTCGAACCAAGGGCCCCTTGATCCGAAGCGCTATTCACTATTCAACAACCATGTGAGGACAAGAACTTAGAAGCATGCGCGGCACGTGCAAAGCGTGCTCATTTCACAAGGAAAACACACTCAGCAGGTGCAAATTTTATTTGTCCCTCGGCAGGTATGTTTTCCAATTTTCTAGTGGAGATTTGTCCTGTTTTCCGATATGTATTGTGTACGATTAGTTATAAGGTCACTGTAGAGGTCAATCAATAATGAAACTTATAACTTCAACCCATTATTTAGACGTTGTAAATAAAGTAAATGTAAAATAAACAATTTAACCCAAATTAGACATATCATTTTCTGATTTCCCCTGAAAATGTGTTTAACCTATAAAAGTACGGAAGCTTATTAGGGTCATGTAAAAAAAATATTTGTATCTCCAGTAACTGGAAATATCCAGTGACCAACTGGAAATAACCAGTTGATGTTTGGTAATTACCAGTTGATATTCGGAAATTACCATTTAGTATTCAGAAATTTCAACTTAGCATCTGGAAATTACCATTTAGTATCTAGAAATTTCCACTTAGCATATTGAAAATACCAATTAGTATCTAGAAAATTCCACTTAGCTTATCGAAATTACCAGTTAGTATCTGGAAACTTCCGATTACTTTCCGGAACAAACCACATATTTATTGGAATATTCCAGTTAAATGCTTTAAATAAAGCCCAATTGAGAAACATCAATGATAACGTGGACTGCAGAGGCAGCACTGAGGCTCCTCTAGAAGTCTGTGACTTCACAAATCCTACTTGACTAACAATGCATCAATCATCCACCGCCCCTCAGTTACAATTTCAAAACATAAGTCATAAAACTCTTAATGAACATTTCGTCCATATCAATTCATCCAAAAATGTAATGGAATATATTTAATTCGTGGGCCAAACAGTGAGGAGACAGAAAGGAAAATACAAAACTATACACAAACTATGCTGGGAATAGGAACAATACCCACAGGAGTAGGAATAAATCAAGATCATGACAGCTCATTATGTGTATAAAATAGTCTGATTAAAAATAGTTTGCATAGGTTTTGTTTTTCATTCGATTGGTCTCTTTCTTTAGTGTTGCCCTATTCAAAGCGTGTAGGTGGAATATTCCGAATACTATATGGTTAGTTCCAGATAGTATTTGGAAATTTCCAGTTACTAAATGGAAATTTCTAGATGCTAAGTGGAATTTTCTAGATAGTAACTGGTTATTTCCAGATGATAAGTGGCTATTTCCAGATGATAAGTGGCTATTTCCAGATGAAAAGTAGTTATTTCCAGATAAATATTACATAATATCTCGCTATTGTTTCAAATATTTCCATAGTGCATCAAAATAGAATAGATGATGTATCAGAATATATGAAACCTTAAATAGCATTCCTTATCAAAAAGTAATTAGTTACCCAATCAAGCAAATATGATATCAACTTCATTTGAAATATTCAGTTGATATAAAACAGATGTGACACCATAAACACAAAAATATGTAACGAGACTTTTGCAATGATTCTTGAAATTGACACGACTTGCACGGGCCGAACGCTTTTCATGTGCATCAGCTTTAAAGATTTAAAATCTATGTACCAATTATCCATTTCTTACCGTGGTAAGAGCATCGCAAACTGGCAACAGCATCAATTAATGTTTAGTTTGTCATTGAAGAAATTACATGAAATAGAGACCAATAATGTTTACCAATGTACAACGTATCAGCTGATCAATAAGAGTTCGGGAGTTGTCATAACATGTTTACAATTTCATGTTTATCTGTTGTTAGGAAGACAATGTTAAATAGTCTTCAATGCTGTTCATTGGACAAAACTAGTTAAATTGTTTCCTTCTGGCAAATCTTTGTAATCTGGAAATAGATTTGTTATAACTTGACAAAAATTGTAACATTGTTGATACATGAATGAAAGAATATTCGTACAATTACACGAAAGTGTGAGCTCAAAATATTTAACATTTAAACTACATATTAAAACTTAACAGAACAGTCATAATCATAACACCGGAATCGTGTATTTACACAAAAACAGTAATTTATTTGACGGTTTCACTAGCAATTTTCCAAATGTCTATGTTAAGAAATATAAGAAATCTTTTAGAGAGAAATCTACAACACTGTAAAGTCAACAACCATTTAAGCACAAGAAGTATGAGGCATGCGTTGCACGTGCCTGCTGATTTCACACGAAAAACACATTCTGCACAATAAAATCAGCTTCACCCTTCGGTAGCAGGTTGTTTAGAGGTTTGCCCTGTTTTGTGTATCTATTTTACTTATTGTTTTAATTTAAGAGGTCATTCAATTAAGAAACTTATTGTTAAAACAAAATCAATTAACATATTTATAAATGAAGTTTACAAATATAAATTTATAATTGCTCCTAGACTGTCATTACCCTTTTAAAGGCTTCTCTTCAGTTAAACAGTTACTGGCGGGAAAATCTTTCTAATGTTATCTAAACTGCAACCTATTACTTCGACACCTCGGCACTGATTCACTAAATACGACAGGGGAGATGACTCTGCATGAACTGCACGCTTTTACAATTCCCAAATAGAAGTCTTCATTACGATTAGCTCTGTAAATATGTAAAGTTTGCTTCTCCACGTCAGATAACTGGTGTCTATAGCAGGAAGCTTTACAAACATTATATATCGTACTACAAGTGCTGGAATAAACTGCATGATTAAAAAAACAGGCTTTTAAGGCAGGGAATATAGAGTTTAATACCTAAGCAGACGTCTGGTGTTGTATTTACAACAAAAGTAACCAAAACTGACATTTTCCCGAGCAACAGCACAATTGTGTAATAACAACTTGACGTCGTGCAGATAAGAATTCATTTCTTTATTTCTTTCCTCTACATGCCCAATGACGTACGGCCCTTCAACTAATTCGAATCTCAAAATCGTTCCTTAAACGCTTTACATTGATTTCAATACAAGCAAACCATACCTCTTCTTATTCATTATTTGAAATCATTTGTTTGTGCAAAACATTGAATGAACTTTTGCACTGATTAACCTTCCTACTCTGTCAACAGACACGACTCTGCACGTGTTGCACGCTTTTCACGAGTTATCAGTAGCTGTCTACCATACCAGAGCAACTGAATCTTCAGGCATAGTTTTATAGCTAGAATTCATTGAAAAAAATGATGAAAGACAAATAATGTTTGCCTATTCTACCAACGTTTTTACTTTGATTATAAATTTAATGTCGACTTCTGTATTAAGGTAGAAAGTTAAATATATTTGCCGACTGTTTGATGTTTGTAGTTTGTGAACGGTAGAGTCAGGTTTAAAGTCAGTATAAACTAAGATAGATGTAAACAAATGAGCCAAATGCAATAAGAAAGCCAAAATAAAATAAATTTTACTTTATTTGAGTAATTATTTGACTTTATTAACTAACAAGTATCCGATCATCAATGTAAAGAAACATTGCAACTAACCTTTTGGGAGAAATCTACATAACTGTAAAGTCAACAAACGTCTCAGGACAAGTGACATGAAGCATATAAGTTATAAGGTCATTGAAGGTGTCAATCATAAAAGGAACTTATCATTATGACAACGTTTATTAACACAGTCATGAAAGAAGGTAATATTAAATTTCCCACATAGTATTTCTAGGCTTTAAAAGGTTCTCTTCATACAAACTTTTTATTTCTCTTCTCATAAGATTTGACATTAACTGGCGGAAAATATTATTCTAACTGTAAAATAACAGCTTATTGCTTTGCTACCTCGGCACTGATTCACCAAACACAACAGCGGAGATGACTCTGCATGAACTGCACGCTTTTCACGTGTTACCCGGAAGCTGTTTATCGTTGTTACATAACTGAAACTCCGTCACATCTAACTCGTCAAGTTATGTGCGTAAACATGGCCGGAATAAAAAAACTGAGTCCACTATCTCACATATAAATGTTTTGATAAGCTGAAATAAATTATCAATTGTACACCTGTTGAATAATATTCTTTGACAATTAAGAACCATTCACAAGGTTATAGCCATGCAGAATTTGAAACTATTGAAACTCGACAACAGACCTAAGAAAAGCATTGCTAAGAAAAGCATTGCTTTTCTTAGATTTCCTGACTGAATTATTAATCTCAAAATAAAAAAAGGTGGAATGTTTTCAGTTTTTAGTCATTTACAGTTGTAGTTATCGATATGTTTTCCAAACTTCTTTTAGATGATATATATTTGATATAGTTGTGACACACAAATTGGTCTCCATGGTAACACGTTTGTAGCTAAATATCACATTACATGAAAGAGCTACATGCACAACTAACAAAATCTGTATTTGTGTAAACCCTTGAAGTACAGTGTAACACACAGGTGATCTCCATCAAAACACAAACCAGTTGGATTCTTTATATCATCTTCTCCAATCAGAATGTCTCTGATATACTTCCCACTGCTACTGAGATGAATCACTTTGTGTGCGGCACAGTCAGCTACAAGAATGTCTCCTGTACTGGTGGATGTGATTCCACGTGGATATCTCAGTGCTCTGTCCCCAGTAGGTGTGTATGTGAATACAATGTCACCAGACCGTGTCAGACAGATGACAGACTTCAGACCATTGTCTGACACCAGGATAGTGCCTTGTCTGGTTACATGTATGTAGTGAGGATCAATGAAGCTCTTTCCTATGGCAGGAAGTGTTGTAAAGGTCTTCAAGATGGTTCCCTCCATATCAATCAGATCCACAGAGGGTGGACTATAAGAACCTGCCACCAGTGTTGACTGATCCAGAGTAGACAGACCCCTGTAGTTCTTACTTGTCTGTATTGTAGACAGGAGTTTCAGGTCAGGAGTCACAGCAACTGTGATGATACGTTGAGACCCACGAATAGACACAGCTACCTTGCCTTCACTGATAACTGTTAAACACCAGGGATAACAAGACACTTTGAGTACACTTGAACATGACTGTCCTCCTTTAGTGTAAAATGATTTCAGACTTTGAGAGTTAAAATCAGTTAGAAGTGTGACTTTTGTTCCTTCTATGTTCATAACCAAACCATCTGTAACCCTGCAACCGTCGTTCACATTAAGTTTAGCTTCGATAACTTCATCTAATACAGGTGCTGCTGTCAGGTCTATGTTATCAATCTGCTGAATGTTCAAATCCACCTTGTTAATCATCACATCCATCATTTCAATATCTTTTATCAGTTGATCAACGTCGTGTTTAAAGCTGATGTCAGCTACCTCTATTCTGTCCTTCCTCTGTGTCCCTGTGACGTCAGCTCCTGATCCAGACGATAGATACATCTCAAACAGCTGCGCCTCATCCTCCAACTCCAGGGCCTGCTTGATGGACTGAGACTGCTGCTGGTACATCTGTAGATCCATTTGTTTTGTCTTCATCATCGACCTCAACTGTTCCTTGTCTTGTTCTGTTTGATCCTTCATCGTCTTAATCAGCTGATCTTCCTTCCGTTTCAGTGCATCAATAGCTTCCTTTATGGTTTTCTTTATATCTGATTCAAGCATGGACCTTCTGCTCAATAGATTTTTTGTTTCCATATCCAGATTTTTAATCTCGGCATATTTGAAATAGATTTTTTCATCAAGATTTTCTTGACTTTCTTGAAGACTTGATTTGATCTTTGTCAGCTGTGCCTTGATTGTGATGACCTCGTTACATTTTCTGTGAGCTATACTACAACATATTGTACACAGGGGTTTGTTACAATCGTTGCAAAACAATTCTATGTTTTTCTCATGTTCACAGCAAATGAATTTCTTTTTTTTGGAAGGTTTTGTTCCTGAATATTTCACAACTTCATGTTTCTTTAAGTTTGGCATTATGCTGTGCAGTTTCAGACATCCATCACAAAACAAAGCCTCACATTCGGAGCACCAGTGTGCGGCTGGAGTTGTCTCCCCTTTTTCTTTGCAGACTAAGCAATGGTCAGGTCCTGGAATACATTAAAAGTAAGCCTAGTTGTAATGTCGAGATATCAATATAAAAACATTCATGAGACAGAAAATTGGCGGCAATTATTGCTGATTAATTTCTCCAGACAATTCGGAAGTATCCAGAAATACATAACGACCGTAACTTCAAATATATCATAAAAAACGCGGCTTACTTTCTCATACAGCAAAAAGCTTTACTCGTGAACTGATTTATGAAATAAATCGATAGCTAATTATCCAGAAAGCAGATATTGGTTATGACTACCTTGATGGATTGAGTCCATTAGTCCAGTAAGAAGTAAGGATGGTTTCAGCTGCCCCGCCCACTCTTCCACAGGTCTGTCAGGGTGAGGTACTGGGGTCTCTTGTCTACAGGTGGGACAGGGGATGGACTTGTTTCTCACAGCTTCTGCTTTAGTCTGTAGATATTTCCCCAGACAGTTCTCACAGAAGGAATGCTGACATGTAAGGGTTACTGGTCGCTGATACACTTCCATACACACACTACAAGTAAGGAAGTCGTCCTGAAGCTTGCCTGATGTCGCCATTCTGGAAAGTAGGTCTGCGAATATATATAAAAAGTTATTGAAAAATGAAATATATCACACTCAAGTGAGATTTTACGGTATCGTATACAAAGAATAATTTATTATGTAATATCTTCCCTTTTGAATTAAATCACAATGAAAAAGAAAGGTGATTGAAATGATTCTGGCGGGTGTCTTTAAATTTGCTTTCTGACGCCTGACATTTGTCCTTGAGATAGAACCAAACCTGATTGAACACGACTTGACTGAATTGAAAAAAACAACACATGAGTATATACAGGGGACACCTAAACGCAAAATTGTTTATTAAACCCTTGCAAGATGCCATTCCTTTATTCTTTTAATTCTTATGAAAAATTAAGGAATAAATCATAAAAAGTACAGCATGAACATCATAAGAGTATTAATGGAAGTAGTAGTCATGTACACTGCACACAATAGACACCCTCCCGTACAGACCCTCAACAACCTGCAATGTCTTTTCATAATCTGAATAGAGTAGCTGACATTCCGCCATATACATGCTAACAATACAGTAAAATTGTATATACTTACATGTAGAACACTCTATATCATAAAACATGATTGTTTGTTTACCTCAGTGAACGTATGTTTATCATCTAAAAGGTATTCAATTAAACCGAAAGTGAAAATAGAAACTGGCGACTATAGTATAGTATTCATGTATTCAACTGATTTGTAGGTAATTATTGCATTTCATAAGTTTGCTTTTTAAACGTCAGACATTAAAACTTTAAATGAACCAAAATAAACGACGTACCTTTAGATAGAATGTGACTGAACTACGAGTTGTTCTCAGCACACACTGTGTACCTCTCCATGACTGTCACTTCCGTCTCGCCCGTCTCGGCTGGCTAGCTCGCTACGAGGCCGGTCACGTGACTATCTGTGGCGGCCCTGAATGAGAGTAAAGTATATTACATTCATAATAAGTTATTATTAGATAGAATATCATACATTGTGCTACACTTATTTTAACCGTCATAAGTTTTTCTCAGACAATTTGAGATCGATTATAATACAAAAGACCTCAAAAGTTTATGTTCCTCTCAAGGAGGTCACGTGATTATCTATGCGAGGAGGCGAGGTGCAATCGATACACATTAGTCAGTTTTTGCAAAGAAGTTGTCATATTGTTTACAATAGGGGGAATATGTGTGATTTCTTTTATCATATTCATAATAATTTTTACCTTTGTATCAAGCTAAACTATATATAATGAAGACAACAGAGTATCTCTTTAAGCTTTACTACAACGCTACTCCACATCTCAGATCAGTGCCACCATGCTTCATGTAACAATGTTATTTCTCTCTGCATTATAACTGTCGGTTTGAAATAGATTAGAGGTTTAAAAGCAGTTTAAAGAGGCAGTAGTTCATTTTTAGTTAAACAAAGTGATGTCACTAAAGCGTAAATAAATGTTTCAAAGACAATATTGTTATTACTTATATGTAGCTGGTAAGTAGGAACAAGGATCCGCTAGACTAGGGTTGATCCGGTTGACTAATGAGATGTTTTGACTCTTTGAATTCATCTAGTAATAGTAATGGTAATAATAAAAACTAATTATGCATCTACTATGAAGTAATTATGTACTAACTACAACTAATTATTGGAGAACATTTGAAGAAATAAATCTTTCAAAAACCGTGGTACAAACTCTGGATATAACTTTATCATATACTTTAATTGAAAACGTGAATACTTATGTAATAGAAGACATTATAGAGAAGCGTGTATACATGTAGTCTGTGATAATTTCGATTGTGATTAAGTCTAGTACTTATTATCATTTAACAGAGTTCTTGTTAAAAGATGGAAAAAAATCAAACTTTTTGGACAAAGTCTCCGATCTTCCATGAAAATCAATATTTAAGAGAAACTTTAATCTTTAAAGCGTGGGTGTTAGCGCGTTCGGCTTAGAATCAATAGGTATTTGTTCCGAATCCCGCTCGGCAATTTTTTCTCTGTAGTAGAGAACTGTTCTACATGCAAAAAGGTTTGCGTGCTATATGCTACAAAGATTATCAGTAAAGTTAGTTAAATAATGAGACAGCTTTTACAAACAATATTTCATCTTTTGTTCTATGTCCAGAGTGAGAGGATACAACAATACTAGTTCACCCGTTGTTAACTGTCTATATGTTACCTTTTTGTGCACAGTGAGCCATTAAATCTTACATATCTTAGCCGATTACGGTCTTATCTCTTCCATTGTTCGTTACAGGTCAAGCGTTAGAAATGATTATATTTTCATTGCATCGACATTGAACTAAAGTAAGTGCCTATAGGCCTTAAAATAGCCAATTTCACAAAGCGTGACATTGTGCCCTTAATATATAGCCATTTTCTTATTTTAGAAGCAAAACATTTAACAACAATATTTAGCTACAACTTCCTTTTTCATTGTCCTTCGTTCACGTACCAAAGACAGGACTGTCAAGAAAGCTTCAATATCATTGTTGTGTATCCCATGTTACATACCACTCGAAATGTATGTAGAAGAAATACTATATGCTGTCAACTTGTCAGCAGTGAAGCATTCGTAAAATATTTTACTACAATTGACATTTAAGAAGCTATTTCTCCCTGCATTCCCTCCAGCTTCTTGAACCTCGATACAGTTGTTACTGTCCCATTACTTAGATTATAACGATTCTAGAGATTATACACTATGTGGAGGGCGTCTATAAACTTAACACACTGCCTCACCAAACGTTATCCTGCACTGATCGACCTACAAACACTCAGCTTAAGATTGACTGCACTACTACACTGGCCTGGAGTGATGGACTTGAGTCTGTGAGACAAGAAGATCAGCTCCGTACAAAATGGTCCTGTTAATAACCGAGAACGGCATGTCCAGGAACTACCGCTCGGCGCTGTCAAATTTCACTCACTGCTAGATAATTTGAAATGTGATTAATACATGGTATTGATTTACGTTTTTCTTTTTACACCCGTTTTTTAAAGTACTTTTGATAATTCAAAACACTGAAAATGCGCTATCAAAGAGCTTGTGACTGATAGAACTTAGAATATTTATCTAAACAATCATGCAATTTCATTGCTAAGATTTATTTGCGTTAACTTAAATACCGCTAACAAGAAGCCAACGACTTAGAGGGAAAAAGATGTATTTAGATGATTGTATTGTGGTGACAAGTGGTCCTGTGCAATGCTCAGCTGAACGCTCTCAGTGAAGTTCAGCAACAACGGGCTCGGCTCACTGGATGGGGTGACCTGGTCATTGCTGTTCACCCAGCATTTACAATCGGGTATCTTGATTTGAAAAGAAGGCAATGTGATAGAAAACCTTAAAAGCTCCTCAATTAAGAGCTACGTTGTATTCACCAACGCAACCCTATCCCAAAACTCCAGCTTAATGACCCTTAAAATATGCACCCCTTCTCAATCAAATACTTCAATCGTAGCTTAATATTTCTGTGTGCCTCAGTTTATAATTATCAAAACGTTTTTCCCTGTTTCTGTTGCTTTTTAAGTAAGTAAGGTAAAACATGAGACGTGGGCATTATAAAAAGGTACGCCCTCCTACCTAAAGAAATGCCCTTTGGCTTACGTTTTGATAATGCCCCTTGGTCATGTCTTATTTTACACAGAGACGCCGAACTGTTTATTTTGTGGCGTACAGTACACAATCACGCAGTATGAATATAACAAGTCATTGACGGAACGCTGAAATCGGCTGAACAACTGTAGCAAGGTGTGCAGCTTTGAAGATATTTCAGTTCTCAAATATTAACAAAGATGATATATTGTTCAAAGATATATGTGACTTAACCGAGTGTTCATATACAGTAAAAACATTGATGTTGCATAACCCATGTGGCGGCTGTTTATAGTCTGTATTCGCAATATCAATATTGTTTATTATCATAGTTCAACGTACATGTAGCGGTAGTATCGTCGGGTCTTTAAAGTGACACAGAATATGTTTCAAATAGCTTTATTTGGCTTAAATATGAGCCAAAATACCTTCTGTCTTAAGTTCAATTCAAACATTGTCACAACATTTTGTTGCTTGTAAATAATACACAGACATAGACAGAAATTAATAATTTGGTTTCATTTGATATATATTTCTGTTGTAATTTATAATGATTTGTTCATGTATAATCAAGTCTATATGTGATTTTGCGGTACGTTCGGTAGTATATTTAGCATATTTGCAGTATCCGTGAACTATATTTTGAACTCACAGCAACGAATGTAATCGCGAGTCGGACCGAATCCTACCTACACAAACACATTACCTGAGCCCCTTACAGTGATGTTTAATCGTGTAATGCAATACACAAGTGAACATTATATCTTCACTTTCACCTTGACTTATTTTATAAGGACAGTCATGTATAGAGTGCATGTAGTTGGTGAGTAGAAAGGTTCTACATGGACGTTAGTTTCACTTAGAAATCATCTTCTGTGTCTGGTTAGAATAGTGTCGCAGAGGTTCCAATAGCGGACTTAATACGAAGATAAATTCAAATTTCTGGACATCTACACACATATTTCGCATGCTGCCATTTTGATAAAAG
This sequence comes from Phorcus lineatus, assembly GCA_921293015.1. Lineage (NCBI taxonomy): Eukaryota > Metazoa > Mollusca > Gastropoda > Trochida > Trochidae > Phorcus > Phorcus lineatus. Next base: position 17,829,519 of record OV121093.1, read on the forward strand.
TTGGTTTCCATTGAACCTTACTCGCTTAGTATAACATATGTGTAAACAAGTACTTAAAATTATCTAGCATTGCCTTAATTTATTCACTTTTATCAAATATTTCTGCTTACCTCATATTAATCATTAGTCTAAAAACATGTTACAATAATATTCACTAACCCTTACCAGAATTTAAACATCTATATTTATGGCGTTTTTATGTTTGCACTTTAAATGCATATGACGCATGATACACCACTTTTAACGTTTTCCCATTTTAACAGCTTGTTTAGTCTTCAATTTATTTCATAAAATTTAACATGTTTGAGAAAAGTGAATATTTTTAGGATATGAAACTCAAAAATGACTTACTATATTGTAAAGGGTTAACTTCAGAAGATCATGAATTGAATGGAAAAATGCTGCAGGTCTGACTAAGATTGTTGATTTCGACAACATAAACATCTGAATTTGTTAACGTCTTGCAAATGTTTTGATTTGTGTCAGTGTGATTGACAGGGCTGAAATATACATATTTAATTTTTCAACACTGTTTTTCGTGCTTCACAGTTTGGTGTGAAAATATCAGTCAGATGAATTGAAACTTTGCACCGATTGACCCGCATGCTTAGTTGGCGAATTTGACTCGTGTTGATTTTGCACGTGTTTCACGTGCAACTGGAAGCTCTTTGTATTTCTTAGGCAACTAAAAAAGCAGTCACATTTGACGTTTCTTTAAAACTCGGAAAATTATTAACAGAAAACAAATTGTTTGTAGTTGTGCAGAAATAGCACGTTTTATAGAATAAAATAATTGTTTCCATTTGCAAGATGATGAATCAAAAGAATTAATTTAAACCAACGGTACACGATTGACAACATCTGACCTCTTCGATATGTTGTCTGAGTGCGGAACTGGTGGCAAGTTTTTACTGCTATAATTAACTTTGTGTATATTCTTATATTCTTGATTTAGATAACAGAGTAAACAATACGATCATCTTCGTATTATGACACATGTGACATATTGTCGATATATTTTTGCTCCATTTAAGGATTACAAATAAAGAGGCATCCGACATCAATTCTTCAGTCAACTCTTTGCTTTTTCGACTTCTTTTCTAGAACTCTACATCTTTGACAAAAGAGGATTGTAATGTACAGAGTTGGTAATCATGTGGATACTAAATAGGGTCACGCGGGCCACACCCTTTTAAATGAATACAAAGATTGCACTTTAGGCAACTTAATGGCAACTGGAAACTACTTATTAATATAACATAACCTTAAAATCTCACATAAATTTTGAAATATATCAGTGTTGAAAGTCATGAGAACAGTTAAAGGACAGCCAAAAAGTGTCATATAAAACTTGTTTATATTCAAGCCTAATGTTAAAATAGACGAATTATTACTATTTAATTTGACCGATGTCCACTGATAAAACAAAAGTAATTTTAATGATTGCATTCATAGTTTTGTGATAAAATGTGTTGGATGCTTGAAAAGTGGAATTGCTTCCTTCCTCTGAGAATCAACGTTTCAAAACAAAAGACCAGAGACCTGAAATCGTGTGTACAGACTTGTCAGTTTATTTAGAATATAGGTTCAATACTTGGTGTCCCAAAATGAAATATGAGATAAAACCTTAATAGATACAGAGCCAATGACGCTATTTAAACTGTATTTAAATCGTAATTGACTCTGAATTCGTTTGACTCTGAATTCAGTTAAACTTTATAAATTATATCTCCTGTTTTCTTTTGGGTGCATTTTACTGTGTAATAATCTGGAAAGAATTTGTTGAATCTCATTAGTTGCATATGACATCTTTTCAAATAAAAATCTCAATTCAGAAATGTAGACATGAAGATTAATCTATTTAGGTTATCAAGTCAGAAAACGAAATGACTCGTTTTGAATAGAATATCATCTATGCTAAGAAATGTCGACAGTGTTTAATATCTTAAAAAACTGACATGATGACACAAGACATATTATGTGAGCTAAACATATCTAGATAAACAAGGCCAAGTCAACAACAACCGAACCAATGTGATGACCTGGATACTTGCCAACTACATGCAGTGTGTACATGTCTATCCTTGTAAATGAGTCAAGGTAAAACTGTGAATATAAGGCAGACGACAGGTAAGTGTTGCATTATCTACTGTACCACATAGAGTAAACAGCTCTGCATTTCTGTTTCAGACACCATGGAGTTTTACAGTTTGTTCTCTGTGTGGATCATGGTTTCCCTTCTGTCGGATGTCAACGGTAATAAAGACATTGAATTGCTTATTGAAAAAGTGAATATTCTAGAAAAGGGGATGGAAATTCTGTCCGACAAGATGTTGACCGATAAAGATGATCTCTTAAACAAACAGGAAATGAACATTCTCAAGATGAAGACAGATCTGAAGAAGACCATCCGGCAGTACGTTACTGAGTCCTTGTCCGATATACTTAGAGACGAGTCAGTTGAAACACTGATCCAGTCTCAGGTTCTCTCCGAAGTGGGGCACCTCAAACGTGTCAACCATCAGATGAAGAGAGAACTCCACCAGATGAGGACATCTCTCGAACAAGTTGAAGATTACAAAAGGGTGTATAGAGACAGTTTCCAGAGAGGTGAGAGACAAAACACTGAAATGTCCCAAATTCTTGTCAAATCTGAACTCTTTACATCTGAATTAGCACGTCATGATCGACAAATCAGGGAACTTTATCATGAACTTAGAGACACAAAGCATTCATGCGAACTGTCATCTAAAGCTATCAATAAAGAAACAAATCAGGTACGTGATTTGTCTACATTACTGAAATCAGAAAATCTGACAAACAAACTTGCAAGATATGATCGTCAAATAAATGAACTCAATCTAACTCTAAGAATACAAATTGATTCATGCAAATCAAGGAATTCCACAATCAATAAGGAACCTGATTCGGCGTTAAATACAAGACAAACAACTTCAGTGTCCCCGACTACTACTGCTGCTGTACCTAGAGCTATAACAACATCTAAACCAGGCACAGAGAGAAGTCGGATCCTTGTAGTACCATATAGGAGCAGTGATCGTCTTCAGATGCGACAGTTCAACATCATCACAAACTCTTTTGACAAATATCCTTATCTTTCTCTTGATTATTATGAGTCTGCACTCTATGTTTCCAAAATAAACTCTTTGTTAATTAGTCTTTCCAACCCCGGCAGGATCATCATCTCAGAACTGAACACTTCTAAAACGGAAACAATAAAACGCAATGTTAGATCAGACGGAATGGCAGCTGATGTGGAAAGAGGAATTGTTTTCCTAACAACATGGCGTCCTACTTACTCAATCAGTAGAATGTCATTACGTGGGGAAAACTTTACTAGCTTAGTGAATTTAACAGGTTATGGTAGTTATCCACGTGCTTTAGCTGTAAACCCAACAATTAAGACGATATATGCGTGTAATTATAACAAACTGTTCAAAGTATTCTATGATGGAACTGGTTTGAGGACACTTGACACTGGTTTTAACATCTACGGAGTAACTCTGGACATCACCAAGGGTCTCCTGTACTACGACAATGAAAAGAAGCTGATGAAAATGTCCTTGTCATCAGAGAGCACTAGTGAAGTGACACGGATTAACTTTTATATTTGGAATCTGGTTTTCTACCAAAATAAAGTGTATTACTCGAGCAGGAGTAAACCCCCCGGTGTACTGGGAGTAGTGGATGTAAAACATAACGGTGTGCCTAGAACACTTCAGACACTGAATGTGTCCGGCATTGACACCTATTCTATTTTTTTTATTCCATAAGTATAGACAAAATGGTTGCAAAACTAAAAAAGATTTCAAGTGTTTTATTATGTTCTTACCTTTATTAACATTTTTGCAATATGTGATCACTTAAATTACTATATACACAGCAAGTTCACAGCTCAGGCTGTGCCTTTCTTTATGTCTTTGTTTTCATCCTGTCAATCATTTTCTCCCTGATCTGTCCCCTCTCTTTTGGATGCCTGTCAGAAACGTATTTAATAACTGAAATATTGTTCAAAACACGTTAAACCCCCAACTCACTCACTCACATTACAGGTCCAATAGTTGTTTTCCTTTTCGGTTTTTCATTTTGCTCGGCTGTTAGGTTGCTACATTTCCCTCAAGGGAGTTAAATTCACCCTCTAACCTATTTAAATAGTCGCTATTATCCCAAGGTTATTAAGGCAGTCCGATGATCCTTGGGTAGTTTAGCCAGCCACTTTAGTGCTACCCCGTTACGTTGGATGGGAGTCGAGAGGTGTTACACCACTAGGGCATGTTATGTCCACTGTTCTGACAGGTTGATTTTCTACGTAACTACACGAACAGAGGTTGATATGTATTTGAATAACTCCCGAGTATGCCATTTGACGTCTCCAATTAGGGGATATTAACACCTTTAATGAATGTTATGTCAAATGTTCTGACTGAAATCACCTTGTACCTGCTCGACTGACGTGACAGTCAAAATTTCGAAGTTTTACAAATAAGAGTAGAAAGGAAGAGTTGAAGCGCGGTTCGAACGCGAATCTTCGGAACAGCGAGCAGCGATCTTATCCATTCAACCACGGAGACTGCGATGGTGATAGGGGTGCATTTTGTCTTGTCATCTTCCTTCATGTTGGGTTTTTAAATACTATATATACAGTAATAGTAAAAGATGTGAAAACGTTATTTTACGATGGGAAAATATTTATTTCGTGTTTTCCACGTGGTGTAATCTCTGTCAGATACCTTACGTCCTCGGCTTCGCCTTGGACTTGGTATCTTCCCTCGAAAATTATACATCGATAATTTTCAAATATTGTCTCTCGGCTTAGCCTCGAGCCAATATTTGAAAATTCCCTCCGTGATAATGTTGTATTTAAAGCAAAATATGAAAACGATGTGCTAATAGTTTTATCAGATGCCATACGAAAGGTTATGTCTAAATACCCTAGGGAGGTTATGTGGAACGTTTTAATTTAAAACTATTTAAATTGATCCTAATTGTTAGAAAATGTTATCATACCTATCAATAAACAAACCCATGTGGTGTAAGACGTTTAGACACCCCATCACGGGAGTTATGGATTAAACCTCTCGACTTCGTCTCGAGGTTATAATCCATAACTCCCTTGACGGGGTGTCTAACCTTAACGTAATCTCCAAAGGAGGCTATGAAAGTTCAATACTCTCCAAGAAGTTGAGTCCGCCCTATACTTCCCAGGGAATTGAGTCAGCCAAGTCATTCCTAGGAGGTATATGGTCGTCTCAGGAAATGTTAGGCCTACTTGCAAGTAAAGGGTTGTATCAACTCCAGGGACTTACAGACCGAGTCAGCTTCTTTGCGAGAATAGGGCCGACCAAACTCCCTGATAACAGAGAAAATACTCAACTCCCCGAGGACCACAGGGCCGATTCAACTCTCAAGGACCACAAGGCCGACTCAACTCCTCGAGTATCTTAGGCCCGACTCAACTCCCGAGAATGACTGGGTGGACTAAACTTCCCGGGCATCACGGGATGAAAGCAACTCCCCAAGGCTCATAGGATCCCTTCATGTCCAACTCAACTTAAAAACATCACAGGCCGACTCATCTCCGCCAGAACCAAAGGGGCGGCTCAATTCTTCCTGGATCATGGAGCTAAAGCAATTGATCTTGGAACTTTAAATGTGAGTGAATTACATAATTCTCGGCGATCTCCCTGGGTTTGACTCGTCCCTATACTCCGCGAGTAACCTTGTAAGGCTTTGGGATTGAGATTGGTCTCTGCTTTCTATCTTACATGTATACATACGTGTCTTTGATACTTGGTACTTTTCCATAAAATCCTGTAAATGATATAAATGTTTAAAATGATTTGTTAACAATAAATCAGTGCTCGACCTTGACTACTTCGTACGGCAACGAGTGTGGACATATAATGATTATGTATATGTAGTGTTTTATCATGATTACCTGTATTAGACAAAGGAGTGAAATTTCCTGAGGCAATAGCCTGAATCAATGTAAGTTATAAGTATTATAAACGAGTAATAACAAGTAGACAATGACCTTACTCTTTTATGAACTGATAGTTATGTCCGTTGGCTGATGACCAATTCTTATGCCTGCTGTTAACTTATGAAACGTATTTTACTGTTGCTTTACAATGTTATTTCCTTAAGTAATAACATATACATGTGTCCTTTAAGAAATCACTATAATTGGTTGATGTTGTTTATGAGTGTACATAAGGACAAAGTTACAAGTATACAATGTACAGCAGATTATCAGCTGACAATGATTGCAGTCAGGTAGCAAGTTCTATTTGACATGGCTCCCTTTCATTGGTATCTATGCTATCATGGATAATTTAACATAACTTTATGTGAGGTATGCGGGAGAGAAAATGCAATGGTTAGTGCGGGATAGCCAAGTGGTTAGTGCTTATGGTGTTACGAATCTCCTAAGGGGCTCTGCCTCTTACTTTACAGTAGAGAACAGTTGGGGGTCTTTCCCTGCAATAATACCACTGGAGGTGAACAAATTGAAATACTCTTCTTTAAGAGTTAGTTACAAATAACCTCAACTCGATGTCGCGTCCTTATCAACGTGCAATTGTTTTTTGACCAAATTGATAAAACTAGTAATCATCATTTGTTGAAGTTATACCTGATTGGAGATACATTACCAGTTTAAGATTTTACAATAACCGTTTGAGACAACAGAAGTAAAATTCAATCATAAAAAAGTTACTGCTTGTTCTGAATTTCAGTATCAATTAAGCTCTTTCTACTAGAATTCAGACCACGATGAAACTGTTGAAAAGTCTTATATGAGAAGATCAGATGTACTTGGTGTCTTTGATAGTTTTTAATTTTGCATTACGAAGGAAAAGGTTTTAAAATATGTTCTAACATTTAAACCCCTTCAATGGTCCAAAGATGCTGTAAGAAATTTCATTTTCCAATATACTTATACTACTTGATTATTAAAGAATTAGGTCAGCATGCTGACTGTGATGTTACCCGTTGCTTAATCCACTTCCCTTGTCTAAGCACACGGCCGTCATGGTTCAGTGCACCCTTGTATAAACAATGTCATATCTTGGCCTGTAAAATTGTTAAATAATGGGAACTCACTCACTCATCGATATAAAGGTCAACATAATACATAAAAACTTAATGACAATGAAAGATAATTTCTTATGAACACACCAATCCATAAAGCTTGTGAGTTAAGAAAACTCATCATTTTGACTGAGCGTGAAGCCAACATTTCAGAACTCAGCTACACATTTATTCAGCTCTTACACGAAAGTTTAAAAAACAATTTATAAGAGCAATTTCACTGAGTTTGATGCAGCAAAGGGGTACTTACTTTGGTATCCTATACTGTAGAACTGCCTTTGAACTTATTACTCAGCTGTGAAATTATCTACAGTCATTTATGTTGATGGCGGCCATATTTGTCTCCTTCATTAGTAACTGTCCTATGTCCGGCCAGGCCAGGTGATACTATTGCATCTTGTTGGTTTCCATTCCGGAAATGTATAAAAACCTCAATGCCAAATTCCAGTAGGAAACCAAGTTACTCAGTTTCAGTGGATGGATACAAAATGGATGCCAGGCTATTCAAACATTAATGCTCTTGATAAAACCACATAATTTGTCAATCTATTCATTTTGTTCAAAACAAGATTGGAAACCAACATAGAACTTCACATAATGGTTTAACGTTAGTTTTCATTCAATGAAATCATCATTTTCACTTTACAGAAATGGAAACGAACTGGAAACTTATGACCACAGTTTCATGCTGGTTTCCACATATGGATATATACAAATCAAAGAATCCAAAATGGATTGTAGCTGGAAATCAAGTTACTTAGTTTCAGTGAATGGATACCAACTGGATACCCCAATTACTCACTTTCCTGGTGGCTTCCAGGATTCAGGACACCAAGTCATTTCAAATAGGTTTGGTGAATAAATATTACATCTACAAAATCATTTACTCAGACATGTTAGCGACGTTATCTGGAAATTTGACATCGGGTCTCAGTGACATCATACCATAAATAAAGGTCACATCAGGTCATCCTCCACAAGTTTAATACAGGTTGCCGACACCATCAAGAGTGTAGAACAGCTCTTCTCCTTGTGCACCTTTAACATCAAAATACTACCTCGTGACCTCAAATTGGCAACTGCACTGACTCACACTCACTCAGGCACCTTTATAGTCGCTCCGCATGATTTTTACACGAAACATGCTCATCACCGGGCCAGGATAGGTTTAGAATACCTTAAATGAATCAACCTGACAGTAGGTTAATACCATAAAGCGGTATCTGAGTTTGCTTTGTTCCTAAGAGTCAAGAACAAGATTCATAATGGTACCATAAATTGTGATGGAGATTGGTACAAGGGTTGTTTGTTTCATACATAAGGTCACACTTGAAACAGTCAACGTCTGTGGCCCACCTGCTATGATTTTCTTTTAAAGGGCGACCCTTTCTTTTGGGAGAAGATAGTATACGTCTTCTTAATTTTAGTTCAATGATTTCTCCCTCTCATGTCATCGTAACCTTGCAGGTTTTTGATACTTTTTGAGTCCCTTCCGGACAGACAGACAGACATTGGTTTACTTACATCTTACTTCTGTACGAACGTAAAATATATTTAGATTTGTACATTGAATCTGTATGTAGATAATGTACAGAACCATTCCCGACAGTATTATGATAGGCCGGATATTAAAACATAGCTAAACCATATAGCAAGTCCGATAACGATGTAAAGTTGAAAGCAGATTTTGGATGTTAAATAATCTATCAAGGTAAACAATCCCACTTTTTCAAGATCCGATTTTTCTAAAAAGGTTGGTCTTAAGTAAAGCACTGGTTATGAAGTAACTATCTAATGTCATCATAAAATACACAGAGATACAAAATCTAAGAACAAAGTTTTAAGACATCATCATCACAGCAAAAACATGTTCTAGTTTTAGTAGAATTAGTTTATAATGCTCAGTTACTTCTCTGATGGGAGCAAAGTCACATCAAAACTAAGACATTACCGACCAATAGTGTCTGGGCAAGCGATTGACAATATTTCCTTACGAGTAAAAGTGGCATTACAGATGCTTGTCAAATCTAAGTTTGTTCAAGCCCGTTCTCCCTTCCTCCCTAATTAACAATGAATGCAATGATGTTGCAAACTCATTTATTACCTTGTCCTCAATATATTTACATAGAACAGGTTTTTGAATCTTAACATTTAGTGTTAATGGGTAGTAATTTATTTAGGTCAACTTCTGACTTAGTTTACAAATCCATTTCTTAACCCCAACCTAATCTAACATCAGAAACGAAACAGCTTTATTGCTTAAAGAATAGGTGAATCCATCCCACATCTCCATTAATTGCAACGTCAGTGGCATACTTTCCAAGTCCCATAAATGAACTGATGGCTCTGCGTTGTACTGATTTACCAATGATTTATCGTAAGAACCCTAGACAATTCTGCATAGCTCAAAATAGACTAACCCATGGTGTCATACAACTTGGAATAATTATAATGCATATCACCGATACTTTTAGATTTAGATATTCAAAGGCCAAAACCCCTGCTAGCTGGTTTGGTGACCATCCAGGCAATAGCATTAACATTAAGAAGCATTTAGGTTTTAGTAATAAGGTTAAAGTGTCAATAAATTCTAAAACATCAGTTCTGAACAATATCTAAAACATCGCTCCCGATAGTATACACATGCTCCGTCCATAGACAGATTTCTAGAAATTTACTATTTTTTTATTAAGTTTATTTCTCCTTATGAGAGGAACACTAATAATGCATTACACCAAAGAGCAAGTTGATATCAGCTTCACATACGGCATGTCATTTGCATTGGTTGAAGCTTCAATGTAGAAGTTATTTAGGTTCTGATTATTCAACTTGTGTAACATCGATGAAACCAAATAAGTGACAGGAGGCGTCCTTGCCTAAGTCCAAGATTCACTGCAAACCAGTTTTAATGTAAACTATTCATGTGTACAAAACACTGAACATCTTTGTGTAGGCATTGCAGAGCAGTTAACGCCACCTGTCGAAACCCTCCTCCAAAAAATGTTTAGCCTTTCTAAGTCTGAATTTATCTGTTTCTAGAATTGATGAAAGGGCCCGCACATTGTCGATGGTTGATCTCCTTTTCCTAAAGCCATTCTTGGAGTCATGTAACACATTGTCGCTTTTGGACCACGCTTCTAATCTCCTGTTCAGAACACTACAATACAGCTGATAAATCTAATGAAATTCTTCAAGGGCATTTAGAAGTTAGTGTAAAAATACTAGATGTTATCCATAAGAATCTCTAGTATGATAAATATAGGTTGTAAAAGTTATGCCTCATATGCAAGGGGGTATATTTGGGTCCATCGTAGAGGATTAAGGAACTGGGGTTATTATCCCTCTGGACCTAGAAATGGGATATTTTCTGTCGCTTATTTGCCTGCATTACGTTAATGTCTCTGTCAATTGAAATACTATGCAAACTCGTGTTGGTGTCACTGTTGATCTCTTCGTCACTTCGTATGTCTTTGTTACTGTATGTTTTACATTTCCATTGTTTATGTCTTGTTTATTAGTTACCTTTACCGTTTTTGACGTAGATTATAGAGACACATTTGTCTCAAAATAGTCCAACAGATGAAATAAATGATCTATCACTAATAACGATTTCATTTCAATCGATCTAAAAGAAGAGTAGTAGGCAAGTACCTCTAAATACATCATACATGTCGTAAGGTGGTATGAATATCTCACAAGTTAAATTTGAAGAAACATTTTTATTCATCCTTCATAAACTCTTTCTACTATTAGTTGAGTTTAACATTTCAGTAGGACTTTAAGATAGTTGAAAAACTAACATAACACATTACTGATCGAAATCGATATATTAACACTATAATAAGACTTCATAAAATTACTACTTTGTTTGACTATATAAGGTTTCATAATGTATTTCAGTTGTAACATATTTGTTGGCTATTTTCGAAATGTAAATTGTAATCCTAAAACGAACAGGAAAATGTTAATCATGTTTTATGTTTCTGCAAAAGTTACCGATGTAAAACTGAACTAAACTAACACATTTCGTGATTTGATTTTAGCCCTTTTAAAAACATATACTTATAGCAGATAAAATTCATATGAACACAACATTTCAGGAGTAAAAGAATTCCTCTTATCAAATACAAGTTGCAAATCATTACGCAGCTAAGCGTGGTTTAGCATGATAAAGACAAACTGTTAATGTCAAAAGTTTACCTTTGTATTCGAAAATGCTAAAAGCTAACTGAACAGATTATAACACTACTGCTGTTTCTAACGTTTATAGTTGAAAAGCCTCTATGGTTTATTACACTTTGAGAAAAAATCATATGTTCTCAATATTCTATAGAGAAGTAAAATCCTGCCATTGGACAATAATGCTTTATCAGCCGATTTGTTTCCTGAGAGGGAAATGTGACTTTAGAACCTGGATCATTGAAATATATGGAGATTTAGTCCACGTCAACACTTAACAGTTTGGAGAAGGGAACACAGAGCACATGGAGTTGAACATTTTATAACATGAACAGACATGTACGATACATGGACATATATTTGCAGCATACAAAGAGGCTTTTTTAGTATATTAAAAGGGGATTAAAACAGTTATCGAAAAACATACTTAGTTCTAAACTATAGAGGAAATATTAAAGGATAATGATATTGAACAAACTCGATCAATGGGTTAAAATTAGGTAAAAAATTATCAATATAATTATGCTTTGGCGGTTAAGGAAACAATCTTTTAATAACCAAATGCTGTCCAAAATAATCCGTTAATGGCAATATCAAGCAACAGTGTTGTCTGTTCGTTTCAACGAGGCACTGATAATGGGTTAGACCAGATTTTAATGAGATTTACTAGACATAATGTAACGTCAAGTATTTCCAGTTCAGATGACGAAATCATTTGGTCAGTTGAATGTCACGGTGAACAGAAGGCTGATAATATTTGCAATTGATAAATATTCCATTGGTATGAATGTCATAACAATTCATATAACGCAAATGAATTGTCAACAAAAAGTCCTTCTTGTGTTCCTATGAATTAAAATCTTATATATAAATGCATATATAGTTTGATATGAAAATAATATTCATTGCTGAGGATTATCACAGATCATAGTGACAATAGAATGACGTCACACTTATGGTCAAAGTTCAAGTCAGAAATCATATTCAATACAAAAGGTATTTGAGTTTATAAAAGGACATTTATACCATTTTACTGTACCATTATATTTACCATTAGTTAAGAGTCTTAATAGTCATTTTACCCTTATCTGGTCTAGCTTAAATGGGATATATGCCTGAGTGATAAAAGTTATATAATTCAACAAATACCTCAACAATGACAAAAAGTAATCAAATTCGAAGAATTCATTATCAAATGAACCTACACATTGTATTGTATATTATAAAAACATTCTACATCAGTATAGATAAACATTTACTCTTTAGAATTTTATGGAAGAAATGGAGTGAATCAACTTAATTTTAGAATATGTTCTGTTTTAAGATTATAATAGACGTTTTCTTAAAGGGCAAACGGACCTAACACTAAAAAAGCTTACCGTGGGGTGTTCAAATTACATGAATAACACATTTTATCATTTGGTTTTATAATATCCTTATCGAACTTATTAGATTGTAAACGTTATCATTTGTATCATTTGGTTTTATAATATCCTTATCGAACTTATTAGATTGTAAACGTTACCTTTAATTCATTTTATCATGAAATTTATTCTTAAGGAGACCATAGTTCAACTGTCGAATTTGACCTATGACCCTCTGCGGATGGGAGATTGAACGGCATGAGAGCCATACTCAGTCTTCTCTTGTTGTTGGAGGAGCATTATTCTAATACACGTTTTGTTCCTTATCATTGTTTTAATGTTCGACCGCCACTTGACTCAAATCCTTATCGTGGTGTGGTGGTTGTTTTATTGTTGGTAACGTTTCCATTTATCTTTGACATGTATTTTTCAAATTCACAAGGCCAATGTAATCGGCAAAAACGTAAAGGAGCATAGAGTTTGACGTTGGAGTCAAATATGTGTGACAGGGACATACTATGTATGTCTGTGTAATATAGTTTTAGTTAGGTTTTAATGTTGTCAATGCATTTTAATAGAAATCTTTCTTTCAGCAATCTAACAGGCGCTGAAAGAGGTTCTTAAATCCTTAGTTATCATATCTTTATTTAACCATATTACAGTGGTTGAACGGATAAAACTATTAATTCCGTGTGCTAATGTTGTTACTTTATTTCAGCTTTATAATTCGAGTTGAAGCATCAATGTAATAAAGCAGTTTTGTAGTTTCAATCATTAAATCAATAGTGTTCACTCAACGGTGACAACACCCGTCACGATTGGACCATTTCCAATCTGCACGCTTTTTGTATGCATGAGCAATTCGCACCCTGACACGTCACATTGATACACAGCACGACGGACGAACAATCAGGTAGAAATTCCACATGTAAGACATCGACTCAATTCTAATTCAGGTTAGTAAATAAGTTATCTTAATTAATCATTCTTTAAATCTTATATATCTAATACAATAATATAATGTTAAATGCAGATCATATACTTAATAAGTTAGTTACTACCGTCAGGATAATTAGCGTGTGTTGTAATTGGCACATGGGTAAATGCAAAGTTAATATGTTCAATATGTATTAAAAATTGGCTTTTAATCGTATATTACTCTAAATAAGCATTAAAGCGAGTATTTGTGAGTATGCTTTGAGTGTTAGTGATGTTTTGGTCGAATTTACTATTTTGCACAAAGCATGGCAAAGTGAATCATTACATTGTTTTAGAGTGTACATAGTATATCTTTCAGTGTTGTATTTCTGTCTCATCAATATTTATGGAAGGTGGTTTCTAATTCTTACATTCTGATTTCCAGCGTATGTATTCATCGTCTGCTGCGGCAGCCGGGCAGGTACGAGAACCTCTGTGCCATTCATAGGGTGCGTTGTCAGTTTGTTATTGTACATACATATTGTCAATCATATACTTATGTGTAGTGTACACACAAATGATGTTATATAAGACTTGCCAGGACTAATAGTTCCTGATCATTAAGTTCAATTCCACTTTGACAAATGTTATGATAGTTTCCTTACATAAAATATTGTGTGCGCTCATGTATTCAATCCTTGTTAACATTTATAAGGTTGATATTTATATAGATGTATATGAGTACATTCTAATGTTTAAAAAGTTAATCATTATTATTATCTTGTCATAAATGTTTCAGGGTTTAGAGTTTGTACCTATCATCCAAGCCACTTGGAATAAAGAACTCAAACCCAGCATTCACCTTGGCGTTGTTCCTAAGTGACCCTGCTACATTAGTGTGAAAACATCAATCAGATGAATTGACACTTTGCACCGAATGACCCGCCTGCTTCGTCAGAGATATGACTCCTGTTGATTTTGCACGTGTTGCATGCTTTTAACGTGCAACCGGAAGCCTCTGTCTTAAACAACCGAAATAACAGGCACAGTTGACGTTTTTACAAGACTAGGTATTTGATTACCTAAATATTTCAAATAAAAAACAAATTAAAACAACTGATTTGAAATATGAAAATACCGTCTCCATCCCGAATTGATCAAATATACAATTATTTTGACTTCCTGTTATCTCATGTACCACTGAATACCCCAGAGAAATGTTGCAACCTTAAGTGATTTCCTAATTCCTAATAGATTTATTAAAAAGTCAGTTTTGGATCAGTTCAGTTTGCGATTCTTCAATTCTTCAACCGTATTTCCTACTTTTAAACAAAGAAGAAACAAATCATTCTTTTGTATCTACCGTGTTCATACTTAATTCAGGCCTCAACATTATTATCTGAACACATGCCTGACCTTATACGATTTGTATAAACTTGTCAATAACTATGTAGAAAGAGGGCGTATTATAATCTATAAGAAATGCAAATATGTGTCAGAGTATTCCTACTTGTCTTGTTTACAAATACAAAGAAAGGTTAAATATGTTGAAAAATATCAACTTACAAGAAATATTCGTTTTTCCCTAAAGGAAGCTTTGTGATGATTTTTCTTCACCTTTAAAATCATGTTCGCCTATTAACATTGTTATTTGTCCCAGACTTGACCATTTACCACTTAACGGCAATGTGTAAGTAAATACTCTGTGTTCGACTCTTTTGCACGAGCCAGTCAAGACTTATTGTCCAGTTTTCGATCACAAACCCTGACATTATGATAGTGAGTGAGTGAGTGAGTGAGTTGAGGTTTAACGTGCTTTGAACAATGTTTCAGTTATTAAACACGCGGATGACAAGCACCCAAAAGAGAGTGGATAGATAAGGGAGAAAGGGATCGAAAGGATGAGAGAAAAGACGGAAAGAAAGGTATAATGAGAGATAGAAAGCAGGTTTTAGAAGGACTCAAGTTTCGTCTGGCTTCTACCCATCGACCTGTCCAGCTTGGGTGTCCCTACCAGGAGCATGTACGCTCCAGCTGGCATAGCTCTCGGGGTCTCTGAAGCACGCAAACCACCACACCACGATAAGGTATTGAGTCCAGAGGTGGACATTTTGATAATTATTCAAATCATAGAAAGTAAAAACATACTATGACCTACAAACTGTTTGCCTTGTGTTTAAAGGAGTATTTAGCCACGCAATTAAAATGTCTCCTACAGAAGTATATCGTCTTCGTGAGTTTTTTCATGAAATAAATGAAAGTGCAAAGACAACAATTCTTTATTTGCTGTTTAAAGTACATTTCTAAGGAGAATTAACAGAGGAGACAACAAGAAACCGCATACTCAATAACAATGGGAGAACTGTCATCTGAAGTGCCATTTTAAAAATAAATATAAAACTATTACATATTTTATGACATTAACAACAAACATTGAACTTTTCATTGTTCAGTTTTGTCCTTTTATTCAACACTCAGCATATAAAATCAGCATATCCGAGCAAACAACGTGGTTTGCTTTCAACAAGACAATTTGTAAACTTCCTCGTTATATCGTTGAACAACGTTGACATTTCTTTATACAATCACATTTATAACATCTAACAGTATGACATCTGACACCTTTGCACTGATTGACCCGCCTGCTTTATCAACAGACATGGCTCTGCTCGTGTTGCACGCTTTTCACGAGATATAGTGTTTAACACTCGACAGTGTTTAAATATGTGGGTCATTTTTGTGATGTCTAAAATAGGATTCATTCAATAAATAAATAAGATACCAAATTATGATAAATATAAATATAAATATTTTTCTACATTGCACATATCGGTGGCGGTCACTGTCCTCAACAAACCTAGTAGATGCTGTGAAATGCAGATTCTTTCACTGTCAGAGAAAACTTAATAATCCTTTACATTATGACGCAAGTGATACCTTTCTGGTCGTCAAGTGAAAGAAACATTACAAATATCTTTGTATGAGAAATCTACAAAACTGTAATGACAGTATTTATAAAAGGAGACCTAAAAAGGTTAGATTTAATTTCCCCAAAAGTGTTGCTAAACTTTAAAATGCCCCTCCTCACACAAAGCGTCTATTTCTCTTTTTACAAAACTATAACTGTCATTGGCGGAAAACCTTATTCACACTGTTAAAACTACATCTTATTACTTTGAAACCTCGGCACTAATTCTTCAAAAACGACAGCGGAGATGACTCTGCATGAACTGCACGCTTTTCACGTCCTACCCGGAAGTTGTTTATATTTGTTACATAACTGAAACGTCAACACAACCAACTTGTTTGTTTTAACGTCGCGCTATTCATGTAAAACATGAACGCAATAAAACAAGTATGTCATTCCTTTTTCTTTCTTATAGGTTTTCAATAAGCTAACATGAATTAATAAATTTACACGACCTGAACAATAGTTTTTGACATTAAGTAACTTTTCTCTAGATACCAGCTGCTGAGAATTTATAACCACTGCAAATTGACAACAAACTTCTTAGAATGAATAATTAATCTCAAGAGAGACAAATGTTTAAAGTTTTGGGTCTCTTGCAGTCAAAGTATCTACCTGTAATGCAAACTTATTTTAGGTAATTTTGATATGATTGTGAAACAGATTGGTCTCCATGGTCACACCTGTGTAGCAACATTTAACATTGCATGAAAGAGCTTCAAGCACACCTAACCAAATCTGTATTTTTGTAAACCTCTACGCAACGACACAACAAACAGTTTGTCTCCATCAAGTCACAGACCAGTTGGATACCTTAATGTCTCTGATGAATATCCATGCACTACTGGGATGAATCACTTTGTGTGTGTCACAGTCAGCTACAAGAATGTCTCCTGTACTGGTGGCTGTGATTCCCGATGGATAACTCAGTGCTCTGTCTCCAGGAGGTATGTATGTGAATACAATGTCACCAGACCGTGTCAGACAGATGACTTCAGACCCCAGTCTGACACCAGGATAGTCCCTTGTCTGGTTACATGTATGTAGCGAGGATTAATGAAGCTCTGTCCTTTGGCAAGACGTGTTGTGAAGGTCTTCAAGACGGTTCTCTTCATATCAATCAGATCCACAGAGGATGGATTATAAGAACCTGCCACCAGTGTTGACTGATCCAGAGTAGACAGACCCCAGTAGTTCTTACTTGTCTGTATTGTAGACAGGAGTTCCAGGTCAGGAGTCACAGCAACTGTGATGATACGTTTAGGCCCAGGAAGAGACACAGCTAACTTGCCTTCACTGATAACTGTTAAACACAAGGGCTCACCAGACACTTTGAGTACACTTGAACATGACTGTCCACCTTTAGTGTATGATGATTTCAGACGTTGAGAGTTAAAATCAGCAAAAATTGTGACTTTTGTTCCTGCTATTTTCATGATTAAACAATCTGTAACATAACAATTGTCACTCACATTCAGTTTAGCGTCGATAACTTCATCTAATACAGGTGCTGCTGTCACGTCTATGTTATCCATCTGCTGAATCTTCAAATCCACCTTAATTATCATAACATCCATCATTTTAATCTGTTCCTTCAGTCGAGCAAGGTCGTGTTTAAAGCTGATGTCAGCTACATCTATTCTGTCCTTCCTCTGTGTCACTGTGACATCTGCTCCTGATCCAGACGACAGATACATCTCAAACAGCTGCGCCTCATCCTCTAACTCCAGGGTCTGCTGGATGGACTGAGACTGCTGTTGGTACAGCTGTAGATCCATTTGTTTTCTCTTCATCATCGACCTCAACTGCTCCTTGTCTTGTTCTGTTGGATCCTTCACCTTCTTAATCAGCTGATCTTCCTTCTGTTTCAGTGCGTCAATAGCTACTTTTATGGTTTTCCTTATATCTGATTCAAGCTTCGACCTACCGGCCACTAAGGTTTTTGTTTGAGAATCTAGCTCTTTGATCTGGACATTTGTCAAATCAGTTTTCAAAGCCAGGTTTCGATGACCTTCTTGAAGTCGTATTTTGAGCAAATACATTTCTTTTTTTTGGGGAGGCTTTGTTCCTGAATATTTCATAACTTCAAGTTTCTTTGAGATGGGCATCATGCTGTGCAATTTCTGACATCCATCACAAAACGATGCCTCACATTCGGAGCACCAGTGTGCGGCTGGAGTTGTCTCCCCCTTTTCTCTGCACACTGGTCAGGTTCTGGAATACATTAAAGTAAGCACGATAGTAATGTCGAGGTATCAATAGAAAAAATATTTATGAAACATATTTTTGTTGTTGCAACTATTGCTGATTAACATCTGCTTATCATAAAATAAATAACGCTTTTAACTTATAAAGTCACGGCTAACCTTCACATAAAGCAAATTTGCTTCACTTTGGAAAAGAATTAAAATATCTAAACGATAATATAAAGCTTATTTTCTTATGACTACCTTGGGGGATTGAGTTCATGATTCCAGTTAGAAGCAGTCCTGGTTTCAGCTGCCCCGCCCACTCTTCCACAGGTCTGTCAGGGTGAGGTACTGGGGTCTCTTGTCTACACGTGGGACAGGGGATGGACTTGTTACTCACAGCTTGTGCCTTAGTTTGTAGATATTTCCTCAGGCAGTTCTCACAGAAGGAATGCTGACATGTAAGGGTTACTGGTCGCTGATACACTTCCATACACACACTACAAGTAAGGAAGTCGTCCTGAAGCTTGCCTGCTGTCGCCATTGTGGATAGTAGGTCTGCGAAAATACATAAAAAAAGATATTGAAATATGAAGTATCACATTCAAGTGAGAATTTAGGGTATCGTATACAAAGAGTCATTTCTTATGTTTATCTTTATTTTTGCATTAAATCACAATAAAAAAGAAAGGTGATGCAAAATAGTTCTGGTGGGTGACTTTAAATTTGTTTTCCGAACACTGAAACTTGTCTTGTGAGAGAGAATCAAAACTGAACAAGACTTTACAGCGTCTGCATTGAAACAACAACTGAGTATACACAGGGGACACTTTAACTCTATGTGCTAACGGTTGTGCAGAAATTGTCTATTCATCTCTTGAAAATTTTGTTTTACAACGAAATAAACATTCGTGGGCTTTTATATTTTCATGAAGCTATTCCTTTTTTCTTTTATATTTTTGGAAAAATAAAGTTATAAATCATAAAAAGTACAGCATGAACATAAACTTTATCTATATTTTGTTTCATGAAATGAGTCAATGAGTTTTGGTATGATTAATGATATTAAACTTCACATTCACTATGACAATATAGTTAGGGGCTTTTATCTTTAATTTCTTATTTAGTCAGACAACTGATAAAACTTTAAAAACAATATTGATAAATAACTTTCGATATGATTGAGTTATAATTCCTTTTTGAAAATGTAAAATTTGTTGGAGCCAGTTAAGGGCCAACGTTCAGCGATAGTCTCATCCGATCGAGCGATGCCGATTGTTGCTGATTTAGCATTCAGAGGTTATATACAGTGACAATATGAAGGTATTAACGTGATTATAATAGAGGGACAATGACTTACATGTTGTCAAGTAAAACATATTTTTTTAAACTTCCGTAAAGAGGTGAGGTGAGGTGATTTTTGGCTTGGCGCCCCTTTCTAGAGAACTCCACTTATATCACGGCTGCTAGAATTATTACAGGGAGAAAGCCCGCAACACCATTCAGGCTATCAATTGCAGTGAAACCTGCGAGTATCGGCTGGAACAATGGGTGGTACTGCGCTGCAATTCCGTGTAGCATTGCACCCAAACCTTTATCCTTGAAGTACAGTACTCTATTGCAGACAAATTTGCTGAGCGACTGGCGGGATTGGAACCACGTCACAGACTTATTGATCCGAAGCCGAGGGCACCCGCCCCCTTCCCTAATGAAGCCAGAAGGACATTTAATAGGTTTTAATGTTCTGTAAGTTATATAACTGTTATACAGGTAAATTGGGCGTGTGATTTTGGCTTTTTCCGCAGATAGTATTTTAGTATTCCCATTGCAAAAACGTATGTATGATTTTTTTATGATATTAATAATAAACTTTTAAGTCTGTATCAAAGCCAAACTATATATCATTTAGATCACAGAGCGTGTCTTTAAGTTTTACTACAATGCTACTCAATACTTCAGATCAGTGCCATCCATGCTTCATGTAGTAACTCAAACTGATTATTGGGGGGAAATTTGAAGAAATAAATATTTCAAAAACCGTGGTAAAGTGTGGAGCGTCTATATGTGTGGTCCGAGATACACTCGATTGTGGCAAACAGTTTGCAAAAGAATCAACAAAGTCTAGTACATAGATTCATGTTGATAACAGAGTTCTCGTTATTAGATGGAACAATCACAGCTAATTGACAACGTCTCGAATCTTCTATGAAAATAAATACTTAAAGGAAATCTAATCTTTAAAGAGTGGGTGTTAGCGCGTTTGGTATGCGGTTCAATAGGTACGTGTTTCGAATCCCGTCATGGGCTCGGCAAGTTTTTCTGCAGTCGAGAACTTGTCTACATGGATTTGAGTGCAATTGTAAAATGAATGTCAGTGCTGTACCATTCAAGGTTCGCTAGTTCCTTACTTTCCCATTGTTGATTACAGGTTAAGTGTTAAGAACTAAGAAGTATCTCATTGCATCGATAGAAAGCAGTAAGTGTCCATCTGCCTTTATGCCTTAAATAGCAACTTTTACAAAAAGTTTTATGGAGCTCGTAAGATATAGGGATTCTCTTGGTCATAAGTCATTGAGTAATAATCTATATCTTTTACCTCAGGTATTTTGATTAAAATTATGTTTTCATTGTACACGTTCCCGCACTAAAATCCGGTCTGTCGAGCTTCTATATCATTGTTGTATTTACCGTATTTCAAACTACTCAAAATATTTTCCGATGAACAGGTACCTGTAGAAAAAGTGTGATATGGTTTTCCTTCTTTGTCAGTACTGAAGGGTTCGTAATATATTACATTACACTTGACGCTTTAGAAGGTATTTCTCCCTGCACACAATTCCCAAAACATTCCCTCCAGCTTGTTGAACCTCGATACACTCGTTATTGAACCGTAACTAAGTGTATCTTATATTCTTCAGTTAGAAATGGACATGCTAAATGACATAGACAAGGGGGTCATTAAAAGTGTGCATATTCTGTTTCTCGAGTTTTATTAAACCATCTTGCCGTCTCAATGCGAAATCCGTGATTAGATAGTCTTATCTGTGTGAACACCGTACGTAATTTGGGTGGGAGATTTAGAAGATAAGGTTCTAAAGTGAGAGACATTTTTAAAATTGCTAATACTTTGCTTTAGAGGATTTTTGATCAACGGCATATCATGATTGTTTGAACTGACCTATCAATGAGTTTTTGATGTTATGAAATTTTGAGATTGCCAACTATAGTCCAACGCTTTGTAGAACATTTTTAAAAAACTAAGTTGGTCGAAATCAGTTCCCCGATTAGATGAACGTAGCATCATTTTGTTATAAAGAATGATTGGACGTTTGCCAGTTGCTGTCACTACTTTACCCCCAATAGCTGACAATTTTTATTTCAATTAGGAGATAAATCCATTCTGTTTTTTATTTTTGGGTTTTATGTCGTGCATGTTGCACCCCTAAATATAATTTCAAACCGAGCTTGCGATAATGTGATTAGGTCGAACCAGTACAGACCAGTTCCACTTGCTTTCGAAACTACGGAACAGTTCCATTTCAAAGAACAATCCAGCAAACATGACTGTACAGGGCCAGTACTGGTTTACTGCTGGCTGATACAGTTGATAAAGGCATACTGGCAAACAGAATAGAACCAGTACTGGCCCAGTATTGCTATAAATTAATTGGCCCACTTCTTGCAGATGTGTAATGGCCCAGTACTGGCAAAACGGTATCTTTTTACAATACTGGCTCAGTGCTGGCCCACTACAGGCACAACTATAAGTTGCAATGTATTGTGGGAAAATAAAATTTTCACTTGATCAGGCTCTGTACTGGCCCTGTACAGGCCCAATATAGGCATACAACTTCCTGTCAGAACATGCTCAATAAAACGCGGTTACTGGTCCAGTACTGGCCCAGTACAGGCATGTCACTTCCTGTCTAATGAATTGTGGTTTTTTTTCAAATATTGACGTCTGCTAATTGTAGAAAGGCCAGGCAACAGGGAATGACAACATTATGGTAACTTTATCATGTGAGCTTATTATAATCAATGCTTGGAACTTACAAGACTTCAGTATATACTAAACTCTTGAAATCAATTTTGTCATTACGTGCAGTAGAATGTTTGATATAGAGCATGACATTGTCTTTTAAACTAACATAAAAATTGCAAATTGAAATCCATTTTCATGAATATCAAAATTCTCAGAATTTTTACATTTTATTGGATAAGTTTGAAATAGATACTTGAATACTTGATACCTTTAATTTTACAGGTTTTGAAAAAATACATATATATATATATATATAATTGATTGAAATGTAATTTTAAAAAGTAACTGATTGTTAAGATAAAATTAAAGGAACAGATGATCATTAAAATAGAAATTTCAAACCTGAAATTTTAAGAAGCATTCAATTATATGTCTTCGTTGACAAAAAAGAGGAGGTTTGAGGCAAAAATATCTGAAAATGTGAAAATAATTGAAAGAGAAGCTCTATCTGGAAACAGATCTGTTGAGCAGATAAAATTTCATATTGATGAGTCGGTTAGACCAACTTTAAAAAAACAAACAAAGAGTGGAAACAATGATGTCCTAGTAGATAAAAGTGCAGATGCTAATGTTGTTGATAGTCATGAAAAGGATGTTGTAACTTCTGCACAATTCGATGCTGTTGATGTCTTTAGTTCAGAACAAGATTCTGTTGATATTTGGTTTCATGCTGTTGATGAAGATAATGGTTGACCATATTTTGTCAATGATCATGATAAGGAGTTTCATACTCTCATGGATGATGGTGACGGTGATTTTCATGGTTGTGACACCGATGATGAGAAATTCCAAGGAAAGGTAATGCTGAACTACCTCATATCTTATCAAAATGGGCTCTTAAACATCAAATCGCACACTCTGCTCTAGGGGACTTGCTTAATGATCTTCAAAGATTTCATCCGTTTTTGCCAAAAGATCCAAGGACACTTCTTGCAACAGGAAAGGCAGAAGAAATTAAAAGTATTGCAGGTGGCATGTACTATCATTTTGGGATTGCCTCAAGAATACAGTCTCTCCTGGTTTCAGATCCTCAATTAAGGAATTTAAACACTATCAATATCCAGATCAACATTGATGGGCTTTCACTCTTCAAAAGCAGTAATCAACAATTTTGGCCTATATTAGGAATGGTACAGGGTTCAAACAAATATGAACCATTTGTCATAGGTTTGTATTCAGGCAAAAGTAAACCAACAAATTTTGAAGACTTTCTCCATGATTTCATTAAGGAGATGTCAATGTTACAAGAAAATGGTCTGGTTCACGAGGGAACAGACATATCTTATTGATGTTGGTTGCTTTGTCTGTGATGCACCAGCCCGTGCCTACGTGAAGAAGATAAAGGGTCACACGGGATATTCCAGTTGTGAGAAATGCACTCAAAAAGGTGTTTACCAGGGGAAGATGACATTTCCAGACATTAAGGCACCGTTAAGGACTGACGTATCCTTCGATGAGATGACAGATGAAGACCACCATATCGGTGAAAGTCCGCTTTAACAGCTATCATTTGGCATGGTCTCTAAGTTCACCTTAGATGACATGCATTTAGTTTGGTTAGGGGTTGTCAAAAGGTTTTTGTGGATTTGGAGGAAAGGTCCTCTGCAGAATAGAGTTGGTCTTAAAATCAGGGCTTTGATTTCAGAAAAACTTGTTTCCTTTTCTAGCTTCGTGCCTAGGGAATTTGCTAGAAAACCTAGGGGTTTGGATGAAACTGACAGATGGGAGGCCACAGAATTGCGCCTGTTTCTGCTTTATACAGGTCAAGTGGCTCTGAAAGGAAAAATCAAACAAGAATTATACCCCAATTTCATGTTGTTGGTTGTAGAAAATTGGTATTCTTATCAATCCCAATCTGTGTTTCTCTCTTAATAGTTATGCCAATGACTTACTTAGAATATTTGTCTTACATTTTTCACACTTGTATGGATCAGACCAAATTGTGTACAATGTGCATTCGTTGATACATCTGGCTCAAGATGTGCTAGTTCATGGGGCATTGGATAACTTTTCTGCCTTTCCTTTTGAGAATTTCCTGGACAAATGGAAAAGATTAGTTCAAAAACCCAACTTTGTTCTTGAACAGGTTATCCAGAGGTTAAAAGAACAATCTATTTTTTCTCCAGTGTTTGTGTTTTCAAAACATGAAGTCTACCAGAGTGAAATTTTATAATTGGCCTTAATTGAAAATATTTTGTTGGATTCATTATCAATTCACTTTTCCAATTTGGTTTTGACAAAATTAATCTATCTGTTTCAAATTCATGAAATCAGGATACATCAAGAGTTATTTCCCTTAGTAACTGGAATTATTACACATTTAGAGTTATCTCCCTTAGACAGTAGTTTTAAATACTTATTTCATCCACTAATAAATAGAAAATACTTGGTGCATTGTTGGAAAGTTGGCAGGATATGTAAGTTAATTACATTTACTGGTTATTGGATGTTTGGAATACAATATATTCTATGTTGCCTGGCATTTAATGTAAGAATGAAATTTTAGAATATGTCTATAATGTCTTTTACAAATCATGTTGATATTAGAGCAATTTATTATGTAAACGGAATAGTTCATTATTAAACACGTACATTCACATGGACTGAATTACAGGATCAAAAGGAAGCTCGTGGAAAAGAAGACAGTGGTATAGTTAACTAAAACTTCTTCAATTTTGCTGTATCCTCATTGTTATTGGAATGTTTATTTCATCGTTATTTCATAGATCTCGTGAGCAAGTAAAGGAAAACTGCCGACTCAAATTCATCGAAACAGTTATCTTTATTAAGCTTGAAGTTTGATCTAAAACTTCAATGTCTATCAATTTTAAAAATTCACCAACAACTTTGTTCCAGAGAGCGAAATGACCATTTGAAGCGCATTCACGTGTTTAGCTGCCATATTGACTTCGGACACTTTTTACATTTTTCAGTTTACAGTTTATATTCTCAAGTTCAATACGTTTGTTTTCTTATCTTACTAAAGTTTAAATAAGATAAATGTTTGTTGATAAAAGGTATATAAGAACATTTGAAAGTTTGGTTTCCTCAATAAAGAAAGAAGGATAAATTTCTACACAAAACTGCCATTTATCAGATATGATGTCGTATTAACAAAAAATATCACAAATGTCTCACAAGCATTGAACAGAAAAAGTGTACCATGTTCTATATCAATTAGCATAAATCAGGTTTGACAAAATTTGACTACCTTCCGATAATATAACCTCAAACAGACGATTTCTCTTTATGGCACTAACTTTTGAAGAAATACAAATCTTAAGCGATAACATGTATATTTTAAGATGAGGACTCTGATCCTTTTGGTCTCATGGAAAATGAGGAAAACATTGGCCCAAAACTTCAAGAAGTAGAAGTAACTGGTAAGTTTTTGTCTCAAGGTATTTCATATGTGAAATATATTATATATGTCCTTTTAACTGATCAAAGACTATTGAATGATTGGAATATATAAACAATGAAGCAAATTTGCATTACTTGATGCAATATTGCATGTCACAGATCACCATACAGGGAACTACTCTGACTACCAACCAGACAACATACTGGGAGATCAGAGACTTCACAAAGAGTCGCCTTGTAAGTTTTAGTTTGAAATATTAAACCTAGCTTAACATTTTAACGTGATGAATTTGTCAATGTTGATGAGGCAAGAAGTAATTCTGTTGGAAGCATTACAAACATAATCTAATCAATCTTTTCCAAAGTTTGCTTCAGTTCAGTAGACAGTTTGTTGATATCTTATCTTGAGACCTACATGTTGAAACTTAAACACTGTTGCAACAATTATGCTTATTTACCAAGGTTTTGTTATTCTTACAGCTTTAAGGAATGAAGCTGGTAAAGGAACACAAAAGAAACAGGTAAGCAAATATCTATCCGATTGTGATCTTGAACCATTAGACAAGATAGTTTTGAACTTTGTCAGCTTATTTAATTTACTGAAATAGTTATAAGAAAATTCTTGATGTCAAAAATGTTTCACTTATTTACTACATCCTTATCAATGACATACACGGCCTGCCATATTCGAGAACAGTTTTTTGGTTTTTAATATGTTGAAAAATATTCAGAGCTTCTTTTTTCATCTCAGGTTATGTTAGAATGTTATTACAGTCAATAACCTTTAAATATACTTTAACGTTTTTTTCCCAGATCACTTTGACATTTCGATAGGTATAGGATCATTTAGCATTTCATTGTGTAAGATTTAAAGGGAATGATAAATTATTATTGATTTATATTAGTGAGTACAAACACGTGAGTGCATTGCAGGATCAAAAGGCTGAAGATGAGGACTCTGATCCTTTCGGTCTCATGGAAGATGAGGAATACCTTAGCCCAAAACAACAAGAAGGAGAAGGAACTGGTGAGTTTTTGTCTCAAGGTATTTCATGGGTGTTTTTCTTGAATAATTTTATCTGATCAAAGACTGTTGAAGATGATTGGAAGATATGTTTTGTCCTGGGTATTTATTCAAATTATTTTTTTTACTTTATTTCCTTCGATAATTCGATAACTTATCTTGAGACCTATATGTTGAAACTATAAAACTATAATGCTCTTTTAAACTTTGGATTTTGTTATTCTTCAGCTTTGAATGAAGCTGGCAAAGGAATACAAAAGAAACAGGTAAGCAAATATCTTTTTGTATTTTTTCTTGAAACATTAAATAAGTTATATTATTATAAACTGACACGATAATAAGTAATTACCATTTAATAGGAAAAAGCCAAGAGTTATCACAAGTGATAGTGAGCGTGAGAGTGAAGAGGAGGTCAGCTGCAAAAACAACAGATTTCCTCTTGCAGCTGCACCAACTACATCAGCAGTACCATCTAGAGCAGCAACAACAACATCTCATGCAGCAACATTTCTCCCAGCTGTGACAGTTTTTCCGCAAACCACAATTGACCTGCCAACATTGACACAAGATTTTGACAAAGAGCATCAAACCATGTGTAGGTATCATACTGATTTGTTGTTTTACTATGTACAAATGCCCTCAGATAATAATTCAAATAAATATTTTAACAATTAAGGTTTTAAAGTGAAAGATTTGAGATAGGATATTGACCAAGAAGGACCACAAAATCAAACTTCTTGTGAATCATGTATCTATAGTTTCTTTATAACTATACTTTTAAATTTGTTTATATTCTCATTTTCATATTCCAGCAACAGGAGCCATTGAAAATGCAAATCTGCCTAAAGAAGCTTCATCCTCCGGGTTGTTGTTAACAGGTAAATGTTTAAAGCGCCACTCCGTGAGTTCTTTGAGTCATATATGCCAAACTTAATCAATGGTGTCATTTGATCGCGAAGTATCGACTGTTACCAAAAAGACACATTTTAAAGCTTTATGGCATTTTTTACAGGAAATAAGAAGGTAGAAAGTTGCAATTGTGATTGAAAACCTGACAGTGGCGCGCGTCAAATTGTCAAACGTAATTTTGGAGACTTATCTTACATAGCCAGGAGGGCAGTTAGGAGTTGATAGTGTTTGTTAGGTTATATAACTAGTATCCATGTATATTGGACGTGATATCCACATCTATGTGCATTTATCAATCTCATTGAAATCAGCCCGAAACTAATCGCTCGTACCTCGCTGCGTTTTTTGATCTGACCATGGCTCCTTAAGAGCCGCGTCAGACGGCCTTGACCGCCAGACTGTGCCAGCCAATAAGAATCGAGGCTTGAAAGACTTCGGCAACTGTTGAATTGACATTCAAAACATCACATGTAACCTTTGTATGTTGGGATTCGAGCTTTTGCTTAATGGACCCGAGAAAAGCCGAGCTGGAATGAACATAAAATGATCGTGGGTGTATCCACTATCATGATGAATACGCTCATGGTTGGTCGGAGATTTAGCGAGATATGTCTGCGACCCGAGGAAGACAGTGATTAAGATGTATTATCGGGACAATATTAGCGTTTGATTTGGCATTTTCGTCAAAAAGACGT
Source organism: Phorcus lineatus (assembly GCA_921293015.1). Lineage (NCBI taxonomy): Eukaryota > Metazoa > Mollusca > Gastropoda > Trochida > Trochidae > Phorcus > Phorcus lineatus. The sequence continues at coordinate 17,858,283 of OV121093.1, forward strand.
TTTCATATAATTTTAAAGTTATAGTGAAGAAATTTACGTCTGACATGGCTTTTATGGAGCTGTGGTCAGATCAAGAAACGCTGCGAGGTACGAGCTATTAGTTTCGGCCTGATTTCAATGAGATTGGTGCATTTATATGGATGTTTTTATCTTTTCATGGAAAACCAGTATTTGTCATATATATGTCTTTTGGACATGAAAAATTGGGATGTCTTGATTTTATTACACCACATATGACATTTAGGTTTGTATCAAAGTTAAATAATATGTTATGAAAATCACTGAGTGGCTCTTTAAGAGATTAAAAATGTCACCGCCAATAGGTTTAGAAACTCTTTTAGATATAACTGTAAAACTGAAAAATGGGCTTTCAATTACCCTCGGTATTTATTTTTACAATGATATTAATTAACATCTGAAGTCTGTAATCCAGCATACAACAAAGCTTATTCACCATATAAATTTCATTCTTAAATACCAAAAATTGTCAATGCAAAGTCAGAATAAATTAGGCTATTCTTTGATGTGCTTTCAATACTTAAGAAATAATCTAACTATTTATCTATTAACAATAACATTTAATAATTTAATAAAGTGAACAAACAGATAAAAGGATATAATATATTGTACAATGAAAAAGCAACTTTTGTATTTTTGCATGTTTGATTTTCTTTTCCAGTTAAAGATATAGCCATCATCAGGGCAATGTCAAAAATACAAGTTGCTGTTGAGAGATGTGAAAAAGAGCTTCTGGACCAGAGGATGCTGCTTAACAACATCCTGCAGCGCCTGGCCAACCCCAGCATGTCCACAGCTGAGGAATTTGAGTCTTTTGTACTCCCGCTCATGTCCATAGAAGACCTTCTAGAGCTTGAAACAAGACTTGAGACCAAGCTTGTTTTTTCATCTCTTGTAAGTTTGCTTACTCAAAGATAATACACATTTGGCAAAGTCACAAAGTATCACAAGTTAATATCTGTTCAATATAGCCCTAAAATTATTGATCAATGAATGCTTTGAGTCTTAAAGAGTTTGATGGATTCATAACATGGTTTGAGTCGGCCTTAATTTCATCATGCTGGACTTGTTTTCAAAATAGAAATTGTTGGAAAAATTATTGCAGTCATGCAGACTCATTTCCCATAACTTTGTTTTCTTAAAATGTAGATTTGTACTGTAGATCTTAACAAACAATAAGGCACCACAACTCTTACGTTTCATTTAATCAAATAATTTTTTTTATTTCTGAAAACTGGCAAATCAGCTATCTCACGTAGGAGGTGTAAGCTTGAGAGATGGCGTAAGAAGACTGATGCCAACTGTCATTGCCCACACTGTTGCCCTCCAGTACAACTGGAAAGGACGTGTTGGCTGGAAGGGCAATGGGCCAGAAAAAAGGCTTTCTCAAAGCTGAGACTAAGTGCAGCCATTAAAAGTATGTTTGATATTATTGGAGTATCTTGAGATAGTTAATTCATGAATATTCTTTTCTCTACTGTTGATAACTTATTTAATTATATAACCACTTCAAGGGCTTCAACTTTGTGACAATTACTTGTTGAATGATTGCATTGGAAACAACGTCAATAAGTGCACAACTAACTTTTGTTTATTTCAATCAGGTTCTCTAAGTCTAACCTCATTAAATCTTTATATGTTCCTAGATCAATCGATTGAGGCTAACATGGGAATATTTTTATATTCTCTGTGGGTAGATAATGAGATAATTTTGAACAAAACAGTTAATTCATTAAATCACATTTTTGCTTCCTTCACCTTTTGGTTTCTCATTAAAATGTAAATTGATAACATACTCACCTATCAGGTGATCTATTTCAGCCGCTCTTCTTTAGTCTTTTGCTGATGCCACTGCTACTGAGATTGAGAAGGAAATGATGGTTTGGCTAAGAGGGGCTCCAGCCAGAAACGGGGGGAGGAAGAGGAGACTCGATCAATGCAGGCACCCAGCAGAACAGTAATGGAGTACTACACAGCCAGCCCTAACAGCTTCATGAAGTTGCATTCATTTGAAATAAATTATCTATATCTATGCAAGTTTTTTTGTCATTATTCAGTTGAAATATTCCCATTGCTTGTAGTGACAGTTAAAGCCTTTTTTGTGGTCCTTGGGTTGCCAGAATCGTAAACACCAAATCAATACAAAAAGTATATGGATGAACTTCTTGAGAGTTTAACTGTTAATTTCAGGTATAAAAACGCCCTGACACTGGCCTTCAACAGTGAGCTGAGACATTGACAGTAATACACTAGTGTGCAAGTGTGGTAATGGGCCAGTACTGGAAATCTGTATTGGCCCAGTTTGTGGGAAATGGTTATAAACTAAACTTGGCCAGTACAGGGGTGATACTGGCCCAGTACTGGTCCTTATCAGACAGATTTTTTATCCCGTCAGAAATACGTTTTTCACGTAAAGTATACAAAGGCCACCTATCAGCCCTACAATACCGACAAGGACTGACCCAATCATGGGACGTTACTCTAAAAGTAGTTGTTTACTGCTAGCGCTAACTCCTCACGCAACAAGTGAACTGATTGAATGAACGATCAAGAAAGCTGTATAGTTTGTCATGGTTGAATATACTGTCTGTAAATTCACTAATGAATGAGAGGGGGGAAAGGGAAGCAGTATGTAAAGTTGAAGAATAACATACCTCTCATCTGTTCACTTGACGAATCACTATTGCCGCGCTTTACGGTACGAAGCGAGCTCGGTTTGGAATTGAAATTTATTGATAAAAAATAAACAACTTTAACAAATAATAACCAAAGAATGGAATGAGATGTCTGAAGGGCGATGAAAACAGTAAGTTCAGGAAATGGAGTTATTTCAGTTATTATACACGTGGATGACAAGCACCCAAAAGAGAGTGGACAGACAAGGGAGAAAGGGTCGAAAGGATGAGAGAAAAGACGGAAAGAAAGGCATAGTGAGAGATAGACAACAGGTTCTAGAGGACTCAATTTTAGTCTGGCTTCAACCCCGTCGACCTGTCCAGCTTGGGTGTCCCTACCAGGAGCAGGGAAGCTCCTTCTGGCATAGCTCTCAGGGTCTCTGAAGCACGCGAACCACCAACGAATATGTATTTACTGTATGTCAAATCTTTTAGTAAGCACTTTTTATATTTTCAGATTTTTAATCATTGAAGCCTTTGAAAAAGTGAGAGAGTTTGGGTTTAACATTGCTTTCTACAATTTTTCAGTTATTAAACACCTGGATGACAAGCATTCAGCAGATAAGGGAAAAATGATGAGAGAAGAGAAAGGCATAGTGAGAGATAGAAAGCAGGTTTGAGAAGAACTCAGATTTGGTCTGGCTTCCACCCGTCGACCTGTCCATTTCTGGTGCCCCTACCAGGAGCGCTGGCATAGCTCTTGGGTGTCTTTGGAGAACGCAAACCACAAGGAGGTATTGTGTTTAGATAATGATAGCGATTAAATTACTTTTATAGTCAGAGGTAATGAAGATTAATAATGAATATAGACATACATGATGATAAGGTATTGAGTCAAGTGGTGGTTAGGAAAGAAAATTGCTTACCCACTTTATTAAATCTTTGACAACTAATAATGGTTATTGAATCTTTCGTAACAAATCATTGCGGATCTGTTTTTTATTGGCAAGTCATCAACAGCAAAAAATTCATCATGAAATAACAAAAGCCAATGGTCCTATTTTCTTTTTATAATATGTTTGTATGGTTGAACAAAATACTACTTTCTCAAAAATAACTAAATGTTTAAAATATGTCTTTTTTTATTCAGTTCAATAAAGAAATTGACTAATCTATTAAAATAGTGTTGAGACCTCTACCGCATCTTGACTGTGGAATGTTTTTAAGCGTGCCTGACTAACCTCGAAACAATCAGCCTGCCCTTCCAAAGAAGAAATAATATTGACTGTACCTTAGCGGAACTTAGCAGTAGACTTGCTATTTAATTGACTGAGCTTTGTTGTATAAAAATCTTAATTCTAATGGAGATAAAATGCTACAAGGATAAAATGAAATAAAATTTGACTTCACATTTTGTTTGCAGGAGGAAGATAAAAAAAAGTAATTTATCTGTTTGATGATTTAATTGTCCAAGAAACAATGCAGGTTCAGCAGCAAACAGCATACCATAGAAGGTATTTACTTCCACAAGAAACTGTTGATGATTTCGTTGCAACGTACAGTCACCCTAAGACTGAGCAAGTAGTAAGAATTTATATGTATCTGCATGAATTATTATGAGTGAGCAAAGGGGATTAATTTTTTGTGTGGCTTATTTAGGCAGATTCTAGTTTCGTTTCATGCCATTTGGCGACTTGAGGTTCTTTCTACTGAAATGCGCCAGTCTGTAATCAAACTTTAACGTTTTCAACTCTTTCCTTAAACGCATACTTCGAAGTCTAAAATATATGATTTCTACCAAACAGTCACGTGAGAGGAGGTCCCATGACATGGCGAGCTGCGCATGTGTGGATCAGTGTGAGCTCTTACGCTATGCTCTGGCAAACTTTGAATTAGCAGTTAAGTGTAAGATATTGTCTGAACAAGTCTTAAGTAGTTCGGCACAAAGGACGAGCTCGCGTGCCTAACTAATAGAGACTTTGAGGACCACATCTTCGTTAAAACTAAGTCACTTTCAACTTTTGGAGGTCGCTACCCATTGCCATATTTATGTTAACTAAGTGTCAAAACACATCAAATTAATTTTAAAATCTTCTTATTGTACTTTTAAGTAAAACATTAATGTTCAGTTTACGTATTCAATGTACTTACCACAAAACATTGGCAACCCTTGAATAAACTATTGGAGGTTGGACAATAGTTGAAAACTACTGGAGGGTATCTCCAATTAGTTATTGGAGGCAAGAGGGAACTAATGTTTACACAACTTAGTTTTAACTCGAGCAATTTTTGGTCCTGCGGTGATCCACCTATTGACTTTAATAACTAATTTACAAATAACAACCTGAGGGGTTGTCAAAAGTTTGGTGAAATTACGATTTTTCTGTTCCGAATCGAAACATCGCGTTTCGAAGTGACGTCGGCCGTTGGCAATTGCTCGAGTGAGTGAGTTGGGGTCTACCGTGTTTTCTACAATATTTCAGTTATTAAACACCTGGATGAAAAGCATCCCTTTCTCCCTGATCTATCCACTCTCTTTTGGGTGCTTGTCATCCACGTGTTTAATAACTGAAATATTGTTCAAAGCACGTTAAACCCCAACCCAACTTAACCCAACGACAAGCATCCAAAACATGTAGGACAGATCAGGGAGAAAGGGATCGATAGGAGGAGGAAACAGACGGGAAGAAAGGCATAGTGAGAAATATGAATCAGATTCCACTTTTGTCTGGCTTCTACCCGTCGACCGGTCCAGCTCGGAAAGGCAGATGACGAATTTCCTCTCCCTGAGGTGGAGAATAGTACAGACACAACTTCCAAACATGACAAAACAAGACGAGGCAAATTTACGTCTAAAATAAGACATTTACCACCTAGTACATCGAGCACATCGAGTGGAAACACGGGTGCAGGTTTAGGCGTGACGATCAGCGCCGGGTTAACCGATGGTTTTCCACGATTGGAACAAAAATTCGACACAGCCGGGCATAACGAATAGGAAGAATTACACCCAGAAAACTTGAAAAGGAAAAATAAAATCATTGAGGCAAGGTAATTGGAATTTTGACAAGAAAATGCAATTGTCTTAAAACTCCTTGACTGAAATTGAGTGGCGGAATCAAAACATTCAAGGCAGTTTTGTGAACATAATCAAGAAAAAGGCTGAAATTGTAATCCAAACATGTGCTAGCAATGCTCGGGAGCATGTCTCAGAAATCTTAGGGCCAATGGTGTATACTCACAGGAATATTCCAATGTAAAAGGACATTTGTGCTAATAAAAGAATGTTTATTTCATAAGCCTTACATATAATAATATAATGTTTATGTAATCGGGGAAGATCCTGATAAAAATTTGAAATCTCAATTTCTTTTAAATAACCGGCCTCGCGGACGCCGCCAATTTGCAGTCTTCATTAACAAACGAGTACGAGATTGGGGGGCACGTCGAGCACCGAGAAATTAGGATGCACAGCTGTCATACATGGGACGCGATGCCGGCATGTCAGGCATGGGGCTGTTCCGACCGAAACGATCAGGGGAAAGACGTTCTTGGTTATGGCAAATCATTTTTTCAGATCCCCAAGCCATCGAAGGACAAAAGTTTGAGTTGTAGATGGCACAGGATGAACGGTCAAGACTTAAGTTCGCGCAGCACACGGTTTGTACAGTTCCCTGCCATTCTTTTTAACGACCATAAATTGTTTTTTTAAAGTTAATGATAATTAAAACCACACTACGTCCATACATATGTTTGTTAATGACAGTAATTGACGATTTGAACTAATTAAGAATATGACAGGTAAGTTAAATGCAATTTCTAGCCAATTTACCAATCTATAGATATATTGATAGACAACGATTCAGCGAATCCTACTCGTGTACACTCGTCGTTGGTTCGCAATCAAATTAATTTCGTACACTCTGATCTGAAACATGAAGCTAGTTTACTTTTCGTATGTGTTTGGAGTTATAGATAAGTTGTTTTTCTATTTTATCTATTAATTTCCATTATTATCGCTGTAATCTTGCGAAAAATTACACCACGTCAGATCAGTTCTGTGCCCAATCATTTGAAATAATAAAATCATGAATGTCTAAATTAATCTGAGTGAGTTGGGGTTTAACATGCTTTGAACAATATTTGATAACTGAAATATTGTCCAAAGCACGTTAAACCCCAACTCACGCACTCATAGTACTGTAACATGGTATGTATTCTTTACAATGCGTTTACATATTGGGTGTATATGTATCATCCCAACTGCGGATCCGCCCGATCTTAAGATGGGACGCGTCCCAACTTGGGATTCCAAGTTGGGACGTCCCATCTTAAGATGGGTCGGGGGATATTAAAACATGTTAATAACATTCATATTTTATAATGAATTGTGTAAGTAAAACATGTTTTTAGATAATTTTGTTCTATTCTTTTCACATCTACGAAGAAAATTTGATTTGATGTTCATTTACTTCACTTTCTGACTCGGTTTCATCTGTTATCCAATACGAACGATTCAACACTACACAAACAATTGTTCAAAGTCCCATTTGATTACTGATTGAATCACATTTGTTAAGCGACATAACAAAATCAGATCAATATATAGATTTATATTTAGATAATAGTTTTCATAAGTTTTCAAACGACCAGTACATGCGTAGATCGAACAGCTGTAAACAGAGAGAAACCAAACGGCTCCACATTTCACAGAGACATATTTGTTTCTTAGTTTCTTTACAAAAAGGTGGTATAAACTTTTAAGAAACAAAGATATGAAGTTATTCTGATAAAGATCCAAGTTTTACATCACTAGTGATACATTACTTTTTAAAAAATATATATTTAAAAAACGTACCTGATACAAAAAATGAATAATCCATGCAAAAACCTTCTATAAGCAGAAATTAAGGTACTCTCCATCGTTACAACCCAGCACTGAATACACTGAATGTGTCAATGAGACAGCTTGGCATGACAGAGGACGAATGATTGGGCACCAGTTTGCCCACCGTAGGTAGTGTTAGGCTAAAACAACATATGGAGACACCATAAGCTCATGTTGTTTTAACAAATTATTATCTTTTTTATCTACTTGGCGACTTGGTTTATTGTATCAAATGTAAAGAAAATTAAAAGTTCCTATTATCAAAGTCTGGTTCCCCAACATTTTAGATATTTTCCAATATTCCCTAGTAAATCATATCAATATACTTAAATCTATCTTAAGGCCGATAAATCTTTGTCACAGAGTGTTGACGAATTCCTGATAATAACTGTTTATCATTTCATAAATGATACCAAACGATTTTTAAAGCTCTTTCCTAAAATGTGTACCAAATGTAAGGTAGACAAAGCTTGATATAAATTTGAGTTTAGTATTAATAATCGCAAATGTATATTTCCATCAATGTACTTGATATCTTAATCATTTTATGTTTGTTTCAGGAAAAGAATTTATATACGCATTTGCTGCCTGTTTGTTCATCCTTTTTCCTTTTTGTATATATATTCTGAAGTTTTGTGTAACACATGTTTTATGGAAATTAAATACTGTTTAAATCATAGTAGTATACTTACTAACCATTATATGATTACACATATTGCATATTCTCAAACAATGAAATATGATAATATTTTACAATAAGCAATGACATTTTCAATATCAAATTTGTATAAGAAATGACATTTTCAATATCAAATTTGTATAAGAAATGACAGTTTCTATATCAAATTTGTTTAAGCAATAACAATATGAATCATTTAGTCCTCTTAATATAACACATTAGAACATGTATGTCAGCACAAAATAACTCGATAATTGTTAGTTTATCAATAAAACTTCGTTGATGTGTATTTAGAAACCTAATGCCTTTTTCGGGGGGACAAGTTAAGTAGCATATTTAAGATAACAAAACATTTAGTTACGTAAACTTTAATTTGTAAAACAACAATATTTCACTGAAATGTAATTCTTCCCTCTCACCTAGTCATCTTATTTGACTTAGTTGATCAGTTGATCAACTTATTAGCAGTAACAACACACAACAATTCTCTCAATTCGACGCTTCTAACAAGCCTAGACAGACGCTTGTACATATAAAAACAACCTTTTCATACTGATAAAAAGCATATGTTACCTCTGGTTAAGTAGAAAAAAACTAATTTTACTCAACTCTGTACCCTGGTTTGTGTCAAAATATCTTGTGAAGGTAAACAAAGTTTATTAATTAACTCAAAGTCAACAAACTCCGTTTATAATCTTCTTGTAGTATTTATATGAAATGAGTTGAAATGTTTTATTTCTAATGATGTTAGATTTCATTCTGGTTACTTGACATAATAATCGTTCTGTTTATGAAAAAAATATTTTGAATATATTCAGTTTGGCCAAAAAACTTTCATCGAATAACAATACAATAACAATAAACATAAACATTTGATCACGTCTGCTTCCTATCAGTGATGGGGGCCAATGCCTTGATAAATATGAATGATAATCTCATTGACTAAAACAACAAACGCTCGGTGTGTACCTCATTGTTACAAGCGTGCTCATGTACAATTGGTACCCATTCTTGTCACTAATTGGAAGGTGACACACAGGTATTAGTGTCATAACCGAACCGGATGTTTACCAAAATACCTTCTTTCGGACCCCCTCTCCCCCCTCCACCCACCCTACACCCTTCACCCTTCTCTGAACTACCACGCAGGTATGTTTACCATTTGCACCACGACCCTGATCAGATTAGGTTCGATCGAAAAGGAGGCATAACTGGATTTATTTACTGGACATCTTATAAGCATTGACGGAACACCACTTATAGGTTAGTGTTTGTGAATTATGTTTAAGTAACATAAAGTCTTAGATTCTACTATCAAACACAATGAGTACATTGAAATCATGCTTAACGGAACGGTTTATGAGTAAGCATTTGAACTGATTAGAAGGCATTAGCATGAGTGGGTTTTGAGTGTATATTTCTTTTTTTTATTTGCTAAACATGCTGTCACAATTAAACATTTTTATCAATTTAACAAAATAATTTATAAAATTTTGTATAAGAATTACTTTTGAAATCGTATTGTACTATGATGAAAGACTCGTTTGCGATGAGAGATAGATATGGCCAATAAGTCATGAAAATCAACATAAAATCAAAATATCTTTCGAGGGCCTTAAAGCGCTTATCTAAATGATACATGTTATCATGTTATTGCTAAATTCAACATTAGAACAATAATATTATGAACATGTTAAAGTATTCCCCGTCCCATCTCAAGATGGGACGTCCCAACTTGGAATTCCAAGTTGGGACGCGTCCCATCTTAAGATGGGACGCGATCCCAAGTTGGGATGATACATATATATTCAGTGTTATCATGAAATGAAGTACTAAATTGCTGTTATACATCAAGCACCATGCCCGAATTGAGTTGACACATCTGTGCATTGGTATTTGTTTCGCCATTCAATTGGCAACTAGGTAAATATCCCGATGTTCATCATGTAGTGATATGTGAAAAAGTAATGATAAATGCATTGTATTTGTATTGAACATTTACCTACTAAATGTCACTAACTTTGAATGAAATTGATAAGTGTATTTTTTTATCGACTTAATGATGATTCATAATGTATGGTATGTATAATTTTTATTTTATATAAATATATAATCATTACAGAATATGTTGTCTTTCTTTTGAATTTCTGTTTGATCCTTTTGTAAATACTCATTGAAATGAAGAAAGGGATAGCACACAGAATAATTCATTGGGCACAAATATTTGGAATTAAAATGTCATTTTGTAGTTAAATGATTATATTGACACTCTTGACCTAGACTTACCGGGCTTGAATGCGCGGCGCGCTCTGATTGGTCCAAATAAAGCACTACGCCACTAGGCTCAAATCAGTTACATGAGCTGTTGTTGTGATTTGTGCATTGGACCAATCACAGCACGCGGCGCATTCAAGTCCGGCGAATCTAGGTCATGAGTTTAAACTTCCACGACGAATTGACGGAAATGGCGGCCCGGAGACGAAAAAAGTCTCAAATGACTGATTTAAGGCATAGTTTAGTGGCAAAATGACATGTAAGGGTTACTGGTCGCTGATACACTTCCATGCATATACCACAAGTTAGGAAGTAATTCTGAAGCTCGCCTGCTGTCGCCATTTTGGATCTTAGGTCTGCAGAAAGTTACAGGTTATTGACAAACTCACATTCAAGTGAGGATATATGCCATCATTACCATTGACATTGATTTGACTTTGAAAATCTGAAATCACTTGGTAAAAACAATACACAAATACCTTTTTTAACAAAACACCTAATTAGCACCTGAAAGCAGAACAGAAGGGGGCCAGTGATCACTGAAGCATGAGTCCTGCTTGGTGACGGAATAAGCAGAGTCCTACTCCCTCCAAATAGTAAAACATAGCACACAGTCCGCTATTTTTACAGTACATTACATATATTAAAAGTGAAATATTGTTCCAAGGAAAGGACTGGACACGATGACATGAGCACTATCTCCAGCATATGTTTATAAATTATGTCCTTGCCCACTGTTGTCACAAACATCATACTGCGTCCACAAGTCTTTTGTTTTATCATAAACAGATATCCATCATGCAATCTCATACCGTTCAATTAAAAAATAAAGTAATGGTCTCTCAGTGCACCTATTTGATTTTTGCGTCCAAGGCTTAGATACTTAGGGACGTCAAACTTCCTGTCATAATGCTGATATGCACATCATCACTTAGTATATCTTTCCAACGTTCAATTATTATGAAACAGAGAAAATGTACAATATTTTTGCAGCACGTGATGTACAATCCAAAATTTGATACATTTACAGACATAGGAAAAACATGACACATTAACTTTTTGTTATATATTACTGTAAAATCATAATATTTCGCGGGGGTTTAATTTTCGCGCAAAGTCATAACGCGCGAATAATAAACCTCGCGAATTATAATGACAAGAAACACTAAGGAATAATCACAAAAGAGTAAGATGGTTGATATTAATTTCATTACATCATTAATGATTCATCATCAATTAAACCTACTCACGATTCACCAGTCACAAGTCAAGTCAATTATCACAATGATTGAATAAACAATACCGCACTTTCCGGTTTGTCTGTTATAAACACAGTTCGTTTGTTATCACAACACTCGACAGTTTCAGGTTCATAGGTGTTAACTCAGTTACATAAGTACTAGTTTATCAGTTCTCACAATAATTTATGAAAGTTCATCATTATTCCATCAGCTGCGGCCATTAAAGTGCGAACATTAATAGCACCGCCAGCCAGTCTAGTTTTACGAATCCAGTTTTCAATTTCTTCTTCATGATCGCCAAGCTTAGGTCGCTGACCCCTAACGGCCTTGACCAATCGGCGTGGAGATTCGCCTGTTCGCGCTTGATGATGCAAGAAAGTTTTTTTCATGCTTCGAACTGATGATTCGCTTACTTTCTGTTTCAATTCAGAAGAAAAATTTCCTTGATGCTTTCATAACACCGTTTTCAACAGCATACAATGCAATCTTTGCACGAATTGTTTCACCATACGTGCTGTATTCCCCTCGTTTACGTTTTGTGTTTGACAAGTCTGGCATTCGTTCTTCCTCTAACAGATCAACTGCAGTATTTGCCGCTACAATGGCGTCAACTTCATTTTCACACTCGCACTGACTTGGATCCGGGAGACCTGGTGTCTTGGGTTTAGGTGCCTTCTTTAACCACATTCGTAATGCCATCCTGTATACAGAATTCAGAGCATGAAATAAAATTATACTTTCAAACCTTATATACCAGTCTATGAACAATTGAACTTCTCAACCAATTAGCATTTCCGGAGGATTTCACCAAGGCTGTCCGGATGTTTTCCTTGTTATTACAAGTCTTTAGACCGACAGGTAGGTGTTGAAATTACATTGGCCATCCCTATAATTTGACAAGATGTAATATGCGCGAAAAATTAACCGCGCCAATTGGTCACTTTTGGTAAATGCGCGAAAATTATGCCCCTCGAAAATAAATGATTTTACTAGTACTCAAGTTTTTCATTTTGTACATTAAACCTTTGTACCAGGTGCACATGAACCTTTCAAACCTTGTTTCAGCCAGTATCCCCTAAGCCAGTGGACACTGGCATTAGTGAGCACTGGCATTATGAAACGTCCGCTTTAATCAATCTGAAGATGATATGTTGAAAAGTATGGAAATAAGCAAAATGGTATTCTGTCAATGAAATACTCAAATTATTTACTTTATTCATCTGTAAAAAAAATACAAATGTTCAGTCATTTTATTAGTAAATGATAAACATTGCTAAAAATTGTGATAGCCAAAATGCATTTGATAAGTTAAGTCACTTGAATCTTTGAATATGTAAATATATGTATTCATATATAGCCACAATTATGATTATAACACTGATACTACAGCCGTAACAGTTATTCATTCATGAATCTTTAGGAGACCTAAGCAAAGGAAGTGACACTATATGTTAATGTCACAGAATTAAAGGGTTTAGCCATGATAAGATAGAAAAAAATTCAACAAGTTTTAATAACTATCTGGGAAAATCATATCCTGATGTGTTAGTGATAACCACATATGTATGGAAAATCATATCGTGAGGTGTGAGTGTTAAACACATATGATATTTTCTATTTAGAGAATTTTTTTGGTTTTTTTATGGGATATTCAATACCGATTTCAATAAGATATGGCAACTGACAGTTGTTAATCGAAGGTAAGTATATGTATATGTATATATGATCATTTTCGAAAACGATTATAACAAGGCTATGAATACAACGCTGGAAGGCGGACAGTAAATGTTCAGCAAGACCAGGTTCGTAAACCCTGATGTGGTATCTTTATGATTTAAAGCTCAGAATAAAGGAATTGATATATTTTTTTTTTAAATTTTCCAAAACTATTCTTATTAGCTTCATGTAACTTGATAAATACAGCTGCATGCCAAAAGTTTCACATTCACATACCTGAATATACTAGTGCAAATATCATGTAATTTGAGATGTATTTGAGGTATCGTAACGTTGCGAAAACGAAATGTATAATATTGAATTTTCAATACACATATGCAGATCCATTCTTCTTTAAGGCAAATGTTTACCGTACCCAACAATTACCCGTTACAGTTTTGGCAGATCATTGAAGTGACCAGGGTTCAAAATTCCGAAAACACTCATTTTTATTTTCTCCATAAAATCCTTTATAATTTATCAACTTCTTTAAAAATTAATCTCGTTTGTTTCGTCATTGTTATTATGTTGGTCTTAATCTCTGAGAGTCGATATGGAACATTTTATTCGACATTTAACGATATCGAAATTTCGAAAACGCGACCCCTTCTATCTATATCAATATGCCAAAAATAATTCAAGAATGGCTATTTAACATAGGGACAGTAGGTGATCCATTGTCAGTTTTGCTAAAGTTATTCTATTGACGTTGAAACGAAACCCAAATCATATGATATTTGCACTGCGACTCAGAGGTAAGTGAACAAACTTTCGGTATGCAGCTGTGCGTTAACCTTGGTACTTAATTTTCCATTTTGTGTGTTTAAAGATCGACTGAAATGACCCATGAATTAAAATTTTCGAAATCGGCCGATAAACAACTTTAATACGGCTTTTTCGAGACACCAGCTTTTTAGCACCAGTGAACAGATCTGAACGGGCCCGTGGTCACTGAAACGTGAGTGCCGCATGACGTGATAGTAGTCGCCCCTACAAACTCCTTATTGAAAAAAGAACAGCAAATCACGCTGTTTTAACAACTGTTTAAAAGTCATTCAAACAACTCCAACCTTCGATGAATTGATATTTAATATACCTTTTGTTATTTGTATTCCAAGCAAAAGACAATGTTTTAATACGCTGCTAGACACCCTATCCAATAGCATGTGTGCATCAATAACGACGTCTTCCCAATGTTGTCATAACAACCAGACTGAGTTAAGAAATGTCAGTTTTATGACAAGCAGTTGCCCATAATGTAATACAATCACCATAAAATTCAATTCTTAATATTATGATCTCCAGTTAAACTTATTGGATTTTCACGCCTTGGATTCATAAAACAAATATTCTTTCCTGAGAAATATGATGCAAATGCCACTGCAGTAAACATGTATTACATTGTTTCCCATTCATAAAAAAATACTTTAATTATTTCGAAAGATTTAAAACTTCATATCCATAAATACACAATGTAACAACGTGTTATCCAATATTTATTCTTGATAATTAGTGATAATTGATACGAAGACAGATAATGCTTTGTAATAATAAAAATAATGTGTTTCGCCTCCTCGTTAAACTATATCTAAATAGTTTATCAATTTCCATTGAAACATGACAGTGTGTTGATGAGAAAGCTCTCTGTTTCCTGAGAGATGTAAGCTAAATGAAACGTGATAAGCTTATCAACCAACTAAATGTACTTTTGTGGGTTAATCTTTTATGTTTAAGTTTCACTAATATCTGTTTCTGATGCTTCTGGGCCCAACGTGGGTGGCGGGGATTAACTGAACTTTGAAATGAACTTTGAAAAACACTGTCACTGTCATCCTCGGTTTTGGTGAGGATTTCATACAAAAAGTGTTTTGATTGGCTTAAATAAAACAACTGGTTTCAAGTATGTTTTAGATTTTCCTGCTAGGGGAGTCTTCCAAAACACGAAAAGTGTTATGATTAAAACAAAGGTTAGCATAGGAGTGTATGACTTCCGCTTTTTCTGTGTGGTGAAAATGGTCATATTTATAAAAGTGAAGAAAATTAACTAAATTAATGATAATAATAATTAAAAGTGTTCCTGACATCTGGTTTGATTTGCATGGCTACGGAAATGTAGAGGAACGAGTTAGTTATTAACTGAACTAACATTCACTAAAAATCGTGGCCTCACATACAAAATGGAAGAAAATATTGAAAGACTCGTCAGGCAAATTTTAAAAAAAATAGATCTGTTTATTAATATTTCATAACTAATATCCGTTACATGATCTGATATCTCTTACATTTGATATATTTATTATAAATATATTTTCCTATAAGACATTCTCGTGGAAACTAGTCTCGCTGTCTCATAATTGAAAGAACACTTTTACCAAGTATCTGGCAGGTTCAAGACATCTAACCAGAATGTTCTCATTTAATTTGTTATTTTTAACATCATTAACGGTGATGGGGATAAACCATTATGAACAAGTTGAATTCATCAGCGGATTTCCTTTAAATGTATCAAGTGATGAATATAAGACGACGAAATGTGAAACATTGCTCCAGTGTGCTTTTGCCTGTCTTTCCCTGTCCGGCTGTAGCATCGTGGATGTAAAGTCAGGTGATCTGTATGCAACGCAAGGGGGAAGTCTGAAAGATACAGTTCAATTGGACAGCTTCGTAATGCTAGCTGGAACGCCCTCGCCAAATACCAAGGGAGTTCGGAACCATCAAAAGCGTCAACAACGTCCAAATTGTGGTAATAAAGTCGACATTGGCTTGCTGTACTATTACTCATATGACTACTTCTTAACGAAAGGATTATGAATAGACAGAAAATCAACAATTATCAGTCTTACTCATCCTAATACTTGTTTCTTCATGTCATATTAAATACTGTAAAGGTTGTGTACAAGGCAAAGTTTTATCTTCTCTTAATATACAATGGCATTACGACTTCAAAACAGGAATTTTTTTGGATTATTTCATCATATGAAGAAGCACATTTCACCACAAATCTTTATTTCAAAGTTTTTGAAACCCTTTACGTTTGTCAATAAAATGATTATTATAATTAAAAATCAATAAAATTTACCTTCATTAGTGCAATAAACTCCAAAAACAAAGTTCATCATAAAAAAGGTTCAAGGATATCAACTTTCAAAGTGGCGACCATTTTGAAATTTTTAGTCATTGTAATTCTAATTCCAATCATACATGCGAAAGTGTAGGGTTAAGACATTCCTTTAAGTCTGAAGGAACATGAATTACAATGTTGAAACTTAGTAATAATGTTGAAGTCATTGTAGCTAAACAAGCAAAACTTTTAAAAGAAGAAAATAGAAGTTTTACATGACGATAAGCCTTGAACAGGGTAACGACACTTTAGGAGCATTTAGAAATATATGTATGTAAACTTCATTTACGAATATGTTAATATGTTGTTTTAATAATAAATTCCTTTATTGATTGACCTTATCACTATCAGAAAAATTGTCTCTAGTGGCTCAAGCAATAACTCATTCGCTATAAGTAAAATAGATCGGAATACCGGGCAAACCTCTAATTGCCCATTTGAACCGCCTGCTCTTGAAGAATGAAGCCAGGTTCACGTGCATATTGTGATTTCTGTGTGCAACACAGGTCTCATAATTATTTTCCTCAAAGGTTTCTTGGCTTAACAGTTTTGTGGATTTTTCCTACAACGATAGCTGTAATATTTCTTCACACTTTTGATCGGAAACGTGGAAACATTGTAAAATAAATCATCCTATTTTAGAATAGCTGTCATATTACTTGGACGCAGTTGATTACATGAATGTTAATTCAAAATAAAGTTTTGATTTTCAGTTCTGAGAAAATGAAACAACCTCTTCATAGAAGCAAATATTCCAAAAAAATTAAAACCATTAAGCTAATGTTGCTAAAGAAGAAATTAAGGATTAATCACTGGAACTACATGACGGGTTATTTTGATACTGAAATTTTTCAATATTTTTTATTTGACAAGAAACGTTGAAACTCAGACTAGTGAACATTCCATATGGTTATTTTGAAAGCTGTCTGAAAAGAAAAATGCAAAACAAAAAGGAAAAAAATGTTCTGTACAAAACATTAAACCAGTTAATGTTGGATGCCTAGTATTGAAGATGTTATTTTTCAGAGAACTTTTCACAGAAAACACTTTTATGCTCATTACAATGTCTAGCATATTAGTAAGTTTCCATATGTCTTCTTTCTTGATACATCATCAAGATTAATTTATTATGTTACGCTCCCATTGTGCACCCTCATTAAAATTAGATTGTTATCTAAATATCCTTCAAATAAAACAATATGCATGATTTGTTCATTAGTTTTCTCAAATTTATCGGATCACATCTGATCCAAAAATATGAAATGTTTTTACATTTTATATCAATAGTTTATTGTTAAAGGTATTCACCAATTTTCTAGTGATTTAGTTAGTTGTAGGGTAAGCAATACTTATGAAGAAAATTTCGCTGTTTTGTTGAATTTTCTCAAGTAAACAAAAGTAGTACGTGAATCGCGGACAGGCAGTGATTTTAACAAAGTATTAAATTCTATTCATAATTATATTATGTTATCTAGCACGTATTACCTTACGAGCAGTGATTCAAATAAACTATTAGATGATATTCATCATAATAAATTCAATTTAATCGTTTTGCGATTACATAGGCACTTCAATATATATCGACTTCCAAACAAACAAAATTATAATCATGTATTTCCAGTATTTTCGGTACTTTTGAAGCTATATTATTAAACATATATGTGTGCAACACTGATTATCGTTCATTTGCATTTGTACTATTTGTATAAGAGGGTTTTGTTGATTTTTACGGTAAGTTGAATCCCCAATGAGGTCATCAGACGCCTGACGTCATCAGGTCATCGAAGGGTGCATGCTTACATCGGGGTATTGGATGGCCACACACGCTACTGAGTTGAAGGTGCTTGGCAGAAAACTTCTTCTGGAAAGGTTTATATCAGGTAATCGTTTGTACATTTGGCACAAATATATTCTTATACAGTGGACATAAGGTTCGGTTCAGGTTAGTCGGAGCCACTCATGGATAAAAAATAATCTCTACCTAATTGGTTTAATTGAATGTACAAATTCCTTTGTTTTAATTTTGTCTAAGATTTGATAATTCCTCAAATGTTGGCTAGCAAGAGGACAACCCGCAGAACATTATCAGAGGCATACATTACTGCAAGTCGATCAAATACCAGATTAACCTGACTAAGGGTTTGAGTATCAGCTGAACTGTGGTCTTTATGTAGACAGATGATTTCTTGCAGGATGCAAGAAGGTCAGGGCTGAAATAGCATGATATAGAGGATTTTACTTTTCATGGGGAATTAGCACAACAAAAGGCCATTTTTCGATGGAGAGGGTTTGTTGTGTCTTGTATTACATGAAAATTAAAATTTAGCTACTACTAATTTGACATCTTCTCATTGATAGAATTATGTTTTGAAAGAAACCTAAAAGATATTGTACAAAGTTCACTTTAGACTGCTCCAAAATACCTCTGAGATTGAAATCGCACTAATTTTGTCAAATTTTGAATGACAGTACTTTGGATGTTTAGACGTCAAATTCGTTTGCAAATGAAATACCAGATAGATTCTCATCTATTAAGGCTTAATTTTTTATGTTATGTTTATGTTTATTCTTTACTTCATATGCATTGGCATCAGGGATTAAGATCAGGAAACACTGTAAATTGTTTAATTTCTCAGAG
This sequence comes from Phorcus lineatus, assembly GCA_921293015.1. NCBI lineage: Eukaryota > Metazoa > Mollusca > Gastropoda > Trochida > Trochidae > Phorcus > Phorcus lineatus. Next base: position 17,877,473 of record OV121093.1, read on the forward strand.
ATAAAGTGTATACTTATCAAATGTTGTCACCATTTTCTATTTTTTCAAGTTTGAAATGTTTTGGCTTTTGTCAACAATGTTATAAAAGGTTAAGAATAGAAACAAAAATTCGACTTCAAAATATATATTGAATTTTTTTATTAAAAAAAGAAGAATACGTGTTAAGCCTGGTTGGATGCAATTTTAAAGTAGGTGTCTTTTACATAGATAATCACTTAAGTTCATTATAACGTCTGGTGACTGTCACACATTACATTTATGTTATAAATATATTTTCTAATATCACATCATCATAAAACAAGTTTTGCTCTCTGCTATTTGAAGCCACGCCATTTACAGATATATATACGTAAGTGGTAAGTTCAACTCCTCTAGCAAGAATGTTTTCATATTATTTATTACTATCAATCTCAATTACGGTGGAGGGGAAAGAGCATTATAAACAAGTTGAATACATCAACGATTTTCCTATAAATGTATCATGTGATGGGTATTTGAGGACAACGAAATGTGAAACATTGCTCCAATGTGCTTTAGTCTGTCTTTCTCTGTCCGACTGTAATATCGTGGATGTAAAGTCTGGTGATCTGTATGCATCACCAGGAAAAGATCTGAAGGATGTGGTTCAATTGGTCAACTTCCTAAAGATAGCTGCAACGTCCTCTCCCGATACCAAGGGAAATCTGAATGATCTGGCAGTTCAGACAATACAGAGAAATCTGAATAATTCGGAAATTCAGACCATTGTGTTTGTGGAAAAATATGGAAAGACAAGGCCGCTTCGTGTAGGGACGTTTTTATCTGGTACCACATCCGCCCTTGAAACAGATATAAGAGTGGAGGGTCGTGTGTTTTCAGTTCTTTACCATCGACCAACTCACACGTGTACTGGTCCTGTAAGTCTGGTATACGAGGGCAGGTGCTTGAGACTGGCTCAAAACCCTTTACTCTTTGTGGAACCCCTGCACACCATATGGTTATAAATCAAGCGCAGGTATATTTCACTGAATCTCACAAGATGTATCGTCACCCATTGGACTCGAAGGAAAAGAAGATGACAAAATGTCTTTACACAACTGAAAAATCTTCAACAATAAATGCACTAGATCTTAATAATGGCGTTCTCTTTTTTACACGTTGTAAACATAGTGGTTTTGATATTATGTTTGCTAAACTTCCCTGGAAGATTGTGGAGACATTACGCCATGTCACAGGTCATTCTATGACTGATCTGAGTGTCGGGACGTTTGGAGATTTGAGGATACATACATGGATATACAAAGAGAAAGAGATGGTGCGTATTTTGATCACAGACAGCAACTTGACAAAATATTCAAAAGTTTGTTACGGCTCGCAGGGAATGAGAGGGAAAGCACTCCACTCAATACAGATTTATCAGTTGTACTGTTTCATAACTTATGGGCAAGGAAAAAAGGCCATTGCTAGATATAAAGTTGTGAAATATTGTCGATTAGAAAAAGCAATTGACTTAAATTACGCATCTAATTCAACATTTCCTCCAGTTTTTACAATTGTATAAACAGTACTGAACGAAATCAGACACACAATACAAAAGGACAAAGGCGAGTCTATATCAATTGAAATCCCATAGACAAACAAGCTAATAAACCGTTTCAAGAAAACATTTTATCAGTTGGGAAACTGCATTCTATTGTATCTGTTTAAATATAGTTATATTTTTTTCTGCTTTCTGTAATTAACTTTCAACTTTCCATTGATTGTTTTTGAAAGAATGCTTAGTACGACGCTAGTTATCGAGACTGTTTACTTTGTTCCTAGTCAATCAGTTTGATAAGCAAACAGGACAGTTAGAGTGCATACTCAAAGATTAATTTGTGCATGTTTCCTTGAGGGCGAAAATCAGTTGGTATCTGGAACAGTTGTATATGAGTTAAACAGTATTTTATTTCCATAAAACATATAATAAACAACATTCAGAATATATATATATATATATATATATATATAGATTAAATATAACATACTTCACATAGTCGTTTGAAGAATCATTTTAATCCGATACTAGTATTTCGTCAATAGTATTGACTCATCAGGGATGAAACGATATGATCGTTAACATCGCATTACAAGCGTTTTTATAACAAAATATACGCACAATGTACAAGGATATATTATAAATTATGCTAATCAGGTGACATCATGGTTCTTCCTTGTTGGTCTTCTGATTGACACAATCACTCTCTTATGAGTTTACCCCTTGAGCAATATGTTAATGTGACATAATCCCTTTTGTTTTTAAATAGCTCAATTGTAGTTAGAGATATATGTCAGTGATTTAAGGGTAATCATCTCATTGTTTATTTAGTGAGGGTCTATAGGTGTCAATGAAGGACTCTTCAAGTCGTAAAAGTGCATTTGAGACACTGCCCATGTTAGATTTATGAAATAATTTATAGAAAGGAAATATTTTGAAATCACCATTTGCACAAGTAGAAAGATGTTTATTTACAAATAAACAGCGGTATCTGCTATCGTTATTGTGTTGTCTGTGTAAGGTTACCCTATTTCTTAGGCATTCAGTTTTACCAATATAGGATTTTTCACACTTAGGGCACATTATTGCATAAATGACATTTTTTGAATTGCAATCAAAGTTAGATTTTATTTCAAATGTTTTGCCATTGTCAAATTTGAAAGACGAGCCTTCTAATAAATGGGGACATGTGCCACATCTTTTATTTGAACATTTGGAAACTGAAGGTCTTTCTGTTGGGTTTTGAATACCATCATATTTAGCCCTTGTTAAGATGTGTTTAAGATTTTTTGGCTGTCTTTTGCTTTTAATGATTTTATTTCTTTTCAACATTTGGCCTAACCTCTTGTCTTGACTAAGCATCGGTAAGTTCCGATGTATAACAGGGAATAATTCCGCATTGTTTTTATTATGTGTTGTCACAAAAGCGATTGTGTTTTGGTCCTCATTTATTTTATCTTTAGGAGTACGTAACTCTTCAAGAGTGAGTGCCTGTGCTTTATTTATTCCATCTTTGATAAGAGGTTCTGGATAGCCTCGCTGCAATAGTGAAGATTTTAGTTCCTCTAATCTTAGAGACCTGAGGTTTTCATTACTAATTATGGCACAGACACGTCTAGCTAGACAATAGGGCAAGTTTGTTTTGACATGTCGTTCATGTGCGCTTTTGAAATGGAGATATTGTTTTGTGTCTGTTGCCTTATGGAAAATATCAGTTATGATGTGAGTATTATCCTTCTTGATAAGTATGTCTGATACTAGTATTTCGTCAATAGTATTGACTCATCAGGGATGAAACGATATGATCGTTAACATCGCATTACAAGCGTTTTTATAACAAAATATACGCACAATGTACAAGGATATATTGTAAATTATGCTAATCAGGTGACATCATGGTTCTTCCTTGTTGGTCTTCTGATTGACACAATCACTCTCTTATGAGTTTACCCCTTGAGCAATATGTTAATGTGACATAATCCCTTTTGTTTTTAAATAGCTCAATTGTAGTTAGAGATATATGTCAGTGATTTAAGGGTAATCATCTCATTGTTTATTTAGTGAGGGTCTATAGGTGTCAATGAAGGACTCTTCAAGTCGTAAAAGTGCATTTGAGACACTGCCCATGTTAGATTTATGAAATAGTTTATAGAAAGGAAATATTTTGAAATCACCATTTGCACAAGTAGAAAGATGTTTATTTGCAAATAAACAGCGGTATCTGCTATCGTTATTGTGTTATGCACTTTTACGACTTGAAGAGTCCTTCATTGACACCTATAGACCCTCACTAAATAAACAATGAGATGATTACCCTTAAATCACTGACATATATCTCTAACTACAATTGAGCTATTTAAAAACAAAAGGGATTATGTCACATTAACATATTGCTCAAGGGGTAAACTCATAAGAGAGTGATTGTGTCAATCAGAAGACCAACAAGGAAGAACCATGATGTCACCTGATTAGCATAATTTACAATATATCCTTGTACATTGTGCGTATATTTTGTTATAAAAACGCTTGTAATGCGATGTTAACGATCATATCGTTTCATCCCTGATGAGTCAATACTATTGACGAAATACTAGTATCGGATTAAAATGATTCTTCAAACGACTATGTGAAGTATTTTATATTTAATCTATATGTGACCTTGCGTTTGAACCAATTCAACTTTTCATATATATATATATATATATATATATATATATATATATATATATATATATATATATATATATATATATATATATCCACAAAAAGGAAAAAGGATTAGCAAACAGGCAAATGCCTATATAAATGCTTCTCCTGAACAGTTGTATATAGATCATGTAGTATTTTAAAGTTCATAAAAATGTTTTTAAAGACTTAAAACAGTGAAAGGTTTGAAAGAAATAGTAGATTGTGATGTTTCTTCCAAAATATAGGTATATCATTTTCAGGAAAGAAAGACTAAATTTAGAATAACGACATTGTTTTTATCTATTCCATTTATTTCATTCATGATAAATTGTTAAGGATCATTTTGACAAGTGAACATTGCCTGGACTGTCAGTGTTGTAAGAGATTCCAGCATACAAAATATCCTCAACAGGCTCCACTGACAAAGTTTTAAAATAAATCTGAGGAAAAGTGGCAATCATCTATGTGTTGTTGTGATGTTTTGTGCTGAAACTTTTTATCTATGCATACATAATGACATATTCCCACTACTGTAACACGGGATATAATAAGTAATAATAAAAATCAATTGATATCCAGTGTTCAATCTACTTGGGAAAATATCATTTCAAACTCACGTCAGTTTTAAAAAAGGCATAGTATTGCTGCCTCGGTTTTAAGCTTGATCTAATTCTAATTCTAACTCAGTCATTTTTTTAAATCTTGATTTTGTCTTAATGAAATTATGTAAGACAGTAGCATCGTTTAGAAAACCTTTCCAGTTTGCCTTCACATGCATTTTGATAGTATTTCATCACCAGGTTTTCAATACCAACAAATAATCTCAGCCTTTACAGGGTTGCATTATGAAATCGAAGTATGAAATGCATACAAAACATATGAAATATATTCAGCCTCAGCAAGTATAACATCTAAATTATACAACATCTTTGCTTTGAAATTTTCATCTTTCAACATGAGATAGTTTTGTTATAGATATTCAATCTGCTTAAAATAGATTATCAGAGTACCCAAGATCGTAAAAGCCAGATCCATTTATGAAATCACATCAAACTCTACATGAGGATAGAATATATCATATACATTTTGATACAATATCTATTTGTGATTTGAAAGAAACGAGCAGTATTAGTTAACATAAAATTAGAAAGAATTTTGACAATAAGAAATACAAAAGTTATGTTTCAGTTTCGGCATGCATAATATAGGAAGGATACTTCAAGTATAAGATACATTTTCGGAATGTGACATCTCAACAAAGTTCATTAATTGACAGTAGTTGCCTTCGAGACGAGATGTCATACACAATACGAAAAAAAGGGAAACCAGTCTGGTATGCATCACAACACTGCGTGGGAGACTTTCATTTTGTACAAAGCTATTGTTAACATTGACGACTTTCTCGATTGTCAAGCAGTCTGATTTGATGTATTCATTATTGACTACAACCCATTCTAACGAATAATAAGTATTTCATTGCAATAATAGAAACCTTTGTGAGGAAATGTGCCCTAGTATGACCTAATTGAGTTAATTTTAGGAGAAAACACGTGCACTAGTACCTTTAACCTTAAACATTTTTATGATATTTATATTTATGTACCGGTTTATGTTTCAGGATGAGTTTGAAACATTAACTTTGCAAATTAAACAGCATAAATATATTTCATCATTATTCATCTTGAACTTGATATAAAGATGTAAACAAAAAAGGTATTCCAAGTAATGTGAAGGTAACCTGATACCCATAAAGCCTCCTGAGTGGGAATATTATAATGCTTATAGTTGATCCCAAACACACAATCCTAGTCTTGTCGACATTTGTCTTTTTCCCTTTTATTGTTAGAATGATAGAAGTCTGTAAGATATTAGAGAAAAAAAGACAACCTTGGTTTATTATTTAAATTAAATTTTTCATTAACGACCAACAAGACTAACGATTTTAAAACATCCAGGTATTGGCGCAATTTATTTCTTACGGGGAACGTTGTTGATTTCTTGCGGGGAACGATGTTGATAACAAAGGACTGAAAATTCCATTACTTTTAAGAACAATTCCTGGTTTCTGAAATCCTGGATGGATTTATATTTAGCATACATGAGGAGGGAAAGCATTCCAATCTAAATAAAAACATAGGGTGATTAGATGACGTGTGATGGGAAAGTGAACACATCTATAAATATCTTTCTTTGTCAATATTCTTAGAGAGTCTCTTGTGTTATGTGTATACTTCCATGTAAATGAATAAAAATCGGCAGAAGTTATCGAACAGAGAGCAGAGTTTGTCAAAGCAAAACACCAAATGATCCAATAACCATGAAGACAGTCACTGGCTCCACTAACGATTCCAATACCATACTGGTATATATGTTATTTTCAAGCAACAACGCAAGCAGCTGTGAAGTATCAAAAGCTACGAATAACTATCAAATAATTTTAGATCATTTGTCAAATGTTCTATCAACACATTTCCTGTGGAATTCAAATCAAAATAATTTCCATTTTCTTACGTTTTTATTCACCAATCTATCTGATTGTGACAGCAAGAACCTGAAAATGTAAATTATCCTTTTCAAATTTGAAAACATACTACTGATAATCGATCTTATCAAAGTTTTATACTTGATGTGAATATTGTTCTTACATGGCCGATCATGTACATCACATTCAGTACCGTTACACATTCACATATAAATGATAGAATTTGTAAATTTCAATAACTACACTTTACAGCTCATGGGCAAGGCTTCATTTTTCAGAAAGAATCACAAAAACGAACAACGAGGTTACAGCGGGAATGAATCTTTTGAATTCTCCGGAATTTTGTAGCAGAACATTAAAGAACTCAAAAATAAACTATACAATAACTATATGTAGTGTTTATGGAACCAAACAGGAAAGAAAATACGTGGACAAAACAAACCTTTTCACTACGCAAATACCTGAAATATGCAATATTTGATATGTTAATTCTATTTCAAAGCAAATGTAAAAAATAACATTCATAGTGCAGAAAAAATTAAAAATATGTAAAACAAGTCAAACATAAGGATACAATGTATTTCGTTCTGTTCCGGTCACTTCCGGTCTCGTTGCTATGGTTTCCTTTGTTCTAACTGTAGGTGTATTGACCGATACATTTCTCCAATACAACTCTATTTTGGTAATACACCTACTCTTGTTTGTACACCTAAACTCAGTCAGATGAAGAGATCTTAAACCTTGGCCAACAAAGGGACATGTAAATTTTCGAACCATAATTTTTTGAGAATTACAAACAACGATGTAGGGAAAAGATTTATTTAAGACAGAGGTAACCGCAGGACTTTAACTGTATGTGCCAAAGCTGAAGTTTTGTAATTAAAAAAAGCTAAGCATGGAGTTTGAAGATAAAGATTTGACTAAAATGGCATTTAGAAATAGTAGGTAGTTCGGAGTTCTAATGCGCATCTCCTAATGTCAGAGAAAACTTGATCTTGATGACGTCATTTAATGATATGCAATATTCTTCCACACGTGGATATGTGCTTCCCTGTGCGCTTTTTGAATATTCGCCGTATACATTTTGGTTGATTATTTTTAATAATCTAAATAAAAATCGAAAGTGTTGAAACCCACCCATCCAGCATCTGTTGGTTGTAAACACAGCGATCACACAATATTACGTGACACATTGGATTGAGGGTCAGGGAAACTTTAGGGGAATATATTTTAGAAAATGGTGTGTCACATGATCATGATATGTTCTATTAACACCACCACAAACTACCGACAGCATTAATAATGTTTCTAAATTTCTTTCAATAAATATTATGGGATAGGGACCAATAATTGTTCACAGAGCACAGAAACAGTTGAACAATAAAAGTAAGGGAGTCGTCGTAAAATAGTTCATTTAATTTTGAGTTCATGTGAACTGGTCATATCGAAATCACTTGTTAAATAGTTTTAGTACAGTGCATTAAACATTTGTGGGGGTTTTCTTCTGTGATGTCTTTGTAATCTAAAGAGTAGTACAAGAGAGATAAACTTAGTAAATAGATAGTAGCCTTGTTAATAACAGCTTCATTAATTTTGCGGTCTGCTGTCTATATACATATACATATACATATATACATACCTCTATAAATATGCATGAAATAGTAAAACAAATTAGCAAAAAATACACATAATGTTCACAAACAATTAGACCTTTAATTTGTCTAGATTTTTGCAGAAAGAAGTTGAAAATGCATATAGACAGTTAGTATAGTTCTGTTTTTAGCTGCGTTACATCAATGTGCGGAGAGCAATCTTGTAATAGGGCATGATTAACTCTATGATATTTCTAATGAAAAATTGATACTAGAAATTGACGCTTATTCTTGAGTTATTTGCATACAGATCCTATTTGAAAAAGAAAGGAAAGCTTTTCGTTTGCACTATAAAGTGCTTGAAATATTTTGCAAAAAGTTGATATTTTACGAATGCTTTACAACGTTACAATTGTTCAATGTTAAAACATTTTAACCCTTTTTAACGACTGGTCCCTAAGATATTCAGGGGAGCTAAGCCACTTCGTGTCCGACACACATATTTGAATATGCAGAAAATGGGTCAACCAGTAAATAGGTGGGGCTTAGCTGCTGTCGGGAGATCAAAACAACAACTAACAGTACACACCTATCTGGGCAAAAAAGTACATTTCCGCAACGAATTTCGTGGAAAACGGTTAGCTTTCTTCTGTTGAGTTGGTTTTTGATTAGGATATAGTAAAATAATTAAGTTTCTATGAATATAAGTTTTTGATCCGAACTGCCTAGTAAAAAGAAATACATGAAAATTATCAAAATGATTTATAAAACATCACTTAAGAAAAGCACTTAATCTATTTTCAATTCAAACATCAACAATAGCGTTTCAACTTGTTGAGGCTTTATTAATAATTTCACATTATTTCACTCATGAAATAAGGAATGCTCATCAAAGGGAAAATCAATACAAAGCCTTTACTTCTACCTGGAACCTGAAGTAGATGAATTATATAATTTGTATCATGTGCTAGCTTACTTAAGTCAAGTTTTCCTTTGAATGGACTGCAATGGGTTTTTTTGACATTTTATTTGTGCCAATATACCATATTTGCTGATACACATAAATGAGAAAGCAAATGATCATTCCCAGAAAGACAAATATAGTACTATCCCAACATTACAATGAATATTGAAACAATCATTGATATATATATATAGATAATTGAAATTAGGTGTCTTCACGTGTACAGACTGTAATTGTAACCTTCCTGGAGATAAAGTTGAAACATGTCAGATGAAATGGGCGATGTTATTCTTTTAATAATCACTTGTCTGTGACACGTGACTCCAACAACTCACAGATAGTCTCTGTTGGCAGTTTGATGGGAGAAGACCATTGCGCCACCTTGTACATGAAACACGAGAAGCACGATCCTGTAAGAGATGAGTCAATGTTCTCACTGTCAGTGTCAATTTCAAAGACACGGGAGAGCCGTCCTGCACGTGCATCTCGCTGAAATCAACAACATGGTCAATGCTATAATATAGAGCCTATACGAAGGGCAGCATAGCGATTTATACATAAGTAGTAAATTCATATTGCCAATGCCTCTGAAACAATATATTCCTGAGTGAGTACTTTTATTCATTGTAAATTAGAATCATGAAGAATTTCAAAATAGTCGCCACTATGAAATTGTTGGTCTTGAACCTGTTGCTATGCTTGTATGATATCCATGTTATTGGTGTTTCTTACAATTACGAAGCCAAATTATTTGTTTGATTCATATATACTTATAGTTACATTGTTGACAAATCCAAAACATTACCCAAAATATGGAAAATAAAAAAACCCGGTACATATGGATCTGAATAAACGAGTTTAATAAAACTTAAAAATAGAAAGAAAAATGTTTATTTGCTATTGATACATAGTGTTATTGTGCATGATAAAGTAATTTAAGGATGCGGTTTTTTTCTTGTATTTTATGAGGAAACTAATTTGAGAGGTTTTCCTGCTAATACACACTTTTCATGAAAACTTAACATGGAACTGGCAGCAATGATTTGCCTGAATGCTTTTTAGAGTTTGAAAATTTAGTGTACATACTTTTAAACTGAAAATAGTTTAAAGCAAAAGCATCATCATAACAACTTGTTCGTTATTCTAACATGACATGAAAAGGCTAGTCTAATGATAAAAATGTAAAAATGTTATTGAAATTAAATAAATTCATAAATTCTATCGTTTAGAAGTTGTAAAATAAACAATATTACAACAATAATTGCCCTGTCATGTGTCTCCTAACCAGAATGGGTTGTCTCTTGAAGGTGAGATTATATTATTATACATTGCACACGTTATTTTAGCCTTGATACTTTTGCATTCACCAAGACAAGCATACTTTGTCTACTTTGGTACCATACCTCAACAGTTCTGGAAACACTTTTGATGGCTCATTTAGTTATCCACGCAGGTTCAGATATATTTTGTGCTCCGATTTTTGCCCAGGGTAGTAAACATACTCACGTGTGTAAACATATTTTAGCTATGGGTTCATAGGTGTTTAATGTCACCTAAGCAGGTGGGTTTTCAGTGCTCACGTTACGTATCATTCACCCAGAATCATCGAGAGGGAAGACTTGAAACTCTCTGAAGTCACAGGAAATATCCAGTTTTATGTTAGTGCTTGGCTAATATTTGGCATGTCTAATTTAAGGGAATGTCGAAGAAAGTTGCGATCAAGCAAGTTGTTTGAAGATGATGTTTTGAATCATTTAAATGCTTCAGAGTGGCTTAAAAACTTCAGAATGAGGAGAGAAATCTTGATCTCCAAGATCTTGAAAAAAAAGTTGCGATATATTGGCTAGCCTCATCATCAGAGTACCGGATGGTTGGCAATCTCTTCAGTGTCGGGAAAGCGACAGTCTGTGCATGTGTGCATCAGGTTTGTTAGGTGATAATGAACATATTGTTGAAATAATATAAAGGGTTCTATTAACTGATTCTACAGGGAGTGTGTAACCACAAATACCTTTTCACCACTATCAACATCGGATAGCATGGGAGGGTACACGACGCCCGTGTCTTCGCTAATTCAGACATCTACATTCTTGGGGATAGTGGAGCTCTTCTGCCGAACTGGAAGAATATTATTGGCAACTCACAAATGGCTCTGGTACTTCTTTGGGACGCATCCTACCCTCTTAAGCGTTGGCTTCTGAAGTCATTCACTGGCAGAGGAAATTATACCCCAACTGAGAGTACCTTCAACTACCGACTGAGTAAAGCGAGGATGACTAGAAAACTAGTTTGGTCGTCTTAAGGGACGATGGAGGTGTCTCCAAAAGTGACTGGATGTCGACGTAGAGTTTGCCTGCACAGTGATTGGTAGCTGTGTTGTTCTTCACGAGATTTGTGAAATCTTCAACGAAACGTACAACGATGAATAGGGTAAAGAGCGACAAGGAGAGGACGAGGAAGACTACGAGGACATGCAGGATGGTGGAGAGGACCGAATCCTGAGTGCCAAGGTCCTTTGTGATGACATTGCCAAGGCTTTTATGAACGCTCTTTAAGTACGATGTTGATAAACATGCAAATGTATAGCTATATGCATTGTGAACTGATGTCATGTCATTAGCACAGTAAACTTAAGTTTGAAAGAGAGAAAGATAAACTTGTTTTTCATATTTCAAATCTAATTTTCATTTAAAATTTCTATTAAAAATCATTTGAGCATATCCCAGTTTCCTAATATCTAACTAGTAAATGCAAAATGTTATATATCCAAATAAATGAAGGAATTCCAATGAAAATGCATATCAATGGAATGTATTACATTTCCTCTTTTTCATTTGCTACATATCCCCTTTGGATGGTGAAGACAACAAAACATTGTATATGATATCATTTTGTTTTATTCATAGCAGTCTTTGAGATACTGATGATCAAGGTCCATAGGTCAACTATAACAAGTGGTTTCGTGATCACTTTCTTTAATTCAATTAAACCAACTCGTTGCTGGTTATCTTTGTTATTACAACACATGACTTTGTGTTAAAAGGGAAATGGTAACCAAATAAAAGTCATTGTTCATACCTATGAGTGTTTACTCTTTCTATCCCTAATGATATGTATTACGAAAAATAAAAATAAAAATATATATTTATTTTTGTATCAAAAACTAAAAGTAGGGAAAGGTTTGTATTAACAGTTCGTTCACAGATTGTAGAAGGTGGTGCCATCCCTCGTGTCATCTGATATCCACCCGGATTCACCTCCTTGTCCCTCAGAATACGGAGATGAGTGCATGGTAGCGGCCCCGTAGTTCACCGGTGGTGTAGAAGCTTGTGCTGGCCCACGCATTGCTCCCATGATCATTTCCATCATTCTATATTGGTGTTCTCTTTCCTCTCTTCGCTGCCTTTCCATCTTTTTTTTCTAGGTCCACTCTCTGTTTTTCTAACTCAATCTTCTTGAGTTCAAATCCCATGACTTTATCCTCTGGCTTCTCTTTAGCTGAACTAAACCCGTCCACAACCGTCTGTAAAGCTTGTTCCAATCTGGTTTTTCGAAGATGCAGGTCTACTTCCCAAAATGGAATTCAGTTCTGTAAAATATTTACATGTTTACCTTCCTTTTCAACTTTTCGTCATGCTCGTTTTATACTCTCTATATGATCTCTTCAGGGTATGGATTCTAATTTTGCATTGATCAGTCAATTCGGTTGCAAAAGTCCTGTACAATGATCTGCTGTTTGTTTTAGGATTTTCCAGCATTTCTTCTATCCCATTTTCGTCCCAAATTGCCAGTTTCTTCATCACAAGAAATGAACTACTTCGCCTCCCGCAACGATTTCCCCTTTCTTACTTGTCATTTTTTCACGTCTGCTCCGTTTCAAGTCTAAACATTGACTGGCGGTACTTTAGCTAATTAAGCCCGAAAGGATTTGGCGGGAGAGTTCTAAAGGTAGGGATGATGTAAGATTAAGGCGAAATTTGCTAACTCTCAGTGAAGTTGCGTCCGTTCGTTGAAGTTTACTCATATGACCAAATTTGCATATGGCGCCGTATAAACAGGGCTAAGTTCTTATCACTCCCCTCTCTAATTTTTTGGTGTTGATACTATGCACCGAAGGTAGTTGTCCTAAACTTGATGTACTGATTTTCTGAATGAATTGATATACTCTGTACCAGAATCACCAACGCTCTTATATAATCACCAACACTCTTAAAGGGTCAACAACACTCTTAAAGGATCATCAACACTCTTACAAAATCATCAACGCTCTCAAAGAATCTTCTACACTCCCAAAGAATCATCAACACTCCCAAAGAATCACCAACACTCTCAACGAATCACCACCCTTTTAAAGAATTATTAACACTCTAAAAGAATCATCAACACTCTTCAATGATCATCAACATTCTTAAAGGATCATCAACACTTTATATTACAATAAATGAAAAAAATCATTGTGGGAAACCAAACTATGTTCCTTGATATTGCTAAATCATATACATCATCTAAAATATTGATATATTCAAAAGATACCATAAAGGAAATAAAAGCCACTTTTAAAAAAATTGTTGTTCACGTGAAGGATATGACACACTTCATTAAGAATGGTGATGCTTCTAGTAGTGAACTGTCATGTTTATTTGTTCACATAATTTGTACAAGGAGTTCATAGCATCTGGCTATTGGATCAACACACAATGGGGGCAGCATACCACGCAGAGGGCTCATTCTTGAAACGCCACAAACGGCATTGCAAAGGTTACATTGGCCAAAACTTTTGTTGGTGAGTAAAATATTTGTTATTAGTAAAAGCAACAATTTGTTCATTACATAGTCTTCTATGAAGTTTTTTTTTTTAAAAACAGATGAGCAAACTCTGCGAAAGTGTTTGCTGTACATCTAATATATGAAATAAGAAATCTCTGTTGACTTTTTGAAGACACTAAGTCTAGAAATTCCGATTGCATGACATTCTGAGGAGATGTGGAATCTTTATGTATCGCTTGCAATTTTACTTGCATATAAGACTTGAGAAAAAAACCAAAAAAACCCCCAAAACATATCGTCATCTATAATGCTTTTTAAAAAACAAAGAATACACTCTGCAAAAGTATTTACTGTCCATCTAGTATATGAAATAAGACATTTTGAATTTTCAATTGAATTCACACTTGGGTAAAAATGTGAAACATCCTCTTCACAGGTAATTAAGAGCAAATATTCGTAGAATGAAAGCCATTAGACTATTATAGTTATTGAAGCAAAATAAAGATTAAGCACTGGAAACATATGATTGTTTATTTTATTTCAAAAGTTTGAATTTGTTTTAACAAGAAACGAAACTCTGGTGACTGATGAGCATTCCATAAGGCTATTTTGAATATTTTGAAATCCATCTGAAAAAGTATTGCAGAAATGACAAAAATGATCAGTACAAAACATCAACCAGGAGGAAACATGATGAAAATATAAAACATCATTATTTGGAAATGATGAAAATACAAGAATTTGATATTTTTCAGTAAAGTAATTTGTTAAAGGCATTCACAAATTTTAAGGGGTGCAACCACGCAGGTAGGTCACGATACGATACGTATCTCGATACAGCAGCCACGATACGATACGTATCGTGATACACAAAATAAAAATCACAACAGAAAATTATATGAAAAAAATGGTCAAATACTTTCTGTTTGAAAAGGATCAATTTGAACACAAATTCCATGATCTACACTTCACATTGGCGGAGTGTTTAACATTTGTGACAACTGACAAATACATAGAAATTCAGGTTGAACAGATATTCGGTTTCAATTGTTTAAACTTTCAAGAAAACAAAAGTGTCTATAACATATTTTTCGGTTGATTTTATTAATTTTGGTTTTATATCAGTTAATTTAAAAAAATGATTAAAAATGTAATTGAAACATTATTAAAAATCCAAGTGATCAATGATCATGCCAGATAATCCGGTCATTCTAAAGCTGTTTTGAAACTTCCCGTTTTAGGCTAGATGATGCTATCAAAAAATGGCCGAATGAGCTTAGATGGCCACAATATCGAATTTTAAGGTGAAAAGTCCCTTCTTCGCTTAAATCTTCTTGTTTTTCCAGTGGAATACAATGGCAGAAAACTGTCAAAAAGGATGTGATGGTATATCGTCGTTGTCAACTACGAATTAAGTAGGCTAACATTGAAATCGAACATGGCCTTGCCGATCAAGCGAATCGATCTGATTGGCAATTTGCTTAACTTTAATATAATAAAATTATTTTTATAAAATAAATAAAGTTTGAGTGTCTTAATTATATCTAGTACAGTTAGGGTTTATATCTATTTATTTTGGTAAAAATTTACATTATATACGCTTTGCATTTGAAAGTTTTGGAAGAAATATTCATTGACCATCACAGAACAAATATTGAAACATTTGAGCAAATACAACAAGTTGTTTAATCACAACGATCTCATATTGTATTGCAGAGAAATTTTTAAGCATTTAAGGAAAGTTACGAGCTTAACACAAACCACAAGATTAATCTACTGGGGAAATGTGAAGATTGATATGTTTGAAAAGGATTTAATGTCAGTACATTTTGTGCAAATTGTATTGTAGAGTATCGATTCACTAGCAAAACTGTATCCCGATGTATGTTAAAAATCGAGATGCATCAGTGTATCGGTGTATCGTTTCACCCTTACCAATTTTCTAGTTATTAGTTTTTTCTAGTTAGTTGTAAGTTAAGCAACACATATTAATGCAATTTTGCTGTTTTGTTAAACTTGATCTCTTTCAATTAATATCAATATAATGAAATGTTATTATTCAAAGTTTTTTATACAACAAACTTTTGTTTGTCATTAGAATGTTTTTTGTATGGTTAAGTGTCAAGTGTCTTCTTTCTTGACGTGTCCACAAGATTGATTACTTAAGTTATGCTATAACTATTGTGCACTCTATCACCCTGCACCGATTTTTATTTAAACCTTTCTTCAAAGTGAACAATACCAATGGCGTTAAGTAATTTATGAACTCAAATGTAACGGACCACGTCTGATAAATTTTGAAAACATCATTATTTGGAAATGATATATAACCAAGAATGGGGAAAATGTTTAGATATGTTTCCAGTAAATAGTTTGTTAAAGGCATTCACCAATTTTCTAGTGATTTAGTTAGTTGTAAGGTAAGCAATTCCCATGAAGACAATTTTGCTGTATTGTTGTGTTTTTCAAGTTATAATACTTTTGCCTTAAATTGTGCTAATGGACCACGTCTGTTAAATTTTGAAAACATCGTTATTTGGAAATGATAAGAAAACAAAATTGTAGTTGATTGCAGTACTAATTTGTTAAGACATTTTCAAAGTTTTGTTGAATTTGCTACTTTTTTCAATAAAGCTTTTGTCTTAAATTGTGGTAAAGAATAGCTACGCATATTTCACCAAATTACAACCAGAACATGAACTTTGGCTCTGATATTGGTGGACAGGCGGGAGAGTTGAGAACTTACAAGATGAGAACTAAAGTGAACACATGTAGGATGTGAATCGCTCACAAGCAGTGATTCAAACAAAGTTTTAATATTCTATTCATAATTATATTTTGAAATCTGATTGATTTGAATCAACGTAAGTGCGTAGTAGCCTAAAAACAGCGATTCAAATAAGCTATCAATTTGCAAAATTATAGGCACTTCCATGGACATCGACTGTCAAACAAACACAATAACATTAATGCATTACCAGCCTTATCAGTATCTTTGAAACTATTCTTTTACACACATATGCGTGCATTACTGGATTTCGTTCATTTGCTTATATATCATCCTTATATAGGTACAACATATACAGTGTATAAAGATGCATTGATTTTTATGTTAAACTTAAATATTTGACCATTTTATATTCCCTGATAGCTGGTTAACACGTGTTATTACGCTTGTTAATAAAAGGAAAAGTAACACACAAGAACCTTTAAATAATCGCCCGTATACTCTATTTCTTTCTGAAGCATTTGACAGAATTTATATCTAAAAATTTAATCTTCAGTGGCCCAGGCAGCTTAAAGGAATGGTCAGTCTACAGTCGATCAAATATTCCCATTGTTTAGCTAGATTTATGTTGGGAAGATATATACTGTCGTTATAATTTAACATTTGTATGTATCCATTCAATTGCAGAGAGGGTCGTAGATCTATGAAGCATATTGTAGAATTTAAAAAACAAACCATGTAAACTATTATTGTTACTAAAACTATTATTGTTACTAAAACTATTATTGTTACTAAAACTATTATTGTTACTAAAACTATTATTGTTACTAAAACTATTATTGTTACAGGACCGATACTGACCGTGCTTGATATAGGATGCGCTCATCTAGTTCAGAAAAGTATTATTGGACAAATTGTTATATATTAACACTAGTATTCAAGGAAGAACAACACCGTAGTTCGAAATATTAATTACATGCAATTATCAAATTGGTACATCATGCGTTTAACAAATAAAATTTACCTAACAATGTTTCAAAATTTGAAACTTCACAAAGACTCCAATCGTTTCATTATTTCAGTATTTATTTATCCCTTCCAACACCAACATATGCGGAATGTTTTGATTTACCAAAAGTTGTATATTTTTACACAAAGAGCTAGGATTTTCATTTTGTATTGCTTCCTGAAGATAGCATCTTATTTACAAAACTGTTATCTACATTAATGGATGCTGAACTGTTTTTAAATATAATTAAGTTTATTGTTTTACTATACAACAGACGCACATACACAGATCTCGCTGAATAAGAGGTGCTTTTAGGCCGGGGGCCAGAACCACTTACCATGCACCCCCCCCCAGGACAAATTGTCACGGGTACCAAAATGTAGCACTGAGTCTGAAGTTTTCAAAAATTGATGTTCCCACGAAATAAACTCATTTGAACCCTGTCGTTTTTACATGTTTCCATGGTAACCGGTCATCTGCCAGTAAATCCTATAGAAAACAGTTTTGAGTCAATAACTCCTTTACTTTTCATCTTAAACATCTCAAACTGGTACCAAATTAAAGTATATACAATTGTCGTTCTCATTAGAAGGTGATATGCAAATTACCTCATTTGCATATTTATGCATATTAATTAGTACGTCAAGATTTGCATAATTTCTGATGAAAAACAATACATTTTTCACCTACACAAGGTGCAAAACATGTTAAGAAAATCTTTTTTCCACTTAAATCTATTCCCTCATATAAAATGACCATTCAACAATGTTTATAGTAAGAACAAGTTGTTTATTATAATTATTTATGACTGTTTCCATGACAACCGCTCATCTGCGACTTTCTCCTCTACAAAATTGAAAATGTTCATAACTCCTTTACTTTTCATCCTAATCATCTCAAACTGGTACCAAACTAAAGTATATACAATTTTCGTTATCATTAGGAGGTGGCATGAAAATTACCTCATTTGCATATTCATGCATATTAATCAGAACATCAAGATTTGCATAATTTCCGTTGAAAAATGGCACTTTCTTTACCTACACAAGGTAAAAATAAGCTAAGCAACATCACCATTGCAATTAAATCTATTCCCACTCATAAAGTGATCATTAAAAAATGTGAACATGTTAGAATGTACTATTAATTATAATCATTAATGACTGTTTCCATGACAACAGTAAGCAGAACAAAATCATTGATTTTGATTGATTGATTGATCGGGTTATAGTTTTAGAGAATTACATGTGAGTATAACTCTTGAGGGTTGATTCAATTTGAGTATATTTTAATGTTATGTCAATATTGCTAAGATATATTAATGTCATAAAGGAGAACTAATTTGCATCTAATTTGCATATTTTGAAGTTGGTAATTACTGATTAAGTATTTGGTTTTTAATAGTATTAAACATATAACATGTGTAGGAAAATAACATTTTGTACTTTGCATTGGTTACTTTCGGCTTCATTTTATGTGTACACTGAGACCGAGTATAAATAACTATTAATCAGTAATCATAATACCTAATACATGTACATGTAATAAATGTTCCTAATTTGCATATTAATTCGAAAAATCATAAGAGTTCGGAACAATAATTGACATAAAATTATGCAATTACCAAGGAGTCATCTCAAGGAACTCTATGTATTCTTTGTACCTTTCAGGTTCACATATAATATTACTATTAATGACTAGTTGTATGTAAAACACTACATTGGCAGCCATTTTTATGCAAGCAGACGATGATTTGATGGGTACATTTTACCAACTTTACAGCTTACCAGGGCCGCAAAGGTAAGTAAAAAATCATCATTTGTCAATATGTTTAATCATGGAGTTCACAAATATACATGACCATTCAAATATGCCGTTAATTAAGCTAATTTCCACAAAAGAAGTTTGAGTAATCAGACTTCCCTCCTCACAAACTTTTCCTATTAGATACTATTTTCCTTACAACTACCCGTTGTAATTCAAACCTTTAGGGACCTGAGATGAATAGCTGTGAAATATGACATAATGATAAATAGCAGTTAAAATTTCCATAAAAATAATTCTTCATACCCTTTAAATATGTATTTATCTTTCTTTTGTTGTAGAATCATGCTGAAATGGCCCACACAAAGAGCTCAGGGAAGAGATCTGCAGAATTTTTTTCTCATGTTTCTAACAAGAAGCAGCAGATATGCATACTTCATTATGAACAATCAAAAAGTGACTCTTTCACATTCCTTTCTGATGTTAATGATCCAAATGACAGACTTCAGTATTTACATGATGTACGCAAGAAAAGACTTTGTGAATCAATCAATTCTAAACATAGAATGCAGTCCTCACGTGATCTTATACCAGAAGAAATCCATGACAACTATGGCTATCACAGAGATTGTTATCAGAGGTTCACTAAGAATCTTGATAGATTACAAGGTGAGAAAGGAAACAGTGTAAAAGCAGACAGTGAAGAACACTTCAGTCGCAGACGTTCAAGAACTGACACTGTTCTTTTTACTAAAGATTGTATATTTTGTAACAAAGAGGGTGTTATTGCAGTGAAGCGATCTGGAACTTGGACCACAGAGAGTACATCAACATTTAAAACAGATGGATGGAAAACCATTCTCGAACTTGCAGAGCACAAACATGATGAGTCCCTTTTGAGAAGGATAAGAGGTTGTGATCTCTTTGCTGCAGAGGCACACTTTCATACCAGCTGTCGAAAAGCATATGAACGAAACCCTGCACACTGGAGGAGTGAGGACAGTCAAGCTAAAAGAAAGCAAGTAGAACTGGAGAATGCGCATAGGTTTGCTTACAGTAAGGTTTGCGATTGTGTTGCAACTGACATTATCCAGGATAAAAACATAATCAAACTTACGGATTTATGTCACTTGTACATATCGACATTGGAAACCACCCGGTATCCCAATCCAAACTACAGGAGTGAGAAACTCAAATCTAAGCTTGAGAACACATACAATGGAAAAATCGCCCTCTGTAACCTTAATGTAAAAGGAAGATTTACATCTCATTTAGTTTACAGTTTAGACATGAAGATAGAAACAGCTGTTCAACATGCTTTTATGCTTGGAAGTAAAGATACTATGATGGAAATGGGATCAACTTTGAGGAATGCCATCACATCAGCTTATGAGAATTCTAATCCATTGCTTTGGCCAATAACTGTGAACAACATTAGCAATGTAGATGACATTATTCCAAAAGAATTAACAACTTTCCTTAAATATGTTATCACTGGTGAGAATGCTGAATCATCAACGCGTGCTGACAGGCTGATTTCTTCAATTGCACAGGACATATGTCGAGCAGTAACGAATGGGGAATGGAAGTTACCGAAGCATATTCTCGTTTGCATGACATTGCGGCACCTCTTCCGAAGCAAACAGCTGACAACACTGATGAACAGACTTGGTCATTGTGAGAGTCATTCATTTTCAATTGAACTGGAAACAGCTATAGCAAAGGCAGTTGAACAAACATCAAATTTACTATCTACACAGATTGTAAGAAATCCGACTGCTCCTTCTATATTTCATTCAGAATTTGACAATTTTGACCAACTTGTCAACACATTGACTGGAAGTGGCTCAGTTCACACTGCACATGGAATAATGATGCAAGAAGTTCTGATGAATGAAGGTGAGAATCATGGCGGCACTACTCCAGAGCCCTTATCTATCACTCGAAGCAAAGATCGCTCTTTGCACATGCCGGTGGAATACTTTCCAGATTGTTATGTATCACAAAGAACAAGTCCAAAGTATCCTGTCATCAACAATGTTTATCCGGGATCTGAAGGCCTTGCAAAACGCATCAAAGGTGAAAACCTCATTTGGCTTTTTCTTAGAACGGACAACCATTTTGGTGAACATGTCATTCCCGGATGGGCTGGTTTCATTTCACTCATGGGCAATACTCCAACATTGCTTACCACGATTGACTACTATCCTGTGATCAACCGTCCAATTACTGAGTACAGAACTGTACAGGAATGTTTGCGTTATGCTGAAGAAGCTACTATGGATGTTGGCCAAATGTACACAGTCACTACCTTTGACCTTGGAGTTTGCATGAAGGCCTTCCCACTGATATGGAAAAACCCTGTCAAATATGAGAAGCACATCATAATGATTGGAACATTTCACTTGGTTTGTGCCTATCTTAAGATGGTGGGGAAAAAAATGTCCGGATCTGGATTGTCTGATATCATGTTGGAAGCAGGATTGATTGGAACTGGTTCCCTTCAAGGCGTTATGTCAGGAAAGCACTACAAAAGAGCAATGAATTGCCACAAAACTCTTCTTGAGGCTCTTGAACATCTGTTGATTGAACAATTTCTTGCAGATAGAAATAAAACGAGCATATTTGCTAGTTTGACTCAGTCAACGAAGTCCAAGGTTCAGCAATTAGTGGATTCTCCATCAAAAGAAACATTTGATTGTGTCCTGAATGATGAAGCCATTGTTGATATACAGAGTGCGTATTCACAGTATCGAGAGAATGTGAAGGAAGGACAACTGGGGAAAACTGCAAAGTTCTGGATGGCTTACATGAACCATATTTGGTTGGTTCTTGCTCTTCTACAGTCAGTCAAGATGAATGATTTCCTACTTTATTCGGATTGTCTTTATCATATGGCAGATCTATTCTTCAGCTTTGATGGACATAATTATGCACGCTACTTGACTTTCTTCTCTCTGTTCTTGGCAAACATAGAACATTCTCATCCTGGAGCATCAGACCTGCTGAAAAGGGGAGCAATCAGTGTAGCAAGATCCTTCATCCCGGGAAACAGATGCCAAGTTGACAAGACAATGGAGGAAACATTTATGAAGCATGCAAAAAGTCGGAGTGGAGCGGGAGGGACTGGAGCTGGTTTACATGGAATAGCAAGTAACTATGATGCTTACCAAAGATGGATCAGAACAACTCATGAACGATCCAAATTCGTTGAATCAACCTTCTCCATGACTGACATGCTGGAAGATTCAAAGACTGGGTCCAAACATAAAGATCTCAGACCAGCTGAAATACTAAAAGGTGAGAAAGCTGTTAGCGAGACACAAGATGCAATAAAGGGTTTTATTAACCCTTTCACAATACAGGAGAAGGATCATGTTTATTGCCTGTCATCAGGGGCCCGCATACCATATGAAAATGAAAATGACATCCTCAGGGCTGAAGAAACAGGAAAGTTGTGCAAGGATGCATTCATCAATGACAGACTGAAAACAAATGACCACTTCTTCGAACCAATAAAGAAACTGAACTTGAAGACCATGGAAGATTCAAGTAAAACAGTGAAACTGAAAACGGCAAAGAACAAAATCATTGAATATCGACAACAAGGTAACATAGCTTTCCAGCTTCTTGTGAAGTCACAAAATGAAAACATGGATATGAAAGATGTCCTGAAGTATCCTTTGACACCTGTTCCATTTGCCCTTGGCACAGCTGACGGTTACCTGTCAAAAACAGACAAGTCGAAATCACTCAAGTATCTTCTTAGAGAAACTGAAAATGCTGAGACTCCACTCCCTGCTTCAGATGTTCTTGTCATCGTGGATGGCAATGCTTTATTCCATAGCATGAGGGATGTTCCATCTAACTTTAGCCATCAAACTATTCAACATGATTCCAGGAAATGTTGATGTCATATTCAGTACAGACATGTACATTGAAAACTCAATCAAATCAATGGAACGGAAGCGTAGAGGCTGTGGTGATAAACTTCTATTGCATGGTGAAAATACAAAAAAACCTGCTGATTGGAAGTCATTTTTGACCAACGATGAAAACAAGAAACAGCTGATTAATGTTGTGGCTGAATCATGGAAGAACAACTCTTATGCATGCCATCTTAAAGGTAGAAAGGTTTTCCTTATATGTAATGGCAAAGGGTACTGCTTTTCATCGGACGATGGACAGACAACAATGAGGACAGACGCACAAGCTCTTAATTCTAGACAAGAGGAAACAGACACCAGAGTTGTCTTTTACAGCATCTATGCCAAGGAAAAAGGTTACAAGACCATACAGGTTAAGACACCTGATAGTGACATCTTCTTCATTCTTCTCCACCATATTGACCGTCTTGAAGGAGTAGAAGTTCTGTTTGATACTGGGGTAGGCAACAACAAGAGGTTGATTAATATGAGTGAACATTCAAAGTCTTACACACAGGAACAGCGCTCATCTCTGCTAGGCTTGCATGCTTACAGTGGATGCGACACAACCAGTGCATTCAAAGGCAAAGGAAAGATCAAACCTATAAAAATACTTGAGAAAATGCCCAGATACACATCTGCATTTGCAACACTTGGCAATTCATGGGACCTTCCACTATCCATCATTGGACAGATTGAACAGTTCACGTGTGCTTTATACGGGAAGCCAAGGTTTGTAAGTGTGGATGAACTGAGACATTTTCTCATTCATGTAAAATGTGAAGACAAACCAATCGATGCAGCACGGAACATTGACATGGGCAGCCTGCCACCTTGTAGAAGAAGTTTGCTTCAGCATCTTAAAAGAGTCAACTTCCAGGTAGCAGTGTGGAAAATGGCAAACTTAGCACAACCACTCATACCTGAGAACTTACGTGATCACGGCTGGGACACATCCAACGGAACCACTGAACCTTTGTGGATAGATGGTGACATTTTACCACAAAATCTTCTCGGTCTTCTCCAGAATGTGATTGATTGTGATGATGACGATGATAGTGATGATGGGGATGAAGATGAAACTGTGGAAACCTCTGCGGAGGAGGAGGACTAGACTATTTGGTTGTACCTTATGTATGTTGCTTACGACATGCAAGGGACATGCTATGATAAATCTATCTTGAGAACAAGGTGAAGATAAACACGTAATTTTTCATACTAAAGAAACATAACATTTTTGTATTGATGTGATATCAATATTGAACTGTTCATGAGTATTTTACTTGTATGAATAACAATCCAATTGACTATAGCCGTAATATACTCGTGTATAATTCTTTAAGACTATAACACAGTCTCAATGGTTTTATTTTACTGATTGTTGTCATGGAATCAGACATTAATAATCATAATTGATCATTCATTCTTGCTTGAAAACATTGTTGAATGATCATTTTATATGAGGGAATAGATGTAAGTGGAAAAAAGATTTTCTTAACATGTTTTGTACCTTGTGTAGGTAAAGAAAGTGCCATTTTTCAACGGAAATTATGCAAATCTTGATGTTCTGTTTAATATGCATGAATATGCAAATGAGGTAATTTTCATGCCACCTTCTAATGAGAACAACAATTGTATATACTTTAATTTGGTACCAGTTTGAGATGATTAGGATGAAAAGTAAAGGAGTTATGAGCATTTTCCATTTTGTAGAGGAGAAAGTCTCAGATGAGCGGTTGTCATGGAAACAGTCATTAATGATTATAATTAATAGTACATTCTAACATGTTCACATTTTTTAATGATCACTTTATGAGTGGGAATAGATTTAATTGCAATGGTGATGTTGCTTAGCTTATTTTTACCTTGTGTAGGTAAAGAAAGTGCCATTTTTCAACGGAAATTATGCAAATCTTGATGTTCTGATTAATATGCATGAATATGCAAATGAGGTAATTTTCATGCCACCTCCTAATGATAACGAAAATTGTATATACTTTAGTTTGGTACCAGTTTGAGATGATTAGGATGAAAAGTAAAGGAGTTATGAACATTTTCAATTTTGTAGAGGAGAAAGTCGCAGATGAGCGGTTGTCATGGAAACAGTCATAAATAATTATAATAAACAACTTGTTCTTACTATAAACATTGTTGAATGGTCATTTTATATGAGGGAATAGATTTAAGTGGAAAAAAGATTTTCTTAACATGTTTTGCACCTTGTGTAGGTGAAAAATGTATTGTTTTTCATCAGAAATTATGCAAATCTTGACGTACTAATTAATATGCATAAATATGCAAATGAGGTAATCACCTTCTAATGAGAACGACAATTGTATATACTTTAATTTGGTACCAGTTTGAGATGTTTAAGATGAAAAGTAAAGGAGTTATTGACTCAAAACTGTTTTCTATAGGATTTACTGGCAGATGACCGGTTACCATGGAAACATGTAAAAACGACAGGGTTCAAATGAGTTTATTTCGTGGGAACATCAATTTTTGAAAACTTCAGACTCAGTGCTACATTTTGGTAGCCGTGACAATTTGTCCTGGGGGGGGGGGGGGGGGGGGGGGGTGCATGGTAAGTGGTTCTGGCCCCCGGCCTATTTCAATTAACGCACATAAGCGTGTCATTATTTTGACACATATACGCGGCTCTCGGCGTTAATGAGTTAAAGAATGTATGTGTGTAACCTAACATATATTTTACATGCTTCACATTAGTCTGATTCCTCTAAGATTGATTGTTCACTAAACTTGTCCAGTTTTGAATCAAATGGTACAAAATAGTGTCATTAGTTGCTTGAATAACGTAAAATGACAGGACTTGTATGCTTAGACCTCAAATTCGTTTCTGCAGAATATTCTCTTTAAAGACTTTATTGTTTGTGTAAAAGTTTATGTTTCTTCTTTTCACCATAAACTTCGACATTAATGATTAATAGCGAGATAAGGTAAAAAGCTTTGCTTTTTTTGGTAGTAAATGTTCACTTAAATCAAGTGTTGCTGAGACCTCCTTACATTTTGAATTTTTTGGCGTTTGTTAAAATTTTTAAAATCATTTACAAATATAAATTTCGGCTTCATAAAATATCTTAAATATTTTGATTTATAAAAAAGAAGAAATATGTAAAGCTTGGTTGGACACACACTTAAAGTATATGAAATATACATTGATAATTGATCACTAGCGTTTGTTATGCTTTCTGGTTTCTGTCACACATTCCATCTATGTTAATTAATTATATTTTCTAAAATCACATTATCATAAAATAAGTTTTGCTGTCTGTTTATGGAAACCACGCCATTGCTAGGTAAAGATAAGACAGTGGTAAGATCAACTCCTCCAGCAAGAATGTATGCATGTTATTTGTTACTTTCAATTTCAATGACAGTGGAGGGGACAGATCATTATAAACAAGTTGAATACTTCAACGATCTTCCTGTAAATGTATCATATGATCGGTATCTGAAGACAACGAAATGTGAAACATTGCTCCAATGTGCTTTATTCTGTCTTTCTGTGTCCGGCTGTAGTATCGTGGATGTAAAGTCAGGGGATATGTATTCAAGACCAGGGAACGCTCTGAAGAATACAGTTCAATTAGTAAGATTCCTAAAGGTTGATTCAATGTCCTCGCTGAATACCATGGGTGATCCGAATGATCTGGCACTTCACACAATCAAGAGAAATCTGAACAATTTGGAAATTCAAACCATTGTGTTTGTGGAAGAAAATGGAAAGACGAGGCCGCTACGTGTAGGGACGTTTTCGTCTGGTACCACATCCGCCCTTGAAACAGATATAAGAGTGGAGGGTCGTGTGTTTTCAGTTCTTTACCATCGGCCAACCCACACCGTGTACTGGTCCTGTGAGTCTGGTATTCGAGGACAGGTGCTTGAGACCGGCTCAAAACCCTTTACTCTTTGTGAAACTACTGCACCTCATATGGTTATATCTCAAATACAAATTTATTTTACAGACTCTGACAGCATATTTCGTAAACTGTTGGGCCTAAAAGAAGAGACAAAAGCAAAAACTTGTTATACAACTAAAATGTATACAAAAATTAGAGCACTAGATGTTGATAATGACATTCTCTTTTGGACACGTGAGGAAGGTGGAAGGTATGAAATTATGTATGCTAAACTTCCCCTGAAGACACCAAAGACACTCAGTAACTTCAGCCATCGGCCTATGAATGGTCTCAGTGTGAGTACATTCAAGGACGTGAGGGTATATAGCTGGATATGGAGGAAAGAGTTGAAACTTTGGATCACAGGTAGCAACATGGAGAACTATACACGTCGTTGTACCTCAAATCATGTAATGAAATGGCAAGTACTTAACACAATAAAGATGTATCAGTCGTACTCTTTCATAAGCTTGGAATACGAAAGCATTGAAGAAAGTTACTACTCTATTACAAGGCAAAAAGTCTATAAGAACTGCAGTCTCGGGGAAAATATCAACTTGAAGTATAAATCAAGCTCTGCATGGCCAGGCATTTTTACAATTGTGTAAATAGATTTAATAATTTATGGCGCGCAGCATGTGGTTCGTAGGCAAAAGCCTATGCTAATTAACAAAAACAAGTAACAAGAATAGTTTTCCTCAACAAAGGCATTCCTTTGAGACTTTTAACAAACAGCTAGGAAATTATCTCTGCGACTCATTCGTGATTACTTTTCAGCTTTTTATAAGGAAAGCTATGATCAACACTTGAACAGGTTGTAAGGAAGCTGACCCATACCTTTATGTTGAAATGGATGTTTGCTGTTAAAGAGCCACTCAGTGAGTTGATGGAGTCATGTATGCCGAACTTAAGCAATGTTGTTTTTATTAACTAGACTGTTTACGGACTCCTGCTGAAATGTTATTTTCAAGCATATCATTTCGGTAAAGTGCATTTACGAAGATATAAAGTCACAGTGCTGAACGAAAACGGGCAATGATTTCAATCACATTTTTGATTGATATGTTTTGAAAGCAAACAGAAAGACAGCAATGTAATGTTTGATAGGTTAATTCTTTTAACTAGTATTCACGTTAATTGGATGAGGGCAATCGTTAATAGATTGATGGTGTTTCATTTTGGCCAGATTCTGAAGTACGGTTCTGCGGTACCAACAATGATTTCTTAAACAAAACGACCTTTTTGCATATAATTAAAATAGTTAGTTCTGAAATCGATGGAGAACATAGCCTTAGAGATATTTTACTTTTAAGTGTTCAACTCTTTTCGTTGTGCCTAAATATTGTTTTACAGTCAATTGTGTTGTAATAAGAATATAACGTTGCTGTTTCGGTTTTTAATGTTTATCCTATCGTGACTACAATCAAAATCCATTATGACACCTGATTTTGAAACGCATTAAATGTTGGTTGGGCTGGTCTTGTAGCTTTATGTTTGATAATTTAGAAAATATTTGATTATGTTTCATCCTTTCTCTAAAAAGGTCAAACATATTTTAACAGTCTTGCTAACCAAATTGTCAAGGATATGAGGAGCCAGCATGTTTCATCCTCTGAAAAGTGTGTTTCTTAAACATGACTTTGAGTTTTATGACTATGAGTTTTATAGCCAAAGAACCATGTTTCTGTTTTGGCAATGCAAGAGTTTTGTCTTGCATCGACACATTTGGTAATCATACAACGTTCCTTAAGCTGTATAGTCTTTTTCTTAATTCCCACAGCATTGACAATTATTAAGTCCTTGTAATCGAGGTACTGATGCCAAGATATTTGTCATCACAAGGTCGTTCCAAAGAACTGAGATTGTCCTTGGCTACTTATGTAAGTGGTGAAAACGTTTAAGGGGCAGCACATATCTAAACTTAACCCCTCCTTACACGAAATTTCAGATGTCCTGAGCCAATGGGTATAGACAGGGAGTCGAAATCTTAGTAAAACGTTTATCCTGCAGAAAACAAATAGCGATAACAATTGTATTTAATTACTCACTGGTAGACATGTGTTAACCATATTCATCTATATCTTAACGTCTTAAAATTGCCAGTGAAATATAAAATTACTAAAAAAAATTAAGATTATTAGTGAATTATTATGCCGATTGGATAAAAGAAACAAATATGATCATTAGACAAACTTTTTCTTGTGAAGGTAGTGATTTCTATCCCGAAAGAACAAAATGAAAAAAGTAATGAAAAGATGTCAAGAAGCTCATCATAGTAATAATGAATTAGAACACAAGAACAGCAAAAAGTTGCAACTAAGGCAACTTTTTAACAGAAAGTAAACCATTGTAAACAGCACCAAAGTAAGGACGTAAACAAAATCAACTAGATTTCAATATGTTAATTATGAGACGTTAACCACTGTAGATCACTTTCAACATTGTAGATAAAAATACCGCTTTAGATTTGAGTTTTTGTTTATGGCTGATATGCCAATAGTTCAGTCTGACTCGGCTTTTGCTAAACATGCACACTTGTAGTTAATCAGGGAATAATGACAAACACAAAGATACTAGTATATAAATATTTCTGTTCATCTAAACATATTTTAGTTGTCATTTGTTAATGATTTGTACATGTATGTATACACACTTTTCACAATCTATCGGAAGCGTTCGGTCATGCTAAAGAAACCGATTGTTTATGTACAAATTAATAACTTGTTGGAAATTTCAGTCATATCATTTACTCTTTAAATGATAGGAATTGAAAAATGAGATGAAAGACACATATTGCTTACTATCCTTTTTAGAATTGCGTTTATTATAATCATAAAGTTGATTCAGTATCAAGGTAGAACAACAGCAAATAACAAAAATAGCTTCGTAATTGACACAACATTTCTTTATAAAAATCTTTCTTACAAACACAAATTGATTCTCACAAATTATATGGGTTCTTTTGTCCAAAACAAATAAATGATTACTGACTGTTTTTTTTCATGAATGTTAACAATCTACTGCTTCATACAAGACTTGAATATGATCGTTGGCGGTCACTTAACATGTAACTTATTTAATCATCCGATTAGTTCATTAGCAGGATGTTATGTTTTGATAGGAAGATATCTGCATATCTTTGTGTCACCTGACATTACGTATAATTATTGATGTAAACTTTAATATAAAATAAATAGAAGACTGCTTGTTTTAGAAATACCATATTGAAAAGGATTCAGCAGAAATAAAACCTGATCCCCAATGTTACGCTTATCATCAGTCCTCATTGTTTCCACATTTGTTGATCTAGAATACAAATATGACAAAATATCATCTTGCATACGAAATGATGTAATAAATTTTGATCCGATACTGGTAACATTATTGCATAGATTTTTTATTTTGCCTTGATAAAACACAGCAACGTAAATGGAATTTTCACATCTTTTACGCGGGACAAAGACACTCCTGTACATATCTCTTAATTTGCAAATAGCCAATTTATATAAACTCCTTGACATTGCTTTTATTTCTCTAATGTTCTTTAAAGGAAGGTCCGCATAATGGATACTAGAAATATGTTGCGAGTACTCAATCCAGCAAATTACATCACCATCAAGACTCAGATATGTAATTCCAGAGTGTTTTTTACATTGGTACCATATTCGGATAGGTTCACCAGTATCTTTTGCAATATGTCCTATCCTAGCTGCTCGACGCTCAACAAGAAATAATTAATGTATTTTTACACCTTCAAGTAACCCGTCTTACCTTTCTTTAAAAGACATCTTCACAAAATATATGAATACCATAAACAGATATTTCTGTAATATTTGTAATGGAGAATATGTTCAATGTTTTGATGCAGTGTGATCTAGAAATGCTTTCGGTTTAATAAACTAGAATAACTTTGCAACCAAAATGTGTCTTTTGTAAATGTTTGATTTCATCCTCTCAAAAGTAAATGCTGCAGGCAGGAGGTCTTTTAGACACAATTGCTGATTTAAAGTGGTTAGACGTCTGAAGATTGATCGGTTGTTTTTTCTTGTATATGATTTGTTATTCTTGCTTGAAAGGTTGCTCCAACACGTCGAAACTGATATTCATAGTTTATTATCAATATGACAAAACGATATCTGTCGATCAAAATTGTTTTGTCTCTAACTGGATATTTTGATGTTTTATAAATACAATATTTACATAAAAACATTTCAAAATGTTTATGCTGTAAAAGAACCCTATTGATTATAAAATACCTTCGGAAAATGTATTATGGAAGGAATTAGAACCTTATTCGTACACAAAGTTGATGATTTAACTGATAGAAATAAACTATTCGTGTGTTATTTGTGTTTGCATATTACATACGTAAACTCTGAATTACGTGGTAAATGATTCAAAATATTTACACAAAAACCTCCCCCTGTATTTGTCCTCAAAATCAACCATATTTAAATTTAAAAACACACAACTGGTAATCGATATTTTCAAGGTTTAATACTTGATGTGAATATTGTTCTTATAGAGCCGATCATGTACATCACATTCAGTACCGTTACACATACACAAAGAAGTAATAAAATGTGTAAATTGCAATTAGTATTTCATAGCTCATAAACAAGGTTTCATTTTCACGGTAGAATCATAAACACGAACAAAGTAACATCGGGAATGCTGTTAAGAAGCAAAAAAGCCAAAATCTTTTTAAATTCTCCGGGTATATTGTAGCAGAACATTAGAACTCAAAGCGTTGAAAAAACAAACTATAATCTGTTATTAACTGAAGTCTTTATGGACTCAAAGAACAAACAAAATACGTGAATAAAACAATCCTTTTTACTATGCAAATACTTGAAATAGTTCAGTATCTATGCAACATTTAATTTGTTAACTCTATTTTTCAAAGTCAAATATGTAAGTGAAGAAAATAAAGTCGGTAAAACAAGTCAAACGGAAGGATACAATGTGTTTTGTTCCTAAACGATTACTTTTCATCTTTAGATTGTTTATCAAGGATTCATTTTTTATATTGGTTTGTTGTTTTTTTAATCCATCGATTCTGTGGAGCATTTTTTATTCAAAACTAAGAATGACAGAACTAATATTATCTGATTATTAATATATTTATTAATTTTTATATTAATTTTAGAATATTTTCAATTAAAATATATTCTGTTTACTTTACCGAGTGTTTATGTATTATAACAACATTGCTGTTGCATGACCAAATTGGCTGCTGTATTTAGTCTGTTATATTGCCTTAATCATAGTTCCATGTGCATGTAGCAGTTACCCCGTCGCGCCTTTAAAGTGGCACAGTATATGTTTCATATTTTTATTTGGCTTAAATAAGAGCACACATACCTTGGTTTGATGTCAATTGAAATATTGTCAAAAAACTGCTTCTTTTCTCTATGAATGCCTAAATTTTCTCGCTATTTGATTATAGTAGAAAAATCGCCATATTGATTTTAATCAGTCAAAATTATGCATTTAATTTCATTAGTAAACACTATCAACATATCATTTTCCTCGTTAGTGTTGTAAATAAGTTTCAAGAATTACGTTTTAGTCATTGACGAACGGCATTGTCCGGTTTTTGGTCATGAATTACAACTTAAAAGTGTTTATTGTTTTCATACTGAACTGATCAGAAGTATGCTAGTCATTTGCATAACAAACCAACTCTTTTGGATAAAATATAATCATTTATGAAGTGTAACTTATTTGACACCAACAACCAACTCTGAGTCCTTTTAATAATGAAGGTTATATCCTGTACGGATACGTGTTCACAAACTGCACTATATTCTAGATTACGGTAGATTTGCTGAGTGTTGATCATTACTTATATCTGTTAATTATCTATATCAAGGAAATGGTGGTGCGCTTTGTAAATGTTTTGAAGACCCTCCGCACCGGGTATCAACTGGAATTACAAAAACCGAGATGTTTTATAATTAAGATAAAGTTCGCTCTGCCCCAATGTGTTTTGTAATAAACTACCGCCCCCGTGCTTTAACGTTATAATAGTTCATGGCAAAACTATAATTTATTACAAATATAATATAAACTAAATACAATATAGTATTTATATTGCTCACATTAATAATCAAGGAACAGGGATAACTGCTGGCTATTCCAAGTATAGAACCCACCCCCGAGTTTAAAACGACATATAGTTGGTTAAAGCTTTAATTACTGCAAGTTTTTTCATATATTAAATTTGGAATTATATTTTCTTCTTATTTGTTTCTTAAAAACTTAAACAAACGAATTAACACCACAAAGAATTATGGGTATTGTTTATTTTGGAAGCGTGATGGTGGACTAAATCCGGACATCTAATTTTTCCTGCTGTCATAAACGTTGAAGGTGATACTTTAATCTCTTAGTAAGCAGACTGTTGCGGCTGTACACCCATAATTACTTAATTATTAGGTTGACCTTATCACATTGTAGCTGGTAGAGACGGTCGACGTGAACCAACATCACAGTCACACGGGGCGCCGTGACCTGACGTGAAACAAAGCGGTCACTCGACAGTCGACAAGCATTTTTTTTCCATTCTTCTTTCTGGTAAATAGAACTAGATTATTCAAAACTAGTCTCAGACTGCAGACTTAACGAGGTGGGTGATAGACTGTAACGTTGCTAACTATTCTTTGTTCAAGTCTGGCTCTTAATTGTAATACTGACATGAACTTCAGCTTGTTTGAATCGTTATTAGTACATGAAGATTAATATTACCGGTACATTGACCAATAAGCTTTCAAATAAACCCCTACCACAGCCTTAATTTCGGGGGTCATTCTACAAAGAATACTTTATGAAAATTCAGATCACTGGCATAATTGGTCTCTGAAAGAAGGTGACAGAAGATTTTGAGTAACTTGCCACGCCCATATTTGAAGTTAAGTCTGATGAGCTAACTTCAGATTTTAAAATATTTCTCTATATGTCCACATTGAAAACTGTGGCCTAAATGAGTTGTCAATACAAAGGCGTTTTATGGCCCCCAGTTGCTAATTTGAGTGCGGCATGCAACAAAAGGTGTATAATTACATGATACTAATTGATGTAATAAGAATTGATTTGACCTACTATAATATTTCTTATTAAAATGACGCTGTGTATCAACTTTTTAATGGAATCATCAAAATATCATTGGTTTAGTCCGAATACACTTACACAACAACAAAAAATAGTTTCATTAAGTAATCAGATTTATGTTTTCATATATCAGAACAAATGAATTTCTTTTACATATTAGCTGCATACAGTAAGAGCTAGATCGACATAATAAGTATAGTATATACTGCTAGAGCTTTCGTGTTAATTTCTTTAAAATTGAAAATAAAAAAAAATCGCCTGTAAAATGGATTGCCCTATCGTTTGTTTTGGTTTAAGTTGAAGGGCTCCTAAAAATAAAAATAAATTGATAGAGAAACGAATTGTCAGATTGGAGAATTGTAGAAAACGAACAAAATAAAGTCAAATTGTACAGTAAATTGGGAAAGTCATTCACGGACAGAACGCCAAAGGGCAGTTGGGAGTGTTTAATAGAACATATCTTAATATTCTTGAAAATTTGTTTACATGATTTGTCTGCTATGAATAAAGTTCATAAAGTGTGAAAACTATTTATTCTTATAGATTTTATCACTAGCGCTTGGGGTCGATAATATGATTTTTTATTGAGTTGAAACAAATTGTTGACATAGTTTGTGATTTTCACTTGACTATCTTTGTGTACTTGCTACAGTTTCAATCTTCTAGGCTACTTTTATTCAATTTTTAATTTTCTTTAATTGAGCAAGTCAGTTAATTGTTGTTTTAAAAATAGTTTTGTTAAAAAATTATAGGAACTAGCAAGGGTGGCTTAAAAATCAGGCTCACTGTATTTTACAAAACGACATATTTTTAATAGCACATTAATGCAAATACTCAGAATTAAGAAGTCATGTAATCAATATAGTAATAGTATAAGTTATAAAACCCAATCAATCATCTATTGTTATTGGTAATGGGAATACCATTTTTTATATGAGAAATAAATTGATTTTAGTTGTAATCTTTTAATAGTTCAATTCTTGTCTACTGTAGCAAGAAGAAGAGATCCTGTGGGTATCTGGCAACGGATCCCTTTAATCTCATCTACTCGGGATCCGTTGAGGTATCCGGTGGAATCCGGCTGGAATCTGGATCCGTTAAGGTATCAGTCACCGGATTCCAGTGTACCATATTTGCAGGGATCCGTCAAGGTATCCGTTGGAATCCGGCCGGATCTGGGATCCGTTGAGCTATCCGTCACCGGATCCCAGTATACCAAATTTGCAAGGATCAGTTGGGATCCGGAAGGAATCCAGAAATAGGATTCTACTAGTGTTTGTCCTGTGCGAGATGAAAGGTTACGATGGATGCGTGATTACGAGGGGGCAGGGGGGAAGATCGGATATATCGTCATTCAATTGTTATGTCATGAAAACACTATACATTTATTGTGTGATAAAGTACTTTTTTTGATTGTTCTAACCGTTAGGCATCTTAGAATAGGGAATAATTTAAGACTGAATTTCATGTTGAATTGTGTATGACGTTTTCTTCCATTCTAAAATAACACATCATATATACACATTTCCATATAATAACATTTGTTGCTCACTTATTGTGTATAAATGTACTCGAGGTACTTCGGCTTTTATCAAAGTAAGGTCAACATGATATTGGCCCGCTGCCAGCAGTTCTTACCACTTTTTGAATTAGATGATTTAGAGTAGTTATCACATTAAAAATTATGAGAATATGATTCTGTTAACCAATTTGACCACCACTCAATTATTATGATTATTTGTTTAAACTGCACATTGCTATTTGTATATTACTTCTAACATTGAAGCCCAAGTTTTTCACAATAATGACAATATGATAATAGTGTTCAGTGTTTTATCTTTGATAAAATTAAGTGAGTGTCTTGTTTGAAAACCTTTTTACATTCCATCTAGCCAAACAGAGTTAGAGATGTAACAGAGAAAGAGATTGTCATTTCTTGAGACATTGACAGTTGTGTTCCCTTGTTC
Source organism: Phorcus lineatus (assembly GCA_921293015.1). Taxonomy (NCBI): domain Eukaryota; kingdom Metazoa; phylum Mollusca; class Gastropoda; order Trochida; family Trochidae; genus Phorcus; species Phorcus lineatus. Next base: position 17,913,909 of record OV121093.1, read on the forward strand.
CCAGACAAAAATCGGGAGCCTGTTATTTACCGATTAGGAGATGACTATATAAAAACATGATACAGGCTACACATTTAGATATAACATTATATCAAATCAAATATTCTAACTGTAAATTCAATATTCTGAAAATGAACCAAGTGTCGCAGTTTCAGAACACAATGTATTGACTATTCTTCCGGCTACTAGTTATTGTGAATATATTTCTTGATGTAGGAATATCTATCACAGGTTCTTAAAAACAAAGTGTAGTCAATTTCATTTCGAAATCAGTAACAGGCACAGTGATAAAACAAACTTTGAAATATTGGCCCCTAAAAATGCCTTAAATGAAACTCTCATTCATGAAATTTCTTTCACTATTTTTTCCAAAAATATTGTCCAATTTGTTTAATTTTATTGTTCAAATTCTGGTTATGATGTGTATGAATATGTATAAGTTTGATGTCAACATAAAGCTAATAATCTAAGAATTGTTGTTTAGCTTTCCCGTAAAATACGATGTTATAGGTGAAAACGATCTGTTTTAATGGCTCCCGCTTTCAGCCCCTTCAGTCTATGTATTTACATGAATATAAAATAATGTTAATTTATTGTCAACGAATCATGTTTTTAATATTCCTTTCCGCAGTGTGGTTCTTTAAATGCATATGTAAAGACAGTCAGAGTTTCACAACTCATCTCATCTGATTGCAAGATATAAGTTTACGTCTACCTCTCACCTCTTATGACAGTGTTTGTGATAAGACGAACATCCTGATACCTGAGTTAACACTGTACACGTGTCGTTCGTCACCCCAATGCTTATGTGAACATAACTTCATTACCACTTCACTATGACGTGAGGAGAGTTATGTACACACTACGTGTAGTTGTCAAATATCCAGGTTATACAATATGTTCTATTTATATGACTATCTACTAAACTATATATCTGCACTCTTTCTCACACCATTCGTTATATCATTAATGATATGAGTCTCTGAAAATCACTATTTCTTAAGTTTATATACTTTACATATATTCATTGGTAAACGACTCTTGGTCAAATGACAGCAGGGTTGAGCTGAAACAAATTTAAAGCTATTATGATATATTTCGTTTCATACCGCTGATTACATAACACAGTATGTTTATCTCCTAAATACAATCCATTCACTTCATGCTTGAACATGTTTATTATTACAGTAAGAGATAATGCACGAGAAACGGTCTCCTAACTTTCTTAACGATATCTAAAGAGACTAACCTTACAAATATAACATTAAAATTATAGAGAGAAAACAATAGCTAAGTTGCCGATACACAGTTAAAGCTCGCGTTAAGAACAGGTTGTCGTTTTATTGTGCACTGGTGATCGAATGATGTTGAAGTGTCATTTGGGTTGTCAAACTGTTGAGTATAGAGCTACAATTGAAGAGTTGACAAAGTTTATCTTTCAGTCAAAAAGACAAAACCCAATGTTGAATCAACCACACTCACTCCTTTATTTATTCATGTTATTAAGTTTTAGACTCACTCAAATCACTATCTGCTACATGTAAAATTGTAAAAATGGCCCGATGGCGTCGAAATGATCTGAAAGGCAGCACTGACGAAATGCAAGTAAGGAGATATGAACCCAACAGCTGAGGTTGTAAATGCATTAAATTTGAATTTGTGTATCATTTTTTTGGAGTTATTGTGAATGTTTGAAACTTACTTTCACTATCAAAGACAATGTTTTATTTTTCAAACGCAAATACTGAAAATAGAGCCAATTCCGTAGCACACCAATGATAAACTTGTTTTTCCTTAATCAAAATCCTGTTCTATAACATTGTTTACCCAAATTTTGAAATATAAAAAGAACCCACTAAAAAACTTTGGAAAATGACAAAAGTTTCTAATTGAGTTCGTTTATCTTATGTGCATTGTAAAATTGTTAAGTATTTTATGTAACTTATAGTGACCTACAGTTAAAAATAATTGTTAATTTTATGGCGAAATATGTTCGTGTATTATCATCGACATTCTATTCTTTGAAAACTAAATTCATGTATGTTTACAAAGCTTGTAAAATTGCACAGACACAAACATAAATGAAAAATTTTGATTTTAGTTAATACATTTTTGTTGTTATTTATCAATGATTTGTACATGTATAATCAAGTCTATATATTAATGCGCAGAACGTCCGTGTGTATCTTTAGCTCTTGCTGTATCACTGAACTATATATTGAACTCACAGTTGGAATGAATCCTACCAAAACACACAATACCTGAACCTCTTCAGACAGGTGTCTGACTGTGATATCACTAACTGTATCATGTCAATCGTTTACAGCAATGAAGTAGAGCTCAATATATTTCCCCTTTCACCGTGACTTAATTTACAAGGGAGTCATGTACAGTTTATACTTGCATGTTCAATTAACTTTAGAATCATCTTCTATGTCGAGATAATATAGTGTCGAATCGTCAACTTAACACAAAGATAAAAATTGAATTCTTAACTTTTACACTAATGTATTATTATCAAACCTAGCACTTTATTAATATTTCACTTTCATCAAATAATCTTTGTAATAATAAATCTTAAAACATGTTAAAATGGTATTAATTACCAAAATATCCTACACATCTAGGGAACTGGATAGCGCAATGGTTAGCGTGTTCTGCTTCGGATCTTAAGGTCCGTGGTTCGAATCCGGCCAGTGGCTTAGAAACTTAGAGAACTGTTCTATGCGCTGTCAGGTTTGGGTTCAATTCAAGACTGAATTTCAGCGCAGTACCAACCACGGTTCACTAGTTCCAGCTGCTGCTCGCAGATTTCCCCACCATGCATAGCCACAATGGTGTTGCGGGCTTTCTCCCTGCAATAATACAAGCAACCGTGATATAAGTGAAATGCTCTTGAAAGGGGCGTTAAACACTACATCATCTTACCATGACAGATTGAGGCGTTTTTATGTCGGCACTTTAAATGCAAATAAACAATATACAAATTAAGATTTACAAATTTTATCATCTTCATATTGTCTCATCAAATTTAGCAGGTTAGGTACATTAACGTAAGGGTGTTTAAGAAACCCGAAGTCAAAATTAAACAGGTTATGAACCTCAATAATAACAAACTGTTGATAAAGTTATGTTTTGTAGAGAGTTAACATCTAGAGATGAAGAAGTTATTGGACAAAAATGCCCCAGGTCTGCCTAAAGGGTTTTGATGTCATCCACATCAATTTCTTAATTTGTTAGCGTCTTATAAATCCATGAAATATGTTGATATGTGTCAGTTTGATGAAATCAACATGTTTTGTTTTAAGACTGCTCCTCGTGCACTAGTTTAGTGTGAAAGCATCAGTCAGATGAGTTGACACGTTGCACCCGCCTGCTTCGTCAAAGATATGACCTCTGTTGATTTTGCACGTGTTGCATGATTTTAACGTGCAACTGGAAGCCTCTGTTTTTCTTAAACAATCGAAATAACAGGCACAGTGTCTATAAAACTTTGGTATGTGATTACTTTCATATTTCCAATAGAAAACAACTTTAAATCACTGATTTGAAATATGAAAAGACTGTCTCAATCCCGTATTGATCAAATATACAATTAAATTGATTTCCTGTTAATTATTTTAATACGGAATACACAAGAGAAATGTTGCAAACTTAAGTGATTTCTTACTTTTTATTTAAAAAATCAGTTTTAGAGCTATTCAGTTTACAGTTCTTTAACAATAATCGTGTCTCCTAATGTAAACACAGAAGAAACAAATTATTATTTATTATAAAGCGTGTTCACACTACATTCAAGCTTCATCTAATTATGATATTCTTTTATACTTTGTCTTACATTATAATCTGAACCCAAGCCTGATATTATGTGATTTTTGTACACTTGTCAATAACTATGAAGAAAGAGGGCATATTATAATCTGTAAGAAATGCAATGTGTCAAAGTAATCCTACTTGTTTTGTTTACAAAGACAAAGAAAGGTTTAATATGTTGAAAAATGAAGTAGGTAATGAACCATTCTCATCAATTAATTGTATATCAACACACATGAAATATTCGTTTTGTCCCCAAAGGAAGCTTAATGATGGTTTTTCTGCATCTTTAAATGAAATCCGTCAATTAAGATTGTTATTTGTCCCATACTTTACCATTTACCATTTATCGGGAATATGTAAGTAGATTCTCTGTGTTTGCCTCTTTTGCACGCCCCAGTCACGATTCATTGTCCAGTTTTCGATCACAAACCCTGACATTATGTGATATAATGTACTGATTCTTCAATTTATAAAAAATGATAAATACTATCTATGACCTACAAACTGTTTGCCTTGTGTTTAAAAGAGTACTTAGCCACGCAATTAAAATGTCTCCTACGTAAGAAGGTCGTCGTTGTAAGATTTTTCATGAAAGAAATGAAAATGCATGGTCGACAATTCTTTATTTGCTGTATAAATTACATTTCTAAGGAGAATTAAACAAGAGGAGAGAGAAAACAAACCGCATGCGCAATAACAGATGACCTGGGTACAATTTTTAAAATGAATATAAAGCTTTTACGTATTTCATGACATTAACAACAATCATTGAAGTTTTCATTGTTTCGTTTGGTCCTTTTATTTAACACTATATAAAATCAACATATCCAAACAAAAAGCATGGTTTGCTTTCAAAAAGACAATTTGTAAATTTGCTCGTTATATCGTTGAACAATGTTGACATTTCTTTATATAATCATAATAATAACATCTAACAGTATAACATCTGACACTTTTGCACTGATTGACCCGCCTGCGTTATAAACAGACACGGCTCTGCTCGTGTTGCACGCTTTTCACGATATATCTGTAGCCGTCTGCCTTGCAAATTACTCGACAGTGTTTAAACATGTTGGTCATTTTTGTGATGTCTAAAATAGGATACATTCAATAAATAAATATGATACCAAATTATTATACATATAAATATAAGTATGTTTCCACATTTCACATATCGGTGGCGGTCACTGTCCTCAACAAACCTAATAGTCGCTGTGAAATGTAGTTCGGGCTCCTGACAGATTCTTTCACTGTCAGAGAAAATTTAATCATCCTTTACATTATGACGCAAGTGATACGTTTCTGGTCGTCAAGTGAAAGAAACATTACAAATATCTTTGTATGAGAAATCTACAAAACTGTAATGACAGTATTTATAAAAGGAGACCTAAAAAAGGTTAGATTTAATTTCCCCAAAAGTGTTGCTAAACTTTAAAATGCCCCTCCTCGCACAAAGCGTCTATTTCTCTTTTTACAAAACTATAACTGTCATTGGCGGAAAACCTTATTATCACTGTTAAAACTACATCTTATTACTTTGAAACCTCGGCACTGATTCTTCAAAAACGACAGCGGAGATGACTCTGCATGAACTGCACGCTTTTCACGTGCTACCCGGAAGTTGTTTATATTTGTTACATAACTGAAACTTCAACACAACCAACTTTGTTTGAACGTCGAGCTCTTCATGTTAAACATAAACGCAATTAAATAAGTCATTCCTCGTTCTGTCTCAAAATGTTTTCAATAAGCTAACATAAATTATTAACTTTACAGGCATTGAACAATTTTTCTTGACATTTAGTAACTTTTCACAAAATACCAGCCGCGTCGAATTTAAAACTACTGCAAATTGACAGCATCAAAAATAATAGTATAGCCTTTTTGTAATGAATAATTAATCTCAAGATAGACAAACGTTCGGATGTTTAAACGTTTGGGTCTCTTGCGCTAAAAGTTACCTATCCATATTCCAAACTTATGTTTGATGATACGATTTTAATATGATTGTGAAACAGATTGGTCTCCATGGTTACACCTGTGTAGCAACATTTAGCATTACTTGAATGAGCTTCATGCACAACTAACCAAGTCTGTATTTGTGTAAACCTTTAAATAACGACACAACACACAGTTTGTCTCCATCTAGACACAGACCAGCTGGATACCATAAACCATCCTTTTCTGTCAGAATGTCTCTGGTAAATATCCCTGCACTACTGAGATGAATCACTTTGTGTGCGGCACAGTCAGCTACAAGAATGTCTCCTGTACTGGTTGATGTGATTCCACGTGGATCTATCAGTGCTCTGTCTCCAGTAGGTGTGTATGTGAATACAATGTCACCAGACCGTGTCAGACAGATGACAGACTTCAGACCCCAGTCAGACACAAGGATAGTGCCTTGTCTGGTTACATGTATGTAGTGAGGATTAATGAAGCTCTGTCCTATGGCAGGAAGTGTTGTGAAGGTCTTCAAGATGGTTCCCGTCATATCAATCAGATCCACAGAGGATGGATTATCAGAACCTGCCACCAGTGTTGACTGATCGAGAGTAGACAGACCCCTGTACATCTTACTTGTCTGTATTGTAGACAGGAGTTCCAGGTCAGGAGTCACAGCAACTGTGATGATACGTTGAGACACAGGAAGAGACACAGCTACCTTGCCTTCACTGATAACTGTTAAACACAAGGGATAACCAGACACTTTGAGTACACTTGAACATGACTGTCCTCCTTTAGTGTAAAATGATTTCAGATGTTGAGAATTACAATCAACTAAAACTGAGACTTTTGTTCCTGGTATTTTCATAACCAAACCATCTGTGACAAAACAATCGTCACTCACATTCAGTTTAGCGTCGATAATTTCATCTAATACAGGAGCTGCTGTCAGGTTTATGTTATCAATCTGCTGAATGTTCAAATCCACCTTGTTAATCATCACATCCATCATTTCAATATCTTTTATCAGTTGATCAACGTCGTGTTTAAAGCTGATGTCAGCTACATCTGTTCTGTCCTTCCTCTGTGTCCCTGTGACATCTGCTCCTGATCCAGACGATAGATACATCTCAAACAGCTGCGCCTCATCCTCCAACTCCAGGGCCTGCTGGATGGACTGAGACTGCTGCTGGTACAGCTGTAGATCCATTTGTTTTGTCTTCATCATCGACCTCAACTGCTCCTTGTCTTGTTCTGTTTGATCCTTCACCTTCTCAATCAGCTGATCTTCCTTCTGTTTCAGTGCGTCAATAGCTTCCTTTATAGTTTTCTTTATATCTGATTCAAGCTTCGACCTCCCAGTCACTATGGTTTTTGTTTCAGATACTAACTCTTCGATCTGGACATTTGTAAATTCGATTTCACCAGCCAGATCTTGTTGGTTTTTCTGAAGTTTTGATTTTACCTCAGTCAGCTGTGCCTTGATTGTGATGACTTCTTTACATGTTCTATGATCAATACTGCAACAGACCGTACACAGAGGTTTGTTACAGTCTTTGCAGAAAAGTTTAATTTTCCCCTCATGTTCACTGCAAATAAATTTCTTCCTTCGGAGAGGGGATGTTCCTGAATATTTTACAATATCATGTTTCTTTAAGTTGGGCATTATGTTGTGCAACTTCAAACATCCATCACAAAACAATGCCTCACATTCGGAGCACCAGTGTGCGGCTGGAGTTGTCTCCCCTTTTTCTTTGCAGACTAAGCAATGGTCAGGTCCTGGAATACATTAAAAGTAAGCCTAGTAGTAATGTCAATATATCAATATGAAAACATTCATGAGACAGAAAATTGGCGGCAATTATTGCTGATTAATTTATCCTTAACAATTCGGTATTATCCAGAATACATAAAGACTGTAACTTCAAATATATCATAAAAAACGCGGCTAGCTTTCTCATACAGCAAAAAGCTTTACTCGTGAACTGAATTATGATATATAAACGATAGCTAATTATCCATAAAGTTGATGTTTCCCATGACTACCTTGTGGGATTGAGTCCACGAGTCCAGTTAGAAGCAGTCCTGGTTTCAGCTGCCCCGCCCACTCTTCCACAGGTCTGTCAGGGTGAGGTACTGGGGTTTCTTGTCTACAGGTGGGACAGGGGATGGACTTGTTTCTCACAGCTTCTGCTTTAGTCTGTAGATATTTCCCCAGACAGTTCTCACAGAAGGAATGCTGACATGTAAGGGTTACTGGTTGCTGATACACTTCCATACACACACTACAAGTAAGGAAGTCGTCCTGAAGCTTGCCTGATGTCGCCATTCTGGAAAGTAGGTCTGCGAATATATATAAAAAGTTATTGAAAAATGAAATATATCACACTCAAGTGAGATTTAACGGTATCGTATACAAAGAATAATTTATTATGTAATATCTTCCCTTTTGAATTAAATCACAATGAAAAAGAAAGGTGATTGAAATGATTCTGGCGGGTGTCTTTAAATTTGCTTTCTGACCACTGACATTTGTCCTTGAGATAGAATCAAACCTGATTGAACACGACTTGACTGAATTGAAAAAAACAACACATGAGTATATACAGGGGACACCTAAACGCAAATTTGTCTATTAAACCCTTGCAAGATGCCATTCCTTTATTCTTTTAATTTTTATGAAAAATTAAGGAATAAATCATAAAAAGTACAGCATGAACATAAACTTTATCTATATTTTATTTCATACAACGAGTCAATGAGTTTTCGTATGATTAATGATATTAAGCTTCACTTTCACTTTCACAATATAAATGTAGTGAGGGACTTTAATTTCATTTAGATTGCATACTTTCTTCTTCTTTCTGTTGAAAGACACTTGAAGTAAACGAAATAAGATTTATTGTTTTTACATTTAACTATTTGATGCCTTTAAAATCTACAATAAAACAATAATTCAGCGGTGAAAATCTATTTTGACATTGTTTTATGATTTCATACAATATTTGACCCAAGATATGAAGTAGGCAGTTCGGATCAAAAACTTAAATTCATAGAAACTTAATTATTTTACTATATCCTGATCAAAAACAAACTCAACAGAAGAAAGCTAACCGTTTTCCGCGAAATTCGTTTGGGAAATGTACTTTATTGTCCAGAAAGGTGTGTACTGTTAGTTGTTGTTTTGATATCCCGACAGCAGCTAAGCCCCGCCTATTTACTGGTTGACTTCTTTTCTGCATATTCAAATAAGTGTGTCGGACACGAAGTGGCTTAGCTCCCCTGAATATCTTAGGGACCAGTCGTTGAAAAGTGTTAAAATGTTTTAACATTAAACAGCTGTAACGCGAAGCATTCGTAAAATACCAACTTTTGCAAAATATTTCAAGCACTTTATAGTGAAAACGAAAAAGCTTTCCTTTCTATTTCAAAAAGGATCTGTATGCAAATAAGTCTAGAATAAGCGTCAATTTCTAGTAGCAATTTTTCATTTATAAATGTCATAGAGTTAACCATGCCCTATTACAAAATTGCTCTCCGCACATCGATGTAACGCAGCTAAAACAAAACTATACTAACTGTCTATATGCATTTTCAACTTCTTTCTGCAAAAATCTAGACAAATTAAAGGTCTTATTGTTTGTGAACATTATGTGTATTTTTAGCTAATTTGTTTTACTATTTCATGCATATTTATAAGGTATGTTATGTGTATATGTATACATACAGCAGACCATCAAATTTATTAAGATATTATTAACAAGGCTACTATCTATTTAATAAGTTTATCCCTCTTGTACTAATCTTTAGATTACAAAGACAACACAGAAGAAAACCCCCACAAATGTTTAATGCACTGTACTAAAACTATTGAACAAGTGATAACAATACAGCCAGTACACATGAACTCAAAATTAAATGAAATATTTTACGACGACTCCCGTACTTTTATTAATCAACTGATTGCTGTGCTCTGTGAACAATTATTGGTCCCTATCCCATAATATTTATTGAAAGAAATTTAGAAACATTAATAATGCTGTCGCTAGTTTGTGGTGGTGTTAATAGAACATATCATGATCATGTGACACACCATTTTCTAAAATATATTCCCCTAAAGTTTCCCTGACCCTCAATCCAATGTGTCACGTTATATTGTGTGATCGCTGTGTTTAGAACCAACAGATGCGTGATGGGAGGGTTTCAACACTTTCGATATTTATTTAGATGATTTAAAATAATCACCCAAAATATATACGGCGAATATTCAAAAAGCGCACAGGGAAGCACATATCCACGTGTGGGAGAGTATTGCATATCATTAGATGACGTCATCAAGATCAAGTTTTCTCTGACAGTAGGAGATGCGCATTAGAACTCCGAACTACCTATATGAAGTTCAACAATTGTTTAACCACATCTACGATAGACACTCATAAAGACCCTCAACCAATCGAGCATGATGAGATTGTGCACTTGTTGATTTAACGTTCAGACTCACATAAATCGAAAAGATTTAAAACCATTCAGGCGGTCAAAATCCTGATATATTGTTTTTAAAGCATACATAAACTCAGTTAGGAAATATCTTCACATCATAAGAGTAGTAATGGCAGTAGTAGTCATGTACACTACACACAAAAGACACCCACCCGTACAGACCCTCAACAACCTGCAATGTCTTTTCATAATCTGAATAGAGTAGCTGACATTCCGCCATATACATGCTAACAATACAGTAAAATTGTATATACTTACATGTAGCACACTCTATATTATAAAACATGATTGTTTGTTTACCTCAGAGAACGAATGTTTATCATCTAAAAGGTATTCAGTTAAACCGAAAGTGAAAATAGAAACTGGCGACTATAGTAAAGTATTCATGTATTCAACTGATTTGTAGGTAATTCTTGCATTTCATAAGTTTGCTTTTGAAACGTCAGACATTAAAACTTTAAATGAACCAAAATAAACGACGTACCTTTAGATAGAATGTGACTGAACTACGAGTTGTTCTCAGCACACACTGTGTACCTCTCCATGACTGTCACTTCCCTCTCGCCCGTCTCGGCTGGCTAGCTCGCTACGAGGCCGGTCACGTGACTATCTGTGGCGGCCCTGAATGAGAGTAAAGTATATTACATTCATAATAAGTTATTATTAGATAGAATATCATACATTGTGCTACACTTATTTTAACCGTCATAAGTTTTTCTCAGACAATTTGAGATCGATTTCAATACAAAAGACCTCAAAAGTTTATGTTCCTCTCAAGGAGGTCACGTGATTATCTAAGCGAGGAGGCGAGGTGCAATCGATACACATTAGTCAGTTTTTGCAAAGAAGTTGTCATATTGTTTACAATAGGGGGAATATGTGTGATTTCTTTTATCATATTCATAATAATTGTTACCTTTGTATCAAGCTAAACTATATATAATGAAGACAACAGAGTATCTCTTTAAGCTTTACTACAACGCTACTCCACATCTCAGATCAGTGCCACCATGCTTCATGTAACAATGTTATTTCTCTCTGCATTATAACTGTCGGTTTGAAATAGATTAGAGGTTTAAAAGCAGTTTACAGAGGCAGTAGTTCATTTTTAGTTAAACAAAGTGATGTCACGAAAGCGTAAATAAATGTTTCAAAGACAATATTGTTATTACTTATATGTAGCTGGTAAGTAGGAACAAGGATCCGCTAGACTAGGGTTGATCCGGTTGACTAATGAGATGTTTTGACTCTTTGAATACATCTAGTAATAGTAATGGTAATAATAAAAACTAATTATGGATCTGCTATGAACTAATTATGTACTGACTATAACTAATTATTGGAGAACATTTGAAGAAATAAATCTTTCAAAAACCGTGGTACAAACTCTGGATATAACTTTATCATATACTGTAATTGAAAACGTGAATACTTATGTAATAGAAGACATTATAGAGAAGCGCTTATACATGTAGTCTGTGATAATTTCGATTCATACTTAGATTAATGTTATTAACTGAGTTCTTGTTAAAAGATGGAATATCAAACTTATTTGACAAAGTCTCCAATCTTCCATGAAAATATATCTTTTTTAAAAACTTTATAGAATGGGGGTTAACGCGTTTGGCTTAGAATCAATAAGTACTTGTTCCGAATTCCGCTCGGCATGTTTCTCTGTAGTAGAGAACTGTTCTACATGCAAAAAGGTTTGCGTGCTATATGCTACAAAGATTATCAGTAAAGTTAGTTAAATAATGAGACAGCTTTTACAAACAATATGTCATATTTTGTTCTATGTCCAGAGTGAGGGGATCACAAATACAATACTAGTTCACCCGTTTTCAACTGTCTAAGTGTTACCTCTTTGTACACAGTTAGGCATTAATTATTATATATCTCAGCCGATTACGGTCGTCTTATCTCTTCCATTGTTCGTTAAAAACGAAGCGTTAAAAATAATTATAATTTCATTGCATCGACAGAAAACTAAAGTAAGTGCCTATAAGCCTCAAAATAGCCAATTTCACAAAGCGTGACATTGTGCCCTTAATATCTAGCCATTTTCTTATTCTAGAAGCAAAACATTTAACAAACAATATTTAGCTACAACTTCCTATTTCATTGTCCTTCGTTCACGTACCAAAGACAGGACTGTCAAGAAAGGTTCAATGCCATTGTTGTGTACCCCATGTGACATACCACTCAAAATCCATTCTAATGAACATGTATATGTAGAAGAAATATGGTACACTGTCTACTTTGTCTGCAGTGAAGCATTCGTAAAATATTATACTACACTTGACATTTAGGAAGCTATTTCTCCCTGCATTCACCTCACAAAACATTCCCTCCAGGTTCTTGAACCTCGATACAGTCGTCACATGACACCTTGTCTTTATCAAAAGGTACGCCCTCCTGCCTGAAGAAATGCCATTTGGCTTATGGTTTAATAATGCGCTTTTGTCATGTCTCATTTTACACAGAAACGCCGAGTTGTTTATTCTGTGGCGTACAGTACACAATCACGCATTTTATATATAACAAGTCATTGACGAACGCTGAAATCGGCTTAACTACTTCAGCAAGATGTGCAGCTTAGCAGATATTTCAGTTCTTAAATGTGAACAAAGATGAAATATTTTTCAAAGATATCTGTAACTTAATCTAGTGTTTATATACAATAAAACATTGATGTTACATAACCCAAGTGGTAACTGTTTATAGTCTGTATGCAAAATAGTTCAACGTGCAGCTAGCACCAGTACCGTCGCATATTTAAAGTGACACATATTATGTTTCATATTCTTTTATGTGGCTTTAATATGAGGCAAAATGCCTACTGTTTGCCAAAATTTTGATATTTGCTTGTGTTTTAGTTACAGTGGAAACAGCCAAATAGATTTTACTTAATCAAAATTATGCATTTAATTTAAATGAATATTTGTTAAAAGATCTACTCAACACTATCAACATATATTTTCCCTCGTAGCTACTTTTAAGTCATTGGCTTGAGCCATTGTCCGGTTTTTGGTCAAGAATTACAAGTCAAACCTGTTTATTGTCTCAATACTGAACTGATCAGCAATATGATAGTGATTTTCAGAGACAAGCACTACTTCTACATAAAGTTACACTATTCATGAAGTTAACATATTTCATACTCTGTGGCCCTTTAAGAATGAACGTTATAACCTGTAAAGGTAAAAACTGCATTTTATGGTAGATTACGGTAGAGTGTGGATCATTAGTGATATCTAGAAAAAATGTATTATCTGTGATATTCTGTATCTACGAAATGATGGTCTTCATTGTAAATGTTTTAAAGGCCCTCCTCCCAGGTAATCATATGGGCATACAAAACCCAGATATTCTATATTAAGGAATAAGACACTATAACACATCATATATACACAATTGCATATAACATGTGTTGCTCACTGGTTGTGTATAAATGTACTCGAGGTAAAGTTAAAACTAGGTTTTATGTGCAGTAGGCAGTCTTCCGTGTTTATCAAGGTAATTGGCCCGCTTCCAGCAGTGTCTACGTTCATCTTCGCTCCCTATCATCATTGAAAATTAATGAAAATTCTACATGTGTGCACATGTAAAGTTTATTTGATTCCGCAGTGAGGTTCCTCAAATGCATATGTAGAGACAATCAGAATATCAGAGCTCACATCAACGCATATGAAAGCATAATATAAACCGAATCGTACCTCGGACATCAAGCTACCCGAGCCCCAACAAGTGAGTGCATGACACGAATGTCGTGATACCTGAGATTACACTAACATTCAGTTTCAGTTCTACAACACAATGCTTATGTGATGTACATACTGGAACAAAGTAAGGCGGCACAACACAAAATCTATGGGACACTATTATAATTATTTTAAAGATAGCCTGCAGTTTGAAAAATATTTGTTGTTGCCAAAAAATATCTCAATCCCAATTTTAAAGTTCCGAACATGTAATCACAACCTACCCGTTGAGACAGGGAGGTGGCGCGGAATCCCAAAGGAGGCGAGGACAAGCCACCTCTGTGGCTCACCGACGGTTGCTGACGAAATGCATTATTTATGCAGATGTCATGCCTTAAGTAGTTTTAGAGCTCAGTTTATACCTGTTTATTATTCAAATTGGCCAAACCCTCACAAACTTAATGCACTCCTCAATAGTAACAAATTCTGATATTTAAAAAACCTCTCTTTGTTCATCAAATGCATTTTTTCACATTTGTAAAAGTGTATATGCTGTTGTATGTTACTTTTTATGCTATGCATGCGCAATCTGTATCTTTATTTCTCTTTGTAAAATTGCTCATGTACCACCGTGCGTGGTTTTAGAGAATAAAGAATCTTGAATCTTGAAACAAAGTAAGGCGGCACAACACAAAATCTGGGTGGCAAAATATAGTTTTATTTCGTCATAGAGTATGCATTGGTTGCTGCATGCGACTCAGTCCCATGTCCCAGTCTGGTCCAACCTTTGGTCTTCCGCTGTCCAAACCCAGTCCAGTCTGGAGTCTCCATCTGAGATCCAAACGAGTTCTCAGTCCTCCCAGACGAGTACTCGATGATGTCTCCTCGGTTTTGGGGCTTCGTACTCTTATACTATTCTTAAAGATTATGAGAAGAAAGATAAATGATTCCAATTGCAAGACGATGCTTTTAAATGATTAGTTGAAAACAAACGTTACATGATTGATTTCAACATCATCTCTCCTCTATGATGTGTTATCTGAATTCAGAACTGGTAGCAAGCTTATACTGCAAATATTATTTGTTTATAATCTTATGTTCTTGACTTTGATAACAGACTTAATGATAGGGTCATTCTCCTGTTGTGACACGTGACATATTGAAAACAAATGTTTGCTCCAGCTAGGGATTACAAATGGAAATAGGCACCCGACATCCATTCTTCCGAAAACTCTCTGGGTCTTTTTGTATTCTTTCTTAACACCACTGACTTTTAAACTCTTTAACTTTGACATTTGATGAGTATATTGTATAGAGTCGGTTACCATGTGGATTCTAATTGAGGTCACCAGGACACAACCTTTTAAATGATTACAAATATTGCAGTTAAGGCATTCTAGAAGCAATTGGAAACTACTTACTTACTAACATTACCTTCAAGTCTCATCAATATTTTTGAATAAATCAATATGAAAAAGTGAAGTTATGAGAACAGTTAAAGGGACAGAAAAAATTATCAATTTGGGCATATAAAACCTGTTTTTATACAAATGTTATCTTAAAATAGCTGAAATATTACTAATTAGTTTGGCAGATGTCCATTGATATAACAAAGTGGAATTGCTACTTTTATCTGGAAACCAATGTTTCGTTCTAATATAGAGAACAAAAGTGTGAAATAGCTAAAATCCTGTTAACAAACGTCTTGGCTAATTAGGAATAAAAATCAAATGTTTGATGACCATGTGGTCTCAAATGTGAAATGTAATAGATCCAATAACGCTATTCAAACTGAATTCGACTCTGAATTTGCTTGACTCTGATTGGAGTTAAACTCGATTGTATCCCCTGTTTTGTTTGAGGTTTACGTATTTATCGTGAAGAAAACTGAGGAAAACGTGAGGAAAGGAACCTAACTTTAAGTTTTATGTGGCATCTTTTAAAATAGAGCATGCAATTCTGAATTGTGAATATTATATTACGAAAAAATTGTTTTTATGTTTTCACGATAACTGTAATCATATTGAATACATGATACAGGATGTCATATCTAGATAGGGCAAACTGACCGAGGTTCGGACACCACCCGAGGTCGCCCGGACTTCGGACACTTTTGACTATTAGCTGACGCAATAATATGTGCAATGTCGGCAATATATTTGTTATGAAATATGAATTTCTCGAATGTCAATTTGTTATTTTTCATTAAATAGATATAATAATAGATCGAAGGTAGTATATCTAATCGACTTTTTGCTAAAATGTACAAATAATAGATCCATGTAAGGAATTGGCAAAATATTTGCTTCAATGTAAATGTTGACTATCAGATTAGGAAATATAGGAAGCGCCAAAACATTTTAAACTATATCCATAAACAAAGATAAACAACCACATAGCTATATTTTGCTGAACATTGGTATATATGAAGGGGATTTTTAAGTAAATGTTGAGAGATTGAAAATATGTCAAAATGACCTTGCTTCGGACAGTTTTGACCATGGTTCGGACACTTTTTATATTTCACTTAAAGTGATTCATGTAAATCAAGGAATTCTACAATCAATAAGGAACCTGATTCGGCGTTAAATAAAACACAAACAACTCCAGTGTCCCCGACTACTACTGCTGCTGTACCTAGAGCTATAACAACATCTAAACCAAGCACAGAGAGAAGTCGGATCCTTGTAGTACAAGTAGATAGAGATGCCCATCTTCAGATGCATCAGTTCAACATCATCACAAACTCTTTTGACAGATATCCTTATCTTTCTCTTGATTATTATGAGTCTGCACTCTATGTTTCCAAAATAAACTCTTTGTTAATTAGTCTTTACAAACCCAGCAGGATCATCATCTCAGAACTGAACACTTCTAAAACGGAAACAATAAAACGCAATGTTAGATCAGACGGAATGGCAGCCGATGAGGAAAGAGGAATTGTTTTCCTAACAACATGGCGTCCTACTTACTCAATCAGTAGAATGTCATTACG
The DNA here is from genome assembly GCA_921293015.1 of Phorcus lineatus. Taxonomy (NCBI): domain Eukaryota; kingdom Metazoa; phylum Mollusca; class Gastropoda; order Trochida; family Trochidae; genus Phorcus; species Phorcus lineatus. The sequence continues at coordinate 17,930,868 of OV121093.1, forward strand.
TGGGGAAAACTTTACTAGCTTAGTGAATTTAACAGGTTATGGTAGTTATCCACGTGATTTAGCTGTAAACCCAACAATTAAGACGATATATGCGTGTAATTATAACAAACTGTTCAAAGTATTCTATGATGGAACTGGTTTGAGGACACTTGACACTGGTTTTAACATCTACGGAGTAACTCTGGACATCACCAAGGGTCTCCTGTACTACAGCAAGAATACGAAGCTGATGAAAATGTCCTTGTCATCAGAGATTACTAGTAGAGTGACACGGTTTAACTTTTATATTGGGAGTATGATTTTCTACCAAAATAAAGTGTATTACTCGAGCTGGTATAAACCCCCGGTGTACTGGGAGTAGTGGATGTAGAACATAAAGGTGTGTCTAGAACACTTCAGACACTGAATGTGACTGGTGTGAGTATCTACTCTATTTGTTTGATTCCGTAACTACACTCAACATGGTTAGATATAGAAGTCTGAATCTATCTATGTATTATTTTGTTTATTCATACTATTATGTTCATTTCTTGTTTATTGTTTTTGCAATGCTTGAACATTAAAATTAGCATATCACAGAATAAACAACAAGTGCAAATGTTCTTAAATTCATTTTCAAATCTTGTAATTTAAGTAATGAAGGAATGTATGGAAGAAGTTGCAATATGAGAAGCATATTTCTTCTCTCGTAAATATATTTTAAATATCTATGTTTGTTGTATTTACATTTGAATTCCTTTTTACGGGAAACGAATTAGGAAAGTCCAGTACTTATCTCTTAAAATGTAACAATGCAGGTACGTACTCATGTTGTGGTTAAAACATATAATGCTTGAATTTATAAACGTTTGATTTTAATTTACCCCTAATAAGGTACACTCATGTCCTGCTAGGATAGGCCTTGTCGCAAATCCTGTATTATTCTGTGTTTGTCGTCAAGGCTGCTTTGACTGTTAATCAAATGAGAACTCATATTAGAATTGAACATTTTTCGCTGAAGAGTAAGCTGCACAATAATCACTTGTTGCCAGCAAGGTTTAAATTAGCCAGAGATAGAAACTGAAGCAGTTAAAAGCCAAGCGTGGGAAGATGGGTTAAATCAATCATACAAGCGCATATGAATAAATTTTTAACTCGGTCACGGTAAGCTCGACATTGTAGCGCCATTGGAATTCAAATTAAAAGAACAAAAATAAGTTTCTGTATATTATATTATTACTTCTTTTTTAAAATATACCAATTATGAAAAAAATATAAATATATTTTTTTGAAATAACGTATTGGTGTAGAATATCAGACAGATGACTTGACATTTTCGCACTGATTGACCCGCCTGCTTTGTCAACAAACACGTCTCTGCACGTGTTGCAGGTGTTGCACGCTTCTCACGAGCTGTCTGTAAGCGTCTGCTCTGCTACAAGAATTAAATCTCCAGGCACATTTTTATTTTTTATAAAGGTTTGTCTTATTCATTTATATTGAAAATAAGATTAATTAAATAAGACGTTTAAACTATGATTTTTAAATACGATTTGTCTGGGAAATATACACTGAAGTATTTTAAGATGTAATAGTGAAGAAATTAGATTATTTCTATGACAATCTAATATCTCACAGAAATATAACTGTTAAATTTGGATCACGCCATCCACAATAGTAAATATTTTTGTACTTTTTACGGGGCGGGGCCGTTGCTGGATTCGAACCCACACCCTCAGAGTCAGGCACCACCGTCAGCATTAACCTTACCAACACCTTACCAACTCGATTATCACGCCTTAACTTAGCTGCTTGTATTGTCATCATTCCGTGGTTAAAACTAATTCTAATGACACTCGACATCCATGGCCATGAAGTTCTGCATCAGGCATGAGAGCACATCTAAAACGGTATTCACAATAAACACACAGTTATCTAATAAAAACGGTTACATGTTCATTAGCTTCACATATGAATAGAAACTTTCACTAATTCTATAGGTATAATTCCAATTTTCGTTTGGAATCTTTATTATTCTCTCTTAATAAAATTATGTTAGACAATATGCATTCTTGCATTGATCAGTCGTTCTGTTATGAATGCTTACTTGCTTCAGAAATATATGTGTAGGCTTCATCACAATCATTGTTTCCATATAGGAACATACAGATTTATCATTCAAAGAGTTTGATAACAAGCCTGATTTGTTCGTTAAAGCAAAAAACTGATATTTCTTGTTTTAATAATAGTTCCATTAACACACCAACATCGTTTGGGAAGCCAGAATGTATACAAACATATATTTTGTTTAAGAATTGTAATTATAATGCCATCATTTAATTCTAAATATATTGAAACAATATTTGAAATTTCGGCACCAACTAAAATATAAATTTGATTGATACAATCTATGGTTACTTTTACTTTTAACTTAAATTGACTTATCACCAAACACATCATTATTTCAACTTTTTAAAAGGACTTTGCTGAATCGAGTGTTTTACATTCCCAATATATACCCAAGCTTGACTAATAAATAAACACTTTACTAAATACTAGCTCAGTGGCTGGAGCGTCCACTCCTCACATGGGAGGCCGGGTTCAACTCCTAACAGTGTCATAACAAAAGACGTTAACAATAGATATTACTTCCTGCTTGACACTCATCAATATGAGATAGAACATCACTTGAACTGGCCCGCTGCTTGTCCGAGATTTGTGTAGTGGAAGCCAATTAGAAAATAGTAACAGAACCCCACCTCGGGTTCAAGTTGGAACCTAACGGACTCGTCATTCATGATTCGTGAAAGTGATGGTCACGTGACTAGTACTGTTTAAATTGTTCTCTCTTGTTTAAATGCCCAACTTACATTTCATTAAGATTGCTATTGTGTAATTTGGAAGTTTAAGTTTGGAATAAATATTCAATCGCAATGCACATACTTTAAAACATTAAAATCTAACAATAACAAAATATGACACCCTTCTGAAACGAACTTTCTTTTTAAAACACATCCATAACATTGTTCAATGACCCACATGGTCCTGGATATTTAGTTAGCAGGTGCATTTTCTTTAAACGCGAGACGTCTATAAATGTAGCCAGCAACATGTTTAAACATGCACCATGAGTAGTTACTAAACTATTGACAAAGCTTTCCCTCCCTTTCTCTATGAATAACAGTGGCTGTACAAAGCATCACAATATGAATGGACAGTGTTGGTCGTGTTTATTGAAGTCATGTGGCTCTTTACATGCTATTCAAAGTTATTCTGCAAAGTAGTATACAAAAGTTACATGCTTTTAAGTGGTGAGGTCATTTGGGGTTTGACGACGCATGAAGGGTATTTCACATGGCTGCTAATATTATTGCAGTGAGAAAGCCTGCAGCAATAGTGTGGCTATGTATTGAAGTGAAACCTGCGAGCATAGTCTGGAACCAGCGAACCATGCATAACTTTGCTGTTATTCAGTGTAGCATTGCACACAAACATTACTGCAGGTAGAACGGTTCTCTAGTGAAGACAAAGTTGCCGAGTTGGATTCGAACCCATGATCTCTTAATACAAGCAGCCGTGATAAAACAACCACATAGTGCTTTTGAAATATAAAATTACAATAAAACCCAGAGTTAATGTAATCTTTAAATATCTGTCCGACAGTTATAAATACTAAGCGCCACACTGATGTACATCACACATTGTTTGCGGCGTGTATCCCTCTTTTAACCTTGAGTGCTCCCTAACGCTCGCGAACATCCCGGGAAATTCTGTGTTACTGAACGCAGGGCAGGAAGACTAATGACAGGTGTTCAATGATGGTGATTAGCCGCAAACATGTCTGTTCATTAAGGATTCAGCAGAAATGCTGAATCCTTATTGTTATTGGCGTGTTTTATTATTTTTTTATTTTTTTTTTATTCCACGATTTTTGTGTACACGATTCAGCCCAAACCGCTAAAGCTATTACAGCCAAACTTGCCAGTCTGGTGGAGCTTCATGAGACGAAGCCACAATAAGCTTTTGGGCTTAATCGGCTTAAGCGTTAAAGGCACAGTACCATCCAAAGTTCGAAAAATTAACATAGGGAAAAATTTCAAAATGCACTTAGAGACATGCAACTTTTTTTAAACGATAGGCAATAACATTGCAAGCAAAAAAGTAAATTATGGCAAATTCGTAGCATGAATACTTTTGCCGCCATATTGCTTTTTTTGACGTTTTGAAATTTCCGGACCCTATGCATCTTTGAGAATCTTCTTCTCTGAAGATACTTGCATCTAAGAGCTGAAATTCATACTCAATGTAGCTGAAGCATTGTAATTATGAATTTGACTTTTTCAAGGTTCTAACATTAAAACTTTTTTCTCGGCAACCCTGCAAAGTCGGGCGACTTAGCTCATATAAGCATGTTCAAGGGGCGATAACTGAAAAAGTTAGACTCACAATTGCAATAGTTTTTCAGGAATGTAAGACCAGTATGTGGACTTGCAGAAACTGTTAAAACATTGATCGCGAACAGTCATTTTCGTTTACAATAATCGATCAAAAACAGCAAAAATATGTTTACAAAAAATTAACATGGGCTATTTTTTCAAAATGCACGTAGAGACTTGAAACTTGACTTGAAAGAAGCGTAAGAACAATACAAACAAAAAAGTCAATCATGACGAATTCATAAGTATTATAGTTTTTTCGCATTATGAACTTATTTGTTCCAGAAATCGCTTTCCACTATTCCCCGATTCTTGTGTACACGATTCAGGCCAAACCGCTAAAGCTATGACAACCAAACTTACCAGTATGCTTGAACTTCATGAGACGACGCCACAATAAGCTTTTGGGCTTAATCGGATTAAGCGTTAAAGGCACAGTACCATCCAAATTGCGAAAAATTAACATGTGATTATTTTTCAAAATGCACTTAGAGACTTGCAACTTGCTTGATACGATAGGCAATAACATTTTGAGCAAAAAAGTAAATCATGGCTAATTCCTAGCATGCATAGTTTGGCCGCCATATTGCTTTTATTGACTTTTTGAGATGCATCTTTAAAAATCTTCTTCTCTGAAGATACTTGCATCTAAGAGCTGAAACTCTTAAATCATGTAGCTGAGACATTGGGAATTTCAGGGTGATTCAGATTTTGATGTAAGTCCAATATTTTTTTCTCACCACTTCTTTGCAAAAACCGCAATATGCTTAGGAGATAAGGTCAGATGAAACTTGCTGCAGTAGCTTAATGCATGCTCTAATCCTCATGAAACTTTCAGGGAAACTGGCTAACATCACTATGTTTCTACTGAATGTGTTTTTTTTGCGCTGAATCCTTTTGTCGTCGCTTGCGACTATATTTCTTATTAGAATTTAAAGAATAACATCGTCAGAAATGTTTTAGGTTTATCATTGTATAAGTTCAAAAGGGAAATTTTTTGAAGGATGGACGCCGGACATCATGCCATGCACACAGGTCCTCGGATCATTAAAAAAACTTTTTTTTTGTAAATAAAAAAAGATTAAACTATTTTTTTGTGAACACCCCCTGAATGGAATTGTACCTCTGTTAATAGTGAATGGAAAGGCCAGACACTCGATTCGCACCCACCCGCTTTGTTGACCGAATGCTACAATAAATACGTACGCAATCAATATAAAATTTACGCAGACATGTTCTCAAATGATTTGCCTTTCTACTCCAACTCACTTAAACAAATAAATCTTTGAGGTTATTTAATGAGGACGGCTTAAAGACGATTTCCACGTCCAACTTAACGCTGAGAGGACAAATGGCCGCCGACACCTTGACCCTACGGGGGATGTGGCCGCAGCGAGAAATCAGAAATCTAAGCTTCTGTTCTATATTCGTCTGTGCTTTAACATTAGATGAAAAATCATCGAAATAAGTATCAAATTTCAAGAGAACTTTACATATATCATGACATTAACAATAAACATCATCTTTTCATTCTACAGTTTATCTTTTTATTTAACAATCTGTATAATATCAGTATATCGGTACAAACAGAATGTTTATTTGGAAGGACACTGTAGCCAAAGGCGAATGTAAATATCCGGGTTTCGATCTCAAATAACTACTTTAACCTGTTATTTGTCACTATACTAAAACTATAGGCATTTAGAAAGTGATTTCCGAAACAATCACTACGTTGTGATTAAATAAAGCCATTTGTAAAGCTGGACATATTTCACTCTAACAGCATAATCTGGCCCCTTTAACATACGTGAAATTGACACGGCCTGCACGGGCCGCACGCTTTTCACGTGCATCAGCCTCACGAAGTTGTCAACAATTTAAGTTTACTTTTCTGACATATTTCTGTACATTTATTTCTAATTATGATGACCTAACGACGATATCATTTCATATTGTTTTTAATTCTTATAATTTGTATAAGTTTTCTCTATTATGTTGTATCCAATTTGGTGAACCAGGAAATATGAGCCTTTTTAAGTGAAGAGTCGGTCTTTCATGTGAGCAATTGAAAGACTGGGGATTTTCTCCATCACGTCGAGCCTGTCTCAACCTTTAACTTTTGTTGTTTTAATGCAGCAACCACTCCAGCGAAATGTTGTAATATTGAGGGAGGGCGAGGTCGATCTCCTTATTATATTCCGAACAAAACACAAGCATTCATTTTTCATAAATGACCTATTTAACTTTCTTCAAAAAGCAAAAGAGGCGTCCTTAAAATCTGACTTCGAGAATGAAAGTCTATGGTTGAGAAGAATTGCTTAGCTGCAGTTGCACCGTGGTATAACTGTTGGGTTTAAATTGAAGTTGTATTTAGGTGTCGGGTTAAAACGACATTTTGCCAAAACATTTACAGACACGGTTAATTGAATAGTGAAACACCTTGCTTTAGGTGTATGTTTACGTGCAGAATGTGCAATTATTGTTTTAATTGTTTAAACGCACTAGTGCAAACCAATATTTCGTTTACACAACGAATGCACAGATTCTGCATATCTCTCAATATTATTCAAGATCCTCACTCAAGTAATCTACCTCGTAAGTTATTTAACGAATATTTACGTATTCAGGTAGTAAAGTTGATTTTTAAAGACCGGTAATATTTAATGTTTCGTTACAATAAATCCGCGTGAACTAGGATATCGGAAATATTTAGATTTTGCTTATAACCAAAAAAGCGGAAACGGCAGCCGCTTTGGTCCATCTAATAGAAATGCGAATGCTGCGTTATTAAATCTGTTTATTTACAACTTTGCTTTCATAAAACATAATTCATTCTTTGGTCTCAATTCAAAGTTTAGGTAAATTCAGCAGCTGCACATAATAATAGTTCACCCTCGTTTAACTGTCTTTAAGATATCCGTTTTGGGACAGCCAACCTTAGACCTTTTATATGTCTAAGTTCTTTCATTGTTGATTGCAGGTCAATTGCAAAGAAATTTAAGTATTTCATTGCATCGATAGAAAGGTTAAGTGAATGCATAAGTCTTCTTAAACCTTAAAATAGCCAATTTAAAACTTAAAAGCGTGCACTAGTGCCTTTAAATTTCCAATTTCGAAGCCAGTATGTATTACACATATGCCGATGTGATAACGTTAAATCTGGCAGAGTTTTCTGGTACAAAATGGACGTCTTGTTATGTACGACATGATACCGCTTAAAGAAACAAGACCTTTTTTCCATTCCTTTTAATAGCAAAATTTATATAATTAATATAATAAGTTTTATTGTTTGATATGAACAAAATGATATGGACAAAAGAAGCCTTTGTGAGCATTTCATCACTTAGACTTATCAAAATCCTGCACTTATTTCATCTTAAGTAACCTCTGGATTCAACCATTCCAATCGATAATCATGGCAGCTGATATCTGTCATCTGAGGCTTTGATATTTCGCGTTAACTGACCTTAGGGCGAAATAACCAAATGACAATGGGAAAAAATCAAATGGCAAAATTTGAATGCATGGTTCGAAAGGTATTTTTACTTTTCTTTGTAATCCTTGACCTTTGCAACATTGCTATTTCGTAAATTCTCTATCTTATCATGTCGCTATTTATTTTCTTCAATTTTCCTCGCTCCTTCACTACTTTGCATTGCTCCCTTTCATTCTGTATCGCAATGGCAGAAATGAGCCACGATAGTTGAGAACATTCTCGTTGTTGACAAAACAATCTTGTATAGAGATTAAATAACAACGTCCACAACTAGACAGTGTAAGAAGATAGTGAGTGATTTTGTATTTCAAGATAAAGCAAACTATTCCCAGAATCCTCGGTTCATCCTCAAGCAGTTTGTGCACATATGTGCCATATCACGATAGTAAATACATCCGACTTTGTAAAACCGTTAAAAGTCGGGTTACACCTAAAATTTTCCCATATTGTATGAAATTAAAATTCTTTTAATAAAAACCGTCATGTTTATATTGCAGACATTATATTTATTAGAAAATGATTTGAACCCTTTTGGACGATTGAACTATCAGTTTTCCGATTGTCAAAGCAAAGAAACAATACAATTATATTTTCAAGAGAAATCAACCAAATTCTAAAGTCAACAACTGTTTGAGGACAAGAAGTAAGAAGCATGCGCTGCACGTGCTAAGCGTGTTCATTTCACACGGAATACACACTCACCACGTGCATATTGTCTTTGGCAGCAGAATGTTCTTCTAATTGTCAAGTAGAGATTTGTCCTGTTTCCCGATATATTTTACTTGTAGTTATCAGGTCGTTCTAGAGGTCAATCAATAATGGAACTTATAACTATAACAATTCAATTAACACAGTTGTAAATACAAATTTTTCATAAAATATTTTACCCTTTAAAAGGCATCTCTTTATATAAACCTCCTATTCGCTCGTGAAACGCAGCGAGGTACGAGCGATTAGTTTCGGGCTGATTTCAACGAGATTGATCTTAGAGTTGCTTCAGGCTCGTCAAAAACCAATCTTTCGCCACGTGACTGTGCGGGTTTTATGTTTTTTAAGTACACAAGTTTGCATGAGTATCGTTGTAATCATAAAGTATAATACTTTTAAAACATTAATGCAAATATTACTTTATTTCCTGCTTATTGTTTCAATCTTTTCATAGTGCATCATAATGAAATAGATGATTTATTAAAATATATAACTTATCATTGCTGATAAACGTAATAAGTTGCCCATTCAAGCAAATATGATATCAACTTAATTACAAATATTCAGTAGATATAACAGTTGAGATCAAATCAACATAACAACAAAAACGTGTAAGAAGACTTTTGCAATGATTCTTGAAATTGGCACGACCTGCACGGGCTGCACGCTTTTCACGTGCATCAGCTTCTGAAAAAAGTCTACCCGTACATTTGCACCAACTTCGAGAAGTTGTTTTACAATTTAGGTTTACTTTTAACTATTTTCTACATTTCTATTTGACTATGATGACCTAAAACAATATGATTTCAAATTGACGATATTTTATCTTTACGTTTTCTCTATTATTTTGTATCAAAATCGGTGAACCCGGAATCTATTATCCTTTTCAAAGTGAAAGGTTGGTCTGTTTTCTGAGCGACTTAAAGACTTAAAATTCCTTCTGCCATGTCTTTGTAATTTTTAAATAGCACAAATGAGAAATAGTTTGACAAAAATTAACAGTGTTAATAAATGAATAAATATTCGTACAATGACCAAAAAGCATAAACTCCATATTCTGACCCTTTAAATTATCATATAGAAGTTTAATCTACCCAGATGTCGAAAGAAAAAAAATATAGTGGAAATAATAAAATAAATAGCAAACGCAACTAACGGCAATTTTTGTGTTAAAACGTTCTGTCATTAGAGGTAGGGAAATGGAGTGCATAGTGTAACAGATCATGGTACAGTCGTTCTAAAACATCGTCTCGCAGTTGGAAACAGACCTATCAACCAGCACTGTTTGTTCGAAATAAATGATACCTTATGCCCCAGTCACACTTACGTTTATGAACGTAGTGATGCAGAACGTACTTTAACGCAGTTAACTGTACTTAAGCCTAGTTATTCGTAGTTATACTTAATTATGCGTGCTCAAAACGTAGACATAGACGTGAGACAAACGTAGTTTGTGATTTAACTTTTGAACATGTTCAAAGTTTAGCATTTCCGAACTACGTTTCCAGAAACGTAGTTCAATGTTGTTGGACGTAGTTAACTGAAAATATGAACTTAGTTCATCGTAGTTGAACCTACTAAGAACGTTCTTTAACGTAGTACAACTTTTCCACGATTTACTACACTTTACTAGGTATCCGAGTACGTTTTCGTACGTTTAAGTACATTCTAGAACGTTGTACTACGTCTGACTACGTTAAACTACAATTAACTACACTGATTTCTTCTGAGTTGAAGAACGTTTTAGTACACAAAACTAGGTATTAGTACGGTTAACTTCGATATCAAATACGTGTAACTACGTTTTTTGTACGTTTCGTATTTAGACTTTGACGTTTAAGTACGTTTCCCTACATCTAACTACACTTAAGTAAGTATAACTACGTTGAACTACGATAAACTACGCCTTGTACCTTGTGTCACAAGTGAGTGAAACACCTGGTATGCATTTTAACACTGTTAATTTCACAACTGAGAGAGGGTGAGTGGAAGGAAGGTGAAAAGCATTTGCAAATGATACAGCATTTAGCTGCTATCAACAGAGAAATTATATGTTTTGCTCAATATATCAACAAAATCGAAATGGACGACGAAACGAAGAGAAAACAAAGATGGTGGGCCCGTGACTGGCTCCAACTCCTACGTAGACCATTAATTAACTAACACGCTGTTGGCTTGACAATTTAGAGAAAGAATGAAATACATAAACGTGTGTCTTTATATATCCTACCACTGAAGTGCCCTGATTCACCCAACTTTAACGTACTTTGACGTACCTAATCGTGTTTCAACGTAGGTTAACCTACTTGGTTGTACTAAGAAACGTTCTTAAATGTAGATCAACGTGGTTAAACGTAGCCGAACGTAGCTAGTAAGTTGTTCAATGAACGTGGTTATCCGTTGTTAAACCTACTAAAACGTACTTATATGTACTTAATCGTACTTACACGTAGTGAATGAACTTACAATGAAACGTTGTTTTACGTAGTTACTAAAATGCAATCATTTTCGGCACGTTAGCGGTTTTGTGGCTACGTTCAATGAACTACGTTTAACTAGGTAAATGAACGTAAGTGTGACTCCCCCATTAGGAAGCCTACACCCCCTCCCCTCAAACGCGTACCCTAAATGGACGACTTTCATTCGGAGGCATATTTATGTATGTAGCTTGTAAACGCTATAAAGCGTTAAACACTTCGCAAACAAATTACAAAAGGTCAAAAGACGATTCCCGCAATTAACAGAGTCATAATTACAACACCGAAATCGTGTATTTATACATAAATAAGGATTTATTTGACTGTTTCACTAGCAATTTTCCGAATGTCTATGTAAAGAAATATACGACAGATATTTCAAAAAAGAAATATACAGTCCTGTTAGGTCAACAACCATTCATCCTGCTTCATCAGCGTTTTTGTTTCCGCTCAGCTCCATCATATACCCTGATATCCTTCGGCCTAAAACGCTCGTATCGCTAAATAGAGCAAGTCAATGAACTGACTCGCGATCAGCGATAGCGGCACCACCCGGATGTGAATTCAAACAAACGTCAATGTAGGCTAAAATAGCCATGAGTAAACAGCCGTAAGCGATACGAGAGTTTTAGGTCGACGGATATAAGAGTATATGATCTACCTAGGCGGAGATAAATACGCTGATGTAGCAGGATGACAACCATTTAAAAACAAGAAGTATGAGGCATGCGTTGCACGTTCAAAGCGTGTTCATTCTACAGGGAGGAAAAACAAATTCTGCACATGCAAATCGGCTTCACCATTCGGAGGCAGGTTGTTTAGAGGTTTGCCCTGATTTTTCAATCTCTTTTACGTATTGTCATAAGGTCATTGAAGAGGTCATTCAAAAAAAGGATTTTTTGTTTAAAAAAATCAATTAACAGATTCATAAATTTAGTTTACAAATATGAGTTTATAATTGCTCCTAAAATTTATTTACCCTTTTAAAGGCTTCTCTTCAGTAAAAAAAAGTTCCTGGCGGGAAAATCTTACTAATGCTAATTAAACTACATCTTATTACTTCGACGCCTCGGCACTGAATCACTAAATACGACAGGGGAGATGACTCTGCATGAACTGCACGCTTTTACAATTCCCAAATAGAAGTCTTCATTACGATTAGGTCTGTAAATATGTAAAGTTTGCTTCTCCACGTCAGATAACTGGTGTCTATAGCAGGAAGCTTTACAAACATTATATATCGTACTACAAGTGCTGGAATAAACTGCATGATTAAAAAAACAGGCTTTTAAGGCAGGGAATATGGAGTTTAATATCTAAGCAGACGTCTGGTGTTGTATTTACAACAAAAGTGACCAAAACTGACATTTTCCCGATCAACAGCACAATTGTGTAATAACAACTTGACGTCTTGCAGATAAGAATTCATTTCTTTATTTCTTTCCTCTACATGCCCAATGACGTACGGCCCTTCAACTAATTCGAATCTCAAAATCGTTCCTTAAACGCTTTACATTGATTTCAGTACAAGCAAACCATATCTCTTCTTATTCATTATTTGAAATCATTTGTTTGTGCAAAACATTGAATGAACTTTTGCACTGATTAACCTTCCTACTCTGTCAACAGACACGACTCTGCACGTGTTGCACGCTTTTCACGAGTTATCAGTAGCTGTCTACCATACCAGAGCAACTGAATCTTCAGGCATAGTTTTATAGCTGGAATTCATTGAAAAAATTGATGAAAGACAAATAATGTTTGCCTATTCTACCAACGTTTTTACTTTGATTATAGATTTAAGGTCGACTTCTGTGTTAAGGTAGAAAGTTAAATATATTTGCCGACTGTTCGATGTTTGTAGTTTGTGAATGGTAGAGTCAGGTTTAAAGTCAGTATAAACTAAGATAGATGTAAACAAATGCGCCAAATGCAATAAGAAAGGCAAAATAAAATAACTTTTACTTCATTTGAGTAATTATTTGACTTTATTTACTAACAAGTATCCGATCATCAATGTAAAGAAACATTGCAACTAACCTTTTAGGAGAAATCTACATAACTGTAAAGTCAACAAACGTCTCAGGACAAGTGACATGAAGCATATAAGTTATAAGGTCATTGAAGGTGTCAATCATAAAATGAACTTATCATTATGACTGTGTTAATAAACTCTGTCATAATGATAAGTTAAGACAGTCATGAAAGAAGGTAATATTCAATTTCCCACATAGTATTTCTAGGCTTTAAAAGGTTCTCTTCAAACAAACTTTTTATTTCTCTTCTCATAAGATTTAACAGTAACTGGCGGAAAATATTATTCTAACTGTAAAATAACAGCTTATTGCTTTGCTACCTCGGCACTGATTCACCAAACACAACAGCGGAGATGACTCTGCATGAACTGCACGCTTTTCCCGTGCAACCCGGAAGCTGTTTATCGTTGTTACATAACTGAAACTCCGTCACATCTAACTCGTCAAGTTATGCGCGTAAACATGGCCGGAATGAAAAAAAACAGAGTCCACCATCTCACATATAAATGTTTTGATAAGCTGAAATAAATTATTAATTGTACACATGTTGAATAATATTTTTTGACAATTAATAACTATTCACAAGGTTATAGCCATGCAGAATTTGAAACTATTGAAAATTGACAACAGACATAATAATAGCATCGCATTTCTTAGATTTCCTGACTGAATTATTAATCTCAAAATAAAAAAAAAGGTGGAATGTTTTCAGTTTTTAGTCATTTACAGTTGTAGTTATCGATATGTTTTCCAAACTTCTTTTAGATGATATATATTTGACATAGTTGTGACACACAAATTGGTCTCCATGGTAACACGTTTGTAGCTAAATATCACATTACATGAAAGAGCTACATGCACAACTAACAAAATCTGTATTTGTGTAAACCCTTGAAGTACAGTGTAACACACAGGTGATCTCCATCTAGACACAGACCAGTTGGAGCTTCTAAACCATCCTTTTCTGTCAGAAGGGCTCTTATGAATTTCCCTGCACTACTGAGATGAATCACTTTGTGTGTGTCACGGTCAGCTACCAGAATGTCTCCTGTACTGGTGGATGTGATTCCACGTGGACATATCAGAACTCTGTCTCCAGTAGGTGTGTATGTGAATACAATGTCACCAGACCGTGTCAGACAGATGACAGACTTCAGACCATAGTCTGACACCAGGATAGTGCCTTGTCTGGTTACATGTATGTAGTGAGGAATTATGAAGCTCTGTCCTTTGGCAGGAAGTGTTGTGAAGGTCTTCAAGATGGTTCCCTTCATATCAATCAGATCCACAGAGGATGGATTAAAAGAACCTGCCACCAGTGTTGACTGATCCAGAGTAGACAGACCCCTGTAGTTCTTACTTGTCTGTATTGTAGACAGGATTTCCAGGTCAGGGGTCACAGCGACTGTGATGATACGTTTAGACCCAGGAAGAGACACAGCTACCTTACCTTCACTGATAACTGTTAAACACAAGGGGTTACCAGACACTTGGAGTACACTTGAACATGACTGTCCTCCTATAGCGTAAAATGATTTCAGACGTTGAGAGTAACAATCAGCAAAAACTGTTACTTTTGTTCCTGCTATTTTCATGACTAAACAATCTGTAACACTGCAACTGTCGTTCACATCAAGTTTAGCGTTGATAACTTTATCTAACACAGGTGCTGCTGTCAGGTCTATGGTATCAATCTGCTGAATGTTCAAATCCACCTTGTTGATCATCACATCCATCATTTCAAACTGTTTCTTCAATTGAGCAAGGTCGTGTTTAAAGCTGATGTCAGCTACCTCTATTCTGTCCTTCCTCTGTGTCACTGTGACGTCAGCTCCTGATCCAGACGACAGATACATCTCAAACAGCTGCGCCTCATCCTCCAACTCCAGGGCCTGCTGGATGGACTGAGACTGCTGCTGGTACAGCTGTAGATCCATTTGTTTTGTCTTCATCATCGACCTCAACTGCTCCTTGTCTTGTTCTGTTTGATCCTTCACCTTCTTAATCAGCTGATCTTCCTTCTGTTTCAGTGCATCAATAGCTTCCTTTATGGTTTTCTTTATATCTGATTCAAGCACAGACCTCCCAGTCACTATGGCTTTTGTTTGAGATACTAGCTCTTTGATCTGGACATTTGTAAATTCGATTTTACCAGCCAGATCTTGTTGGTTTTTCTGAAGTTTAGATTTTACCTCAGTCAGCTGTGCCTTGATTGTGATGACTTCTTTACATGTTCTGTGATCAATACTGCAACAGACCGTACACAGAGGTTTGTTACAGTCTTTGCAGAAAAGTTTAATTTTCCCCTCATGTTCACTGCAAATAAATGTCTTCCTTCGAAGAGGCGGTGTTCCTGAATATTGTACAACTTCATGTTTCTTAGAGTTGGGCATTATGCTGTGCATTTTCAGACATCCATCACAAAACATGGCCTCACACTCGGAGCACCAGTGTGTGGCTTGAGTTGTCTCCCCTTTTTCTTTGCACACTGAGCAATGGTCAGGTCCTGGAATAATTAAAGTTAGCCTAGTTGTAATGTCAATATATCAATATGAAAACATTCATGAGACAGAAAATTGGCGGCAATTATTGCTGATTAATTTATCCTTAACAATTCGGTATTATCCAGAAATACATAAAGACTGTCACTTCAAATATATCATAAAAAAACCGCCTAACTTTCTCATACAAATTATAATATATAAACGATAGCTTATTATCCAGAAATCAGATATTGGCTTTGGGTACCTTGTGGGATTGAGTCCATGAGTCCAGTTAGTAGCAGTCCTGGTTTCAGCTGCCCCGCCCACTCTTCCACAGGTCTGTCAGGGTGAGGTACTGGGGTCTCTTGTCTACAGGTGGGACAGGGGATGGACTTGTTTCTCACAGCTTCTGCTTTAGTCTGTAGATATTTCCCCAGACAGTTCTCACAGAAGGAATGCTGACATGTAAGGGTTACTGGTCGCTGATACACTTCCATACACACACTACAAGTAAGGAAGTCGTCCCGAAGCTTGCCTGATGTCGCCATTCTGGAAAGTAGGTCTGCGAATATATATAAAAAGTTATTGAAAAATGAAATATATCACACTCAAGTGAGATTTTACGGTATCGTATACAAAGAATAATTTATTATGTAATATCTTCCCTTTTGAATTAAATCACAATGAAAAAGAAAGGTGATTGAACTGATTCTGGCGGGTGTATTTAAATTTGCTTTCTGACCACTGACATTTGTCCTTGAGATAGAATCAAACCTGATTGAAGACGACTTGACTGAATTGAAAAAAACAACACATGAGTATATACAGGGGACACCTAAACGCAAACTTGTCTATTAAACCCTTGCAAGATGCCATTCCTTTATTCTTTTAATTCTTATGAAAAATTAAGGAATAAATCATAAAAAGTACAGCATGAACATAAACTTTATCTATATCTTATTTCATACAACGAGTCAATGAGTTTTCGTATGATAAATGATATAAAGCTTCACTTTCACTTTCACAATATAAATGTAGTGAGGGACTTTAATTTCATTTAGATTGCATACTTTCTTCTTCTTTCTGTTGAAAGACACTTGAAGTAAACGAAATAAGATTTATTGTTTTTACATTGAACTATTTGATGCCTTAAACATCTAAAATAAAACAATAATTCAGCGGTGAAAATCTATTTTGACATTGTTTTATGATTTCATACAATATTTGACCCAAGATATGAAGTTCAACAATTGTTTAACCACATCTACGATAGACACTCATAAAGACCCTCAACCAATCGAGCATGATGAGATTGTGCACTTGTTGATTTAACGTTCAGACTCACATAAATCGAAAAGATTTAAAACCATTCAGGCGGTCAAAATCCTGATATATTGTTTTTAAAGCATACATAAAGTCAGTTAGGAAATATCTTCACATCAGTAGTAGTCATGTACACTGCACACAATAGACACCCACCCGTACAGACCCTCAACAACCTGCAATGTCTTTTCATAATCTGAATAGAGTAGCTGACATTCCGCCATATACATGCTAACAATACAGTACAATTGTATATACTTACATGTAGAACACTCTATATCATAAAACATGATTGTTTGTTTACCTCAGAGAACGTATGTTTATCATCTAAAAGGTATTCAGTTAAACCGAAAGTGAAAATAGAAACTGGCGACTACAGTAAAGTATTCATGTATTCAACTGATTTGTAAGTAATTCTTGCATTTCATAAGTTTGCTTCTAAAACGTCAGACATTAAAACTTATAATGAACCAAAATAAACGACGTACCTTTAGATAGAATGTGACTGAACTACGAGTTGTTCTCAGCACACACTGTGTACCTCTCCATGACTGTCACTTCCCTCTCGCCCGTCTCGGCTGGCTAGCTCGCTACAAGGCTGGTCACGTGACTCTTTGTGAGAGGCCCTGAAAGAGTGTAAAAGTGCAGTAGTGGTAGTTTTCCTAATAGACAACCGTAAGACCCTCTAAACCTTTTACGCCTTTTCATAATCTGAATAGTGTAGCTGACATTGATTCTTACAACACAGTAAACGTTTATCTAGTTACACGTTACACACACGATATAATAAGAAATGTTTGATTGATTACCTCAGAGAACGTATGTATATCATCTAAAAGGTATTCCTGCTTATGTTCCTAAAATCAATACGAATATTCAGTTAAACCGAAAGTGAAAGTAGAAACTGGATGTATTCAACTGGTTTGTAGGTAAGTCTTGCATTTCATAAGTATGCCGTTAAAACGTCATATATTTCAAATTGTAATGAACCAAAATAAACTATCGTACCTTATGGCAGGACGTGTCTGAACTACGAGTTGTTCTCAGCACACGCTGTGTACCTCTCCATGACTGTCACTTCCCTCTCGCCCGTCTCTACTGTTAAGCTCGTTGCTAAGCTGGTCACGTGATCCCTGAACGGCCCTGAATTAGTATAACGTGTATTACATTAATGACAAGTTTTACACTAAATGACAAACTTTTTGTAGTTATAACGCTATTAAAATTACACTGAAAGTTATCCATCATAAATCATGACATGATACAACAAATATACGCAGATTAGATTGATTAAACTGATTAATTCTTTAGTTTGCATTCTTTATTCTTTAAGTTCAATATATAGATTTGTGTTGAAATTTAAGATGTGAAGATTACTAGACAAAACAACATCGATCGTGATGCAGTTATTTTAACCCTACTAATTTTGTTCTTGCAATTTGAGATCGATTTGAAAAATAGACCTTACAAAGTTCTGTTCCTTTCATGGGAGATCACGTGATTATGTAAGCGACGACGCAAAGTGCCATAGATACACAGTAGACAATTATTTTTAAAAAATCGTGATTCACATTTTTAGATTCAATGCATATTTAAATTATATATGACCGCAGTATGCGTGCAAGGTTGAAGGTATTCATCGCTCGCAGAAAATCCTTAGTCTGAATTGTTTTACTATCTGACCCTCACTACATTACACTGTATGAAATGAATCTCACATGCTACCCGGGAGTCGTTAGTCTTTTTCATTTTGATAATCTTTATTTCAATAAAAATACTTTTAGCAATTGAAATTTTAAGATAATGACACGTACATGTATATATGTGACTTAGGCGTGTGATTATGGCTTTAGCGCAGATAAAAAAAATTTTAAATTTTCATTGCAAACAAGAGGTTTAAGTCAGTCTCATGTTTGTAAGGCAACTAAACTGAACTAATTATTCTTCACGAACAAAATCTTATCACTAACATAAAAATTTCCTGTCGCGTTTGCAAAGATTTTCTTTTTTTTTCGCCCGTTTTACAGTATTGGGTGAAGCAGCTTATTGGCGTATGCCGTTTCAGACCGATGAGGTACCGAATCAAGTGCAATTCCATCGCGAGTGCGAAAGACCGGACATCTAGTAATTGCTGCGCCAATACTTATGACAGACTCATTCTTCATTGAGTTTGCACATTTTTGTTATTTCCGTTTTTGAAAAAGCGTAAGCTATTAGTTTCTGTGAGTGGTGAACTATTTGTCCGGCATGCATTACAATTTGCCTTTCAAAAATGTGACTATGACTTTAAGAGGCGAATGGATGGATGACAACTTCTTTATTCTGAGAACGCGACGTTTCGACACAGATCCTCGTGTCGTTGTGAGGCAATCATTTTTTGATGTCTTTCTAAAACCGTTGTACAGCTCCTTCAAACTCCAAGAGAAACCTTGTCATATAATTTAATTGTAAGCGTGAATATTTCTAAAATCCTGTGACAAATAACAAGTTTATTCCGTGAAAAGGCCTCATGGCCAAAATCAAATGCAAATACAGCTCAAAGTCGACGCATGTCAAGTTTACATAAATTATATTGAAAGTTTTCTTTTCAAATAATTGGATAGAGTTTTAATATGCTCAGAAGATAATAACTGGTACAATTTTTCCCTTGAAGGGAATATGAAAAAGTATGGAGGAATAAGTTTTTCCCTGTAAATGCCTATAATAGGCTGACTAATAAAAAATTATACTCTTCTTCTATTACATTCATATTACAAGAAGTGCATAAAAACTGAGCATTATCAATAGCATTGTCGTACCTGAATTTACTAATCTTAAGTTTGTGTGACTGCAAACTGAATTTCCAAATTATTCATAGGATATCCTTTTGACAAAATAATTCTAAAACTTATTTCTCTGTAAGTAACAGCGATTTGAAGCTTGAGTAGAATCTTAAATCATTCCTTCAAACAAGTCTGCCATGCCAGACTTGGAACTGAATATCTTTACTGAAATGTCGGTGTATAAGCCTCAGATGACTCCAGCAGAAAAATGAATCTTAGAATTGTTGCAGGCTCTATTTTGCCACGTGACTGTGCCAGTGTTATGTGTTTAAAGTACACAAGTTTGCATGACTATGGCTGTAATCGTAATGTATTATTCTTTTAAAACATGAATGTAAAAATTATATTATTTCCTGCTATTATTTCAAAATTGCCATAATTCATTTTAGAGTACACCCTTATAAATTAGATGAATTTTAAACGTATATACAACCAATCAGTTTAAAAAAATTATAAGTTGCAAATTTATGAAATATGATATTAACTTGTTTTATTTAAAATATCTTGTTGGTATAACAGTTTAGAACAAATCACCATGAGAACAAACACGGGTAACGACACCTTTGCGCTGATGTAACTGCCTCGTGAAATTGACACGACCTGCACGCTTTTCACGTGTATAGGCTTCACCAAAGTTTACTTTTGAAACATCTTTCGTGTACATTTAAGTTTGAATATGTTAACCTCACAACAATTTCATTTCACACTTAAAACTATTTCAATTGTAAATTTTTCTCTTTTATATTGCAAAAAAATCGGTTAACCCAGAGTTTATTAGCCTTTTCAAAGTGTACAATCGGTCCGACATGTGAGCACTTTAAATAGGCAGTTCGGTTCAAAAACTTAAATTCATAGAAACTTAATTATTTTACTATATCCTGATCAAAAACCAACTCAACAGAAGAAAGCTAACCGTTTTTCGCGAAATTCGTTGGGGAAATGTACTTTATTGCCCAGAAAGGTGTGTACTGTTAGTTGTTGTTTTGATATCTCGACAGCAGCTAAGCCCCACCTATTTACTGGTTGACCCCTTTTCTGCATATTCAAATATGTGTGTCGGACACGAAGTGGCTTAGCTCCCCTGAATATCTTAGGGACCAGTCGTTAAAAAGTGTTGAAATGTTTTATCATTAAACTGTTGTAACGCGAAGCATTCGTAAAATATCGACTTTTGTAAAATATTTCAAGCACTTTATAGTGCAAACGAAAAAGCTTTCCTTTCTTTTTCAAATAGGATTTGTATGCAAATAACTCAAGAATAAGCGTCAATTTCTAGTATAAATTTTTCATTTAAAAATGTCATAGAGTTAACCATGCCCTATTAACAAATGGCTATCCGCACATCGATGTACCGCAGCTAAAAACAAAGCTATACTAACAGTCTATATGCATTTTCAACTTCTTGCTGCAAAAATCTAGACAAATTAAAGGTCTAATTGTTTGTGTGTACATTATCTGTATTTTTAGCTAATTGGTTTACTATTTCATGCATATTTATAGAGGTATGTATGTATGTATATGTATGTATACAGCAGACTGTCAAATTGATTAAGATATCATTAACAAGGCCACTATCTATTTACTAAGTTTATCTCACTTGTACTTCTATTTAGATTACAAATACATCACTGACGAAAACCCCCACAAATGTTTAATGCACTGTGCTAAAACTATTCAACAAGTGATAACGATAAGGCCAGTACACATGAACTCAAAATTCAATGAAATATTTTACGACGACTCCCGTACTTTTATTGATCAACTGATTGCTGTGCTCTGTGAACAATTATTGGTCCCTATCCCATAATATTTATTGAAAGAAAATTAGAAACATTATTACTGCTGTCGCTAGTTTGTGGTGGTGTTACTAGAACATATCATGATTATGTGACACACCATTTTCTATAATATATTCCCCAAAAGTTTCCCTGACCCTCAATCCAATGTGTCACGTAATAATGTGTGATCGCTGTTTTTAGAACCAACAGATGCGTGATGGGAGGGTTTCAACACTTTCGATATTTATTTAGATGATTTAAAATATTCATCTAAAATGTATGCGGCGAATATTCAAACAGCGCACACGGAAGCACATATCCACGTGTGGGAGAGTATTGCATATCATTAGATGACGTCATCAAGATCAAGTTTTCTCTGACAGTACGAAATGCGCATTAGAACTCCGAACTACCTACCATAGTATAGTATAGTATTAATGTACCCGGTATTCAACTGATTTGTAGGTAATTCTTGCATTTCATAAGTTTGCTTTTGAAACGTCAGACATTAAAACTTTAAATGAACCAAAATAAACGACGTACCTTTAGATAGAATGTAACTGAACTACGCGTTGTTCTCAGCACACACTGTGTACCTCTCCATGACTGTCACTTCCCTCTCGCCCGTCTCGGCTGGCTAGCTCGCTACGAGGCCGGTCACGTGACTATCTGTGGCGGCCCTGAATGAGAGTAAAGTATATTACATTCATAATAAGTTATTATTAGATAGAATATCATGCATTGTGCTACACTTATTTTAACCGTCATAAGTTTTTCTCAGACAATTTGAGATCGATTTCAATACAAAAGACCTCAAAAGTTTATGTTCCTCTCAAGGAGGTCACGTGATTATCTAAGCGAGGAGGCGAGGTGCAATCGATACACATTAGTCAGTTTTTGTAAAGAAGTTGTCATAATGTTTACAATAGGGGGAATATGTGTGATTTCTTTTATCATATTCATAATAATTTTTACCTTTTTATCAAGCTAAACTATATATAATGAAGACAACAGAGTATTTCTTTAAGCTTTACTACACTGCTACTCCACATCTCAGATCAGTGCCACCATGCTTCATGTAACAATGTTATATCTCTCTGCATTATAACTGTCGGTTTGAAATAGATTAGAGGTTTAAAAGCAGTTTAAAGAGGCAGTAGTTCATTTTTAGTTAAACAAAGTGATGTCACGAAAGCGTAAATAAATGTTTCAAAGACAATATTGTTATTACTTATATGTAGCTGGTAAGTAGGAACAAGGATCCGTTAGACTAGGGTTGATCCGGTTGACTAATGAGATGTTTGACTCTTTTAATACATCTAGTAATAGTAATGATAATAATAAAAACTAATTATGCATCTGCTATGAACTAATTATGTACTGACTATAACTAATTATTTGAGAACATTTGAAGAAATAAATCTTTCAAAAACCGTGGTACAAACTCTGGATATAACTTTATCATATACTTTAATTGAAAACGTGAATACTTATGTAATAGAAGACATTATAGAGAAGCGCTTATACATGTAGTCTGTGATAATTTCGATTCATACTTAGATTCATGTTATTAACTGAGTTCTTGTTAAAAGATGGAATATCAAACTTATTTGACAAAGTCTCCAATTTTCCATGAAAATAATTTTTTTTAAATCTTTATAGAATGGGGGTTAGCGCGTTCGGCTTAGAATCAAAAGGTACTTGTTCCGAATCCCGCTCGGCAAGTTTCTCTGTAGTAGAGAACTGTTCTACACGCAGTAAGGTTTGGTTTCTATTTGCTTCAACGAATTTCAGTAAAGTTAGTTAAATAACAAGACAGCTTTTACAAACAATATGTCATATTTTGTTCTATGTCCAGAGTGAGGGGATCACAAATACAATACTAGTTCACCCGTTTTTAACTGTCCATGTGTTACCTCTTTGTACACAGTTAGGCATTAATTATTATATATCTCAGCCGATTACGGTCGTCTTATCTCTTCCATTGTTCGTTACAGGTTAAGCGTTAAAAATAATTATAATTTCATTGCATCGACAGAAATTTCACAAAGCCTGACATTGTGCCCTTAATATCTAGCCATTTTCTTATTCTAGAAGCAAAAAATTACAACAATATTTAGCTACAACTTCCTATTTCATTGTCCTTCGTTCACGTACCAAAGACAGGACTGTCAAGAAAGGTTCAATGCCATTGTTGTGTACCCCATGTGACATACCACTCAAAATCCATTCTAATGAACATGTATATGTAGAAGAAATATGGTACACTGTCTACTTTGTCTGCAGTGAAGCATTCGTAAAATATTATACTACACTTGACATTTAGGAAGCTATTTCTCCCTGCATTCACCTCACAAAACATTCCCTCCAGCTTCTTGAACCTCGAGACAGTGGTCACATGACACCTTGTCTTTATCAAAAGGTACGCCCTCCTGCCTGAAGAAATGCCATTTGGCTTATGGTTTAATAATGCGCTTTTGTCATGTCTCATTTTACACAGAAACGCCGAGTTGTTTATTCTGTGGCGTACAGTACACAATCACGCATTTTATATATAACAAGTCATTGACGAACGCTGAAATCGGCTTAACTACTTCAGCAAGATGTGCAGCTTAGCAGATATTTCAGTTCTTAAATGTGAACAAAGATGAAATATTTTTCAAAGATATCTGTAACTTAATCTAGTGTTTATATACAATAAAACATTGATGTTACATAACCCAAGTGGTAACTGTTTATAGTCTGTATGCAACATAGTTCAACGTGCAGCTAGCACCAGTACCGTCGCATATTTAAAGTGACACATATTATTTTTCATATTCTTTTATGTGGCTTTAATATGAGGCAAAATGCCTACTTTTTGCCAAAATTTGGATATTTGCTTGTGTTTTAGTTACAGTGGAAACAGCCAAATAGATTTTACTTAATCAAAATTATGCATTTAATTTAAATGAATATTTGTTAAAAGATCTACTCAACACTATCAACATATATTTTCCCTCGTAGCTACTTTTAAGTCATTGGCTTGAGCCATTGTCCGGTTTTTGGTCAAGAATTACAAGTCAAACCTGTTTATTGTCTCAATACTGAACTGATCAGCAATATGATAGTGATTTTCAGAGACAAGCACTACTTCTACATAAAGTTACACTATTCATGAAGTTAACATATTTCATACTCTGTTGCCCTTTAAGAATGAACGTTATAACCTGTAAAGGTACAAACTGCATTTTATGGTAGATTACGGTAGAGTGTGGATCATTAGTGATATCTAGAAAAAATGTATTATCTGTGATATTCTGTATCTACGAAATGATGGTCTTCATTGTAAATGTTTTAAAGGCCCTCCTCCCAGGTAATCCTATGGGCATACAAAACCCAGATATTCTATATTAAGGAATAAGACAATATAACACATCATATATACACAATTGCATATAACATGTGTTGCTCACTGGTTGTGTATAAATGTACTCGAGGTAAAGTTACAACTAGGTTCTGTGTGCAGTAGGCAGTCTTCCGTGTTTATCAAGGTAATTGGCCCGCTTCCAGCAGTGTCTACGTTGTCTACGTTCAACTTCGCTCCCTATCATCATTGAAAATTAATGAAAATTCTACATGTGTGCACATGTAAAGTTTATTTGATTCCGCAGTGAGGTTCCTCAAATGCATATGTAGAGACAATCAGAATATCAGAGCTCACATCAACGCATATGAAAGCATAATATAGACCGAATCGTACCTCGGACATCAAGCTACCCGAGCCCCAACAAGTGAGTGCATGACAGTGTTTATGATAACACGAATGTCGTGATACCTGAGATAACACTAACATTCAGGTTCAGTTCTACAACACAATGCTTATGTGATGTGCATACTGGAACAAAGTAAGGCGGCACAACACAAAATCTGGGTGGCAAAATATAGTTTTATTTCGTCATAGAGTATGCATTGGTTGCTGCATGCGACTCAGTCCCATGTCCCAGTCTGGTCCAACCTTTGGTCTTCCGCTGTCCAAACCCAGTCCAGTCTGGAGTCTCCATCTGAGATCCAAACGAGTTCTCAGTCCTCCCAGACGAGTGCTCGATGATGTCTCCTCGGTTTTGGGGCTTCGTACTCTTATACTATTCTTAAAGATTATGAGAAGAAAGATAAATGATTCCAATTGCAAGACGATGCTTTTAAATAATTAGTTGAAAACAAACGTTACATGATTGATTTCAACATCATCTCTCCTCTATGATGTGTTATCTGAATTCAGAACTGGTAGCAAGCTTATACTGCAAAGATTATTTGTTTATAATCTTATGTTCTTGACTTTGATAACGGACTTAATGATAGGATCATTCTCCTGTTGTGACACGTGACATATTGAAAACAAATGTTTGCTCCAGCTAGGGATTACAAAAGGAAATAGGCACCCGACAACCATTCTTCCGAAAACTCTCTGGGTCTTTTTGTATTCTTTCTTAACACCACTGACTTTTAAACTCTTTAACTTTGACATTTGATGAGTATATTGTATAGAGTCGGTTACCACGTGGATTCTAATTAAGGTCACCAGAACACAACCTTTTAAATGATTACAAATATTGCAGTTAAGGCATTCTAGAAGCAATTGGAAACTACTTACTTACTAACATTACCTTCAAGTCTCATCAATATTTTTGAATAAATCAATATGAAAAAGTGAAGTTATGAGAACAGTTAAAAGGACAGAAAAAATGATCAATTTGGGCATATAAAACCTGTTTTTATACAAATGTTATCTTAAAATAGCTGAAATATTACTAATTAGTTTGGCAGATGTCCATTGATATAACAAAGTGGAATTGCTACTTTTATCTGGAAACCAATGTTTCGTTCTAATATAGAGAACAAAAGTATGAAATAGCTTAAATCCTGTTAACAAACGTCTTGGCTAATTAGGAATAAAAATCAAATGTTTGATGACCATGTGGTCTCAAATGTGAAATGTAATAGATCCAATAACGCTATTCAAACTGAATTCGACTCTGAATTTGCTTGACTCTGATTGGAGTTAAACTGGATTGTATCCCCTGTTTCGTTTGAGGTTTACATATTTATCGTGAAGAAAACTGAGGAAAACGTGAGGAAAGGAACCTAACTTTTAGTTTTATGTGGCATCTTTTAAAATAGAGCATGCAATTCTGAATTGTAATCATGAATATTATATTACGAAAAAATTGTTTTTATGTTTTCACAATAACTGTAATCATATTGAATACATGATGCAGGATGTCATATCTAGATCTAAACCAAGCACGGAGAGAAGTCGGATCCTTGTAGTACCATATCGTGGAGGTGCTCTCTATCAGTTCGACATCCTCACAAACTCTTTTGACAAATATCCTCATCTGTCTCTTAAGTCTTATTTGTCTGCACTCTATGTTTCCAAAATAAACTCCTTGTTGATTAGTCTTGACAAACCCATCAGGATCATCATCTCAGAACTGAACACTTCAAAAACTTAAACAATATAACACAATGTTGATACAGTAGGAATGACAGCTGATGAGGAAAGAGGAATTGTTTTCCTGACAACAATGTATCCTTCTAAATCAATAAGTCGAATGTCATTACTGGGGGAAAACTTTACAACCTTAGTGAACTTATCAGGTTATAGTGGTTATCCTGGTGCTATAACTGTAAACCCAACAACTAAGACGATATATATGTGTAATTATGAGAAACTGTTCAAAGTATTCTATGATGGAACTGGTTTGACGACACTTGACACTGGTTCTATCATCCAAGCAGTAACTCTGGACATCACCAAGGGTCTCCTGTACTACAACAAGGTGGATAAGCTGATGAAAATGTCCTTGTATTCAGACATTACTAGCGACGTGACACGGTTTAACTCTTATATTTGGAATCTGATTTTCTACCAAAATAAAGTGTATTACTCGATCAAGTTTGAATCCCCCGGTGTACTGGGAGTAGTGGATGTAGAACATAACAATGTGTCTAGAACACTTCAGACACTGAATGTGTCCGGTGTGTATATCTTCTCTATTTGTTTGATTCCGTAAGTATACTCAGCATGGTTGGATATTGAAGTCTGATGTTTTCTTTGTATTATTTTGTCTGTTATTATTATTATGTTCAAATCTTTATAAATATTCTATAATGTGTCATCACTGAAATAACCACAACACAAAATTCACAGTTCAGAAGCAATGTGTGTCTTAAATCTTAATCTTAAGTTCAATTTTCAATTAGTTACAGTAATGAAGGGATTTATGAAAGAAATTACCATGTGAGAACCATATAACTACTCTCGTAAATACATATCTAAAGACTTATGTTTGTTGTATTTTCATCTGAATTCCTTTTTATTTGAAACGAGTGTCGAAAGTTCAATAAATATCTTTCACAGTGTAACAATGCAGTTACGTATTCATGTTATGATAAACATTGAGATAACCACTTAGTATTGTCATACAGACTTTAAATTTAAAGGGAGCATTTTCACTGTCTACAAATAAGTCGCTGGTGATTTTCTACATTAGGGATAAGAAATGACTGAAAAAATATGAAAATCTTTTAACGTTAGACCTGATTTTTGTTAGAAGAAGCAATTATGTATTTTTATCACATAATTAACTTTTAAGCATAGACTAGTACTTTTTGTTATCGAATTCAAGAATGGCTAATTCGTCTCATTTACCAGCCATACATAGTGCTTATCCAATCTTAGGTTGATTGGCTGATTTTTGCGGTTGCACGGCACAAGAAAGATGTACAAAGATTTAGAATTTTAGATTTAAATAGATTGCATCTGGGTCATTGACAGCATCCGTACCACTGCAATGTAACTTTGTGAATAACGAGCCTTCTGACAATCGGTAGTCGCTTAATAGGTCGCCTAAGAGTTTGGTCATGTAACGGGCAGGCCCCCGAGAATTCGTTCTACAATTCTAAAACTTATCAAAATTTAAGAAATGTTATGAATGATTTTATTACTGCTATAAATAACACAGTTACTATGACAACTTATGTGCGAATCAAAGGTGCAATTTGTTACGCTTTTCTAAGGCAACATTGCTTGAGAACTCAGATATAACATGGTGTCGATGTGTTGCAACTACTTACACTCGCAGCATAATAACCCTGATATAATTGTCTCAAGATCCATTCACTACGTCTATTTGGGATAAAAATGTTATTTGTTAAAAAAAACTGTAAATAAAATATCTATGTTTGAACAAAAGAAGAAATCAGTTTATTATTAGCCCGCCCTGCCTCAGCTGATCTTGAAATCAACAGAGATTCAAATCAGGCGACACGTCATAATGCACTGATTCACCCTGATCAGTCTATTGACGACGCACGTGCTGCACGATATTCATGTGCTGATGTGGTTATGTTAAATCTGGCACAGTTTACCCCTCGAAAATGGACGTCTTGTTATGTACAACGTGATATCACTTAAAGAAATAATACCTATTTCATCCTTTCCTTTTAATAGCTAAATTGATATTATTGATATAATAAGTTCGTATTTTCATTCTTATTTTAAAATTAAAGGCAGCATATTAATTATTTACACACATGGGGGCTAGTACCTTTTAACACTGGGGAGTCTAAAACAGTTTGAAATTACCAAAATGATATGGAAAAAAGAAGCGTTTGTATGCATTTTATCATTTAGACTGCACTTATTTCACCTTATGTAACATCTGGATTATATCATGCCAACAATTGATTGTGGCAGCTGCTATATGGCAGACATTATATCTATTATAAAATGAGTTTAACCATTTTGGACGTTTGAACTATCAGTTTTCCGATTGTCAAAGCAAAGAAACAACACAATTGTAAGAGCATCGCAAACGAGGGACAGCATCAATTAATGTTAAGTTTGTCATTGAAGAAATTACATGAAATAGAGACCAATATTTTAAAGCAATGCACAGCGTATCAGATGTTCAATAAGAGTTTGGAAGTTGTCATAACATATTCAACTTCTTTTTTATCTGTTGTTAAGAAGAGAATGTTAAATAGTCTTCAATGCTGTTCATTTGACAAAACTAGTTATACTGTTTCCTTCTGGCATGTCTTTGTAATCTTGAAATAACTTGACAAAAATTAACAGTGTTAATAAAGGAATAAATATTCGTACAATGATCAAAAAGCATAAACTTCATATTCTGACCCTTTAAACTATTATATAGTAGTTTAATCTACCCAGATGTAGAAAGAAACACAATAAACACTTACTATAGTGGAAATAATAAAATATTTAGCTAACACCACTCGCGGCAACTTTTATGTTAAACCTTCTGTCATTAGAGGTAGGGAAATGGAGTGCATAGCGTTACAGATCATCGTGCAGTCGTTCTAAAACATTGGAAACAAACCTATCTACCAGCACTGTTTGTTCGAAAGCCTACGGCACCTCCCCTCAAACGCGTACCCTAAATGGACGACTTTCATTCGAAAGCATATGTATGTATGTAGCTTGTAAACGCTATAACACTTCCAAACAAATTACTAAAGGTCAAAAGACGATTCCCGCAATTAACAGAGTCGTAATTACAACACCGAAATCGTGTATTTATACATAAACAAGGATTTATTTGACTGTTTAACTAGTAATTTTCAGAATGTCTGTGTAAAGAAATATACTACATATTTTAAAAAGAAATATACAGTCCTGGTAGGTCAACAACCATTCATCCTGCTCCATCAGCGTTTTTGTCTCCGCCCAGCTCCATCATATACCCTGATATCTTTCGGTCTAAATAGCTCGTATCGCTAAATAGAGCAAGCCAATGAAACGACTCGCATTCAGGGATAGCGGCACCATCCGATTGAGAATTCAAACAGATGTCAATGTAGCCATGAGTAACCAGCCGTAACCAGAGCGTTTTAGGTCGACGGATATAAGGGTATATGATGTAGCTAGGCGGAGATAAACACGCTGATGAATGAATGAATGAATGAATGTCTTTATTTCCTCCAATGGCGTTTGAAGATTACAAGGCAAAAACAATATCAATCAAATATGTACATAAGGAATATTTACAAGAAATTCAAACCATAACGGTGCACATTGCAATATTTACAGGAGCATTGTTTAGAAGTATTTACTCAGAGATATTCTTATATCATAAATATAGTGTGAAAATTCAAGTATTACAGTTCCAAATATGGTCAATGCGAAATCGTGTACAGATGTATTTCGGAACATTGCAATCATAACCATGAAACTCATGTAAAACTCTAGATGCAAAAGTCTGTTTGGCAAGGCTGATTTTACAACTCTTCATTTTTCATTTACCAATTGTAAAACGTAACTTGTAGCATTGCTAAATGTGTATATCCCTCTTATTTGAAATACAAAAAAGAGTTTCGACTTTGACATTTCTAGAATTACATTTGAACTTTGTAAAGTTGAGAACAGAAAATTGAGTTTTACAGGAATGAAATGTTTGCACACTTGGACTTGTCTTTTCGAGAATTGCATGGTTGAGAACAACATGTTACAACTTGCGAATTACGAGTTTACATGATTTAATTTTTGGCACACATCCCCTTCCATAAATATGAAGTTATATTTCATAATATCTATTCAGCGTATCATAGATGAGTTTTGTTGAATAACAAACATTTTTCTGTTAAAAAGCAGGAATAACCATTTTAGCAACATCAATATGTGTTCCAAAATGTAATTATCGTTACTAAACAGCTGACAGAAGTGAGAGAGTTATTGTTTAACGCCGCTTGAGAAATATTTCAGCCATAAGCGGCGAACTGACAGAAGTAATATGATATCTAATAACATCTGTATTTTGACTGTTATGATCACAAGTTCAATCTTATAGTTTTCAGAATATTCTTAAGTCCTACAAATATGAACAACGGTACTTATCCATTATATGTGACCAGTAATAATTTAATAATTTTATGTGAATTCCATGTATTTATTATATACGTATTTGTATATTACGTCCATTTTTATTAATGATTCGTCACCTTTTTCAGTAAAAGTGTTGACCCTGGCCCCAAAGGGGCCAAACCCCGTAATTTCAATTACAATATATGGCTCACATCTTTCATGACGTAAGGCCAGTGTGGGCACCGATAACAAAGCAACGCAATATACCAACTTGAAATGTTTTGTCTTAGTAGATGAATTGCAGTGAAATTTTAAAATGATCAGAAATAGCTTAATTTTGAACAGTTGAAAGAAAACGTAATAATATTTTCAGATTCGACTTGTAAGTTATTGCACTGAGTGTGGAGTTTTCTGTTTCGTCTCTCCATAGCCGACAGTGAGGGATCTGTATTGACATATGCACGTGCAAATCGTCCTCTTCACGTCTCGTTACCCTAGCAACATTAAACTCGGGTCGTCTTGAAAAGAAGTGACAACTTTTATCACATCAAATTGGTCAGGTTGAAAAATGATTAAATAACTAAGATTGACTCAAATCTGACATATTTTTTTATTTCAAGAAGATATGGATATCATTTGAATCTAAAGCACAGCTTTATAACTTATCATGCATGGTGAACTGTGTTCTGATGATTGAATTAAAACTCGGCAAAATCATTTTGTCTACAACAATTTAATTAATAGTGTTTGAACCCAAAGACACGAGATGTTTATGGGGAAACAAGTTGTACCATTATGCAGTTTGACCCACGTTCCATGTTATGCTATATTTTCTTTCTGCTGTAGGTTTGAAGTACGTAAAACGTTTGAAAGCCCCCGAGAGCTGTGTTAGATTAAAAAAAACTTCCTCCACTTCTGGGAAGACGTCTCTTTTAGTTGTCAATTGCCGCCGTTTTCAGATCTGTTTTTACTTTAAGTTACAATATAATAAAAAAAGTTATTACTAAGAAAGTAACTTATACTGGAACTATTTAAACTACACTGTATTACTTAGAAACCTATTTGCTTAAACACCTTGGCACCGATTCACTAAACACGACAGGGGAGATGACTCCGCATGGACTGCATGCTTTTAACCCGGTAGCTGTCTATCGATGTTGGACAATTTCATCTCTTTCTTCAGAACCTTTAAAACTGTGTTGATTATATATTCAACTATTATGACTAATTATGATTTTTTTAAGCAAGTTAAAATCTATTTAAACAGTTGTTGTTAAGCTATCCCATAACTTTTGACCATGGCCCACAACTCATAGAATCCTTTATCAAAACTAACTTACTGACTCAAAAATAAGATTATTTTTGGAGTATGCAATGACAACAATATTGTTACATAGAAAGAACACAGTAAATGTAATCCTTGAATATTGCCCGACAGTAATGATTTCTGAGCGCCAAATTGACGCTTTGATTTTGTCAGCAGGGTTTTATTCAGATGATATGATGAATGCGGTCAACCAAAACATTATGTTAATAAATTTTGGGAATCTAAAGAATAACATCATCGGAAATGTGTTATCGTAATCTTTGTAACATCACTCATACTTTGCTCGTAACAAAGTAGTTATGTGTTTCTTCACTCAATAATTCTATCAATGTGTCGGTATGTGTTTAAACAGTAAACTTTTATCAAAATAAATGTATATTTCTAGAGATCTCTGATATCTTAGAGATTATCGCTTTCATTTAACAATCAGTATAACATCAGTTTATCTGTGCTAATCATATGTGCATTTTTGAAGGATGGACACTTAGCTAAAACAGATTATAAATATCCATGTGCTGACAAAGGAAAACATTGACATTGTCTTCTTTTCATGTACAGTGAAGAGTCCTAGATTCGTGATCTAGCAATAATTGATAAAGACATGGCTTTTCATGCAATAATGAAAATTAAGTGCCTTAGAAAAGAAGATTGTAGAAGAAACATCTGTAACATGTGTAATGTTTTTCTTTCTCCGTCAGACAACCAGTGTCTATATCAGGAATCTTCCAGAGACACGGGTGAGTCGTGCAGCACGTGCACCTTGCTGGATTCCACTGCCTGCCAATGTCAAAGTGGAGTCTACACAAAAAGCAACAATGATATTTATATCTAAGCATAGGTGTCATATTGCTGTTTTCAATAATACTGTTCTTTAAATTATATTTTTCCTTAAGCAAAAGCACAGGTTTTGTAACAACAGTTTACATGTATCTTGCATATAAGAGTTAATTCTTTCACTTGGTCGCGGCAAGCCAAATGATGAAGAGTCATTTTTAATGGAAACTCAATTCAGAGACACAATTTTAAGAGTTTTTAACAAGTATCAATATAACAGAATATAACGTCTACGACGTTAATGATGTACAGGTGTATAATCTGAAAGAGGAATTCACATTTTGCACCGATTGAAATGCCTGCTGAGTCATCAAACAGGACTCTGCACGTGTTGTACGCTTTTCACGCATGTTGATGTTGTGTTAAGGTTGCACGTTTCTATGAAATGTAGTTGGGGTTCTTATGCAAACCTCCAACTGTCAGAGAAAACTTGATCTTGATGACGTCATCTAATGAAATGCAATAATTTCAACCACGTGGATATGTGATCATTATTTGGGCGCCTGTCGAAAATCTAACCACATTTAGACGATATACATCCTTAATGACAAACAAGACAGACAAAGACGGGTATCAGGTGGCCAAAAGTAAGTTTGGAAACTTCTCTGAAGTAGTCAGTATAACAATTAAGTGTTTTAGACGTTAAAAACGTGTACAAATTTAAAATGAACGGGTGCATATAGAAGACTTGTTTAGTTTTTCATTTTAAACAAAGAAGTTATCATATATCTGTCACCAAAAGAAAAACTATATCTTATAAGATTGATATGTGTCTTTAAGGTTTGTTACATTGAGTCTCGAACTTTCAGAGAAGGTTCACCCATGTTTCATTTGTCCGTTTACCCTGTACTATAACTGTCGATTTGATTGCAACAAACACAAATAAGTAGGAACTAAGAGTCATGCTATTGTTATCTCTTATAATTCATGCCAAAGCGTCACGGAATTCTTAATTCAAATATTATCGATTCATCTAAAGCTAAATATATCCAATGTCAACTTTTTACTATTGGTTTCAATCAAATGTATCTACCTTAAGACAAGGTTTGTGTCAGCCACGCTAAATAACCTGCAATCTTTCTTTTTAATCTTCAATTGGCGTCTGCTATACTGAATTACATCACCGTTGCTCTATGACGTTTACTTAGCTGTCAACTTTATTTAGTTAAAACAATCTTTTTTTCTGCTATTCTTATAAACCGTCAAAATAAGTTAAAATTCACAGAGAGAAAAGGGTTCAATCTGACCGTGTTAGGAGTACCTCTGTTCCACTGCACAATATCCCTGTGTTCACACCACTGACCCCTGTTTGGTCATCAACTCGACCATCGTCCAGCCAAGTGAGTGATGCATCAGTCGGGACCAGCAGTTTGACACGGACGTACTGTAGTGACGTAATAAACTAAAACCGACCCGACTTTATCTCCATCGTTATTTCGTCTCTGGAAGATATTTTGAGAAATTTGGCCTATGCAAAGTTTTTATCTCTCACAATTGGTGGTAGAACTGCGGTGATTAGTATTCTAAAAACGATTAGGGAGAGGACAATGAAATTTATATGTCATAGTCTCCATTCTACAAACATGATGTTATGAGTTTTGTGATTCATAGCATTGTTTCTTAAACATAGACAAAATAAGATTTGAGGGTGGACACCATGCAACGCCCATATTTGAAGAGGAATCTAGAACAAAGTTACAATTTGAGTTTTCATTTCAGGAAAAATGTTATTCTTAAAAATTAAAAAGCTTTTTAGGGCAAATGTCTGGCATGCCAATATTTGAGAGAGGGGGAGGTGTCAGGGGGTCACTCTCATATTTATAAATTTGGATCACCTACATCCAAGGTACACCCCCTCAAAAATCCCCACTGATGTAGATATTGATAAACGTTCACGTCCACGGTCGCCAGTAAACGGTCGCCGGACAATGGCCGATGCCAGTAGATCATCTTACCTTTTAGATCTGATCATCTTGTATGTGAATCTGTTTCAGATTGAAGATTTTTTATTTAAAGACTATTTTATGAGATAGAAATGTTTTAAAGGTAGGATGCCAAAATTACTCTGTGAAATAAACTCCAACAATGTCAAACTTAAGGCTTGAAACTAAGGTCGACTTAACTGTAATAATCATAACACAGGAATCAAGTGTTCTTACATGAAACATATTTTATTTGACGATTTAACAATCACGTGTCCTACCTTCTACGACCTATTAGTAAAACCTTTGGAGGAGAAATATACAAGAGTCAACAAGCGTTTGAGGACATCAGGCATGAAGCATGTGCTGCACGTGATGGTTTTTCTAATAGTCAAGTAGAGTTTTGCGCCCGTTTCCTTATCTTTTACTTGTAGTAGTAATATCATTGTAGAGGTCAAACCAATAAAGGAACATGTTATTATAACAAAATCATAAACAGAGTTGTAAATGAAACTTACATTTATAACTTTCCAATTTCCCCTTGAAATGTTTCACCCTTTAAAAGGTTTCTCTTTAAATAACCCTTCCATTTCTCTTCGTATGAAATTCCTACAGATACCGGTGGAAATTCTCACTCTTACTATTTCAACTACATCTGGGTAGTTTGCTTACTCGGTGCTGATTCACCAGACACGACAGTGGAGATGACTCTGCATGCCGGGAGTCGGTTATACTTGTTACATAACTGAAATTCCGGCACGTCTTTGTGTGACTGTAAATCAGGTTAAAACATGAATGGGATAAATAAGTCATTTTGTTCACACTTGTTTATGTTTACTTTGCTACAAACAGATCATTGATAACTAATTTTTCAGGTGTTGATTAATAACAAATTCTTAACATTTAAGACGATTAAATGATTATAGTTATATTCAATATAAAAATACAGATATTGCATTTCTAAAATTGAAAATAATTACATTTTGAAGTAAACAGTTCAAAAGCATTTACTTTGAAGTCTATCACAGGTATAGGTTACCCAAATATGTGAGGTAATCTATTTGTTATATAAAAATAATAACGCGATTGGTTTTTTTGCTCACTCATACTACCTTCAGTTCACATTAGATGATGCTATCTGAACAACTATCCAAATCTGTATTTGTGTAAACCCTTGTAGCACAAAGCAACACACAGTTTATCTACATCAAGACACAGACCAGTTGGCTTCTGTAAACCATCCTCTTCAGTCAGAATGTCTCTGATATACTCTCCCGTCTGACTCAGTTGAATTACTTTGTGTGTGTCATAGTCAGCTACCAGGATGTCTCCTGTACTGGTGGATGTGATTCCTCGTGGTCCTCTAAGTGCTCTGTCTCCAGTAGGGGTGTATGTGAATACAATGTCACCAGACCGTGTCAGACAGATGACAGACTCCAGACAATAGTCTGACACCAGGATAGTGCCTTGTCTGGTTACATGTATGTAGTGAGGATAAATGAAGCTCTTTCCTATGACAGGAAGTGTTGTGAAGATCTTCAATATGGTGCCCTTCATATCAATCAGATCCACAGAGGATGGTTTATAAGAACCTGCCACCAGTGTTGACTGATCCAGAGTAGACAGACCCATGTACATCTTACTTGTCTGTATTGTAGACAGGAGTTCCAGGTCAGGCGTCACAGCAACTGTGATGATACGTTGAGACCCAGGAAGAGACACAGCTACCTTACCTTCACTGATAACTGTTAAACACCAGGGCTTACCAGACACTTTGAGTACACTTGAACATGACTGTCCTCCTTTAGGGTAAAATGATTTCAGACGTTCAGAGATATAATCAAATAAAACTGTGACTTTTCTTCCTGCTATTTTCATGACCAAACCATCTGTAACCTCGCAACTATCACTCGCATCTAAATTAGCGTCGATAACTTCATCTAATACAGGTGCTGCTGTCAGATCTATGTTATCAATCTGCTGAATATTCAAATCTGCCTTCTTAATCATCACATCCATCATTTCAATCTGTTCCTTCAGTTGAGCAAAGTCATGTTTAAAGCTGATGTCAGCTACATCTGTTCTGTCCTTCCTCTGTGTCCCTGTGACGTCTGCTCCTGATCCAGACGACAGATACATCTCAAACAGCTGCGCCTCATCCTCCAACTCCAGGGCCTGCTGGATGGACTGATACTGCTGCTGGTACAGCTGTAGATCCATTTGTTTTGTCTTCATCATCGACCTCAACTGCTCCTCGTCTTGTTCTGTTTGATCCTTCACCTTCTTAATCAGCTGATATTCCTTCTGTTTCAGTGCGTCAATAGTTTCCTTTATGGTTTTCCTTATATCTGATTCCACCATGGTCCTATCAGCTAACATCTCTTTTGTTTGTGAATCTATCTCATTGATCTGGACATCTATCAAATCTATTTTCTCAGCCAGATTTTGTTGATCTTTTTGAAGTCTTGATTTGACTTCTGTCAGCTGAGCCTTGATTGTGATGACCTCTTTACATGTTCTGTGATCAATACTGCAGCAAACTGTACACAGGGGTTTGTTGCAGTCCTTACAATACAGCTTCATCGTCTTGTCATGGTCCTTACACCTTAATGAACTTTTTTGTCGATACTTTGTGTCTGTAACTGGATTAATTTTGTGTTTCTTCAAGTTTGGTATTTTATTATGGAGCTTTAGACAACCGTCACAAAATGAAATTTCACAGTTTGAACACCAGTGTGCGGCTTGAGTTGTTTTTCCCTCCTCTTTGCACACTGAGCAAAGATCAGGCCCTGGAATACATTAAAGTAAGCCTGATAGTAATGTCAATATATCAATTTAAAAAAAAACATTATTGAAACAGAAAAATTGTTGCAATTATTGCTGATTAATCTCTGCTAATCCGAAAATAAACAATGCTTTAAATTTATAAAGTCATGACTAACTTTCACTTTAAGCAACTTTGCTTCACTTTAGAAATGAAGTAAAACATTTTAACGATAGGTACTTATAAAGGTGATTTTTCTTAAGACTACCTTGTGGGATTGAGTCCATGAGTCCAGTTAGAAGCAGGCCTGGTTTCAGCTGCCCCGCCCACTCTTCCACAGGTCTGTCAGGGTGAGGTACTGGGGTCTCTTGTCTACAGGTGGGACAGGGGATGGACTTGTTTCTCACAGCTTCTGCTTTAGTCTGTAGATATTTCCCCAGACAGTTCTCACAGAAGGAATGCTGACATGTAAGGGTTACTGGTCGCTGATACACTTCCATACACACACTACAAGTAAGGAAGTCGTCCTGAAGCTTGACTGCTGTCGCCATTCTGGATAGTAGTCTGCAAAAATATAGATAAAGTAATTGAAAAATTCACATTCAAGTGAGATTTTATGGTATCGTATACAAAGAGTCATTTATTATGTTTATCTTCACTTTTGCATTAAATCACAATGAAAAAGAAAGGTGATGCAAATGATTCTGGCGGGTGACTTTAAATTTGTTTCCGAACACTGACATTTGCCTTGTGAGAGAGAATCAAACCTGATTGAACACAACTTGACTGGATTGAAACAACAACTGAGTATATTCAGGAGACACATAAACACTATGTGCTAACGGTTGTGCACAAATTGTCTCTTCATCCCTTGAAAATTTTGTTTTACAACGAAATAAACATTCATGAGCTTTTATATTTTCATGAAGCTATTCCTTTTTTTCTTTGATTTTTTTTAGGAAAAATAAAGTTATAAATCATAAAAAGTACAGCATAAACATAAACAATATCTATATTTTGTTTCATGAAATGAGTCAATGAGTTTCTGTATGATTAATGATATTAAATTTAACATTCACTATGACTATATAGTTAGGGGCTTTTATCTTTAATATCTTTAAGTTTGAATACTTTTTTGTTTTTCTATCGAAGGACACTTAAAGTAAGTAAAATAAGATTATCTTTTTACATTAAACTCTTTGATGCGTTTAAAATCTATTCTGACTATTGTTTTATGATTTCAAACAATATTTGACCACAGATATGGAGTTCAACAATTGTTTAACCACACCTACGATAGACACTCATAAAGACCCTCAACTAGTCCAGCATGATGAGATTGTGCACTTGTTGATTAAACGTTCAGACTCACATAGATTAAAACGATTTAAACCTTCAGGGGTCAAAATCCTGATTTATTGTCTTTAAAGCATATATATATAACGTGCGTTAAGAAATGTCTTCAGAGCATAAGAGTGTAAATGGCAGTAGTAGTCATGTATACTGCACACAATAGACACCCTCCCGTATAGACCCTCAACAACCTGCAATGTCGTTTCATAATCTGAATAGAGTAGCTGACATTCCGCCATATACATGCTAACAATACAGTAAAATTGTATATACTTACATGTAGCACACTCTATATCATAAAACATGATTGTTTGTTTACCTCAGTGAACGTATGTTTATCATCTAAAAGGTATTCAATTAAACCGAAAGTGAAAATAGAAACTGGCGACTACAGTAAAGTATTCGTGTATTCAACTGATTTGTAAGTTATTCTTGCATTTCATAAGTTTGCTTTTGAAACGTCAGACATTAAAACCTTAAATGAACCAAAATAAACGACGTACCTTTAGATAGAATGCAACTGAACTACGCGTTGTTCTCAGCACACACTGTGTACCTCTCCATGACTGTCACTTCCCTCTCGCCCGTCTCGGCTGGCTAGCTCGCTACGAGGCCGGTCACGTGACTATCTGTGGAGGCCGTGAATTAGAGTAAAGTATATTACATTCATAATAAGTTATTATTAGATAGAATATCATACATTGTGCTACACTTATTTTAACCGTCATAAGTTTTTCTCAGACAATTTGAGATCGATTTCAATACAAAAGACCTCAAAAGTTTATGTTCCTCTCAAGGAGGTCACGTGATTATCTATGCGAGGAGGCGAGGTGCAATCGATACACATTAGTCAGTTTTTGCAAAGAAGTTGTCATATTGTTTACAATAGGGGGAATATGTGTGATTTCTTTTATCATATTCATAATAATTTTTACCTTTGTATCAAGCTAAACTATATATAATGAAGACAACAGAGTATCTCTTTAAGCTTTACTACAACGCTACTCCACATCTCAGATCAGTGCCACCATGCTTCATGTAACAATGTTATTTCTCTCTGCATTATAACTGTCGGTTTGAAATAGATTAGAGGTTTAAAAACAGTTTAAAGAGGCAGTAGTTCATTTTTAGTTAAACAAAGTGATGTCACGAAAGCGTAAATAAATGTTTCAAAGACAATATTGTTATTACTTATAAGTAGCTGGTAAGTAGGAACAAGGATCCGCTAGACTAGGGTTGATCCGGTTGACTAATGAGATGTTTTGACTCTTTGAATACATCTAGTAATAGTAATGGTAATAATAAAAACTAATTATGCATCTACTATGAAGTAATTATGTACTAACTATAACTAATTATTTGAGAACATTTGAAGAAATAAATCTTTCAAAAACCGTGGTACAAACTCTGGATATAACTTTATCATATACTTTAATTGAAAACGTGAATACTTATGTAATAGAAGACATTATAGAGAAGCGTGTATACATGTAGTCTGTGATAATTTCGATTGTGATTAAGTATAGTACTTATTATCATTTAAAAGAGTTCTTGTTAAAAGATGGAAAAAATCAAACATATTTGACAAAGTATCCAATCTTCCATGAAAATAAATTTTAAGATAAACTTTAATCTTTAAAGAATGGGGGTTAGCGCGTTCGGCTTAGAACCAATAGGTACTTGTTCCGAATCCCGCTCGGCAAGTTTCTCTGTAGTAGAGAACTGTTCTACACGCAAAAAGGTTTGGTTTCAATTTGCTACAACGAATTTCAGTAAAGTTAGTTAAATAACAAGACAGCTTTTACAAACAATATGTCATATTTTGTTCTATGTCCAGAGTGAGGGGATCACAAATACAATACTAGTTCACCCGTTTTTAACTGTCCATGTGTTACCTCTTTGTACACAGTTAGGCATTAATTATTATATATCTCAGCCGATTACGGTCGTCTTATCTCTTCCATTGTTCGTTACAGGTTAAGCGTTAAAAATAATTATAATTTCATTGCATCGACAGAAATTTCACAAAGCGTGACATTGTGCCCTTAATATCTAGCCATTTTCTTATTCTAGAAGCAAAAAATTACAACAATATTTAGCTACAACTTCCTATTTCATTGTCCTTCGTTCACGTACCAAAGACAGGACTGTCAAGAAAGGTTCAATGCCATTGTTGTGTACCCCATGTGACATACCACTCAAAATCCATTCTAATGAACATGTATATGTAGAAGAAATATGGTACACTGTCTACTTTGTCTGCAGTGAAGCATTCGTAAAATATTATACTACACTTGACATTTAGGAAGCTATTTCTCCCTGCATTCACCTCACAAAACATTCCCTCCAGCTTCTTGAACCTCGAGACAGTGGTCACATGACACCTTGTCTTTATCAAAAGGTACGCCCTCCTGCCTGAAGAAATGCCATTTGGCTTATGGTTTAATAATGCGCTTTTGTCATGTCTCATTTTACACAGAAACGCCGAGTTGTTTATTCTGTGGCGTACAGTACACAATCACGCATTTTATATATAACAAGTCATTGACGAACGCTGAAATCGGCTTAACTACTTCAGCAAGATGTGCAGCTTAGCAGATATTTCAGTTGTTAAATGTGAACAAAGATGAAATATTTTTCAAAGATATCTGTAACTTAATCTAGTGTTTATATACAATAAAACATTGATGTTACATAACCCAAGTGGTAACTGTTTATAGTCTGTATGCAACATAGTTCAACGTGCAGCTAGCACCAGTACCGTCGCATATTTAAAGTGACACATATTATGTTTCATATTCTTTTATGTGGCTTTAATATGAGGCAAAATGCCTACTTTTTGCCAAAATTTGGATATTTGCTTGTGTTTTAGTTACAGTGGAAACAGCCAAATAGATTTTACTTAATCAAAATTATGCATTTAATTTAAATGAATATTTGTTAAAAGATCTACTCAACACTATCAACATATATTTTCCCTCGTAGCTACTTTTAAGTCATTGGCTTGAGCCATTGTCCGGTTTTTGGTCAAGAATTACAACTCAAACCTGTTTATTGTCTCAATACTGAACTGATCAGCAATATGATAGTGATTTTCAGAGACAAGCACTACTTCTACATAAAGTTACACTATTCATGAAGTTAACATATTTGACTTCAGTATCATACTCTGTGGCCCTTTAAGAATGAACGTTATAACCTGTAAAGGTACAAACTGCATTTTATGGTAGATTACGGTAGAGTGTGGATCATTAGTGATATCTAGAAAAAATGTATTATCTGTGATATTCTGTATCTACGAAATGATGGTCTTCATTGTAAATGTTTTAAAGGCCCTCCTCCCAGGTAATCATATGGGCATACAAAACCCAGATATTCTATATTAAGGAATAAGACTATATAACACATCATATATACACAATTGCATATAACATGTGTTGCTCACTGGTTGTGTATAAATGTACTCGAGGTAAAGTTACAACTAGGTTTTGTGTGCAGTAGGCAGTCTTCCGTGTTTATCAAGGTAATTGGCCCGCTTCCAGCAGTGTCTACGTTGTCTACGTTCAACTTCGCTCCCTATCATCATTGAAAATTAATGAAAATTCTACATGTGTGCACATGTAAAGTTTATTTGATTCCGCAGTGAGGTTCCTCAAATGCATATGTAGAGACAATCAGAATATCAGAGCTCACATAAACGCATATGAAAGCATAATATAGACCGAATCGTACCTCGGACATCAAGCTACCCGAGCCCCAACAAGTGAGTGCATGACAGTGTTTATGATAACACGAATGTCGTGATACCTGAGATTACACTAACATTCAGGTTCAGTTCTACAACACAATGCTTATGTGATGTACATACTGGAACAAAGTAAGGCGGCACAACACAAAATCTGGGTGGCAAAATATAGTTTTATTTCGTCATAGAGTATGCATTGGTTGCTGCATGCGACTCAGTCCCATGTCCCAGTCTGGTCCAACCTTTGGTCTTCCGCTGTTCAAACCAAGTCTGGAGTCTCCATCTGAGATCCAAACGATTTCTCAGTCCTCCCAGATGAGTTTTTCAGACGAGTACTCGATGATGTCTCCTCGGTTTTGGGGCTTCGTACTCTTATACTATTCTTAAAGATTATGAGAAGAAAGATAAATGATTCCAATTGCAAGACGATGCTTTTAAATAATTAGTTGAAAACAAACGTTACATGATTGATTTCAACATCATCTCTCCTCTATGATGTGTTATCTGAATTTATACTGCAAAGAGTATTTGTTTATAATCTTATGTTCTTGACTTTGATAACAGACTTAATGATAGGATCATTCTCCTGTTGTGACACGTGACATATTGAAAACAAATGTTTGCTCCAGCTAGGGATTACAAAAGGAAATAGGCACCCGACAACCATTCTTCCGAAAACTCTCTGGGTCTTTTTGTATTCTTTCTTAACACCACTGACTTTTAAACTCTTTAACTTTGACATT
This sequence comes from Phorcus lineatus, assembly GCA_921293015.1. Classification (NCBI taxonomy): domain Eukaryota; kingdom Metazoa; phylum Mollusca; class Gastropoda; order Trochida; family Trochidae; genus Phorcus; species Phorcus lineatus. The sequence goes on from OV121093.1 coordinate 17,974,962, forward strand.
TGATGAGTATATTGTATAGAGTCGGTTACCACGTGGATTCTAATTAAGGTCACCATAACACAACCTTTTAAATGATTACAAATATTGCAGTTAAGGCATTCTAGAAGCAATTGGAAACTACTTACTTACTAACATTACCTTCAAGTCTCATCAATATTTTTGAATAAATCAATATGAAAAAGTGAAGTTATGAGAACAGTTAAAAGGACAGAAAAAATGATCAATTTGGGCATATAAAACCTGTTTTTATACAAATGTTATCTTAAAATAGCTGAAATATTACTAATTAGTTTGGCAGATGTCCATTGATATAACAAAGTGGAATTGCTACTTTTATCTGGAAACCAATGTTTCGTTCTAATATAGAGAACAAAAGTATGAAATAGCTTAAATCCTGTTAACAAACGTCTTGGCTAATTAGGAATAAAAATCAAATGTTTGATGACCATGTGGTCTCAAATGTGAAATGTAATAGATCCAATAACGCTATTCAAACTGAATTCGACTCTGAATTTGCTTGACTCTGATTGGAGTTAAACTGGATTGTATCCCCTGTTTCGTTTGAGGTTTACATATTTATCGTGAAGAAAACTGAGGAAAACGTGAGGAAAGGAACCTAACTTTTAGTTTTATGTGGCATCTTTTAAAATAGAGCATGCAATTCTGAATTGTAATCATGAATATTATATTACGAAAAAATTGTTTTTATGTTTTCACAATAACTGTAATCATATTGAATACATGATGCAGGATGTCATATCTAGATCTAAACCAAGCACGGAGAGAAGTCGGATCCTTGTAGTACCATATCGTGGAGGTGCTCTCTATCAGTTCGACATCCTCACAAACTCTTTTGACAAATATCCTCATCTGTCTCTTAAGTCTTATTTGTCTGCACTCTATGTTTCCAAAATAAACTCCTTGTTGATTAGTCTTGACAAACCCATCAGGATCATCATCTCAGAACTGAACACTTCAAAAACTTAAACAATATAACACAATGTTGATACAGTAGGAATGACAGCTGATGAGGAAAGAGGAATTGTTTTCCTGACAACAATGTATCCTTCTAAATCAATAAGTCGAATGTCATTACTGGGGGAAAACTTTACAACCTTAGTGAACTTATCAGGTTATGGTGGTTATCCTGGTGCTATAACTGTAAACCCAACAACTAAGACGATATATATGTGTAATTATGAGAAACTGTTCAAAGTATTCTATGATGGAACTGGTTTGACGACACTTGACACTGGTTCTATCATCCAAGCAGTAACTCTGGACATCACCAAGGGTCTCCTGTACTACAACAAGGTGGATAAGCTGATGAAAATGTCCTTGTATTCAGACATTACTAGCGACGTGACACGGTTTAACTCTTATATTTGGAATCTGATTTTCTACCAAAATAAAGTGTATTACTCGATCAAGTTTGAATCCCCCGGTGTACTGGGAGTAGTGGATGTAGAACATAACAATGTGTCTAGAACACTTCAGAAAGTGTATGTGTCTGGTGTGTACATCTACTCTATTTGTTTGATTCCGTAAGTATACTCAGCATGGTTGGATATTGAAGTCTGATGTTTTCTTTGTATTATTTTGTCTGTTATTATTATTATTTTCAAATCTTTATAAATATTCTATTATGTGTCATCACTGAAATAACCACAACACAAAATTCACAGTTCAGAAACAATGTGTGTCTTAAATCTTAATCTTAAGTTCAATTTTCAATTAGTTACAGTAATGAAGGGATTTATGACAGAAATTGCCATGTGAGAACCATATAACTACTCTCGTAAATACATATCTAAAGACTTATGTTTGTTGTATTTTCACCTGAATTCCTTTTTATTTGAAACGAGTGTCGAAAGTTCAATAAATATCTTTCACAGTGTAACAATGCAGTTACGTATTCATGTTATGATAAACATTGAGATAACCACTTAGTATTGTCATACAGACTTTAAATTTAAAGGGAGCATTTTCACTGTCTACAAATAAGTCGCTGGTGATTTTCTACATTAGGGATAAGAAATGACTTTGAAAAAAAAATATGAAAATCTTTTAACGTTAGACCTGATTTCTGTTAGAAGAAGCAATTATGTATTTTTATCACATAATTAACTTAGTTTTAAGCATAGACTACTACTTTTTTTTATCGAATTCAAGAATGGCTAATTCGTCTCATTTACCAGCCATACATAGTGCTTATCCAATCGTAGGTTGATTGGCTGATTTTTGCGGTTGCACGGCACAAGAAAGATGTACAAAGATTTAAAATTTTACATTTAAATAGACTACATCTGGGTCATTGACAGCATCCGTACCACTGCAATGTAACTTTGTGAATAACGAGCCTTCTGACAATCGGTAGTCGCTGAATAGGTCGCCTAAGAGTTTGGCCATGTAACAGGCAGGCCCTCGAAAATTCGTTCTACAATTCTAAAACTTATCAAAATTTAAGAAATGTTATGAATGTTTTATTACTGCTATAAATAACACAGTTACTATGACAACTTATGTGCGAATCAAAAGTGCAATTTGTTACGCTTTTCTAAGGCAACATTGCTTGAGAACTCAGATATAACATGGTGTCAATGTGTTGCAACTACTTACACTCGCAGCATAATAACCGTGATATAATTGTCTCAAGATCCATTCACTACGTCTATTTGTGATAAAAATGTTATTTGTTAAAAAAAATTGTAAATAAAATATCAATGTTTGAACAAAAGAAGAAATCAGTCTATTATTAGTCCGCCCTGCCTCAGCTGATCTTGAAATCAACAGAGACTCAAATCAGACGACACGTCACAATGCACTGATTCACCCTGACCAGTCGAGTGGCGACGCACGTGCTGCACGGTATTCATGCGCTGATGTGATTATGTTAAATCTGGCATAGTTTACCCGTCGAATATGGACGTCTTGTTATGTACAACGTGATATCACTTAAAGAAATAATACCTATTTTAACCTTTCCTTTTGATAGCTAAATTGATATTATTGATATAATAAGTTCGTATTTTTATTCTTATTCTAAAATTAAAGGCAGCAAATTAATTATTTAAACGTATCGGGCTAGTACTTTTTAACACTAAGGAGTCTAAAAACAGTTTGAAATGAACAAAATGATATGGAAAAAGAAGCATTTGTATGCATTTTATCATTTAGACTTATCAAAACTCTGCACATATTTCACCTCATGTAACATCTCGATTATATCATGCCAACAATTAATTATGGCAGCTGCTAAATGGCAGACATTATATCTATTATAAAATGAGTTTAACCCTTTTGGACGATTGAACTATCAGTTTTCCGATTGTCAAAGCAAAGAAACAACACAATTATATTTTCAAGAGAAATCAACCAAACTGTAAAGTCAACAACCATTTGAGGACAACAAGTAAGAAGCATGCTTTGCACGTGCCAAATGTGTTTATTTCACACGGAGTACACATTCAGCACGTGCAAAATGTTTTTGTCCATCGGAAGAAAGTTTTTGTAATTGTCAAGTAGAGATTTGATCTGTTTTCCGATCTGTTTCAATTGTAGTGATAAGGTCATTGTACAGGTCAATCAATAACAGAACTTATTACTACAAATCAAGTATCAGAGTTTTAAATACAAATTAGACATAGAACTTTCTGATGTCTTTTCTCCGTTTCGATCCCTTTCTCCCTTGTCTGTCCACTCTCTTTTGGATGCTTGTCATCCACGTGTTTAATAACTGAAATATTGTTCAAAACACGTTAAACTCCAACTCACTTACTCACTCCTTATGTCGGCACTGATTCACCAAACACAACAGCGGAGATGACTCTGCATGAACTGCACGCTTTTCACGTGCTACCCGGGAGCTGTTTATCGTTGTTACATAACTGAAATGTCGGTGTTTAAGCCTCAGATGACTCTAGCAGAAAAAGTGAGTCTTAGAGTTGTTACAGGCTCCTCTCAAAGAACTATCGTTGCTAGCGAACTGTATTATACTTTTAAATCGTCAATGTAAATATTACTTTATTTCCTGCTATTGTTTCAAAATTTTCACAGTGCATCATAATAGAATAGATGATGTATCAAAATATATAAAACCTTGAATATCATTGCTGATTAAAAAAGTAAATATAGTTTCCCATTCAAGCAAATATGATATCAACTTCATTTGAAATATTAAGTTGATATAACACACGTGAGATGAAATAACCATAACAACACAAAACATGCAAGGAGACTTTTGCAATGATTCTTGAAATTGACACGACCTGCACGCTTTTCACGTGCATCAGCTTCTGAAAAAAAGTCTATCCCGTACATTTGCATCGACTTCGCGGAGTTGTTAAACAATTTACGTTGATTTTTATCTATTTTCTACATTTATGTTTGCACATGACGACCTAAAACGATTTCATTCAAATTTGACAATATTTTGTTTTTAAGTGTTCCCTATTATTTTGTATCAACCCAGAATTTATAAGACTTTCAAATTAAAATGTTGGTTTGTTTTGTGAGAGCTTTAAAGATTTAAAAATTATATACCACACATCCACGACATACCATGGTAAGGGCATCGTAAACGAGCGACAGCATCAATTTATGATAAGTTTGTCATTGAAGAAAAATCATTTAAGATCTAACAATATAAGTTTTCATTACGAGTAGGTCTGTAATTATGTAATGTTTGCTTCTCCCAGGCAGACAATTGGTGTCTATAACAGGAAGTCATCGTATCAATTTACATTGTAAATCGTGCTGCACGTGCAAAATGAAGCACACACGACAGACAATATATAATTCAATACTTAAGCAGAAGTGTAATATTGTGTATACAACATAAGTGACCAAAATGTTATTTTCCTGAAGAAACAACACAAGATAAGAGTTCATTTCTTTGTTTCCAGCCTTTACTAGGTCACGGCAAGTCCAATGACCTTAATGGCCTAAAATCTAATTAGAACGTTATAGGTTTTATTTGACGCATTACATTGACTTCAATACCAACAAATCATAACCATTTCTTATTCTTTATAAAAAATCATGTAATGTTAGTAGAACATCAGATAGACGAATTACAATTAAGCACTGATTGACCTTCCTACTTAGTCAACAGACACGACTCTGCACATGTTGCACGCTTTTCACGATCTATCGGAAGCCTTCTGTCGTGCTATAGGAACTGAATGTTCACGCACAGGTTAATAACTTGTTGAAAATTTCAGTCATATCATTTATTTTTTAAATGATATGACTTGAAAAATAAGATGAAAGACACATATTATTTGACAATCATACTAGCGTTTTTAAAATTGAGTTTATTATAGGTCGGTTTTTGGTTAAGGTAGAAAGTTACATAGAACTTAAACTGAATACCAAAAGAAACTTTGCATCAGATTGACATGGCTGTAATTAAAAAACTGAAAATAACAACGCTTTGATGTAGAGTATCTTTAATGCATCAACATGTCAACAGTGGATTGGAAAACTTCAAATGAACGCTGTGCGGTAAATGGAATTACACCATACAAACAAAGGTGGTGGGGGTCGAAAATCCCATTGTTCAGAGTTTCAATGCAGTTCATTAACATCAGGAGAGTGTTCAAAATCACTAAAAATTTCATTTTAAAATTTAATATCGAATGTGACCACCCTGTGCAGCAATACAGGCCATGATTCGACGTCGTACTGAAGACGTCAAACGTCGGATGGGATCAGGTGGCAGGTGGTTCCATTCTTCTTGCCGAGCTTGAATCAATTCTTGTCTGTTGGCGGGAACGTGTTGTCGGGCTCGAACTTGCCTGTTCAAGCGGTCCCAGAGGTGTTCAATGGGTGATAAGTCTGGAGAACACGCTGGCCACGGCAAGACATTGACGTTGTTGGCCAAAAAGTCCTGTACGATTTGGCTTTGTGGGGCCTGGCGTTGTCGTGTTGGAACAGAACACCCTGGGGCTGTTGTTGGAGGAAGGGCAGCACCACTGGACGAAGGATTTCATCTCTGTAACGTTGCGCGTTGAGATTCCCATTCATGACGATGAGTTGCGTCTTCTAGTTCCCACAAATGCCTCCCCACACCATAACGCTACGACCACCGTAGGGAACGACTTCTCTAACGCAGCAAGCAGCAGTCCTTTCAGTCTGCGACGGTAAACACGCTGTCTGCTGTCAACTCGAAACAAACAGAACCGACTTTCGTCGGAAAACGCAACGCGTTGCCACTGCCGACGTTGCCACCTTCGCACTGTATTTGCCCATCGTAGTCGTCTGCGTCGATTTTCAGGAGTCAATAACTGTCCTCTGAACGGTCGGAAGGCTCGGATACCTCCTGTTCGTAGTCTTCTGGACACTGTCTGTGGGCTCACCCGCCGACCCAAAGCATTCCGTGCTGATGACGTCACCGTCAGGAAGCGGTTTCGCAGGTGCAGCGTTCGAAGATAACGGTCTTCCCTTGGCGTGGAGACCCGTGGTCGTCCGGTTCTGGGCCTGTCCGATGTCCGTCCAGTCTGTCGGAACCGCTGTACCAAATTTCCAACTGTAACGCTAGAACAGCCAAAGGTTCTTGCAACGTGAACGTGCGTGGCCCCCATATCAAGCATTCCCAGTGCTCGCTGACGCTGTGCATTTCTCCCAGTAACGACGTCACGCGATTTTGACATTTTTGCGTTTTCAAAGAAACATGGGTATATTGCCGGTAGAAATTGGAGGTCAAAGAAGCTTGCGTTTGGGCGATGTGTTCATACCTATTTGTTTTTTATCCTGTCCAACTAATTTGTAACAACTTTGTTTTTAAATGTGCACAATTTCTTTTGGTGTTCAGTTTAGTTTAAGAATAAGAGATAAATACAACATACATTCCATCGTAGAATATTTGAATACATGAAGTTCTATGAGTAATACTGTTTATTGCGTAATGTTTAACAGCAAATAACAAAAATAGCTCCGTAATTGACACACCAGTTCTTAAAAACATCTTTCTTACAAACACAAATCGATTCTCGCAAATTATATGTGTTCATTTGTCCAAAACAAATAAATGATTAATGACTTGTTTTTCCATGGATGTTAACAATCTACTGCTTCATATAGGACTTGAATATAATCTTTGGCAGTCACTTACCATATAACTTATCTAATCATCCGATTAGTTCATTAAAAGAATATTATGTTTTTAATCGGAAAATATCTGCATCGCTCTGTGTCACCTGACATTACGAATAATTATTGATAAAAACTTTAATATAAAGTCAAAAGAATACTGCTTTGTTTAGAAATAACATATGGAAAATGATTCAGAAGAAAAAGAACATTATCCCCAATGTTACACTTATCATCAATCGTCATTGTTTCCAAATTGGTTGAACTATAATATGAATAATACAAAATATCATCTTGCATAAGGAATGATGTGATAACTTTTGATCCGATACTTGTAACATTATGACACAGATTCATGATTTTGCCTTGATAAAATACAGCAACATTTATGAAATTTTCACGTCTTTTACCCGAGACAAGGACAGTCATGTACATATCTCTCAATCTGCGAACAGCCAATCTGTATAAACTCCCTGACACTTTTTTATTTCTCTTATGTTCTTTGAAGGAAGGTCAGCACAAAGGATACTTGAAATATGTTGCGAGTATTCAAGCCAGCAAAACAGATCACCATCAAGACTTAGATATCTAATGTGGTTGGGTTCACCAATATGTTTTGCAATCTGTCCTATCTTACATGCCCCATGCTCAACAAAAGAATAATAAAGGATTTCCTTGTACACCTTCAAGTAACACGTCTGCCCTTTCTTTAAAAGTCTTTCTTCTGCTTTCTGTCCAATAGTCTGCTTTGTAATGCCTCTTAAGGTCGACCAGAGAAGCGTCTTCGTAGATCTGTCATATTCAATATCACAAATGTAGCCTGAAATCTTGATTCCAATCTTCTCAAATTTGTTTGCAGTGGCCTTAAGAACATCTTTCTTCGGATTTCGTTCAGCATCGCTGACAGCCATGACGAGTTCAGTCTTCTTTGCGTCTTGAACATTGTTCAGAGGGTTTATTGAACAGTTTGCAATGCATGGAAGCCCACATCTTATCTTCAACTGCGACTCTCTTTTATAAACTGCTATGTTCTTTATGGATGCCGCAAGTGTGGCCAACAGCAGACACATCACAATTCTGCACATCTCCATGTATCAAGTCGTCCCTCGTATGGCTCCTCGTACACTCCTATGTGGTAAATTTATCATAGAGTGTTATGCATTGAAGCGACCTTTCTCAATATCTCTCGACTTGAAAGTTATCAATTATGTACAAATGATGTTACTTACATGATGATTGCCTCTTTTTTGTTTTACTCAACCTTTAGTTTGAAATCATCAAGATATCTTCATAAAATATACGAATAACATAAACATATATTACTGGAACATTTGTAATGGAGAAAATTTTTAATTTAATTCAGTGTGATCTCTCATTGCTTGCGGTTTAATAAACTAAAATAAGTAATAAAATCAACATGTGTATTTTGTAAATGTTTGATTTTATCCTCTTAAAAAGAAATGCAGCAGGCAGAAGGTTTCTATATTTCTATATTTGTTATCTTTCCTTGAAACATTGCTCCTTCACTAGTAGGCACAAACTTACATAATAAATTATTGTCTATATAACTATACGATTTCTGTTCATCAAGCATTTAATAAATGTTTTGCTAAGGGATATTTTAATTTTTATAATATAATATTTCATACAAAAACCTACAAAATTGTTTATGCTGTATAAGATCTTTATTGATTATAAAATACCTTCGTAAACTGTATATTGGAAGGAATTCGAACCTTACTCAATAATGAAATGGTGGGCAGTGTCATACAGAGAGAACATTGCAGCGATGTGCTTAAAAGCTAGCACCAATGTGATGTGGAAGCAGACTTAAAACGTAATGTAACAACAAAACAATTTGATTTATTTTTTTTCAAATCAACAAGTGATATTCTTTTACTGAAAACGACTCTGGCAGTCAGCGTGTTCTATGACTCCGTAAGTGCAACTTCATGATATTATTTCCTTTTCTGTAGTGGACATTATGTTGAATACACACTTCAGAATACTTTCACACCCAAAGTTCAGGATTTCACTGACATGCGTAACATATAGTTATCATTCGTCTATGTTATTCGTGTTTGCATATTACATCCGTTAAATTTTTAATTACTTGATAATTGATTAAAAATATTTTCACAAAGCCTTTGCCCTATATTTTTCCCTTTTTTTATACTTGATGTGAATATTGTTCTTACATGGCCGAACATGTACATCACATTCGGTACCATTACACATACAGGTATAGCTAATAGAATATGTAAATTTCAATTAGTATTTTAAAGCTCATAAACCGGCTTTAATTTTTCACAAAGAATCACAAAAACAAAAAAGTGGTCACAGCGGGAATGCTGATTACAAGGAAATGGGCAAAATCTTTTTTAAATTGTCCAGGTAGAACAATAAATAGCTATAATAAAATAGCTTTGAAAAAATAAACTATGAACTTTAACATCTGAAGTCTTTATGGACCCAAAGAAGAAAGATAACATATGGATAAAACAATCCTTTTTACTATGCAAATACTTGAAATACTTTAGTATTTATGCAATATTTAATTCGGTCATTCTATTTCAATGCAAATTAGAAATAATAGTTATATAATTATGTAAGTGAAGAACCAATAAAAAGTCTGTAAAACGGAAGGTGGCTATGTATTTCATTCCTTAATAATCAATTTTGATTATGTGTTGTTCATAAATGAATTCAGGCTTTTGTTATTGGTTTGTAGGTGTTGTTTTTAATCCATCTATTTAGTTGAGCTTTTTTTAGCCAAAACGAGGAATGACAGAAGTAATATTATCATTGCAATTATATTTATTAATTTACAGAATATTTTTAATTGATAGATATCTGTAACTTCAGCGACTGTTTATATATTATAAAACTATTACTGTTGCATAACCCAAGTCGCTGCTGATTTTAGTCTGTATGAAAATAATAATTATTGCTTATATCAAAGTTCAACGAACATGTAGCACTAATTCCATAGCGTCGTAAAGTGACATAGAGTATGTTTTTATATTTTTTATTTGGCTGAAATATGAGCCAAAATACCTTCCGTCTTGAGTCAAATGAAATATCCCCTATATCTGTGGATTATCTATATCAACGAAATGAATTGAATTTCATTTACTTCACTTACTGACTCAGTACGAACTGTTTAACACTGAAAAAACAATTATTTTAAGTCACATTTGATTACTGATTTAATCACATTTGTTTAGCGATATAACAAAATCAGATTAATACATAGATTTATATCTAGATAATAGTTTTCAGCATTTTCAAACGACAAATACATGCGTAGATGGAACAGCTGAAAAAAGAGAAAAATCAAACGGCTCCACTTTTAACAGACACCTTTGTATCTTAGTTTCTTTACAAAAAGGTGGTATAAACTATTAACACTAAAACATGCATACATTTTGATACAGAGCCAAGTTTTACAATACTATTGAAAAATTGCTTCTAAAAAATAAATTTAATGTGAAAGCTTGGAATGACAGAGGAAGAAAGCCTGACACTGAATATATGGGCACCAATTTACAAAGAAGTTGAAAATGCATATAGACAGTTAGTATAGTTCTGTTTTTAGCTGTGTTACATCGATGTGCGGAGAGCAATCTTGTAATAGGGCATGATTAACTCTATGATATTTTTAATGAAAAATTTATACTAGAAATTGACGCTTATTCTTGAGTTATTTGCATACAGATCCTATTTGAAAAAGAAAGGAAAGCTTTTCGTTTGCACTATAAAGTGCTTGAAATATTTTGCAAAAAGTTGATATTTTACGAATGCTTTACAACGTTACAACTGTTTAATGTTAAAACATTTTAACCCTTTTTAACGACTGGTCCCTAAGATATTCAGGGGAGCTAAGCCACTTCGTGTCCGACACACACACATTTGAATATGCAGAAAATGGGTCAACCAGTAAATAGGTGGGGCTTAGCTGCTCTGGGGAGATCAAAACAACAACTAACAGTACACACCTATCTGGGCAAAAAAGTACATTTCCGCAACGAATTTCGTGGAAAACGGTTAGCTTTCTTCTGTTGAGTTGGTTTTTGATTAGGATATAGTAAAATAATTAAGTTTCTATGAATATAGGTTTTTGATCCGAACTGCCTAGTAAAAAGAAATACATGAAAATTATCAAAATGATTTATAAAACATCACTTAAGAAAAGCACTTAATCTATTTTCAATTCAAACATCAACAATAGCGTTTCAACTCGTTGAGGCTTTATTAATAATTTCACATTATTACGCTCATGAAATGGGGAACGCTCATCAAAGGGAAAATCAATACAAAGCCTTTAGTTCAACCTTGAACCTGAAGTAGATGAATTATATATATTATATATATTTTTCCATTGAATGGACTGCAGTGGGTTTTTTGGACAATTATTTGTGCCAATATACCATATTTGCTGATACACATAAATGAGAAACCAAATGATCATTCCCAGAAAGACAAATATAGTACTATCCCAACATTACTATGAATATTGAAACAATCATTGATATATATAGATAATTGAAATTAGGTGTCTTCAAGTGTACAGACTGAAATTGTAACCTCCCTGGGGATAAAGTTGAAACATGTAAGATGAAAAGGGCGATGTTATTCTTTTAATAATCACTTGTCTGTGACACGTGACTCCAACAACTCACAGATAGTCTCTGTTAGCAGTTTTATGGTGGTAGAGCATTGCGCCACCTTGTACATGGAACACGAGAAGCACGATCCTGTAAGAGATGAGTCAATGTTATGCCTTTCACTGTCAGTGTCAATTTCAAAGACACGGGAGAGCCGTGCTGCACGTGCATCTCGCTGAAATCAACAACATGCTCAATGCTATAATTGACTATTGGAAGGACAGCATAGCGATTTTGTGTACATAAGTAGTACATTCATATTGCAAATGCCTCTGAAACAATATATTCCTGAGTGAAAGCGCATGTGCTGTAATAACTATATGACATCTCGCAAATAGAGGTCATCATTCCATGACCAATCATTCATCGGAAATCAACCCTTGTTGTTGAAATTTATAACTTTCATCCGCACACGTTTACGAACTCCATTCGGTTAACCTACTGTGTACTTACATTCCACAGCAAAATTGATTTGAAATCTAATTCTTTTACAAACATTATGACCATAATTGTTTTTCGCAAGCTCGGTTTGAAATTGAATTAAGGGGTAGAGAATGCATTACATACAGCACTAAAAATAGATATAAAAAAAACAGAATGGATTTATCTCCTCAGCACAAAGTATTATTAAGTATCACCAATTTTCTATGCTTGACTAAAATTCCCAAATACAAAGGAAATCATCACCCTTCAAATGATCATGCGACTAATTAAACAAACAAGAGTAAGAATCGAGCCAGGTTGCCGAACTGTATTAGAGGTATGAAATAACTATAAACATACAAGTTCCGCATAGATCTAAAAGAAAACTTTGGATTCAATATTAAGGTAAAAACGTTTATTCTTTCAGGGACCAAGTCCAAGTTTGATGACATGTAAGGCAGCCTATATTGTATAATTACTCGCACTTGTGATACAGTTCAATTTGTTATTAAAGTTTGTTCAGTCTCTTAACTTTTTAACCCATGAACCCTGAAGTAACTAAATTTCAAACTTGTAAATAAACTTCAAAATTGCAACTTAAATTCAAACTTGTAACTAAAATGTACACAACCAGTAAATTATTTAAAGATGCGCTTTTATCTCGTAGTTAAGTGGAAACTAATTCTAGAGACATTCCTGCTAATACACACTTGTAATGACAATTTGATAAGTTTAAACGTGGAACTGGTAGCAATTATTAGCTTGAATTTGGTTTTAAGTTCGTATGTTTTCGTGAACATTCTACCAAACTGAAAATAACTTAAATCGCAAGGATCATCACTACTTGTTCGTTATTCTAATATGACATGAAGAGGTAAGTCAAAGGATAAAAATGTTAATTATTTTTTGATAAGCTATAAATTCATTAATACTATCGTTAAGAAGTTGTGAAATAAGTAACATAACAGCACCATAAAGGTTTGTTTCTTTGAAGTGAGAATATTCAACAGGTAGAGTACTTTTCACAATTTATTTCAGCCTTGAAACGTTTGCATTCACCAGGACATGCACACTTTGTTTATTTTATTCAGCAGTTCTCGACACACTTTTGATGCTTCTTTTCCCCTCAGATATCTATTTTGCTCCGATTTTCAAACGTTAGTGGAAACTTTTACAACTTGCAGAAATGTCTGCCCCTAACTCATGTGAATTACACTGTCCTGTTTTGTGTGTTGATACAATTCACCCAAGTTAGTTGTAATGAATTAGTGTACTGATTTTGTGAATGAATGAATTAACTTTATACCAGAATCATGAAAACTCTTAAGCATAGGTACTCTTTTTACATAATAATATAAAACCAACAATACGCTTCCTGATGTTGTTAAAACATTTGCATCACCTGAAAGAATACTATTTCAAAACATAGAATGAAAGAAATAAAGGCAACATGAAGTATTGGAAACACTTCTTTAGAATGTTGATGATTGAAGTAGTGACCGAGTGTATATGTTCACATAATCAGTACACGGTTTATGGGATCTTTGCATTGTAACAACACACACAGAGGACAGCATACCACAAAGGAGGTTCATTCTTGATACGCCAATATTCATATAAAATGGGTGACATTGGCCAAAACTTTTGTTGATGATACAAAATTTGTTACAGGTAAAACAAACAATTTGCTCAACATATCGTCGCCTATATTGCTTGTTAAAACACAAGAACACACTCTACAAAAGAAATTGCTGTATAACTAGTATACGAAATAAAAACTGTCTAAACGAGTTTTGAATTCAGCGATATATGAAACATCCTTTTTACATATGAGCATGTATTCAAAGAGTTTAAATCCATTAAGCTAATATTGCTAAAGAAGAAAATTAAAGATTAATAACTGGAACCATATGAGTGTTCGTTTTAAAAGACTGATAAACATTCCATTAGGCAATTCGGAAAGCCATCAGAAAATATAAATGGCAAAAGTAAACTATAAAGTACTTTTCACAACAAACATTTGTATGTTCATTACAATGTCTCTTGTATAAATAAAGCTCCATATGTCTTCTTGATTGACATGTCAACAAGATTGATTACTTAAGTACTTTTGTGCACCCTTACTAACTTTTTACAGTTTGAATTGTTTGTCGTTTATGAATGGTGTTATAACCATTTGAAAATATAAATTTCGGCTTCATGAAATATTCTGAATACTTTGATTAAAAAAAGAAGAAATATGTAAAGCTTGGTTGGACACAATCTTAAAGTAGGTGCAATATACATTGATAATTTATCACTAATGGTTATTATGCTATCTGGTTCCTGTCACACATTCCATCTTTATTTTCTAATATCACATTATCATAAAACAAGTTTTGGTGTCTGCTTATTGAAACCACGCCATTGCCAGGTAAAGATAAGATAGTGATAAGATCAACTCCTCTAGCAAGAATGTATGCATGTTATTTGTTACTTTCAATTTCATTGACGGTGGAGGGGAAAGCACATTTTAAACAAGTTGAATACATTAATGATTTTCCTTTAAATGTCTCAAGTGGTGGGTATTTGAAGACAACAAAATGTGAAACATTGATCCATTGTGCTTTAGTCTGTCTTTCTCTGGCCAACTGTTGTATCGCGGATGGAGAGTCAGGGGTTCTGTATGCTGTGCCAGGTGAAAGTCTGAATGATATGGTTCAATTACCAAATACCAAGAAAGATCTAAACGATCAGGCACTTCAGACAATCCAGCAAAATCTGAAAGATTCGGCATTCCAGACCATTGTGTTTGTTGAAGAGATTGGGAAGACAAGGCCAATTCGTGTAGGGACATTTTCTCCTGGTGACAGTTCAGCCATAGACACAGACATAAAAGTGGAGGGGCAGGTGTTTTCAGTTCTTTACCATCGGCCAACCCACACCGTGTACTGGTCCTGTAGATCTGGTATACGAGGACAGGTGCTTGAGACCGGCTCAAAACCCTTTACTCTTAGTGAAACCCCTGCACGCCATATGGTTATATCTCAAACGCAAATTTATTTTACAGACTCTGACAGCATATTTCGTAAACTGTTGGGCCAAAAAGAAGAGACAAAAGCAAAAACTTGTTATACAACTAAAATGTATACAAAAATTAGAGCACTAGATGTTGATAATGACATTCTCTTTTGGACACGTGAGGAAGGTCGAAGGTATGAAATTATGTATGCTAAACTTCCCCTGAAGACACCAAAGACACTCAATAACTTCAGCCATCGGCCTATGAATGGTCTCAGTGTGAGTACATTCGAGGACATGAGGGTATACAGCTGGTTATGGAGGAAAGAGTTGCAACTTTGGATCACAGGTAGCAACATGGAGGACTATACACGTCGTTGTACCTCAAATCATGTAATGAAATGGAAAGTACTTAACACAATAAAGATGTATCAGTCGTACTCTTTCATAAGCTTGGAATACAGAGGCATTGAAGAAAGTTACTACTTTATTACAAGACAAAAAGTCTATAAGAACTGCAGTCTCGGGGAAAATATCAACTTGACGTATAAATCAAGCTCTACATGGCCAGGCATTTTTACAATTGTGTAAATAGATTTAATAATTTATGGCGCGCAGCATGTGGTTCTTAGACTAAAGCCTATGCTAAGTAACAAAACAAGTAACAAGAATAGTTTTCCTCAACAAAGGCATTCCTTTGAGACTTTTAACAAACAGCTAGGAAATTATCTCTGCGACTCATGCGTGATTACTTTTCAGCTTTCTATAAGGAAAGCTTTGATAACCACTTGAGCAAGTTGTAAGAAAGCTGTCACATACCGTTATGTTGAAATGGATGTCTGCTGTTAAAGAGCCACTCAGTGAGTTGCTGGTGTCATGTATGCCGAACTTAGGCATACTGTTTTGATTAACTAGACTGTTTACCAACTTCTGCTGAAATGTTATTTTCAAGCATATCATTTCGGTACAGTGCAATTATGAAGATATAACGTCACAGTGCTGAACGAAAACCGGACAATGACCAATTTCAATCACATCAATTTTGATTGAAATGTTTTGAAGGCAAACAGAAAGACAGCAATGTAATGTTTGATAGGTTAATTCTTTTAACTAGTATTCACGTTAATTGGATGAGGGCAATCGTTAATAGATTGATGGTGTTTCATCTTGGCCAGATTCCGAAGTACGGTTCTGCGGTACCAACAATGATTTCTTAAACAAAACGACCTTTTTGCATATGATTAAAATAGTTAGTTCTGAAATAGATGGAGAACATAACCTTAGAGATATTTTACTTTTAAGTGTTCAACTCCTTTCGTTGTGCCTAAATATCGTTTTACAGTCAATTGTGTTGTAATAAGAATATAACGTTGCTGTTTCGGTTTTTAATGTTTATCCTATCGTGACTACAATCAAAATCCATTATGACACCTGATTTTGAAACGCATTAAGTGTTGGTTGGGCTGGTCTTGTAGCTTTATGTTTGATAATTCAGAAAATATTTGATTATGTTTCGTCCTTTCTCTAAAAAGGTCAAACATATTTTAACAGTCTTGCTAACCAAATTGTCAAGGATATGAGGAGCCAGCATGTTTCATCCTCTGAAAAGTGTGTTTCTTAAAAATGACTTTGAGTTTTATGACTTTGAGTTTTATAGCCACAGAACCATGTTTCTGTTTTGGCAATGCAAGAGTTTTGTCTTGCATCGACACATTTGGTAATCATACAACGTTCCTTAAGCTGTATAGTCTTTTTCTTAATTCCCTCAGCATTGACAATTATTAAGTCCTTGTAATCGAGGTACTGATGCCAAGATATTTGTCATCACAAGGTCGTTCCAAAGAACTGAGATTGTCCTTCGCTACTTATGTAAGTGGTGAAAACGTTGAACGCTGAGCCAAAGGGGCAGCACATAAACAAACTTAAAACTAACTAACTAAACGTAACCCCTCCTTACACGAAATTTCAGATGTCCTGAGCCAATGGGTATAGACAGGGAGTCGAAATCTTAGTAAAACGTTTATCCTGCAGAAAACAAATAGCGATAACAATTGTATTTAATTACTCACTGGTAGACATGTGTTAACCATATTCATCTATATCTTAACGTCTTAAAATTGCCAGTGAAATATAAATTTACTAAAAAAAACTAAGATTATTATTGAATTATTATGCCGATTGGATAAAAGAAACAAATATGATCATAAGACAAACTTTTTCTTGTGAAGGTAGTGATTTCTATCCCGAAAGAACAAAATGAAAAAAGTAATGAAAAGATGTCAAGAAGCTCATCATAGTAATAATGAATTAGAACACAAGAACAGCAAATAGTTGCAACTAAGGCAACTTTTTAACAGAAAGTAAAACCATTGTAAACAGCACCAAAGTAAAGACGTAAACAAAATCAACTAAATTTCAATATGTTAATTATGAGACGTTAACCACTGTAGATCACTTTGCAACATTGTAGATGAAAATGCCGCTTTAGATTTGAGTTTTTGTTAATGGCCGATATGCCAATAGTTCAGTCTGACTCATTTGCATGACACACACAAAGATACTAGTATATAAATATTTCTGTTCATTTAAACATCTTTTAGTTGTCATTTGTTAATGATTTGTACATGTATGTATACACACTTTTCACGATCTATCGGAAGCGTTCTGTCATGCTAAAGAAACCGATTGTTTATGTACAAATTAATAACTTGTTGGAAATTTCAGTCATATCATTTACTCTTTAAATGATAGGAATTGAAAAATGAGATGAAAGACACATATTGTTTACTATCCTTTTTAGAATTGCGTTTATTATAATCATAAAGTTGATTCAGTATCAAGGTAGAAAATTACATTGAACATTGCTTAAAAGTAAGATATAAATACAACATACATTCCATCCTAGAATATTTGAATGCATGACGTTCTATGATTAATATTGTTTATTGCGTAATCTTTAACAACAAATAACAAAAATAGCTTCGTAATTGACACAACATTTCTTTAAAAAAATCTTTCTTACCAACACAAATTGATTCTCACAAATTATATGGGTTCTTTTGTCCAAAGCAAATAAATAATTACTAACTGTTTTTTTTTCATGAATGTTAACAATCTACTGCTTCATACAGGACTTGAATATGATCGTTGGCGGTCATTTAACATCTAACTTATAAAATCATCTGATTAGTTCATTAGCAGAATGTATGTTTTGACTGGAAGATATCTGCATATCTTTGTGTCACCTGACATTACGTATAATTATTGATGTAAACTTTAATATAAAGTAAATAGAAGACTGCTTGTTTTAGAAACAACATATTGAAAACTATTCAGCAGAAATAAAACCTGATCCCCAATGTTACGCTTATCATCAATCCTCATTGTTTCCACATTTGTTGATCTAGAATACGAATAGTACAAAATATCATCTTGCATACGAAATGATGTAATAAATTTTGATCCGATACTGGTAACATTATTGCATAGATTTTTTATTTTGCCTTGATAAAACACAGCAATGTAAATGGAATTTTCACATCTTTTACGCGGGACAAAGACATTCCTGTACATATATCTTAATTTGCAAATAGCCAATTTATATAAACTCCCTGACATTGCTTTTATTTCTCTAATGTTCTTTAAAGGAAGGTCCGCTTAAAGGATACTAGAAATATGTTGCGAGTACTCAATCCAGCAAATTACATCACCATCAAGACTTAGATATGTAATTCCAGAGTGTTTTTTACATTGGTACTATATTCGGATAGGTTCACCAGTATCTTGTGTCCTATCTTAGCTGCTCGACGCTCAACAAGAAATAATTAATGTATTTTTACACCTTCAAGTAACCCGTCTTACCTTTCTTTAAAAGACATCTTCACAAAATATATGGATACCATAAACAGATATTTCTGTAATATTTGTAATGGAGAATATGTTCAATGTTTTGATGCAGTGTGATCTAGCAATGCTTTCGGTTTAATAAACTAGAACAACTTTGCAACCAAAATGTGTCTTTTGTAAACGTTTGATTTCATCCTCTCAAAAGTAAATGCTGCAGGCAGGAGGTCTTTTAGACACAATTGCTGATTTAAAGTGGTTAGACGTCTGAAGATTGATCGGTTGTTTTTTCTTGCTTGAAAGGTTGCTCCAACACTTCAAAACTGATATTCATGGTTTATTATCAATATGACAAAACGATATCTGCCGATCAAAATTGTTTTGTCTCTAACTGGATGTTTTGATGTTTTATAAATACAATATTTACATAAAAACATTCCAAAATGTTTATGCTGTAAAAGAACCCTATTGATTATAAAATACCTTCGGAAAATGTATGGAAGGAATTAGAACCTTATACCTTACACAAAGTTGATGATTTAACTGATAGAAATAAACTATTCGTGTGTTATTTGTGTTTGCATATTACATACATAAACTCTGAATTACGTGGTAAATGATTGAAAATATTTACACAAAAACCTCCCCCTATATTTGTCCCCAAAATCAACCGTATTTAAATTTAAAAACACACAACTGGTAATCGATATTTTCAAGGTTTAATACTTGATGTGAATATTGTTCTTATAGAGCCGATCATGTACATCACATTCAGTACCGTTACACATACACAAAGAAGTAATAAAATGTGTAAATTGCAATTAGTATTTCATAGCTCATAAACAAGGTTTCATTGTCACGGTAGAATCATAAAAACGAACAAAGTTACATCGGGAATGCTGTTCAGAAGCAAAAAGCCAAAATCTTTTTAAATTCTCCGGGTATATTGTACCAGAACATTAGAACTCAAAGCGTTGAAAAAACAAACTATAATCTGTTATTAACTGAAGTCTTTATGGACTCAAAGAACAAACAATATACGTGAATAAAACAATCCTTTTTACTATGCAAATACTTGAAATAAGTTCAGTATCTATGCAACATTTAATTAGTTAACTCTATTTTTCAAAGTCAAATATGTAAGTGAGGAAGTTAAAGTCGGTAAAACAAGTCAAACGGAAAGATACAATGTGTTTTGTTCCTAAATGATTACTTTTCATCTTTAGATTGTTTATCAAGGATTTTTTTTTTATTGGTTTGTTGTTGTTTTAATCCATCGATTCTGTGGAGCATTTTTTATTCAAAACTAAGAATGACAGAACTAATATTATCTGATTATTAATATATTTATTAATTTTTATATTAATTTTAGAATATTTTCAATTAAAAGATATTCTGTTTACTTTACCGAGTGTTTAAGTATTATAAAAACATTGCTGTTGCATGACCAATTTGGCTGCTGTATTTAGTCTGTTATATTGCCTTAATCATAGTTCCATGTGCATGTAGCAGTTACCCCGTCGCGCCTTTAAAGTGGCACAGTATATATTTCATATTTTTATTTGGCTTAAATAAGAGCACACATACTTTGGTTTGATGTCAATTGAAATATTGTCAAAAACTGCTTCTTTTCTCTATGAATGCCTAAATTTTCTCGCTATTTGATTATAGTAGAAAAATCGCCATATTGATTTTAATCAGTCAAAATTATGCATTTAATTTCATTATTAAACACTATCAACATATTATTTTCTTCGTTAGTGTTGTAAATAAGTTTCAAGAATTACGTTTTAGTCATTGACGAACGGCATTGTCCGGTTTTTGGTCATGAATTACAACTTAAAAGTGTTTATTGCTTTCATACTGAACTGATCAGAAGTATGCTAGTGATTTGCATAACAAACCAACTCTTTTGCATAAAATATAATCATTTATGAAGTGTAACTTATTTGACGCCAACAACCAACTCTGAGTCATTTTAATAATGAAGGTTATATCCTGTACGGATACGTGTTCACAAACTGCACTATATTCTAGATTACGGTAGATTTGCTGAGTGTTGATCATTACTTATATCTGTTAATTATCTATATCAAGGAAATGGTGGTGCGCTTAGTAATTGTTTTGAAGGCCCTCCGCACCGGGTATCAACTGGAATTACAAAAACCGAGATGTTTTATAATTAAGATAAAGTTCCAATTATAGAACCCACCCCCATAGTTTAAAACGACATATAGTTGGTTAAAGCTTTCATTACTGCAAGTTTTTTCATATATTCAATTTGGAATTATATTTTCTTCTTATTTGTTTCTTTAAAAACTTAAACAAACGAATTAACACCACAAAGAATTATGGGTATTGTTTATTTTGGAAGCGTGATGGTGGACTAAATGCGGACATCTATTTTTTCTGCTGTCATAAACGTTGAAGGTGATACTTTAATCTCTTAGTAAGCAGACTGTTGCGGCTGTACACCCATAATTACTTAATTATCAGGTTGACCTTATCACATTGTACCTGGTAGAGACGGTCGACGTGAACCAACATCATAGTCACACGGGGCGCCGTGACCTGACGTGAAACAAAGCGGTCACTCGACAGTCGACAAGCATTTGTTTTCCAATCTTCTTTCTGGTAAATAGAACTAGATTATTCAAAACTAGTCTCAGACTGCAGACTTAACGAGGTGGGTGATAGACTGTAACGTTGCTAACTATTCTTTGTTCAAGTCTGGCTCTTAATTGTAATACTGACATGAACTTCAGCTTGTTTGAATCGTTATTAGAACATGAAGATTATTACCGGTACATTGACCATATCAAAAAGCTTTCAAATAAACCTCTACCACAGCCTTAATTTCGGGGGTCATTCTACAAAGAATACTTTATGAAAATTCAGATCACTGGCATAATTGGTCTCTGAAAAAAGGTGACAGAAGATTTTGGGTAACTTGCCACGCCCATATTTGAAGTTTAGTCTGATGAGCTAACTTCAGATTTTAAAATATTTCTCTATATGTCCACATTGAAAACTGTGGCCTAAATGAGTTGTCAATACACAGGCGTTTTATGGCCCCCAGTTGCTGATTTGAGTGCGGCATGCAACAAAAGGTGTATAATTACATGACACTAATTGATGTAATAAGAATTGATTTGACATACTATAATATTTCTTAAAAAAATGACGCTGTGTATCAACTTTTTAATGGAATCATCAAAATATCATTGGTTTATTCCGAATACACTTACACAACAACAAAAAATAGTTTAATTAAGTAATCAGATTTATGTTTTCATATATCAGAACAAATGAATTTCTTTTACATATTAGCTGCATACAGTCAGAGCTAGATCGACATAATAAGTATAGTATATACTGCTAGAGCTAGATCGACATAATAAGTAAAGTATATACTGCTAGAGCTTTCGCGTTAATTTTTTAAAAATTGAAAATAAAAAAAATCGCCTGTAAAATGGATTGCCCTATCGTTTGTTTTGGTTTAAGTTGAAGGGCTCCTAAGAATAAAAATAAATTGATAGAGAAACGAATTGTCAGATTGGAAAATTGTAGAAAACTAACAAACGAAAGTCAAATTGTACAGTAAATTGGGAAAGTCATTCACGGACAGAACGCCAAAGGGCAGTTGGGAGTGTTTAATAGAACATATCTTAGTATTCTTGAAAATTTGTTTACATGATTTTGTCTGCTATGAATAAAGTTCATAAAGTGTGAAAACTATTTATTCATATAGATTTTATCACTAGCGCTTGGGGTCGATAATATGATTTTTTATTGAGTTGAAACAAATTGTTGACATAGTTTGTGATTTTCACTTGAATATCTTTGTGGACTTGCTACAGTTTCAATCTTCTAGGCTACTTTTATTTAATTTTTAATTTTCTTTAATTGAGCAAGTCAGTTAGTTGTTGTTTTTAAAATAGTTTTGTTAAAAAATTATAGGAACTAGCAAGGGTGGCTTAAAAATCAGGCTCACTGCTTTTTACAAAACGACATATTTTTAATAGCACATTAATGCAAATACTCAGAATTAAGAAGTCATGTAATCAATATAGTAATAGTATAAGTTATAAAACCCAATCAATCATCTATTGTTATTGGTAATGGGAATACCATTTTTTATATGAGAAATAAATTGATCTTAGTTGTAAACTTTTCATAGTTCAATTCTTGTCTACTGTAGCAAGAAGAAGAGATCCTGTGGGTATCTGGCAACGGATCCCTTTAATCTCATCTACTCGGGATCCGGCCGGATTCCAATAACATTTGTTGCTCACTTATTGTGTATAAATGTACTCGAGGTAAAGTAACAACTAGGTTTTGTGTGCAGTAGGCAACCTTTGGCTTTTATCAAAGTAAGGTAAAATTGATATTGGCCCGCTGCCAGCAGTTCTTACCACTCTTTGAATTAGATGATTTAGAGTAGTTATCACATTAAAAATTATGAGAATATGATTCTGTTAACCAATTTGACCACCACTCAATTATTATGATTATTTGTTTAAACTGTACATTGCTATTTGTATATTATTTCTAACATTGAAGCCCAAGTTTTTCACAATAATGACAAGATGATAATAGTGTTCAGTGTTTTATCTTTGATAAAATTAAGTGAGTGTCTTGTTTGAAAACCTTTTTACATTCCATCTAGCCAAACAGAGTTAGAGATGTAACAGAGAAAGAGATTGTCATTTCTTGAGACATTGACAGTTGTGTTCCGTTGTTCCCAGACAAAAATCGGGAGCCTGTTATTTACCGATCAGGAGATGACTATATAAAAACATGATACAGGCTACACATTTAGATATAACATTATATCAAATCAAATATTCTAACTGTAAATTCAATATTCTGAAAATGAACCAAGTGTCGCAGTTTCAGAACACAATGTATTGACTATTCTTCCGGCTACTAGTTATTGTGAATATATTTCTTGATGTAGGAATATCTATCTCAGGTTCTTAAAAACAAAGTGTAGTCAATTTCATTTCGAAATCAGTAACAGCCACAGTGATAAAACAAACTTTGCAATATTGGCCCCTAAAAATGCCTTAAATGAAACTCTCATTCATGAAATTTCTTTCACTATTTTTTCCAAAAATATTGTCCAATTTGTTTAATTTTATTGTTCAAATTCTGGTTATGATGTGTATGAATATGTATAAGTTTGATGTCAACATAAAGCTAAATACGATGTTATAGGTGAAAACGATCTGTTTTAATGGCTCCCGCTTTCAGCCCCTTCAGTCTATGTATTTACATAAATATAAAATAATGTTAATTTAGTGCTTATGTCAATGAATCATATTTTTAATATTCCTTTCCGCAGTGTGGTTCTTTAAATGCATATGTAAAGACAGTCAGAGTTTCACAACTCATCTCATCTGATTGCAAGATATAAGTCTACGTCTACCTCTCACCTCTTATGACAGTGTTTGTGATAAGACGAACATCCTGATACCTGAGTTAACACTGTACACGTGTCGTTCGTCACCCCAATGCTTATGTGAACATAACTTCATTACCAATCCACTATGATGTGAGGACAGTCGTGTAGTTGGCAAATATCCAGGTTATACAATATGTTCAATTGATATGACTATCTGTTAAACTCTATATCTGCACACATTCAGCTTTCTCACACCATGCGTTGTATCAATAATGATATGAGTCTCTGAAAATCACTATTTCGTGAGTGTATAAACTTTACATGTATTTATTGGTAAACAACTCTTGGTCAAATGACAGTAGGGTTGAGCTGAAACAAATTTAAAGCTATTATGATATATTTCGTTTCATACCGCTGATTACATAACACAGTATGTTTATCTCCTAAATACAATCCATTCACTTCATGCTTGAACATGTTTATTATTACAGTAAGAGATAATGCACGAGAAACGGTCTCCTAACTTTCTTAACGATATCTAAAGAGACTAACCTTACAAATAAAACATTAAAATTATAAAGATAAAACAATAGCTAAGTTGCCGATACACAGTTAAAGGTAGCGCTAAGGACATGTTGTCGTTTTATTGTGCACTGGTGATCGAATGATGTTGAAGTGTCATTTGGGTTGTCAAACTGTGAAGTATAGAGCCAAAAATTTGAGTTGACTGAGTAGAACTTTCAGTCCAAAAGATATATATTTTTTTTATAAAACCCAATGTTGATACTACTACACTCATTTCTTTACTTTTTAAATTTTTGACTCACTCAAATCACTATCTGTAACTTGTCAAATTATTAAAATTAGCACGAAGGCACGTTTGATCGACAAACGCACGCTTTTCCGTTGATAAACTTTGTCAGTTTCAACATGCTACACCCGATGCACGTGTTGTACGTGCTTCTCGTGCAGATCCTGAATGGCAGCACTGACGGACTGCAAGTAAGGAGATATGCATTGAATTTGAATTTGTGTATCATTTTGGTTTTTTTTTTGGAGTTATTATGAATGTTTGAAACTTAATGTCACTATCAAAGACAATTTCTTATGTATCAAACGCAAATACTGAAAATAGAGCCAACTCCATAGCACACCACTTATTAACTTGTTTTTCTGTAATCAAATTCCTGTTCTATAAAATTGTTTACTCAAATTTTGAAATATTAAAGAAACCCACTAATAAAACTTAGGAAAATGTTTCCAATTGAGTTCGTTTATTTTATGTGTATTGTAAAATTGTTAAGTATTCTATGTAACTAAAGTGACCTACAATTAAAAATCATTGTTACTTTCTATGGCATAATGTGTTCATGTATTTTTATTGACATAATTTTCTTTAAAAACTAAATTTATGAATGTTTACAAAGCTTGTAAGAATGCACCGACACATACATAAAGGAATAATTTGGATTTCAGTTAATACATTTTTGTTGTTACTTATAAATGATTTGTACATGTATAATCAAGTCTAAATGTTTATGTGCAGAACGTCCGTGTGTTTATTTAGCTCATGTAGTATCACTGAACTATATATTGAACTCAGAGCAGCGCGTGTGATTGCGAGTTGTACTGAATCCTACCAAAACACACACAATACCTGAGCCCTGTCTGACTGTGATATCACTAACTGTATTGTGTTCAATCGTTTACAGTGATGAAGTAGAGATCAATATATTTCCACTTACACACTGGCCTCCGGGAAATAACAGAGTCTTTCATTTCCCGTATCTCCTTAACATAAGTCCCTTAGAAGTGGTTCATCTCATGAACACCTTACCATGAACTTGGTCTCCGCGGTCTCGGTGTGCATTTGCACGTGCGCCAGTATTCATCAGCCGTGAACTCCTCGGTCTCAGTCGGTAACCAATACTTACACCTTGACCTTGAAATCATCTTCTATGTCGAGATAAGTGGTGTCACAGAGGTTCGAATCGTCGACTTCACACAAAGATAAAAAGTAAATTCTTACCTTTTACACTCATGTATCGCATATTGCCACTTTAAAATTTTTTTGTTTTTCATTGATTCGAACTCAGTATTATGAACTTCAAACATACTTAAATGTATAAATATCAAATCTAGCACTTTATGAACACTTCACATTCATCAAATAATCTTACAAAACTCTTTCTCATTATAAGTCTTAGAACGTGTTACAATTGTATTTATCACCAAAATAATCTAACCATCTAGGGTACATGATTGCGCAATGGTTAGCTCGTTCTGCTTCGGATCTTAAGGTCCGTGGTTCGAATCCCGCCAGGGGCTTTGGAATTTACAGAACTGTTCTACATGCTGTCAGTTGTGGGTTCACCACTATGCATATCCACAAAGGTGTTGCGGGCTTTCTAAAGCATGACAGTTCACACGTTTTTATGTCGGCACTTCAAATGCAAATAAAAAATATACAAATTAAGATTTACAACTTTTATCATCTTCATGTTGTCTCATTAAATTTAGCAGGTAAGGTCATTTACTGTGCATTAACTGAGAGGTGTTTAAGAAACCCGAAATAAAATTTTCAGGTTATGAAACTAATTTATAACAAACTGTTGATAAAGTTATGTTTTTTAGAGAGTTACCTTCTAGAGATTGAGAATTTATTGGCCAAAAATGCCCCAGGTCTGACTAAAGTGTTTTGATGTCTTACATAAATTTCTTAATTTGTTAGCGTCTTATAAATCCATGAAATATGTTGATATGTGTCAGTTTGATGAAATCAACATGTTTTGTTTTAAGACTGCTCCTCGTGCACTAGTTTAGTGTGAAAGCATCAGTCAGATGAGTTGACACGTTGCACCTATTGACCCGCCTGCTTCGTCAAAGATATGACTCCTGTTGATTTTGCACGTGTTGCATGCTTTTAACGTGCAACTGGAAGCCTCTGCCTTTCTTAAACAATCGAAATAACAGGCACAGTGTCTATAAAACTTTGGTATGTGATTACTTTCCTATTTCCAATAGAAAACAACTTTAAATCACTGATTTGAAATATGAAAAGACTGTCTCAATCCCGTATTGATCAAATATACAATTAAATTGATTTCCTGTTAATTATCTTAATACGGAATACACAAGAGAAATGTTGCAAACTTAAGTGATGTCTTACTTTTTATTTAAAAAATCAGTTTTAGAGCTATTCAGTTTACAATTCTTTAACGATAATCGTGTCTCCTAATTTAAACACAGAAGAAACAAATTAATATTTATTATAAAGCGTGTTCACACTACATTCAAGCTTCATCTAATTATGATATTCTTTTATACTTTGTCTCACATTATAATCTGAACCCAAGCCTGATATTATGTGATTTTTGTACACTTGTCAATAACTATGAAGAAAGAGGGCATATTATAATCTATAAGAAATGCAATGTGTCAAAGTAATCCTACTTGTTTTGTTTACAAAGACAAAGAAAGGTTTAATATGTTGAAAAATGAATTAGGTAATGAACCATTCTCATCAATTAATTGTATATCAACACACATGAAATATTCGTTTTGTCCCCAAAGGAAGCTTAATGATGGTTTTTCTGCATCTTTAAATGAAATCCGCCAATTAAGATTGTTATTTGTCCCATACTTTACCATTTACCATTTATCGGGAATATGTAAGTAGATTCTCTGTGTTTGACTCTTTTCCACGCGCCAGTCACGACTAATTGTCCCGTTTTTTTATCACAACCCTTGACATTATGTAATATTATGTAATAACTATTCAATTTATAGAAAATGATGAATACTATCTATGACCTACATACATTTGCCTTGTGTTTAAAGGAGTACTTAGCCACGCAATTAAAACGTCTCCTACAGAAGTAAGTATTTTCATGAAAGAAATGAAAAAGCATGGTCAACAACTCTTAATTTGCTGTTTAAATTACGTTTCTAAGGATCATTAGATAAGGGGAGAGAACAAGAAACCGCATACTCAATACCAATGGGAAAAGTGTCATTTGAAATGCCAGTTTTAAAATAATTATGAAATTTTAACATATTTTATGACATTAACAATAAACATTGAAGTTTTCATTGTTCAGTACGCCGCTAATGGCTGAAATATTGCCAAAGCGGCGTTAAACAACAACTCACTCACTCATTGTTCAGTTTTGTTCTTTAATTCAATCTCAGTATAAATCAGCATATCTGAGCAAACAACATGGTTTGCTTTCAACAAGACAATTAGTAAACTTTCTGGTGATGTCGTTGAACAATGTTGACATTTCTTTATCCAATCATATTTATAACATCTAACAGTATAACATCTGACACCTTTGCACTGATTGACCCGCCTACTTTATCAACAGACACGGCTCTGCACGTGTTGCACGATTTTCACGAGACATCTGTCGCCGTCTGCCTTGAAATTTACTCGACAGTATTTTAAGATGTCCGTCATTTCTCTTATGTCTAAAAGAAGAAACATTCAATAAATATATATGATACCAAATTATTATACATATAAATATAAGTATGTTTCCACATTTCACATATCGGTGGCGGTCACTGTCCTCAACAAACCTAATAGTTGCTGTGAAATGTAGTTCGGGCTCCTGACAGATTCTTTCACTGTCAGAGAAAACTTAATCATCCTTTACATTATGACGCAAGTGATACCTTTCTGGTCGTCAAGTGAAAGAAACATTACAAATATCTTTGTATGAGAAATCTACAAAACTGTAATGACAGTATTTATAAAAGTAGACCTAAAAAAGGTTAGATTTCATTTTCCCAAAAGTGTTGCTAAACTTTAAAATGCCCCTCCTCGCCCAAAGCGTCTATTTCTCTTTTTACAAAACTATAACTGTCATTGGCGGAAAACCTTATTCACACTGTTAAAACTACATCTTATTACTTTGAAACCTCGGCACTGATTCTTCAAAAACGACAGCGGAGATGACTCTGCATGAACTGCATGCTTTTCACGTGCTACCCGGAAGTTGTTTATATTTGTTACATAACTGAAACTTCAACACAACCAACTTGTTTGTTTGAACGTCGAGCTATTCAGGTAAAACATGAACGCAATAAAATAAATACGCCATTCCTCTTTCTTTCTTATAGGTTTTCAATAAGCTAACATGAATTAATAAATTTACACGACCTGAACAATAGTTTTTGACATTAAGTAACTTTTCTCTAGATACCAGCTGCTGAGAATTTATAACCACTGCAAATTGACAACAAACTTCTTAGAATGAATAATTAATCTCAAGATAGACAAACGTTTAAGGTTTTGGGTCTCTTGCAGTCAAAGTATCTACCTGTAATGCAAACTTATTTTAGGAAATATAATTTTGATATAATTGTGAAACAGATTGGTCTCCATGGTCACACCTGTGTAGCAACATTTAACATTGCATGAAAGAGCTTCATGCACACCTAACCAAATCTGTATTTTTGTGAACCTTTACATAACAACACAACACACAGTTCGTCTCCATCTAGACACAGACCAGTTGGATTTTCTAAACCATCCTTTATTGTCAGAATGTCTCTGATGAATTTCCCTGCACTACTGAGATGAATCACTTTGTTTGTGTCACGGTCAGCTACCAGAATGTCTCCTGTACTATTGGATGTGATTCCAAGTGGATATATCAGTTCTCTGTCTCCAGTAGGTGTGTATGTGAATACAATGTCACCAGACCGTGTCAGACAGATAACAGACTTCAGACCATAGTCTGACACCAGGATAGTGCCTTGTCTGGTTACATGTATGTAGTGAGGATCAATGAAGCTCTTTCCTATGGCAGGAAGTGTTGTGAAGGTCTTCAAGATGGTTCCCTCCATATCAATCAGATCCACAGAGGGTGGACTATTAGAACCTGCCACCAGTGTTGACTGATCCAGAGTAGACAGACCCCAGTACTTCTTACTTGTCTGTATTGTAGACAGGAGTTCCAGGTCAGGAGTCACAGCAACTGTGATGATACGTGGAGACTCAGGAAGAGACACAGCTACCTTGCCTTCACTGATAACTGTTAAACACCAGGGATAACCAGACACTTTGAGTACACTTGAACATGACTGTCCTCCTTTAGTGTAAAATGACTTCAGCATATAATCAGCAAAAAGTGTGACTTTTATTCCTGCTATTTTCATGACCAAACCATCTGTAACATGGCAACTGTCACTCACATCAAGTTTAGCATCGATAACTTCATCTAATACAGGTGCTGCTGTCAGGTCTATGTTATCAATCTGATGAATGTTCAAATCCACCTTGTTGATCATCACATCCATCATTTCAAACAGTTCCTTCAATTGAGCAAGATCGTGTTTAAAGCTGATGTCAGCTACCTCTATTCTGCCCTTCCTCTGTGTCCCTGTGACGTCAGCTCCTGATCCAGACGACAGATAAATCTCAAACAGCTGCGCCTCATCCTCCAACTCCAGGGCCTGCTGGATGGACTGAGACTGCTGCTGGTACAGCTGTAGATCCATTTGTTTTGTCTTCATCATCGACCTCAACTGCTCCTTGTCATGTTCTGTTTGATCCTTCACCTTCTTAATCAGCTGATCTTCCTTCTGTTTCAGTGCATCAATAGCTTCCTTTATGGTGTTCTTTATATCTGATTCAAGCATGGACCTTCTGCTCAATAGATTTTTTGTTTCCATATCCAGTTTTTTAATCTCGGCATATTTGAAATAGATTTTTTCATCAAGATTTTCTTGACTTTCTTGAAGACTTGATTTGATCTTTGTCAGCTGTGCCTTGATTGTGATGACCTCGTTACATTTTCTGTGAGCTATACTACAACATATTGTACACAGGGGTTTGTCACAATCCTTGCAGAACAATTCTATGTTTTTCTCATGTTCGCAGCAAATGAATTTCTTTTTTTTGGGAGGCTTTGTTCCTGAATATTTCACAACTTCATGTTTCTTTAAGTTTGGCATTATGCTGTGCAGTTTCAGACATCCATCACAAAACAAAGCCTCACATTCGGAGCACCAGTGTGCGGCTGGAGTTGTCTCCCCTTTTTCTTTGCACACTGAGCAAAGGTCAGGTCCTGGAATAATTAAATTTAGCCTAGTTGTAATGTCGAGATATCAATATAAAAACATTCATGAGACAGAAAATTGGCGGCAATTATTGCTGATTAATTTATCCTTAACAATTCGGTATTATCCAGAAAGACATAAAGACTGTCACTTTAAATATATCATAAAAGAACCCGGCTAACTTTCTCATACAGCAAATAGCTTTACTCGTGAACTGATTTATGAAATAAATCGATAGCTAATTATCCAGAAAGCAGATATTGGTTATGACTACCTTGAGGTATTGAGTCCATTAGTCCAGTAAGAAGTAAGGATGGTTTCAGCTGCCCCGCCCACTTTCCCACAGGTCTGTCAGGGTGAGGTACTGGGGTCTCTTGTCTACAGGTGGGACAGGGGATGGACTTGTTTCTCACAGCTTCTGCTTTAGTTTGTAGATATTTCCCCAGACAGTTCTTACAGAAGGAATGCTGACATGTAAGGGTTACTGGTCGCTGATACACTTCCATACACACACTACAAGTAAGAAGGTCGTCCTGAAGTTTGCCTGATGTCGCCATTTGGATCTCAGGTCTGTAAAAAACATATGGAAAGGTATAAACAAATAAAACATATCTAATTCAACTGAAAATTTATCCCATTGCTATTCAAAAAGCTAATGATTATCAACTTAAACGAGGATAATAAGATATAAGAATCACCAGGAGTAAGCACATGTTACATGTAAGCATTAAATCACGATGATTCCCAAAATATGATTGGTTTCTTTAACATGCCTTGACATGAGTTATGAATTATCTACGGAAAAACGTGCTACTGCCCCTGTAATGCTCACTGTACCAAGTTTTAGGTTACAAAACATTATTGCCTCATTTGAAATGTTTTACATAAAGAGATGTCCATTGTAAGTGTCAAAGCCTCTTTGATACTTATGAAATAATAAGTAATAATCCAGTTCATGTACATATTCATATAGATCATTACTAGTTAACATAAACACCTTAAATATACTCACTTTCAGTAAACTCACTTCTATATAATATATAAAATACATTCCATTAAAATGTAGAAAAATATTTGTGTATTAATGGAAGGAATAACTCCTTATTATATATTACATTGTTCATTAATTTTTCATTTAAAACAGAAAAGACAACTAGATGTTGTACACACACTATTTTTATCAATTAATCCTAGATCATAGATTCATAGATTCAAAGTTAATTCATTCTTTAGTTTTAAGAATTGAGTTACTATAAGCATGATTACCATTTTTATTTAGCTCCACATTCACATTAGCTTTAATATCATGTATAAAAAGAATTTTATGTGTATTTTCATCAAGTTGGAATATGTTTTGTTTCCTGTAGGCTAACCCTCAGAATAAGTTAAATATGTTTAATTCTGTATTGCGTTTGTAATCTATTTTATTATTGTTTTAGGATCTCAGTCACTTATTTGACTTCAGGTATGAAGTTTTAAGTATATACCCGCAATCATTTTTGACTGTTCACAGTGTTATTAAGATCAGATAACAACCTGACATGAGGTATATATCGCTGATTACAAACATATTTCAATAAGGAACATCGTTTCATTGCCTTTACATACAAGGAATGATCATTTTAGATATATCTGATTCGATGACGTACATGTATATATCAACCAATTTCTGCCGTTGTTTAAGAAAATTTATAATTAGTATACCTCATCTACAAAGGACACTCATATAGACCCTCAACCAACCCAAGCACGACGACAGAGTTATGCACTTGTTATATAGAACGGTCACACTCAAACATATTTAAAAGGTAGTTTTTTAATGTCCATTGCAAACACGAAGTCATTTATTTGTTACTTGCAGAGAATGTGTGTGATGTTTTGAATTTTGGTCACCATATACATGCACAGCTTTTAACGTTTTATCAAAGCAAACAATGAAAATAACAGTGTGTGTTTTAGATTTATACAACGCTGCTTACAATTTTAAGTGCAGTTCCACCAACGCTTCATTTGACAATGTTATACCCATATATATCTATCGGCAGCTCGTATTATGAAGTAAACGAAGTGATCTCACTATAAAAAAATATTTTTTGCAATCGCAAAACAAGATTTTAATCATAATAAGAAGTTTAGTAACAACGTACAATGATCGGTGAAAATATGATAGTGCATTTCCCCACCTCAAATGATTACAGTTTTTTTAAATGGCAACCAGTGGTTTTGGCTTGATACTTGATTACTACTCTAAGACTACGGATCTGGGTTGACTTTTAAGATGTTTTGATCCTCTGAAATCAATTGGTATAAACTAAAAATTATTGGGGAGAATTTGAAGAAATTATTAATCTTTTTAACAAGCTACCTCTATAAAATCCGAAAGACTTATTCTATATTTCAATTGAAAACGTGATTGCTATTTAAATGAAAGAATCTTCTAGGACACATTTTGCAGTATGTGATAAACTAGATTGTGACAAATAGCTTTTTACCAAATCTATCAAAATCTAGAAGTTACAGTCATGTAATTTAAAAAGTCTCGTAATTTTTTGACAATTTTAATGAAGACAAACATTTGAAAGAACATTAAGTCCATCTACCGTGGGGCGGAATAGCGCAGTGGTTAGCGTGTTCTGATTTTGACATTATAGGTCCGTCTTTCGAATAGACCCACAATTGTGTGGCGGGCTTTCTCCGTGCATTACAACAACCAGTCGTGATATAAGTGAAATACTCTTGAAAGTGGCGTCACACCCCAGATGACCTCACCTTACCAACAACCGTTTGAACATCAGACACGCGAGGATGCTCTGCACGGGACAAGCGTGTGTGTTTCACACAAAGAACGCATCGCACGTGCAAACTGTCTTTGCTCTCCAAGAAGTGCATAGTTAAAAATTTCAAGTAAAGATTCCCCTGTTCATCATCCTGCTTAATCAGCGTATATGATTCCGCTCTCGCTCCTTCCTAATACCCTGAGGTCTTTCAAGCCAAAACCCTCAAACTGAACAACGGGCTAATGCAAACAATAGCTTGATGCACCTGACCAACTATTGTCTCGGCAATAATAGCTGTCGTTTCCACGTTGAGTCGGTGCTGTATCAATGTCACAAGCAGGACCACCGTTTCAGAAACTGTCATTTTATCTGGTTACATTGGAATCAATTAATCATGGAAGTAATATGAAGCTGGTGTCTTCTTAATTAACCTTGATGCCTCGTGGATGATGTTGATGTTTTTTAACAAATCGAATCGAACCAAAATGACGTCATGAATCAAACATGTCACTTTGACAAGTTATACAAAACCTGTTTACCTTAATCAACGAGCTCTGATTAATGAATTTCAGAAGGCACAAGGGTGAAAGTCGATCATCGAAAATCAGGATTCATTACTTTCAATGGAAAAGTGTATACCTTAACACAAATTAACAATTGAGTGAGATGATGACATGACAATCTACGTCATGCTATTGAAGTTTGGTTATGTTAATAGCATTGTGAGTCACGTGATGCAATAATTTTGAAGTTGGTCTTCTTTTTGATTTTTTATGATAATAATTTAACATTTGTTTTAGAGTTGGCTAACTGGATAAAGATATTAATGGGTATATGAATAACAGATGTATGGTCCCACCTTTACACACCCTTTGATTAGATTAGATTCTGATGCTACTGATGTCTGACATTCGATGTTTTCCAAATCAAATGAACTTCATTATACTTTCTAATCAAAATGATAAGATGTGCGTGTTGAACTTACACGAAAAGTGTTAACATACAGGTCCATTTTTAAATCCATGTTGTTGACGGGCACTTTTGTATTTACAATGCATTCTTTCTAAGAATCAAATCTCATTGACTGTCCAGATCATCCTGTCTCGCTCCACCTCTTATACCACCACCTAACATACCGCGTTGTAACCTGTCACCTAGGAAGCATATACAACTAGTCATCCAACAGCTGCGTTTGATATGCCAGTCGGCAATATCAAGATTGCACCGCCATGTTTGCAGGTTTCAGCCTGTTTTTATGGGTGGATCACTTCTCAAAACAGTGTATTTTCAAACATTTGCCAATCCTACTTCAATTCAATGCGAATAGCATTTGATTTTATCTCACTTATGTAAGGACGCCCCCATGTTGCGGAAGAGTGAAAGCAAGCTGTGGTATAGGCTCCCTGTTGGTGGTGTACTGTTTGTTGACATGACTTTCTTAGAATATCATGAGACGGTTTCAAAACATGTCAACCATGAATATTTTCGGATATTTCAATTACTGAATTACTGTGTAATCCCGGATTTGAACATGCAACCCTTTAATTGTGACTCAGCTCCTTAATAAACAAGACTAAATGGGGCTGTTGAATTCGAAATGCGATCGTCATTGGACGTCTAGAGTATAAAGTGCACATGAAGGACATGTGTAGCACGAACAGAGCACGTGTATTCCAAGAGATTGGTTGACAAGCACATAGCTTTGCACAAAGGATTTACGAGGCACTTTCTTGTACAAATTCACTTCATGTGGGAAATGTCTGAGTGAGTCTCCGTTGAGCACAGACATTTGAAAATAACGTTATTTCGAGTGCAGGATTTGAGAAATATGCAACATGATAATAATTGCTTCCCTTTTGTAAATTTCATGTATGGAGAATACATTCTGAGTTGTGGATTCAGGGCTGGTTTATTATCTTTAACCTTAAAATCATCCTATTCATGCTCACAATCAGTGGATTATTTTGGAAGAATGATTAAGTGATAATGATGGTTTAGAAAGTTTCTATGATTAAAGAGTTTTTTAACCTATGTATGTAGAATAACCTAATCAGCGAGTGATAAGGATTGTTTTAAAAAGAAAATACTAGAAATATCTGGACACATTCAATATACCTTTGCATGAAGTATTGTTAGACTGTCGTTGATGTGATTTGAGAACATTTAAATTGATTAATTGATTAATTAAACTTATGATTCTTACCTTCGCAAAGATGAAACTGCTATCCGCCCCCTTGGTATCTTTCACGTGATGTTGATAGTCACGTGATCTCGTGTCAGTAGTTCATATGTGTCTATCATTGAGGTCAACTTGCTACTGTTATCACATGTTATCTATACAGAGTGTATACTCATAGTTCAGCAAGTGGTTAAATGTGTTTATTGGATAGCGTTTTGAGTATTTACATCAAACTTAATGTGAATCTAAACCTACAAAACATGAATCCTTTCAAAAATAAAAAAAACAGAACAAGTGTTAGGAAATATGAAATGTGACATTTTTATTGTTTGAGAAGTGGTTCTTTTTTAAAAATGAAAATACATATTCGAAGATGGTCAACAGATTTTTAGGGAAATGTGGCATCTGTAGGTGTCATTTTTTTTAAAAAACCTGTCACTCAACGTGTTTTTATCAAACCTTTTTGTAATCACTTGATGATGTGAGCAACGCCTTTTTGTAACAATACAAGTCGGCTTAAACTGAAAATCTTGTGACGTAGCTAAGCGCAATGTGACGTCGTAGCTGCTTGCACCTATGGCGTCATATAGATAGAACAGGTCCCGTTGCATTCTTCTTGAGTGTAGGCTTAACGTGATGACATGGATATTTAATCGTCTTTGTAATCTATATTTTTTACACATTGACGCAATGGTCAAACATTATTTTGAGTCGGCACATGTGATAATTGAAGAAAGGCAATTCTTTTTTCCATATTGATGGAGCATACGGTTAAATAAGTAACCAGTCTGTGATCTACTGTATCTGGATCAAACTTTCTAGATATATACATATTCTCTATCGACCAATTGTAATCATACACTGTGACGATGATTAATTTGATATCAAAACATTATAAGTCATATCAAAGGCCACATATACCGAGTTTGAGGACTGTTATAAC
Source organism: Phorcus lineatus (assembly GCA_921293015.1). Taxonomy (NCBI): domain Eukaryota; kingdom Metazoa; phylum Mollusca; class Gastropoda; order Trochida; family Trochidae; genus Phorcus; species Phorcus lineatus. Next base: position 18,012,361 of record OV121093.1, read on the forward strand.
GCAGATGATGAAACGTTACTTTTACTTATATGAGACCTATTAAAATATCCTTGTGTCATATTGTTATTGATAAAAGAGCTTATCATGTTGTATTGAGTCGGGTCATCCAGGACAGATGAAAATCAAAAATATTTTATTAGATATTACACATATCTAGACCCGTTTTGAACCGCTTTCAAAATTATGTATGTGTAACAATAATATAATTCAAATTTTTAAAAGCTTATCTTTTGCTCACTTACATTATAATTGCACATCAGAGAAACATTTTTAAGATAAAACAAGTTGAAGCCCAATTGATTGACAAGCAATAGACATCGCACGTTCTGCCTATGCAGTTACAAAAGACTCGACCTGTCAATCAGTCGACTGGGCCAGTGGGGATTTTTACTTTAAGATTTTACTTAGATTTTGACCAAAGTCTTTTCTTCTTGGTGTCAGATACAAGAATCGGGTTTGAAACTTAGCAAATTATTTTATCATAACATCAACACAAATGATATGAATTTTCTATCTAAATGTGAACAACATATCAAAGCGAACAAATGATTTTTGGATGGATGTGTTATTAGCATGGGGACAATACATCAGTAGTAAAGGACAATGCATTAAGGAGCAAAATGATGTGCTCACACAGCCTATCTGGCCTAACGATAACCTTAGAATTGGCAATAAGCCAATATGCTACACACACTATGTAAAGGCGGGTGTATATTTAATAAACGATTTGGTAGATGACAAAGGAAACATACTAACTTATGAACAATTTAATAAATTGTACAACTGCAAAACAAACTTTTGAGAATATGCCGGGATCTATAAAACTATAAAACGCTATTGTAAAATAACGAATAACACCATACTCAGAAAAACCTGCATGCCCTGCATTCCTTATTTTTTACAAGATCTAGTGAAAACAAGCAAAGAATGCAGAATATTTTTGATACACTACAAACAACCGAAAATCAAAATACAAACAACAAATACAGGAAGAACTGGAATATCGATTTTATCGAACAAATATCGGATATTGACTGGAATTATATTCATAAGATACCTTTCAGGGCACTTGTTAATGTAAAACATCAATGGTTTCAGTATAGTATTATCCACAGATGCATATCAACAAATGAACTGTTATCAAAAATGAAATTGATTGACACCAATGTCTGTACTTTTTGTAAAAACGAAGTGGAAACTATAACCCACATGTTTTATGATTGCAATATAATCAAAGAAATTTGGAGCAATGTTATTAAATGGATTCAACTTAAAACTGGCACTCTTCTTCACTTTGATAAGTCAAAAATACTATTTGGATACCGAGAGAGAAGAAATGACGTAGTCAATCGTATCATCATTATCACAAAGTACAACATTTTCAAATCAAGACTAGCAAACAGACGCCCAAACATGGCACACATTAAACATGACATTGAATCTGCATACACCTTAGATAAATACAATTCAAAGATAACTTGTAGTGTAACACCTTTTGCCGCATTTTGGTCTTCTTGTCATATGTTGTTTAGTTGATGTTGACGTTTTATCTACACTGCTGACGCTATGATTATAACTGTATATTTGGAATATAAGTATTACAATTTCATGTTCAACACTTCTTTTTGATCTCTGTATATTGACTTTGTACCAAAAACAGTGAAATAAAAAATAAAAAAAATAAAAAATAAAAAAAGAATCGGGTTTGGACTGTCCGAGATTTACTGTCTGAGCTAACTTAAGTGACAGTGGCTACAGTATAGAGGTGATTGTTGCTATCCATGTCAATTTAGCAAATGACTTTAAACACTTATTTATTAATTAAACAAGCTTAATCGAAATGGAGGTGACAATGGGGAACCTCAGTCAGTTGTCTCCCCCTGCCGTCGCTAGCGGCGCTCTACTTAGCTTGGTCCTTCGTAACACTTCCAGTGCTGCATATTCATAGGCAAATGAGCCGCGTCGTATTGTGAAAGTCGATATGTCAAATAAATATGGATCTTTTACGTTACCCCAATTAAGAACCGAGTTGAGAAGACGGAAAGCTAAACTATCTGGAAGAAAAAAAGAATTGATTGAGAGGTAAGTCTTTTACTTTCGTAAAAGTTTTATCCGCACTGAATATGACTTCGCATTTCAACATGGGCCTAAACAGTTGGGTTTTTTAAATTAGACAGATATTACATTGAAACATGTTCATACAGTAATGATTAAGGTTTAAATGACAGTTTCATTAATGATATTCATCGAGAATGTTTTTACCGCCAATTTTACGAATTTTTATACGGAAATGTTAAACAAGTAGCCTATTTCGTTAGGTCTCGACAAAATATATACAGTTTGACGTAAAATTAAGGTAATTTTTGTTTCTTTCCCTGAAAGCAAAGACAAATTTTCAGAATTTTTTTTTTTAAATCTATAGCATTATCATAATGATTATTGTTTTCAACCTATGGCTATGAAATGTGTTGGTTTCATCCTATGAAATGTGTTGGTTTTAACCTATGAAATGTGCTGGTTTCAAACTTGGAAATGTTCTACACTCGTGTTACCTGTTTCCGTGGTAATATTAAAATGCACTTCTATGAGTGTTATTGCCGATAATGGAAAACACCCTGACCATCATAGAGTGTAAATTTCCTTTTTTTCAAAATTTAATGATAAATAAACATTTTTTCCTTTAGATAAATCTTGTTTAAAAACAGATGACAATTTTTACTAATTTATTTGGTGACACCAAGGTATTCATATAAATTTGAATTATGACAACACAGGTAACAACTTAAAAAAAATTGTAGTGTGGATTAGCATTTAAATTGATGTTGACATGTGTTTAAAATATTTACAGGGTCATTGAATGATCTATTAAGGGGTTAGCAAGAAAAGACATCATTTGAAAATACCATGAAAACAGGTTACCAGTGGGTACTCAGAGCTTAGCTTTCTTTTATCAAACTTTTACATCTTTTTAAAGTTCCATTTTTTAAAAGTTCATTTCACTATTCACAATATTGATCAAATAATGACAAAAATCATTTTATTTCCAGACTGGAATCTTATGACAGAAATCACAACTTTGGACAGCCGGAAACAGAATCATTCATTGAATATGATATATCAAAACCTGACTTGAGTCTGTATATTGATCTAAATAGTGACAAGGTAATTCCTCAAATAGACCTTTGCAAAATAAAACGTTTGACAAGACTTTACAAGATGATGCAAAGAGTCTCTATAGAGAAAAGTATCTTACATTTCTGCGTTCTTGCTCTAATGGCCAGCTGTTTTTTGTTCGGAGTTCGTGCAGAGCCGAAATGAAGAAGCATGTTACCAATCTTGTAGATATTTCAATTCAGGCGGATGGGCATATCCATGAGGCTCAGTGTGAGTGTGCATCAGGGATGGGACCTTATGCCCATTGTAAGCATGTGTGTGCAGTGTTGTATGCCTGCAGTGTTTTTCAAGCTTCTGGGATTGTTAGAGTTGAAGAGACTTGTACTCAGAGGCTACAGTCATTTCACAAAGCAAAGAAATACACAGGATCACCCCTCAAAGCTTGTGAAATAAACCTGCCAGGTTCTAGTGAAAGCATCTCCATATCATTTGATCCTCGACCAAACATCTACAGAAATAATCCTGCCTATAGTTCATACTTCCAAAATATTTTTTTGAATTACAAGGGAATTTCAAAAGTGCCAATATTTCAGCTATTTACACCAGCTAATGCACGCGCAGTTGCCCATGACCATGATTATCTCCAAAATACACCAGAGTGCAGTTTCTTGCAACACTTAGGTGTCTGCAGCATCACTGATGATGTAAGGAAGGCCATACAGTGTAAAACCAAGGGGCAAAATTGCAATCAAACCTGGCACGAAGAGAGACTTATAAGAATCCAATCTTCCAATTTTGGTCGAGTTTGCAAGGCAACTCATAGGACTGACCTACATAAACTTGCATCTTCTATGATGATACAGAGAAAAATTAAATCAGATGCTATTAATCACGGGAAGAATGTATGAACAAGAGGCTATACAGAGGTATGAGATGGAACATAATGTTACTGTGCAAAGCTGTGGAATCTTTGTCAGCAAGTCTCATTGTTTTCTTGTCGCTTCCCCTGACTGTGTGATTGACAGTGAGATTATATGTGAAGCAAAGTGCCCTTATACAGCAAAGGACAAACTCATAACACCAATAACAGTCCCCTACATCAAGACAAAACAGAGTACTTCAGAGTACACACTTGATAAAAATCATGATTACTACTTTCAGATTCAGGGACAGCTCCTCTGCTCAGAGAGACGATTTTGTGACTTGATAGTGTACACATTGGCTGATATCAAGTACATAAGAATTCAGAGAGATGATGAATTTATTGTGACAATGTTACAAAAGCTTAAGTCATTTTACAATGAATACTTTGAGCCAGCTCTCCTTGAAAAATACTTTTACAAATCTTACTAAGTTGAATCAAAGCTAGTACAAATATGATAGCACATGACACCAAGTAGTTCTATCATCAACTGTTCCATTTCTAATACTTATCTTATTCCAAAATATGCATTAGTATATTAAAATATTTCTTGTCCAATATTTTTAACTGTAGAGCTGTGAAGATATATCCTGTTATCAAGAATCATGATACTTAATCTGACTGGTGAATCTTGATACAGTCTTTGTATCCTGATATGTATCATTGATTTAAAATCGTATATTTTGCCTTAAAATAAAGGTGTTTGTTAAAAGTTAATCTCTCTTTTTATCATAAATCCCTAAAAATAGTGTATCCATCACACATTGTTATGAATTGTATCATAATGACATATCATGAAGTATTTGTATCCTCACACCCCTATTGACCTTATATGAGGTCAGGGTGACTAATTGCCTTTTGTACCAAGTTGGTGAGGCTAGGCTGAAAGAAGTCACTCATGAACAGAATATTTGTTATATATGTGCAAAAATCTTCATTACAAAATGAACTGTTTCTGATGTCATACATTCTTTAATCACAAAAGTGTTTATCTCCTGTTACCTTGATGTGACATCTTTGCAAATTTTGTAACATTGAATTGGCAAAGAAAATATTTGCAGGATCCATGAGATGTATAAACATTGTAGATTATAAAAATATGCTTGACAATTTGCAAAATGTCATTTTAGATGTGAAAATGAGCATGATCATTACAATCATCAATGAAATATTTTAACTGTTTTCCCTGTTATTAATAAATGTTTTGCATTCCTGACTGAATTTGTTTCTTGTTAATTAATTCCTGGTTGTATGGAAACCTCATATGGGAAATTATCTAACTTCATTGCTTACAACTTGCAATGAGAGTTTATAAGTCAAACTGTTTCAATACATCTATGAACTGCTTTAAAAGTAAAACATTAAAAATTTACACACAAATTATATAACAAGACAATATTGAATGAAGGTAACAATAAAATAAGAACTTCACAATGATATTTGATAGAGAAGTAGTGGTTGTTTCTGAAATTAACCTCTAAATACTTCACAGTTCAGTATAGTGACATTAAAAAGGTTTAATTTGAGATTTGAATACAATACAATGTTGTGCGCCAATGGCTCAAATGTCATTTTGGGAACTTATTTTCAGCCGGCCCGACATCAATTATTTAGTAGTGCTTGATAGGTCATTTAACTTCTGTACATGTAAGTGGGTAGCAAAATTTGACTTCTGAACATTAATTTTGTCGTTTTTCATTTACAGCTGGAAACAAGTATACATCATTGTTTTGGTTATTAGGAGATAAAGATCTATTTTTCAAAAAGGTGATACCAACTTCAGTTGGGGCTTATGATATTTTGCTCTAATTTGAGCAACAAATTTATGAAACATACTCTTTGTCACTTTGATAAGGGAAATACTTGTACATAGTACTCGTTAGGCATTTTTAGGCACAATGCAGTTCCTGAAATTGCACAACATGAAACATATGAATATAATTTCAGTTGACAAGTTTGTTTCGGTAGCATTCATTGGTTCAACAAGAACTTTGTAAGTCTTTGCTAAACCGATCACCCGTTCAATATGAACTCTCTTGCTGGCAATCCTTCTGTCTCTGACAACAATGTCACCTGTCATCATGTTCCTCTTCTTGAAGAAAGTGGGAATGTTGACAGTGATATCGTGGCTGGCAAAAAGGTCTTGGACATTGAATCCCTTGTCGGCCATATGCTGTCCTTTGGATCACACAGGTTGACAAGCCCAGAGCGCTCGACAATCTGACGGTCACTGGTGCTTCCAGCATAGGAGCTGGACACAAAGGAAACCAATCCCCCAGGGCTTGCACCTACTAATACTTTGACTGTATTTCTGTTCTTATACGTGGAGAATGTTGCCTGCTGTGACTTGGGATTTTTTGGTTTCTTAATTGGGCACTCAGTTCCGTCTACAATGACTCTTGTTGAAGGATATTGTTGTGTGAAGCCCGAGGGAGAAAAATACAGTACCAGTTCTTGTGGCGGCCAAATGTTTAATTCCTTCCATTGATTGTATATAAAAAAGATCCAAGTGTAATAAACATTGCACACAGTGGCCTCTGAAATGTCAAACATACGAGATAGTTCAAAGTTGGTACTGTGTCTTCTGAGCTTGATGAGTACAAGAAAAAACTGATCGGGAATGTTAATGTTCAGTACATTGAAGTACAAATACTCTAAACAATAAGCAGCAGGGCCAAGAGTGTTCAGAACAAAGTAAAACTTTTCAATATTCTCCAAGCCGGTATAAAAATGAATGCCAGCACTGTCATTTCTGAAATTCTCAATTGATAACATGGCATGTTTAGGGGTCTGTGTTTCTGAAGATACAAATTCAGTAGGTAAAACATTTTCAATTTCTTCATTAATTTCTAATGACTGTTCACACTGCAGTGTTTCATTTGCTCCAACATCAAAGTCTGAACAAGAAATCACACCAACATCACAACTGTTATCTTCAGACTTGCTCAACACAGAGGAAGGTACATCTCTCTTCACTCGCTTTGCAAAGCGTTTTCTTCTTGAAGAGACACTAGCTGGTGTATCAGGTGTCCACTTGAACTTGCTAGGGACGGCACTTTTCTTTAGAATGCGCTGCAGTGCTACAGTTTCTGGAAAGCACAAAACCATTCATTTTACTTTTAAAACTTAATGTGTGAAAATATTTTAAAAACAGATTGGAAAACACAAGTTTTAAAATTTAGCAACTAGCCCCATAGCTTATCAGTATTTAATTACTTAATTATGTATACTTGATGGCTTACATATAAAACAAGAAGTTAGCATGTTTGCTTCAAACAAAGGTTACAAAAGCTTAATAAGTAGAAAAAATCGCAAGAAATAAAAATTTATATCAGACTTTAAAACCTAACTATAAGACTAAGTGAGCTGAAAATTTATTCTTATTCAGATCACTTAGATGCAAGATAACAAAATGTTAACTTTGAGTGCAGCAGTGTTGGAGAAGTTGAAAATGTTTAAAAGTTACGCCAATGGACAACAGCCTCAGGCCATGCCATAAGCCCTTTCAGATCTGATGAGCTAAACATTTCAGGGTGCAGCAGTTTAGGAAAAGTAAAAAATGTGAAATGCATCAAATGACGGACAACAGGCCATGCAATCGCCCATGTGATCTTTCACATCTCACGAGCCAACTAGACAAAATTGTAGAAAAAATATATTAAGTGATAGTCAAGACACTACAAATTCAAGTTATTATGCATATTAATCCAAGTCTGATCAAAATTATGAAAAATTCTATTCTATACTTGTATTTATTTATTTCCATCTAAATTGATAATTGAAAATGTAACAAAGGTATGAGCCAGATACAATATGTTTCAGTTAGGCAGAGAGGAAATATCTTGGAAGGAATTTAAATGTTAATTTTTAAATCCATAAATTAAATGTGCCAAAAATGTTACAGAAGTCCTATTTTGAGGAATAGTAAAATAATCTGATATATCCCAATTTCAGGAAATAATGTCTTGTCAGTACCATGATTCAAATTTTTTTCAAAAAAAATTTCCTTCTTTGGGCTGATGATTAAGATGATATTTTTTATATATTGCAATAATGTAGACCTCTGGAGATAGGTAACTGTATTATCGTGGCAAAAGTAATTCAGTCTCCGATGCTGACCAAGAATATTTATATTTGCAAAAGGAAAAATAAATGGACAAACCAAATGTAGTAGAATCTTAATGGTTAAATTCTTCAAATATTAAGTTTGTTTTCTTACATGTGCACTGATTTGAAGTCTTTTCATTTTGGAAATATTACTTTATGTAGCCAAATATTTTAAATCATTCTCTTGTACTTTTGTTTTTGAACAGTTGGATAATACTTTTGTATCAGGAAATTATTTTTCTAGTTTTGTAATTACTTATATTAAATCATAATGTCAACCAAAATTACATTTAATTTCTTAATGATTTTACTTAGATGATTTTGCTCAAAGAGATTAATTTATCAATTAAATTGTAATTACCCAGACAAAAGGGACACTTCAGTTAAAATATATTACATTACATTGACTTTGAGAGTAATTTTATGTCTTAAAACATATTCTCTCCTGGTAGAATATAAGTTTCACTTAGTTTTTAGAATAATATTTAAATACAATAGGTTTTAATATAGGGCCTATGGCAAACAAAATATTAGGTACCACCATACATTTCTTACCATGTATAATACCTTGATATTTAGATTATTTACCTATCAATTAATTAAATTCTATAAATTCATTACATGTACACTTTCTTTCATAATCTTTCTAGAACATCAGATGTTGAAACTTAAAAAAACAGGACAAATAGGCCTATCAACGCATTGGGTCACTGACCGGAAGTTGACATATCATAAATAGTTTCACATCGACTCTTATTGTCAAACATATTGACATGTATCCAAGTAATGTATAAAATGCTTCAAGTTATTAACTTTTTTTCCAAAACGGCTCTCACTAAGTAGTTGCAAAATTCTTACCAACACATGTCATCGATATGTAGTCTTCATCTTTAAAATGAGCCCTACAAACGTAACTGTACTGGCTCGGAGGAACCCACTTGGAAAACTTGGTCTCGCCTCTTCGAATCGCATGAATCCAGTCATCCCGGCGTTTCTTGTCCTTTGGGATGATGTGGTCCCCGGGAGAACTGCATTCGGGGACGACACAGGTTGTTCTTGGTGGCATCAAGTGATGAATTGTTGAACCCGAAAAAAGTCAACACGCTTACCGCCAAACCGGAAGTTCGGCGGGACCAAGCTAAGCACAGCGCCACCTGTTTCGACGTACCGGGAAGACAACTGACTGAGGTTTCCCATTGTATGAACATTTAGTTAATGTTGGTAAATTATACAGAGGAAGCCAAACGACTATGAATAAAACAAATCAGCCAAGACTTGAATAGAAATAGTAATAAATAGTAGGAACTTTATTATTCCGTTTATTACTCCCTCAAACAAATTAAGCATAACTGCAAGTAGAGTACTGAAACTAATATTTTCTCGGCTTGGCAGCTATTTTGATGGCGCTGCTTTCATTGTGACGTCACAGCTAAACGCTATTGTGACGTCATACGTGCAGCGGTATGACGCTAGTTTAACATTTTTGTGTTATATTACACTGCAGTATCTTTCACGGACGAGTTATAAATATAAATATTATCAACGTTCTTTTTTCAGCCTTTAAATGAACACTAAAGTTGAATGGCAAGTAAATATCTACGTAAATAGCTCTTTACCAGTCACATGTGTATGTCGACAGCCTTGTATTTTAATCAAGAATATGTAAGATCAAACAGACCAATAAGCAATAATTCTAATGATACGGATGCCAATAGTTGATCATGCTTTGATAAAGTTATTAGAAGTGAGTGAAGGAGCATTGCGTACCTCCAATACAAGGGGAAATGTTACATGTCAATCATACATGTAGTTTAGAGTACCTACCAGTCCAAGTGACATCTGACATATCCATTTACTTTAGCGTTTGACAGCAAGTGGTCGCGTGAACATGGGCTTGACTTTCACTGACATGCTTCAGACATGAGAGCAGGAAAAGATGAGGGAAGTAGTACTCTTTGAAAGTGATGTCTGATGTCATCCAAACCAAAGTTTCCTTTCACTTTCTACATACAATCACAAAACATTCAATATTATCTGAAATGTAAAGCGTTTCTTTGTTAGACAATTAAGAGAGGTAAATAAAAACAATATACAGTACCAGATTATAGTGACTCTTACTTTGATACTATAACGGCAAACTAATCTTGATTTTATTTCTCTTACAATGTTTACTCAAACGGTGTGGAAATAGAAATAGAAATACTATCAAGGTACACACGTAGTACTCACAATGAGTTGTTTTAAAAATAAATCATCAATTCCTTTAACATGTAAACACAGAGCGTATATAAATTATGTCCAGAGGTAGTTTTAACTTTAAATTCGTGAATGTACTTGACAAGAGGAATAATTAGGGTAAGTCCTAAAACAGATGCTAACCTTCTCAAGAAACTAATGTAAATAATGTTTTGGAATAATAAATATGGAATCAAAGAAGCATTTCTTGATTAGTTAAAGAAATAGATGTGGTAATCGTATATTAAGGGAGGCAATATTTGATTTTACGGCTTTATTTTGGAGTAAAATCTCTTCACATGTCAATTCATAAACGAAACATACTTAAAATAATGTTTATAAATCGTCCACAACAGTTTTAAGAGACAAATATCCTAATAAGTAATTTTAACTCCATTGTAATGATTGTGATGAGCGCCCATGATTATCACTATTTATTGGCATGAAATCGCGAATAATTTTCCACTAAAATCATTTCACACTGCTTATCAAAATTAAATGATGATGATGAAGATAATAATTATGGAAAACTTGTATATAGTGCTAATTTTCTTTTCTCTGAAATCAAAACACTCTTTGCACCATTACCAACACACTGCGTCACCAGTGCTGGGTGAACAGAGGCACATTTGAGCTTAGTCCTTTTCCCCAGACAAACACTTAGATAGGTGCCTCAGTTGGGGACTGGTAATGGCGCTCCAAACTTGCACTGACGCAGTAAGCCCACCCAATCTGCGAGCCGCGCCAGTTTGGCTGAATTTCACTGATAGCGGTCAACTGAACCATTTGCTGACGATACTGCATTAGTTGGACTGATTCAAGAAAATGAACTTTCTTATAAAGTGTTTACTGATACAAATTCATTAAAATAACATGTATTCACTCCCAAAAAGACAACTATAGGAATATCAAAATATTTCCATAAATTTTGAAACTAACATCGGTATTAATATATTTACCGTTAATCTTTATCTGCTTAAGATAGTGACCAAAATAGTTTTTAGTGTTTGACACGTGACAGCCAAGGTATTTAGTATGTTTATTTGCTGACTTTGATTGCGAATCTATACCTTCATAACTTTATTGAACAAAATAGCACTTAAATGATTTTGTCATCAAAACTAAGTGTTTCCTAATAAAAAGACACCATTGTCTTTGACACGTGACTCTACCAACTCACAGATTGTCTTTGTTAACAGTTTGTTGGGGAAGACTATTGCGGCACCTTGTACATTTCAGTGATGTGCACGTGCACCACGAGAAGCACGATCTCGTTTGAGAGGAGTCAATGTTACAATTTTGTATGTTTGCCTCTCCCTGTCAGTGTCTATGTATCATCCCAACTTGGGATCGCGTCCCATCTTAAGATGGGACGCGTCCCAACTTGGAATTCCAACGCATTCTTAACGCAGCTTTTAAATGCTTTACAAAGCATGATTTATTTACAAAACCCTCACTATCGTGATATGGAACATATGTGCACATTTGTATTATCATTGTGACAAACCTTTACGGATTGGCATCTATATATGTATCATCCCAACTTGGGATCGCGTCCCATCTTGAGATGGGACGGCAGATACTTTAACATGTTTATGATATCCTTATTCTAATGTTGAATTTAGTAATAACATGATAACATGTATCATTTAGATAAGCACTTCAAGGACATCGAAATATATTTTGATTTTATGTTGATTTTCATGACTTATTGGCTATATATATATCTCATCGCATACGAGTCTTTCATCAAAGCCCAATACGATTTCAAAAGTAATTCTTACACAAAGTCTTATAAATCATTTCATTATATTCTTAAATATTTTTAATTATGAAAGCATGTTAAGCAAATAAAAAAGAATTTATATTCAATTATACACTCAAAACCTACTCTAAGTGAATGCCAGGAATGCTAATCTAATGCGTTGTAATCAGTTCAATTTCGTACACATAAACCGTTCCGTTAAGAAAGATTCCAATGTACTTATTGTGTTTGATAGTCGAATCTAAAAGTGTATGTATGTATGTAACATAATTCACAAACACTAACCTATAAGTGGTGTTCCGTCAATGCTTATAAGATGTCCAGTAAATAAATCCAGTTATGTCTCCTCATATTTCCGATCGTACCTGATCTGATCAGTGTCGTGATGCAAATGGCAAACATACCTGCTTGGTAGTTCAGAGATGGGTGTGGGTTGGGTGGAGGGGGGGGGGGGATGTCCGAAAGAAGGGATTTTGGTAAACATCAGGTTCGGTTATGACACTAATACCTGTGTGTCACCTTCCAATTAGTGACAAGAATGGGTACCAATTGTACATGAGCATGCTTGTAACACTACAAAGGTACACGCCGAGCGTTTGTTGTTTTAGTCAATGATCATCATTCATTTTTATCAAGGCATTTGCACTTTGATAAAGCTAATTGGAACATGTTCCAAAATTTGAGTGCACAATTTATTAATGAAAGTACCAAAAACGAAGATACCAATCTCTATAACAAAAATATCACTGAAGCAATTATTAAAGCAGCCAATGCTGCAATCCCAACTAGGAAACTACATAAGCAAATGCCAGTTCCATGGTGGAACGAAGAAATAATGCAAGCTAGAAAAGAAAGAAAATTATTAAGGAAAAAAGCTAAAAAAGACAAAAAGCTAATACCCCTAGCTGCACAAGCTAGAAACAAAGTAAAAAAACTAATAAGTAAAGCCAAAAGCCAATCATGGAAAAAATTATGCAGTACAATGAATATTAAAACAAACTCAAGAGAAGTATGGAAGAAAATAAATGCCTTTAGAGGCAAAAACTCTAAAACTCATATACCATCCATTAACAACAGCCAAAACAAACAAGAAAAGGTTGAAAATATATGCACACAATTCGCACAGGCAAGCTCAACAAGTAACTACATACCCAAGTTTCAAGAAAAGGTCAAAAATACAAAACCATACGAAATGGATGATAACAAACCAAATATATGGTATAACAAACCATTCACCGTATCAGAACTCAATAATGTTATAAATAATAAAAAAGGAACAGCCACTGGCCTAGATCAAACAAGTTATATTATGCTCAAGCATCTACCAAAAAGATGCAAAGATATATTGCTAGACTTTTATAACAAAATATGGTATGAAGGAAAATTACCCATTAATTGAAAGGAAAGCCTTATTATACCACTACACAAACATGGTAAAGACCCAACCAAATCAAACTCATATAGACCTGTATCCTTAACTTCAAACCTTTGCAAAACATTAGAAGCTATGGTAACCAAACGCTTACAACACCACCTAGAAACAAAAAAGCTTATTACACCAAACCAGTCAGGTTACAGAAAGTCATACAGTACAACTGATAACTTAGTAAGACTTCAACACTCGATAAGAGAAGCACAACGTAATAAAAAACATACAGTTGCAGTCTTTCTAGACTTCAGTAAAGCATTTGACATGGTTTGGAAAACAGGCCTAATACAAAAAGTTAAAAAGAAAGGTATAAGAGGACAAATGCTCAATTTCATAAATGACTTTATGTCAGACAGAAACTTCAGACTCAAAACAGAAAATATAGTATCAGACAATTATGATTTAGAAAACGGAACCCCTCAAGGTAGAATAATATCACCAACATTATTTGATATAATGGTTGACGACCTATTTAATAAAATATCAAAGCAAGTAAACACGTCACAATTCGCTGATGACGGGGCCCTCTGGGTCAGTCATAAACACCAACACGTAGCTACAGAACAACTACAAAAAGCATTAGATACAGTAAATAAATGGACACAAGACTGGGGATTCCAATTATCAACCAGTAAAACCATATCAATACTATTTAAACCCACCCCTAAAGCTGACTGTCGACCAGTCAAATTATATATCAATGAAGAAAAGCTAGACCAAGTAACACAAGTTAAATTCCTAGGCATAATATTTGATGAATGCCTAACATGGAAGCAACACATTGAAGAATTAGTACAAAGATGTAAAAAAGACCTAAATATATTAAAATTACTCTCACATACTAGATGGGGCAGTAGCAAAGAAATGCTACTTGTCCTATATAAATCATTAATAAAATCAAAACTGCACTATGGAGCTGAAGCCTGGTGCGACACCAGCAAAGCAAACAAACAAAAGCTAATAGCAATACAAAATCAAGCATATAAGCTTATAACGGGCAGCCTTAACGGCACCCCAATGGATCTATTACGACATGAGCTAGGGGAGCTTCCCCTAGAACAAGAATGGAAAAATAACATTACAAATTATATTGTAAAATCACAACATAAACCTTGCCTACAAAGCATCCTAAGTAATAAACAACAAGCACTCAATAAACATGCTAAAAAGATACCACCACCATTTGGAGAAATAGCAAAAGAATATATAGACCAACTTGAGCTTGAAGACATTGACATAGCAACGGACCCGTTCATATGTCACATTCTAAAGCCACCCTAAATACCAGACATCTACGTAGATATAGAGTTAACACAATACATAGATAAGAGTAACCCTAAACCAACTGATCTCATCAACACCCAAGCCCATATCCACAGTAATTACAATCAAAGCAACCACATACAAATATTTACAGATGGCTCCAAAGATGACCAAGGTCAAGTGGGGTCAGGAATAGCCTTCACACATATGGGGGAACAAGTTATAGCCTTCAAACTCCCAAATAATGTATCAATCTTCACTGCCGAATTAACGGCAATCTTACAAGCCCTAAAACTCTGCACTGGGTATGAAAACAGAAATATAGCAATATTTACTGATTCACTCAGTTCACTACAAGCAATACAAAACAAAACAGATAAGAATAGACATGAAACAATAAACCAAATATACTATCTATACAATTATCTGTTAAGGGATAAAAATCAAATCAGCTTTATCTGGGTACCATCACACATAGGACTTCTCGGTAATGAACGTGCAGACCAAGCAGCAAAAGCTGGCCTCACACACAACCACGAAGTCGATATACCCTATACGGTAAAAGAAATTAAAAGTATAAACAAGGATAAATGCAACAAAGAATACATGCAATCATATAAAAAAAACTGGGGACACACCAACTATTATCAAATACAGCCTAAAAAAATCAGTAAAGTCAAAAACTTCCACGAATTCAGAAGAGTTGACGTAGCCATAACGAGATTAAGACTTCATAATGTTACAAATAAAGTCTATCTCCACAAAATCGGCAGAGCAACGGATAATCTATGCAACAACTGCAACATTAAAGATACTATACAACACATTCTTTTAGAATGTACTAAGTATCAACAACACAGGAGACAATTGTTAAATAATGCTAAGGCCACCAACCTACAGGAACTGTTAGCTACAACAAACAATTACCAACACCTAGCAACATTCCTACTAAAAACCTATCTGTACAAACAGTTATAGTTATACTCCTAAAGCCTGCAATCAATAACGGCTAACAACATCTCTATCCACTCTTTACATTTTTTATAGGGCTTTTTCACCCCTTTTATTTTTTTCCCAATCCCCACCCACCAATCCCAATCCCCTACCCCCATCCCCAACTCCCCACCCCCTAATCCCCATCCCTCTACCCCTCTCCTCCAATCCCCATCCCCAACCCTTAAACCCTAATACCCATCCCCGCTTCCCATCCCCTACCCCCCCCCCCCTCCATTCCCCTCCCCCTTCCAATCCCCTACCCCCCCGTTCCATTCCCCTACCCCCCTTCCATTCCCCTACCCCCCCCCCCGTTCCATTCCCCTACCCCCCTTCCATTCCCCTACCCCCAGCTCCCAACTTCACTCTTAAACCCCAACACCCTTCCCCACACCCCCCCAACACCCATCCCCACTCCCCCCTCCAAACCCCTACCCCACCCGCCCACCCCCCCTCCTTTTAAACCCCCACCCCCTTCCAATCCCCCACCCCCCTCCTTACCCACACCCTCCCCCTTTTTTCTTGTTATGCTTTTGTTATCCTCTTTGTTTTTCATTTTTTTTGTTCTTGTTGTTAATATTAATATTTTTTATACTCTTTGTTAGCCAAACAGTTAAATCTCCTCATGTCCGTACAACATACCGTAATGCTCACCAATCTCTTTACATTAGATAATCATATCTTGCTACGCAGTCCCTTTTTAAGGGCAAATGCAAGAACTAACATTACACAAGAACTGTTAGATATATTATAATCTAATAAAGAGACAAATAACATAACATCCCACAAGAACTGTTATAATTAATTTATAGGCTAACATAACCACAAGAACTGATAGCCAACAATAAATAATATCATTATTAATAACCAAATTTCCTGCTACGCAGTCCCTCATGGGGCAAATGCAAGAAATATAAATAAACTTTAACTCCTGGCTACGCAGTCCCTATAAAGGGCAAATGTCATGAGTTATTAACAATATCACATAACATCCCACAAGAACTGTTATCAAATACTATCTTGCTACGCAGTCCCTATATGGGCAAATGCAAGACATAATATACTAACATAACACAAGAACTGTTAGATATACCTAATACGCTAGCAAACCACAAGAACTGCTAGCCAAACCTAACCAATTACCAACATAACCATTAACAAACATCAATAAGGACCGTTATAAGACCACGGATACTATTACAGCCACTTAACACTAATAGGAGAAGCGAACCTTCAACTTCTTCAACTTCAACTTCTTTATTCTCCAAAGACCACCAATGGTGGTATAAGAGTACAAATACAAATATATATATATAATATACAATCGGTCAAAATGGCGGTGGGTTCAAACACGATATTTAGAAACACAATTGTAGATATGAAAATGTACAAATCATCAAAAGGTATTGGTACAGGTATATGTATCTTTTCGTATTGTAGATATTATCACATTAATGAATTTTGCCAGGTTTCTAAGAACAATAAAGTCTGATGCGGTAAATAACAATCTGTAAGATAAAATATTTGAAAATTTAAGTAGTTTTCCGGTAATATATTTTGTTCTAATTTCATGAAAATCGGGACAACGAAATATATAGTGAAATTCATCTGCAATTGACGGCGAATCACATAATCTACAGGTTCTTTGTTCTCTAGGAATTTTATTCCAACGCCCTGTCTCGACAGGCAAACAATGGTTAGAAGTTCTGAATCTTAATATTGGGTAATGAATATATCTGGGTAGTAAAAGATAAGCATCAAAAGATGGCAAGATCTTAATATATTTATAATAATTTCCCTTTGGGCTTTGTTCTACGGAATTCCTCCAAGTTTGGTAAAACTGATCTTTAAGAATATTTTCAACTTTATTAAGTAGCCATGTTCGATTATAATTACTAGGAGAATTATATACGTTGCTAAGCCCACACGAGTTCAATATATTTTCAACCGAATTAAGCCACGAATAACAACGATTATTTACTATGCTATCTAGTGACAGAAACTTGTTAACTATTGAGGATAATTCTAAATGAAATATAGATGTGTTAAGTTCATGCCAAAAACCTATAATTCTTTTAGATGCATGGATGCTGATGGGATACCTTCCAAATTCACCGTATAACATGAAATTAGGTGTTGACATTCTGAGACCCGAGGCTAGTTTTAAGAACTTGGTATGTATATTTTCCAGGACATCTGTTTTAACATGACCCCAGATTTCAGACCCGTATAACATAATGGGTAAAATCATTACATCAAACGCCTTAATAACACAATCAAGTGGTAAATCATTGTTTCTTGCCATTTTCAATAACAAATACATACATTTCTTAGCTTGTGTCGCTAGTTTTTTCAGTCCTAATGTAAATTTTCTATTTTTGTGAAAATCAAAACCCAAGTAGTTATAATCATCAACTATTTCAATTTCCTCTTCGCCATAGTAAAATAACAGTTTGTTTACTCTACGCTTTCCACTTCCAAAGATAACAATCTTAGTTTTATTATTATTAACAGTCAGGTTCCATTTCTCACAATATACATGGAAACAGTCCAGTGATTTTTGTAGAGAAGAAGCTGACGTAGCAAATAAAACTGTATCGTCAGCATATAATAGTACAATCAACGCTATGGAAAATATATACAAATCATTATTTTTAATGGACATATCAACACCATTACAATTACATGTTTTTAAACATGATTCTAGATCATTTATAAAAAGGGAAAATAATAAAGGTGAGAGATTTTCTCCCTGACGAACCCCCGAAAAACTTGGGAAAAAAGCTGACTTCTCATGATTAAATTCAATACATGATTTAATATTCGAGTAAATATTTTTTACTGATAAGAAGAATTTCCCTTGAATGCCATAACTTAACATTTTGGACCAGAGGCCAACTCTCCAAACATTATCAAAAGCTTTTGAAAAGTCAACAAAGGCACAATATAATTTCTGTTTAGATTGCTTTAAAAATTCTATAACTGAAGTAAGAATGAACATGTTGTCAATTGTAGAGTAACCTTTGCGAAAACCCGATTGACAAGGAGATAATAGAGAATTTGCATTTAAAACGTTAGATAGTCTGGTGTTAATTATACTGGTAAAAAGTTTACCGAGACAACTGAGAATTGTAATTGGTCTATAAGAGTTTGGATCAGACGAGTCGCCTTTACCTTTATAAATTGGCTTAATAACCCCAATTAGCCATGCGTCCGGAACTTCACCTGTGTCTAGTACTGTATTAAATAGCTTCTCTAAGAAAGGGGTAAATAAGTCTATTGAGTCAATGATATAGTCATTTTCTATAAAGTCTTCACCTGATGATTTACTTCTTTTCAGCTGTGATGCCGCTTCGCTTATTTCCTTCTGCGTTATGAAAGCATTAAGAACTGTGCAATCTAAAGGTTCATCTATGTTGTCAGTATCTTCACTAATTGTACCATTATACTCTTGAGCGTTTATATTCTTGAAATACTCAAATAGTTCATTTATACTAGGACAGTTACTCTTAAATGCATTGTTATGCTTATAAAATAATTTCCAGTACTCACCGGGGTTCTACCAAAATCCTTTCTTTCGGACCTCAGCTCCCCCCTCCCCACACCCTTCTCTGAACTACCAAACAGGTATGTTTGCCATTTGCACCACGACACTGATCAGATCAGGTTCGATCGGAAATAAGAGGAGGCATAACTGGATTTATTTACTGGACATCTTATAAGCATTGACGGAACACCACTTATAGGTTAGTTTTTGTGAATTATGTTTAAGAAACATAAAGTCTTAGTTTCGACTATCAAACACAATGAGTACATTGAAATCTTGCTTAACGGAACGGTTTATGTGTACGAAATTGAACTGATTACAACGCATTAGCATTCTTTGTATTCACTAAGAGTAGGTTTTAAGTGTATAATTGAATATAATTTCTTTTTTTATTTGCTGAACATGCTGTCACAATTAAAAATATTTAAGAATATAATGAAATAATTTATAAAATTTTGTATAAGAATTACTTTTGAAATCGTATTGTACTATGATGAAAGACTGGTATGCGATGAGAGATAGATATAGCCAATAAGTCATGAAAATCAACATAAAATCAAAATATCTTTCCAGGGCCTTAAAGCGCTTATCTAAATGATACATGTTATCATGTTATTACTAAATTCAACTTTAGAATAAGAATATTATAAACATGTTAAAGTATCCGCCGTCCCATCTCAAGATGGGACGCGATCCCAAGTTGGGATGATACATATATAGATGCCAATCCGTAAAGGTTTGTCACAATGATAATACAAATGTGCACATATGTTCCATATCACGATAGTGAGGGTTTTGTAAATAAATCATGCTTTGTAAAGCATTTAAAAGCTGCGTTAAGCTTACATATTCTCATCTTTGTGTGAAATCAGAATTATTTTAATAAACACCGTCATGTTTATATGGCAGACGTTATATACATTTCAAAATGATTGACGATTGAACAATCAGTTTTCTGGTTGTCAAAGCAGAGAAACAGTACAAGTATATTTTCACGAGAAATCAACCAAACTGTTAAGTCGATTGTTTGACGACAAGAAGTAAGAAGCATGCGCGGCACGTGCAAATCGTGCTCATTTCACACGGACAACACACTGAGTAAATTGTATTTGCCCATCGGAAGAAGATTTTTCTAATTGTCAAGTGGGGATTTGTCCTGTTGTCCAGTATTTGTCCGGGACTTGTTTACTCATAGTTATAAGGTCACTGTAGAGGTCAATCAATAATGAAACTTATTACTATAACAAATCAAATAAAAGTTGTAAATAAAGTAAATACAAAATAGACAATTTAACACAAATTTGACATCTGATTTTCTGATTTCCCCTGCAAATGCTTAAACCCTATAAAAGGCTTCTCTGCATAAAATCCTACACTTACTATTTCAGCTAAACCTTATTACTTTGACACCGTGGCACAGATGACTCTGCATGAACTGCAAGCTTTTCACGTGCTAGCAGGAACATGTTTATCGTTGTTACATAACTGAAATGCCGGTGTAAAAGTCTCAGATGACTCCAGCAGGAAAAGGAATCTAAGTTAGAGTTCTCTCAGGCTCGTCTCAAAGAACTATTTGCCATTTGACTGTGCAAGTTAAAAGTACTTAAAGTAAATAAGTTTGCATGGCTATCGTTGTAATCGAGCTGTATTAGACTTTAAAGACCTCAATGTTAATATTACTTTATTTCCTGCTATTTTTTAAAACTTTACAGTGTATTATATTAGATTAGATGACATATCAAAATACATAAAACCTTAAGTATCATTGCTTATTAAAAAGTAATAAGTTGGCCATTAAAGCAAATGTGATATCAACTTCATTTGAAAGATTTAGTAGATATAACCCAGTTGAGATCAAATCACCATAACAGAAAAAAACATGTAGCAAGATTCGTGAAATTGACACGACCTGCACAGGCTGCACACTTTTTACGTGCATCAGCTTCTGAAAACGTCTATCCTCTACATTTGCATAGACTTCGCGAAGTTGTTAAACAAATTAAATTTACCTTTATCTATTTTCTACATTTATGTTCTGATATGACGACCCAAAACAATATCATTCAAATTTGATTTGAAAAAAATAAGAATTATATACCATGATTCCATGTTTAATCATGGTAAGAGCATAAAGGCCTCCCCACACCAACACAGCGCGTCGGCAGCGCGTCAGCAGCGCAGCGCGTAGCGCGCGTTTTTTTACCCCAGACTGGCGCAGCGCATCAATGCGCGTCGATGCAGCGAAATAATATATGGAACAAGTGAACAACGTCAGAAGTAGGGGATTCCCCGACGCGTCGAAGCGCCAGGCAGCAAAAATCACTTTTTTTGCGATTCAGAAATTTTGTTGCTGGCGCGCTGTCGGCGCGCTGCGTTGGTGTGGGTTATCAATCATAAATCAACATGAGCAATTTTTTTGTTGCGGGCGCGCTGCGCTGCGCTGCTTGCGCGCTGTGTTGGTGTGGGGAGGCCTTAAGAAACTAGCGACAGTATCAATTTATGTTTAGTTTTTCATTCAAGAAATTACATGAAATAGGGACCAATATTTGATTTCAATTTACAGGGTATCAATCAATCTATAAGAGTTCGAGAGTTGTCATAACATATTCAATTTCTGTTTTTTTTTATCTATCACTTTTTCTTTCTGTTATGTCTTTTTAATCTTTAAAGAGAACAACTGAGAAATAACGTGAAAATATAGTAACAGTTTTGATAAATGAATGAATATTCGTTCATTGACCCAAAAAACATAAAATAATCAACATTTAAAATATCAATTAGACCTTTTATCTACCAAGATTTAGAAAGATAGAAAATAGACACTCACTATAGTGGAAATGATAAAATATCTAGCAGATACCACTCATGGCCAGTTTCATGTTAACACCTTTTATCATTAGAGGTAGGGAAATGGAGTACATAAAGTAACAGATCATGGTACAATTGTCTCTCAATTAGCAATATGCTGTGTTACAAAAGTTGTTTTAGCTGCTATCCATAGATCATTAGCATTACAGCTGTTTCTTTGAAATAAATGATGCCTTTGGAGGCCATTTGGAGAATCATGTATGTATTATTTAAATCTTTATTTTTTACAATAGGAGATATAGCATGGACTAAATATATCATTTTTCAGTCATGTGTCCTTATACATATACATTGGATTGGTCCATTATTAGATGATATTATTACGCACTGGTCCATGACCCTTGTTGTTTTAAACTGTGGGTTTCATGGGAAGATACCACTTTACCGCTTAATTATACACTGGGCCCTGAGGTGGTTTACAATTTATTACAATTACACGTCTGTAAATGTAGGAAATGTCCTTCGTTTGAACTGGTTAAATTAGAAGGAAATTGCTTTCTCTTCTGAGTAGACCAGATATAAAGGGAGGTAGGTAGGTGGCGTTGCTAAGTAAGGGTATAAAAGAGACTCAGAAGACCAGTGTGTTCAACCTCTCCTACGGTGGCATCGTTCTAGCGCGACAGTTTATGTGATTTGTTTTATATTATTCTGTCAGGTGTGCTATCTTGCTGCAGGATATGTGGGGTCTAGGGCAGACTGTGGTTCAGAACCATAAAGGTGTGCCAGTACTTTTTCAGATACCGGGTGCTGTTCTATATACGTCACAGTGACGCGGAGTAGGTATGATGCATTACAGCCCTTTTGAGGCAATTACTTCAGTGAAGTGGTGTAAGCATGGTTGCAGGATGGAAGAACGTCATGGTAACGAGTTATTTCCCGGACGTCAAAGTATTAGTTGTAAAAAAGTTTAAGGGCAAGTAAACGTCTCGGTGACTGCGGCAAGCGAAGCGATATTGTCCTTGGTTTTTATATCTGGGTTTATGGAGGTTGAGATGAGAACTATTATTTGCTTCTCCCAGTCAGACAACTGGTGTCTATAACAGGAAGTTATCATGTACATTGTAGATCGTGTACTTGCCCATGATCCTTGTTGTTTAAAACTGTGGCCTGTGGATGTTTTACCACTGTTGGTCTCATGGGAAGATACCGCTTTAAAATTATTTTACACTGGGCATGACTTAGATTTCTGGAAACTCATAGATTGTTTATAATTAAACAATATAAGTCTTCATTACGATTAGGTCTGTGAATATGTAATAATTGCTTCTCCCAGTCAGAGAACTGGTTTATATAACACTAAGTTATCAAATACATTGTAAAAGGTGCTGCACGTGCACCACGCTGGAATAAACTGCACGATGTCAAAATGAAGCATACACGACAGGCAATATATAATAACATAATATTAAAAGAAAAAGTGTAATAATGTGTACAAGATAAGTGACTACAAAAGATATTTTCCTGACGAAACAGCACAAGTGTTGTGCTAACTAACATTTTGCAAATAAGTGTTCATTTCTTTGTTTCAAGCCTTTACTCGTGTACGTCATCTCCAGTGACGAAATGCCTTTAGAGCTAATTAGAACATCAAAGGTTTTATTTGACACATTGCATTGACTTCACTTCCAACAAGTCATAACCTTTTCTTATTCTTTATTAAATACCATGTAATTTTATAGTAAATCAGACAGATCAATTACAATTGTACACTGATTATCCTTCCTACCCCATCAACAGACACGACTCTGCACGTGTTGCACGCCTTTCACAATCTATCGGAAGACTTCTGTCATGCTAAAGAAACTAAATGTTCAGGTACAACTTAATAACTTTTTAAAATTTTCAGTCATATCATTTATTTTTTAAATGATAAGAATTGAAAAAAAAGATGAAAGACAAATATCGTTTATTGTCGCTTTTAGAATTGCGTTTATTATAATCATAAAGTCGATTCTGTTTAAAGGTAAAAAGGTACATAGATCATTGCTTAAAAGTAAGATATAAATACAACATACATTCCAGAATATTTTACATTTCACAGAATATTTAAATGTAGGATGTTCTATGATTAATATTGTTTATTAGGTAATGTTTAACAGGAAGATAACATAAAATAGCTAAATAAGGGACACAACATTTCTTAAAACATCTACACTGTACCTTACAAACACAAATCGATTCTAACAAATTGATTCATTTGTCCAGAACAAATACATGATTTATGACTTGTTTTTTTATTGATGTTAACACTCTACTACTTCATAAAGGACTTGAATATGATTTTTGGCAGTCACTTTCCTAATAACTTATTTAATATTCTGATCAGTTCATTAGCAGATTGTTATGTTTTAATAGGAATATATCTGCATTTCTGTGTGTCACCTGACATTACTTAAAATAATTGATATAAACTTTAATATAAAGTAAATAGAAGACTGCTTGTTTTAGAAACAACATATGGAAAACGATTCAGAAGCAATAAAACTTGATCCCCAATGTTACACGTTTCATCAATTGTCATTGTTTCCACATTTGTTGATTTAGTATACGAATAGTATAAATTATTATCTTGCATACGACATGATATAATAAATTTTGATCCGATACTGGTAACATTATTACATACATTTATGATTTTGCCTTGATTAAATACAGCAACGTTTATGGAATTTTCACGCTTTTTATTACGCGAGACATAGACACTCATGTACATATCTCCTAGTCTGCGAACAGCAAATCTGTATACACTCCCTGAAATGTTTTTTATTTCGCGTATGTTCCTTGAAGGAAGGTCTGCACAAAAGATTCTTGAAGTATGTTTCGAGTGCTCAAGCCAGCAAAAAAGATTACCATCAAGACTTAAATATCTTATACTTGAGTGGTTTGTTTGGTACCATATGTGGTTAGGTTCACCAGTAGCTTTTGCAATCTGTCCTATCTTAGCTGGCCGACGCCCAATAAAGGAATAATAAATGTTGTCTTTGTACACCTTCAAATAACACGTCTGACCTTTCTTTAAAAGTAATTCTTCTGCCTTCTGTCCAACAGTCTGTTTTTTAATGCCTCTTAAGGTCGACCAGAAAAGCGTCTTCGTAGATCTGTCATATTCAATATCACATATGTGGCCTGAAATCTTGATTCCAATCGCCTCAGTTTTGTTTTCAGTGCCCTTAAGAACATCTAGCTTCGGATCTCGTTCTGCATTGGTGACAATCATGACGAGTTCAGTCTTCTTTGCGTCTTGAACATTGTTCAGAAGATTCATTGAACAGGTTGCATCACATGAAAGCTTACAACTTATCTTCAACCGCGACTTTGAATCTTTTTTAAAAACTGTTATGTTCTGTATGGATGCTGCCAGTGTGACCAACAGCAGACACGTCACAATTCTGCACATCTCCATGTATCAAGTCGTCCCTGGTATAGCGTTACTCCTCTGAGGTAAATTTATCGGGGAGTGTTATGCAGTGCAGCGACTTTTATCAATATCTCTCGACTGGAAGTTATTTATTATGTATAAATGATATTTCTAACATATGAATGCCTCGTTGTTGTATTATTCAACCTTTAGCTTGAAATTATCAAATGCTGTCAAGATATCTTCATAAAATTTATAGATAACAAACAGATATTTCCGGAATATTTGTAATGGAGACAATGTTTTGATTCAGTGTGATCTATCATTGCTTGCGGTTTAATAAACTAAAATAACTAATAAAACCAACATGTGTATTTTGTAAATTTTGGATTTTATCCTCTTAACAAGAAATGCTGCAGGCAGAAGGTTTCTACATTTCCTTTAAATAATACTTGAATTTAATACTTGAACCTATAAGAAGGTTTTTTTTATAAGTCTGTTCATGGTAGCCATTTCGCCATCAAAGCCAAAATGCTGATTTGAAGATTGACCAGATGTTTCTTCCTTTATATGATTTGTTATTCTTCCTTGAAACATTGCTCCTTCACTAATAGGCAGAAACTTATGTTTATAAACAACTTTTTTTATAACTATACGATTTCTGTTCATCAAGCATTTTTTTAATGTTTTGCTAATCAGGGATATTTCGATTTTTTCATAAATACAATTTTTTACATAAAAAAACCCGTTAAAAGTAAGTTTATCAAATTTAAGATCCTGATTGATTATATAATACCTGCGAAAAATGTATGTTTGAAGGAATTCAAACTTTATACAATATTGAAATGGTGAGCAGTGTCATACAGAGAGGAGATTACAGGTCATACAGAGAGGAGCAACATCTCACACATGTGCTTTAAAGCTAGCACCAATTTGATGTGGAAGCAGACTTAAACTTAATACAAAAACGAAAAAGATTGATTTGCTTTTTTCAACTAAACAAATGATATTCTTTTACATAAGTGACTCTGGCAATCAGCGTGTTCTGTCACTCCGTCAGTGCCACTACATGATATTATTTCCTTTTCTGTAGTGGAGATTGTGTTCGATACACACTTCAGAATACTTTCATACCCAAAGTTCATGATTTCACTGACACGAATAACATATAGTTATTATTCGTGTACGTCATTCGTCTTTGCATATTACAAACGTTAAACTCTAAATTACTTGATAATTGATTAAACAAATTAACACAAAGCCTTCCCCCTATATTTGTCCTCCTAAATTAACCGTATTTAAATTTAAAAACACACCCCTGAATAATCGGTCTAATCAAGGTTTTATAATTGATGTGAATATTGTTCTTACATGGTCGATCATGTACATCACATTCCGACATCATTACACATACACAAATAGGTAATAGAATGTGTAATTTTCAATTTGTATTTTACGGCTTATGAATAAGGTCTTTTTTCACAAAGAATCACACAAAAAAAGAGGTCACAGTGGGAATGCTGTTTATAAGAATTCGGCCAAAATCTTTTTAAATTTTCCTAGTATATTGAAGCAGAACATTAAATATCACAGAGCCTTGAAAAAATAAATATAAACTGTAATTATCTGCAGTTTATGGAACAAAAGAGTAAGGAATAAACATTTACTATGCAAATATTTGAAATAGTTCAAAGCATATGAAACATTTAATTTGTTAAATCTATTTCAAAGCAAATTAAAATATCGGTCATATATATAAGTGAAGAACAAATGACTTTTGTGTAAAACGAGTCAAACGTAAGGATAGAATGTATTTCGTTTATGTTTAATTCATTTTGATTTCCATTATGTTTATAATGAGATAAGCATTTTGTTATTGGTGTGTTGTTGTTGGGCAAAATGGATTATGCTTCTACTGTAAAACTTTGTGTGCTCGCAGAAAAAAGCTATTGGCCCAAATCAGTAACTTTAAAGGATCCGAACGAACATTAAATGTTGCTTTCAATATACACGAATCTTAATTCTTGGCCAGATAGGTAAGGTGCTGATTAGTTTCAAGGCTGTTGAAAGGTCCCCTTTCCGTGCGTGTCTTCAAAAGAGTCATTGGAAATGACGTTTCTTCAGTCCTTGGAAAGGTGGAAAGTTTGTAAATACGCCTCATTCCTTTTGGTAAGGACGCTTTAAGCTTTTGGTAAGAATGCACGTTACTCTACTAACTGGCGGAATTTCTTAATTGTACAATAAAAATACACCTTGTTACTCTGACACCTTGACTAGTCAGTTTGGATAAAAATCCCAAAAGCATAGAGACTAATGCTGTTACTCTTTGCCTTACTCATCAGAAGACAGTTAACCGTTTTCCTCGAAATTCGTAGGGGAAATCAACTTTATTGCCCAAAAAGGTGTATAGCGTTATCTTTTGTTATGATCTTCTGACAGTAGCCAAGGCCCACCTCTATATTGGTTGACCCCTATTTGCATATTCATATGTGTGTGTGTGTCAGACACGAAGTGACTTACCTCTCCTGAAAATGAGAGGGATACGTCATTCAAAAGTGTTGAAATGTTGATCACACATCAGTAGTAACGTGAAACATTTATAAGATAACAACTTTAGACCAAAACTCAAGCAGTTTCTTATACAAACGACAAAAGTTACTCTTCCTTTTCAAACAGGGTTCGTATGGTAGTGACACAAGTGTCAATCTTCACATATAATTTATAAAATGATTTAACCATGTCATATGACAGTAGTGGTATCTGCATGTCAATAACTAAAAGTCACAACATTACCATGTGTCCAATTTTTTTCATGTCTATTGCAAAAATTTGGACAAATTAAAGATATGAATGTTAGTGCAAAATATGAATAGTTCCTTTTTGTACTATTTCATTCATATTTATAAACATACATAAGCAGTTGAATGTTACTGACTGGCCGTCCTCAGGTCACACATAACCAGTTGTATGTCACTGACTGGCTGTCCTCAGGTCACACATTACCAATTGTATGTTACTGACTGGCTGTCCTCAGGTCATACATAAGCAGTTGAATTTTACTGACTGGCCGTCCACAGGTCACACATAACCAATTGTATGTTACTGACTGGTTGTCCTCAGGTCACACATAACCAGTTGTATGTCACTGACTGGCTGTCCTCAGGTCACACATTACCAATTGTATGTTACTGACTGGCTGTCCTCAGGTCATACATAAGCAGTTGAATTTTACTGACTGGCCGTCCACAGGTCACACATAACCAATTGTATGTTACTGACTGGTTGTCATCAGGTCACACATAACCAGTTGTATGTCACTGACTGGCTGTCCTCAGGTCACACATTACCAATTGTATGTTACTGACTGGCTGTCCTCAGGTCATACATAAGCAGTTGAATGTTACTGACTGGCCGTCCTCAGGTCACACATAACCAATTGTATGTTACTGACTGGTTGTCCTCAGGTCACACATAACCAGTTGTATGTCACTGACTGGCTGTCCTCAGGTCACACATCACCAATTGTATGTTACTGACTGGCTGTCCTCAGGTCATACATAAGCAGTTGAATTTTACTGACTGGCCGTCCTCAGGTCACACATAACCAATTGTATGTTACTGACTGGTTGTCATCAGGTCACACATAACCAGTTGTATGTCACTGACTGGCTGTCCTCAGGTCACACATTACCAATTGTATGTTACTGACTGGCTGTCCTTAGGTCACACATAACCAGTTGTATGTCACTGACTGGCTGTCCTCAGGTCACACATTACCAATTGTATGTTACTGACTGGCTGTCCTCAGGTCATACATAAGCAGTTGAATGTTACTGACTGGCCGTCCTCAGGTCACACATAACCAATTGTATGTTACTGACTGGCCGTCCTCAGGTCACACATAACCAATTGTACGTTATTGACTGGCTGTCCTCAGGTCATACATAAGCAGTTGAATTTTACTGACTGGCCGTCCACAGGTCACACATAACCAATTGTATGTTACTGACTGGTTGTCCTCAGGTCACACATAACCAGTTGTATGTCACTGACTGGCTGTCCTCAGGTCACACATTACCAATTGTATGTTACTGACTGGCTGTCCTCAGGTCATACATAAGCAGTTGAATTTTACTGACTGGCCGTCTACAGGTCACACATAACCAATTGTATGTTACTGACTGGTTGTCCTCAGGTCACACATAACCAGTTGTATGTCACTGACTGGCCATCCTCAGGTCACACATTACCAATTGTATGTTACTGACTGGCTGTCCTCAGGTCATACATAAGCAGTTGAATTTTACTGACTGGCCGTCCACAGGTCACACATAACCAATTGTATGTTACTGACTGGTTGTCATCAGGTCACACATAACCAGTTGTATGTCACTGACTGGCTGTCCTCAGGTCACACATTACCAATTGTATGTTACTGACTGGCTGTCCTCAGGTCATACATAAGCAGTTGAATGTTACTGACTGGCCGTCCTCAGGTCACACATAACCAATTGTATGTTACTGACTGGTTGTCCTCAGGTCACACATAACCAGTTGTATGTCACTGACTGGCTGTCCTCAGGTCACACATCACCAATTGTATGTTACTGACTGGCTGTCCTCAGGTCATACATAAGCAGTTGAATTTTACTGACTGGCCGTCCTCAGGTCACACATAACCAATTGTATGTTACTGACTGGTTGTCATCAGGTCACACATAACCAGTTGTATGTCACTGACTGGCTGTCCTCAGGTCACACATTACCAATTGTATGTTACTGACTGGCTGTCCTTAGGTCACACATAACCAGTTGTATGTCACTGACTGGCTGTCCTCAGGTCACACATTACCAATTGTATGTTACTGACTGGCTGTCCTCAGGTCATACATAAGCAGTTGAATGTTACTGACTGGCCGTCCTCAGGTCACACATAACCAATTGTATGTTACTGACTGGCCGTCCTCAGGTCACACATAACCAATTGTACGTTATTGACTGGCTGTCCTCAGGTCATACATAAGCAGTTGAATGTTACTGACTGGCCGTCCTCAGGTCACACATAACCAGTTGTATGTTACTGACTGTCTGTCCTATGGTCACACATAACTAATTGTATGTTACTGACTGGCTGTCCTCAGGTCACACATAACCAATTGTACGTTACTGACTGGTTGTCCTCAGGTCATACAGAACCAGTTGTATGTTACTGACTGGCTGTCCTCAGGTCACACATAACCAATTGTATGTTACTGACTGGCTGTCCTCAGGTCACACATAACCAGTTGTATGTTACTGACTGGCTGTACTCAGGTTAAACATAACCAATTGTACGTTACTGACAGGTCATACAGAACAAGTTGTATGTTACTGACTGTCTGTCCTCAGGTCACACATAACCAGTTGTATGTTACTGACTGTCTGTCCTAAGGTCACACATAACTAATTGTATGTTACTGACTGGTTGTCCTCAGGTCACACATAAGCAGTTGAATTTTACTGACTGGCCGTCCACAGGTCACACATAACCAATTGTATGTTACTGACTGGCTGTCCTCAGGTCACACATTACCAATTGTATGTTACTGACTGGCTGTCCTCAGGTCATACATAAGCAGTTGAATGTTACTGACTGGCCGTCCTCAGGTCACACATAACCAATTGTATGTTACTGACTGGTTGTCCTCAGGTCACACATAACCAGTTGTATGTCACTGACTGGCTGTCCTCAGGTCACACATTACCAATTGTATGTTACTGACTGGCTGTCCTCAGGTCATACATAAGCAGTTGAATTTTACTGACTGGCCTCAGGTCACACATAACCAATTGTATGTTACTGACTGGTTGTCCTCAGGTCACACATAACCAGTTGTATGTCACTGACTGGCTGTCCTCAGGTCACACATTACCAATTGTATGTTACTGACTGGCTGTCCTCAGGTCATACATAAGCAGTTGAATTTTACTGACTGGCCGTCCACAGGTCACACATAACCAATTGTATGTTACTGACTGGTTGTCATCAGGTCACACATAACCAGTTGTATGTCACTGACTGGCTGTCCTCAGGTCACACATTACCAATTGTATGTTACTGACTGGCTGTCCTCAGGTCATACATAAGCAGTTGAATGTTACTGACTGGCCGTCCTCAGGTCACACATAACCAATTGTATGTTACTGACTGGTTGTCCTCAGGTCACACATAACCAGTTGTATGTCACTGACTGGCTGTCCTCAGGTCACACATCACCAATTGTATGTTACTGACTGGCTGTCCTCAGGTCATACATAAGCAGTTGAATTTTACTGACTGGCCGTCCTCAGGTCACACATAACCAATTGTATGTTACTGACTGGTTGTCATCAGGTCACACATAACCAGTTGTATGTCACTGACTGGCTGTCCTCAGGTCACACATTACCAATTGTATGTTACTGACTAGCTGTCCTTAGGTCACACATAACCAGTTGTATGTCACTGACTGGCTGTCCTCAGGTCACACATTACCAATTGTATGTTACTGACTGGCTGTCCTCAGGTCATACATAAGCAGTTGAATGTTACTGACTGGCCATCCTCAGGTCACACATAACCAATTGTATGTTACTGACTGGCCGTCCTCAGGTCACACATAACCAATTGTACGTTATTGACTGGCTGTCCTCAGGTCATACATAAGCAGTTGAATGTTACTGACTGGCCGTCCTCAGGTCACACATAACCAATTGTATGTTACATTGTTATTGTTATGTACATTTTATCACAGGAAAAATGATAATTTGGTTTAAACAAAAACCTTTTTTATTGTATTTAAGGAAAATTGAAATGGTTTTCACTAATTATTATCCAAAAAGATGAGGTATTACAATTATACGAAAGCGTATTTCATGATATCTATAAAGCATATCATAGATGATTTATGTTGAATATCAAATATATAGAGAATCTCACCTAAGTGTATTTAGATATCAAATATATCTGCATGAGTCGATAAAAAATACCACTATTCGAGGCTTGCAGAGGATATTTTTACTTTTATTAACGAGTATTGATATATTTGATATTAGAAGGCACGAGGGTGAGATTCTATTTATCAGCCATAATGTTTGGGGTAACTGCTACATGCACATGGAACTATGATTAAGGCAATATAACAGACTAAATACAGCAGCCAAATTGGTCATGCAACAGCAATGTTTTTATAATACATAAACACTCGGTAAAGTAAACAGAATATCTTTTAATTGAAAATATTCTAAAATTAATATAAAAATTAATAAATATATTAATAATCAGATAATATTAGTTCTGTCATTCTTAGTTTTGAATAAGAAATGCTCCACAGAATCGATGGATTAAAAAAACAACAAACCAAAAAAAAAAAGAATCCTTGATAAACAATCTAAAGATGAAAAGTAATCATTTAGGAACAAAACACATTGTATCCTTCCGTTTGACTTGTTTTACCGACTTTTTTTTCTTCACTTACATATTTGACTTTGAAAAATAGAGTTAACAAATTAAATGTTGCATAGATACTGAACTATTTCAAGTATTTGCATAGTAAAAAGGATTGTTTTATTCACGTATATTGTTTGTTCTTTGAGTCCATAAAGACTTCAGTTAATAACAGATTATAGTTTGTTTTTTCAACGCTTTGAGTTCTAATGTTCTGCTACAATATACCCGGAGAATTTAAAAAGATTTTGGCTTTTTGCTTCTGAACAGCATTCCCGATGTAACTTTGTTCGTTTTTATGATTCTACCGTGACAATGAAACCTTGTTTATGAGTTATGAAATACTAATTGCAATTTACACATTTTATTACTTCTTTGTGTATGTGTAACGGTACTGAATGTGATGTACATGATCGGCTTTATAAGAACAATATTCACATCAAGTATTAAACCTTGAAAATATCGATTACCAGTTGTGTGTTTTTAAATTTAAATACGGTCGATTTTGGGGACAAATATAGGGGGAGGTTTTCGTGTAAATATTTTGAATCATTTACCACGTGATTCAGAGATTACGTATGTAATATGCAAACACAAATATGACACGAATAGTTTATTTCTATCAGTTAAATCATCAACTTTGTGTACGAATAAACATTTTGGAATGTTTTTATGTAAATATTGTATTTATAAAACATCCAGTTAGAGACAAAACAATTTTGATCGGCAGATATCGTTTTGTCATATTGATAATAAACTATGAATATCAGTTTCGACGTGTTGGAGCAACCTTTCAAGCAAGAATAACAAATCATATACAAGAATAAACAACAGGTCGATCTTCAGACGTCTAACCACTGTAAATCAGCATTTGTGTCTAAAAGACCTCCTGCCTGCAGCATTTACTTTTGAGAGGATGAAATCAAACATTTACAAAAGACACATTTTGGTGGCAAAGTTATTCTAGTTTATTAAACCGAAAGCATTGCTAGATCACACTGCATCAAAACATTGAACATATTCTCCATTAAAAATATTACAGAAACATCTGTTTATGGTGTCCATATATTTTGTGAAAATGTCTTTTAAAGAAAGGTAAGACGGGTTACTTGAAGGTTTAAAAATACATTAATTATTTCTTGTTGAGCGTCGAGCAGCTAGGATAGGACATATTGCAAAAGATACTGGTGAACCTATCCGAATATGGTACCAATGTAAAAAACACTCTGGAATTACATATCTATGTCTTGATGGTGATGTAATTTGCTGGATTAAGTACTCGCAACATATCTCTAGTATCCTTTATGCGGACCTTCCTTTAAGGAACATTAGAGAAATAAAAGCAATGTCAGGGAGTGTATATAAATTGGCTATTTGCAAATTAAGAGATATGTACAGGAGTGTTTTTGTCCCGCGTAAAAGATGTGAAAATTCCATCTACGTTGCTGTGTTTTATCAAGGCAAAATAAAAAATCTATGCAATAATGTTACCAGTATCGGATCAAAATTTATTACATCATTTCGTATGCAAGATGATATTTTGTCATATTCGTATTCTAGATCAACAAATGTGGAAACAATGAGGATTGATGATAGGCGTAACATTGGGGATCAGGTTTTATTTCTGCTGAATCCTTTTCAATATGGTATTTCTAAAACAAGCAGTCTTCTATTTACTTTAAATTAAAGTATACATCAATAATTATACGTAAGATATGCACATATACACAAAGATATGCAGATATCTTCCAGTCAAAACATACATTCTGTTAATGAACTAATCGGATGATTATATAAGTTACATGTTAAGTGACCGCCAACGATCATATTCAAGTCCTGTATGATGCAGTAGATTGTTAACATTCATGAAAAAAAACAGTCAGTAATCATTTATTTGTTTTGGACAAAAGAACCCATATAATTTGTGAGAATCAATTTGTGTTTGTGAGAAAGATTTTTTTAAAGAAATGTTGTGTCAATTACGAAGCTATTTTTGTTATTTGCTGTTGTTCTACCTTGATACTGAATCAACTTTATGATTATAATAAACGCAATTCTAAAAAGGATAGTAAACAATATGTGTCTTTCATCTCATTTTTCAATTCCTATCATTTAAAGAGTAAATGATATGACTGAAATTTCCAACAAGTTATTAATTTGTACATAAACAATCGGTTCTTTAGCATGACCGAACGCTTCCGATAGATTGTGAAAAGTGTGTATACATACATGTACAAATCATTAACAAATGACAACTAAAATATGTTTAAATGAACAGAAATATTCATATACTAGTATCTTTGTGTTTGTCATGCAAATGTTATTCCCTGATTAACTACAAGTGTGCATGTTTAGCAAAATCCGAGTCAGACTGAACTATTGGCATATCGGCCATTAACAAAAACTCAAATCTAAAGCGATATTTTCATCTACACTGTTGCAAAGTGATCTACAGTGGTTAACGTCTCATAATTAACATATTGAAATTTAGTTGATTTTGTTTACGTCTTTACTTTGGTGCTGTTTACAATGGTTTTACTTTCTGTTAAAAAGTTGCCTTAGTTGCAACTATTTGCTGTTCTTGTGTTCTAATTCATTATTACTATGATGAGCTTCTTGACATCTTTTCATTACTTTTTTCATTTTGTTCTTTCGGGATAGAAATCACTACCTTCACAAGAAAAAGTTTGTCTAATGATCATATTTGTTTCTTTTATCCAATCGGCATAATAATTCACTAATAATCTTAGTTTTTTTAGTAATTCTATATTTCACTGGCAATTTTAAGACGTTAAGATATAGATGAATATGGTTAACACATGTCTACCAGTGAGTAATTAAATACAATTGTTATCGCTATTTGTTTTCTGCAGGATAAACGTTTTACTAAGATTTCGACTCCCTGTCTATACCCATTGGCTCAGGAAATCTGAAATGTCGTGTAAGGAGGGGTTAAGTTTAGAGATGTGCTGCCCCTTTGGCTCAGCGTTCAACGTTTTCACCACTTACATAAGTAGCCAAGGACAATCTCAGTTCTTTGGACGACCTTGTGATGACAAATATCTTGGCATCAGTACCTCGATTACAAGGACTTAATAATTGTCAATGCTGAGGGAATTAAGAAAAAGACTATACAGCTTAAGGAACGTTGTATGATTACCAAATGTGTCGATGCAAGACAAAACTCTTGCATTGCCAAAACAGAAACATGGTTCTGTGGCTATAAAACTCATAGTCATAAAACTCAAAGTCATTTTTTAGAAACACACTTTTCAGAGGATGAAACATGCTGGCTCCTCATATCCTTGACAATTTGGTTAGCAAGACTGTTAAAATATGTTTGACCTTTTTAGAGAAAGGACGAAACATAATCAAATATTTTCTAAATTATCAAACATAAAGCTACAAGACCAGCCCAACCAACATTTAATGCGTTTCAAAATCAGGTGTCATAATGGATTTTGATAGTAGTCACGATAGGATAAACATTAAAAACCGAAACAGCAACGTTATATTCTTATTACAACACAATTGACTGTAAAACGATATTTAGGCACAACGAAAGGAGTTGAACACTTAAAAGTAAAATATCTCTAAGGTTATGTTCTCCATCGATTTCAGAACTAACTATTTTAATTATATGCAAAAAGGTCGTTTTGTTTAAGAAATCATTGTTGGTACCGCAGAACCGTACTTCAGAATCTGGCCAAAATGAAACACCATCAATCTATTAACGATTGCCCTCATCCAATTAACGTGAATACTAGTTAAAAGAATTAACCTATCAAACATTACATTGCTGTCTTTCTGTTTGCCTTCAAAACATTTCAATCAAAATTGATGTGATTGATATTGGTCATTGTCCGGTTTTCGTTCAGCACTGTGACTTTATATCTTCATAATTGCACTGTACCGAAATGATATGCTTGAAAATAACATTTCAGCAGAAGTTGGTAAACAGTCTAGTTAATCAAAACAGTATGCCTAAGTTCGGCATACATCACACCAGCAACTCACTGAGTGGCTCTTTAACAGCAGACATCCATTTCAACATAACGGAATGGGACAGCTTCCTTACAACCTGTTCAAGTGTTGATCATAGCTTTCCCTATAAAAAGCTGAAAAGTAATCACGCACGAGTCGCAGATATAATTTCCTAGCTGTTTGTTAAAAGTCTCAAAGGAATGCCTTTGTTTAGGAAAACTATTCTTGTTACTTGTTTTGTTAATTAGCATAGGCTTTACTCTAAGAACCACATGCTGCGCGCCATAAATTATTAAATCTATTTACACAATTGTAAAAATGCCTGGCCATTTAGAGCTTGATTTATACGTCAAGTTGATATTTTCCCCGAGACTGCAGTTCTTATAGACTTTTTGTCTTGTAATAAAGTAGTAACCTTCTTCAGTGCTTTCGTATTCCAAGCTTATGAAAGAGTACGACTGATACATCTGCATTTTGTTAAGTTCTTTCAATTTCATTACATGATTTGAGGTACAACGACGTGTATACTCTTTCATGTTGCTATCTGTGATCCAAAGTTGCAACTCATTCTTCAACAACCAGCTGTATATCCTCACGTCCTCGAATGTACTCACACTGAGACCTTCCATAGGCCGAGCGCTGATATGACTGAGTGTCTTTGGTATCTTCAGCGGAAGTTTAGCATACATAACTTCATACCTTCCAAGTTTCTCACGTGTCCAAAAGAGAATGTCATTATCAACATCTAGTGCTCTAATTTTTAAATACATTCTAGTTGCATAACACGTTTTTGCTTTTGTCTCTTCTTTTTGGCCCAACAGTTTACGAAATATGCTGTCAGAGTCTGTAAAATAAATTTGCATTTGAGATATAACCATATGGCGTGCAGGGGTTTCACTAAGAGTAAAGGGTTTTGAGCCGGTCTCAAGCACCTGTCCTCGTATACCAGATCTATAGGACCAGTACACGGTGTGTGTTGGACGATGGTAAAGAACTGAAAACACACGACCCTCCACTCTTATATCTGTTTCAAGGGCGGATGTGGTACCAGGCAAAAACGTCCCTACACGAAGCGGCCTCGTCTTTCCATTTTCTTCCACAAACACAATGGTTTGAATTTCCAAATTATTCAGATTTCTCTTGATTGTGTGAAGTGCAAGATCATTCCGATCACCCTTGGTATTCAGCGAGGACATTGAATCAACCTTTAGGAATCTTACTAATTGAACTGTATTCTTAAGAGCGTTCCCTGGTCTTGTATACATATCCCCTGACAGCAAAACTTATTTTATGATAATGTGCTTTTAGAAAATATAATTAATTAACATAGATGGAATGTGTGACAGAAACCAGATAGCATAACAAACGCTAGTGATCAATTATCAATGTATATTTCATATACTTTAAGTGTGTGTCCAATCAAGCTTTACATATTTCTTCTTTTTTATTAATCAAAATATTTAAAATATTTTATGGAGCCGAAATTTATATTTGTAAATGATTTTTCGATAGAAAACAAATTAAAATAACTGATTTGAAATGGGAAAAGACCTCTCGATCCCGGATTAATAAAATATACAATTATTTCGATCTCCCGTTATCCATTGTACCACGGAATACACAAGAGAAATGTTGCAAACTTAAGTCATGTATTGCATCTTTTCAAAATCAGTTTTGGAAAATTTCAGTGTGCGATTCTTTAACAGTTATTGTAATTGATACTTTTAAAAACAGAAGAAACAAATCATTATTTTGTTCTTACTACATGTAGGCCTCTTTTAATTATGTTCTTTAATACTTTGTCTATTAATATAATCTGAACATATGTCTGACCTTATATGATTTGTATACACTTGTCGAGAAGCATGTACACAGAGGGCATATTATAATTTTTGATAAATGCAAGTATGTGTCAAAGTATTCTTACTTGTTTTGTTTACAAAGACAAGGAAAGGTTTAATATGTTGAAAAAATGAATTAGGTAATGAACCAATCTCAGCAATTAATTGTATATCAACACACATGAAATATTCGTTTTGTCCATAGATTAACTTTATGATGATCTTTCTGCAATTTTCAAATCACGTTCGCCTATTAACATTGTTATTTGTCCCAGCCTTTCAGCGCTACCATTTGTCGGCAATATGTAAGTTAATTCCTTGTGTTGGACTCTTGCACAAGCCAGTCACGACTTATTGTCCAGTTTTCGATCACAAACCCTGACATTATGTGATATAATGTACTGATTCTTCAATTTATCAAAAAATGATAAATACTATCTATGACCTACAAAGTGTTTGCCTTGTGTTTAAAAGAGTACTTAGCCACGCAATTAAAATGTCCCCTACGTAAGAAGGTCGTCTTTGTAAGATTTTTCATGAAATAAATGAAAATGCATGGTCGACAATTCTTTATTTGCTGTATAAATTACATTTCTAAGGAGAATTAAACAAGAGGAGAGAGAAAACAAACCGCATGCGCAATAACAGATGACCTGGGTACAATTTTTAAAATGAATATAAAGCTATCACAACAATCATTAAAGTTTTCATTGTTTCGTTTGGTCCTTTTATTTAACACTATATAAAATCAGCATATCCGAGCAAAAAGCATGGTTTGCTTTCAAAAAGACAATTTGTAAATTTCCTCGTTATATCGTTGAACAATGTTGACATTTCTGTATACAATCACATTTATAACATCTAACAGTATGACATCTGACACCTTTGCACTGATTGACCCGCCTGCTTTATCAACAGACAAGGCTCTGCTCGTGTTGCACGCTTTTCACGATATATTAGTAGCCGTCTGCCTTGCAAATTACTCGACAGTGTTTAAACATGTGGGTCATTTTTGTGATGTCTTAAATAGGATACATTCAATAAATAAATATGATACCAAATTATGTCAGATATAAATATAAATATTTTTCTACATTTCACAAATCGGTGGCGGTCACTGTCCTCAACAAACCTAGTAGATGCTGTGAAATGTAGTTCGGGCTCCTGACAGATTCTTTCACTTTACATCAGACGTAAGTGATACCTTTCTGGTCGTCAAGTGAAAGAAACATTACAAATATCTTTGTATGAGAAATCGACAAAACTGTAATGACAGTATTTATAAAAGAAGACCTAAAAAAGGTTAGATTTAATTTTCCCAAAAGTGTTGCTAAACTTTAAAATGCCCCTCCTCACACAAAGCGTCTAATTCTCTTTTTACAAAACTATAACTGTCATTGGCGGAAAACCTTATTCACACTGTTAAAACTACATCTTATTACTTTGAAACCTCGGCACTGATTCTTCAAAAACGACAGCGGAGATGACTCTGCATGAACTGCACGCTTTTCACATGCTACCCGGAAGTTGTTTATATTTGTTACATAACTGAAACTTCAACACAACCAACGTGTTTGTTTTAACGTCGCGCTATTCATGTAAAACATGAACGCAATAAAATGAGTATGTCATTCCTTTTTTTGTCTTATAATTTTTTCAATAAGCTAACATAGAATATTAATTTTACACGTCTTGGACAATAACTCTTGACATTTCTCAAGATATCAGCCGTGAAGAATTCAAAACTACTGCAAATTGACAACAAACATAATAATTGCATATACTTTTTAGAATGAATAATTAATCTCTAGATAGATAATTTTTTGAATGTATAAAGTTTTGTGTCTCTTGCAGTTACAGTTATCGATCCGTATTCCAAACTTATTTTAGGTAATATAATTTTGATATGGTTGTGAAACAGAATGGTATACATGGTCACACCTGTGTAGCAACATTTAACATTGCATGAAAGAGCTTCATGCACACCTAACCAAATCTGTATTTGTGTAAACTTTTCCATAACAACACAACACAGAGTTTGTCTCCATCTAGACACAGACCAGTTGGAGATTCTAAACCATCCTTTTCTGTCAGAATGTCTCTGATGAATATCCCTGCACTACTGAGATGAATCACTTTGTTTGTGTTATAGTCAGCTACAAGAATGTCTCCTGTACTGGTGGATGTGATTCCACGTGGACATCTCAGAACTCTGTCTCCAGGAGGTGTGTATGTGAATACAATGTCACCAGACCGTGTCAGACAGATGACAGACTTCAGACCATAGTCTGACACCAGGATAGTGCCTTGTCTGGTTACATGTATGTAGCGAGGATCAATGAAGCTCTTTCCTATGTCAGGAAGTGTTGTGAAGGTCTTCAAGATGGTTCCCGTCATATCAATCAGATCCACAGAGGGTGGACTATAAGAACCTGCCACCAGTGTTGACTGATCCAGAGTAGACAGACCCCTGTAGTTCTTACTTGTCTGTATTGTAGACAGGAGTTCCAGGTCAGGAGTCACAGCAACTGTGATGATATGTTGAGAACAGAAACGAGACAAAGCTACCTTGCCTTCACTG
The DNA here is from genome assembly GCA_921293015.1 of Phorcus lineatus. Classification (NCBI taxonomy): domain Eukaryota; kingdom Metazoa; phylum Mollusca; class Gastropoda; order Trochida; family Trochidae; genus Phorcus; species Phorcus lineatus. The sequence goes on from OV121093.1 coordinate 18,053,833, forward strand.
ATAACTGTTAAACACCAGGGATAACCAGCCACGTTGAGTATACTTGAACATGACTGTCCTCCTTTAGTGTAAAATGATTTCAGACATTCAGAAGACATATCAGTAAAAAGTGTAACTTTAGCTCCTGCTACTTTCATGACCAAACAATCTCTAACATCGCAACTGTCTTTGCTATTAAGTTTAGCGTTGATAACTTCATCTAATACAGGTGCTGTTGTCAGGTCTATTTTATCAATCTGCTGAATGTTCAAATACACCTTGTTAATCATCACATCCATCATTTCAATCTGTTTCTTCAGTTGAGCAAGGTCGTGTTTAAAGCTGATGTCAGCTACCTCTATTCTGCCCTTCCTCTGTGTCCCTGTGACGTCAGCTCCTGATCCAGACGACAGATACATCTCAAACAGCTGCGCCTCATCCTCCAACTCCAGGACCTGCTGGATGGACTGAGACTGCTGCTGGTACAGCTGTAGATCCATTTGTTTTGTCTTCATCATCGCCCTCAACTGCTCCTTGTCTTGTTCTGTTTGATCCTTCACCTTCTTAATCAGCTGATCTTCCTTCTGTTTCAGTGCATCAATAGCTTCATTTATGGTTTTCCTTATATCTGATTCAAGCTTCGACCTCCCAGTCACTATGGTTTTTGTTTCAGATACTAACTCTTCGATCTGGACATTTGTAAATTCGATTTTACCAGCCAGATCTTGTTGGTTTTTCTGAAGTTTTGATTTTACCTCAGTCAGCTGTGCCTTGATTGTGATGACTTCTTTACATGTTCTATGATCAATACTGCAACAGACCGTACACAGAGGTTTGTTACAGTCTTTGCAGAAAAGTTTAATTTTCTCCTCATGGTCACTGCAAATAAATGTCTTCCTTCGGAGAGGCGGTGTTCCTGAATATTGTACAACTTCATGTTTCTTAGAGATGGACATTATGCTGTGCATTTTCAGACATCCATCACAAAACAAGGCTTCACACTCGGAGCACCAGTGTGTGGCTTGAGTTGTCTCCCCTTTTTCTTTGCACACTGAGCAATGGTCAGGTCCTGGAATAATTAAAGTAAGCCTAGTTGTAATGTCAATATATCAATATGAAAACATTCATGAGACAGAAAATTGGCGGCAATTACTGCTGATTAATTTCTCCTTAACAATTCGGGAGTATCCAGAAATACATAACGACCGTAACTTCAAATATATCATAAAAAACGCGGCTAACTTTCTCATACAGCAAAAAGCTTTACTCGTGAACTGAATTATGATATATAAACGATAGCTAATTATCGAGAAAGCAGATATTGGCTATGTGTACCTTGTGGGATTGAGTCCATGAGACCAGTTAGAAGCAGGCCTGGCTTCAGCTGCCCCGCCCACTCTCCCACAGGTCTGTCAGGGTGAGGTACTGGGGTCTCTTGTCTACACGTGGGGCAGGGGATGGACTTGTTTCTCACAGCGTCTGCTTTAGTTTGTAGATATTTCCCCAGACAATTCTCACAGAAGGAATGCTGACATGTAAGGGTTACTGGTCGCTGATACACTTCCATACACACACTGCAAGTAAGGAAGTCGTCCTGAAGCTTGCCTGCTGTCGCCATTTTGGATTTTTGGTCTGCGAAAATATGTAAAATATTACTGAGAGTAAGACTTTATTGCATCGAATAAAAGGATCATTTCTTAGTTAATATCTACATTAAATCACAATGAAAGAGATAAATGATCCAAATTGTGTTGGTGTGTTGCGTCCGTAAATTGTAATTTCCAAACATTGACATTTGTCTTGTGAGTGAAAATCAAATTGAAAGATTAAACACAATTTTTTCTTTTGATCTTTTAATCAAAAGTAACGATTGAATAATACAAAGTACAGCATGAACATAAATTACATCTATGCTTTTATTCATGCAACGATTTTTTATATGATCAATGACATCAAGCTTCATATTCGCTATCATAAGATATTTGTCTCCATTCTTTGGTTATTTTTCTATTTAAAGGCACCTAAGGTAAGCAAAATAAGATCTTTCTGTTTACATTTAACTCACTGCTGCGTTTACAATTTATTATGACTATTATTTCATGATTTATTATAAAACCGACGACAACTGTGATTGTTCCTTTAAAAAGTGAGGCGATATGGGGTTTAATGCCGCTTTTAATAGTTCTTCACTAAAATGTATATCGATGCTGCTATTAATATTGCAGGGAGAAAGGCCACAACACCATTGTGGCTACGCATTTGAGGTGAAACCTGCGAGCTTTTGGAACTTTTTGGAACTAGCGAATTATGGGTGAAATTCAGTATAGCATTGCACACAAACCTTAAAGTGTGTAGAACAGTTATCTACTTCAGACAAACTTGCCCTGGCGGGATTCGAACAACGAAGCCTAACCACTGCTGCTGGGCCCCTTAAAACAAAAAGATGATAACCTTACTGTACACAGGATACGAAGAGAATGATAAGATACATGACTAATTACAACCAAACTTCATTCATGGAACATCGTTTCAGTGCCAGTACATAGGAGGAATATTTATTTTAAATATATCAGTTCAAAGACGAATATCCAATCCAGTTTTTAAAGTTTTTTTAAAGATAATTTATAACATTGATAACAATATCAACTAAATACACTCATACAAACTCTCAACCAACCAAGCTGCTTGACAGAGGTTTTGCACTCGTTATATCAAAATGTTAACACTCAAAATATTTAAATACTTCTAAACCTACCAAGGGGTTAAAATTCAGATTATCTTTACAGCTTTGTGCCGTAAATTTGGCAAAATTGTAAATGGCAGTATAGGTCATGTACGCTGCACACAACAGACACCCCTGTAGACCCTCAACAACCTGCTATATCTTTCTATCATCTGAAAAGGGTGGCCAATATTTAGGCCATATTCATGCGCACAACACATGAGCATTGTATCTAGTTACATCAAACCATAGCAATCTTTTCATATTAGCGAACGTGTATTTATCATTTGAAAGGTAATTCAGTTAAAACGAAAGTGAAAATAAAAACTTGCGACTACAGTAAAGTATTCATATATTCATCTGATTTGTAAGAAATTGTTGCTTTTCATAAGACTGTTGTTAATCGTCAGATATTTGTACTGTTACTAACCAAATAAACGACCGTACCTTGCGTTACAAAGTGACTGAACTACGAGTTGTTCTCAGCACACACTGTGTACCTCTCCATGACTGTCTCGGCTGCTTGGCTGGTCACGTGACTCTTAGCTACGCCCTGAATAAGTGTAAAGTGTATAACATTCAAGCCAATTTCATAAATGTTTGTAGTTATCACGCTGTTAAAATACATTATAAGTTCTCCTTCATATATGATGAAATGAAAGGGATCTACATTTCTTTCTAAAAAATCAAAGTTCCAGTATCATTGACCAATCAAACATCAATATCAAATAAGGGTGTGCAATAAAAACCATTTCAAAGTGAACACAGGGTCCCTACCATAAACTGCATCTGCATTTACTCGCACCTGTATCCATCACTGGCTATTAAACCTTGATGCCACCAATCAACTTTTTTGTTTCTATTAAGTAAATGTTTCAATCTCAATAATATATCTCACTGAACTATCGTGTGTCTTCGCTGAAGCCTCGAAAACAAGTACACATAAGATAATGGAATTCTGCAAGACTTATATTTGATGTAACACTCAATAAAGAAATAAGTCTACCTTGTCAACAAAAACTAAACAATATTTGCTTTATTAAGGGAATGATTGACAGTGAGCACGCTTTCCACGGACAGCCTGTTCATTTCATCGTGCTGCACGTGCTGATTAGTAGTTGTGGATTCCAGTTTAGTTATCTTATTGACTGCAGCTTTTGATTGACTTGAACTATTTTTTGGTCAAATATGAAATAAGAGATAGGAAGGGATGAATAGATGATTTTAAGTTTTGGTTAATTTTTCAAGATAGGAAAGCTAAAAAAAACTTTCCCTATATGTTACTACGGACTAGATATACAATTAGCTTAAATGCACCTTAGACGGGTCAAAGAACAGAAAATAAATGTACTGTATGTATTGCAGTTTTTAAACCGATGAGCGAAGTTCTAAAAGAATTGTAGAAATTTCTTTCCCTGACTCAAATCGGTTAACAGTGTTCACACTTAAATATTTCAGGCTGTTGAACCGAAGCGAACGAAACAATGTATTTCTACAGTCACAAGGTGAATTTCTGCTTGCGAGCTTGCTTGGTTCACAGAAGATTGAATGTATCTGTGATACTGATTAATTTCCATTGCAAACACACAGACTGACATTCAATTCTTAGATGAATCCAGACATACATTACCAATTAATTTAGATAAATACTACATACAAGAAATTAACATACCATAGATGATAAGAGATTTGTTATATCTCGTCTCCCAATGTCGATCTACATACTTATGATGAACAATACATATAAGGTCTCAATCTGCACTATGTTGATGTGTAGAGACAAATGTTAAATAGTAAAATACATCCAAAGCATTAAAAATCTTTTAAATATGCAAAACTGCTCGTGTCGTATAATTCATGTCATGTTTTGACAATGAGTAAGAGAAAATATTTTACTAAAAACAAGAAACTTGTTGACTGATGTCATTTAATAAAACTCAATATTGACCAATTATATTGACTTGAAAAACAAACTCGACATCAAATGTTGATTACTTTGTGATTGAATAGTCTCTGGAAATCATTGTATGAATACAACAAAATATTTGTCAATGTTTTCTGTTTCATATAATGGTATTAATAATTTGATACCGAAAATAGTGCTTGATTTTAGCCGATTATGAACAGTCAGAAAGGAGTTACCTGCCCTTGCATAGATCATTGATACTTTAAAATATATTCTAGTGTTTAGTTTAGTTGAATGAAAATGTTTACAAATAGTAAATGTCCAATCAAATATCAGTACCAATATACTGGACGTTTGTTTGGTTTATTCGATGCCGCATTATTTTTGTCAAAGGATATATATAACTTACTGGAAGACATGTTGGCCTAACAAGCAGATGGAACTTTTATTTGTGACTACAATTTCACTTTATTTTTTACAGTTTTAAGTGGTTACTTGTTTTGACACAAGCAAAAGATGCTTATCCGACAGAACAAGAAACTGAGTTATTTCACTGTAACGAAGAACATTTTTCGGGTGATTAAAATCGTGTCAAGAGAAGAACAATGTCAATAATTAATATCATATCTATTTGACAAATGCCTTTTACTAAATTTCAAAGTGTAAGCACGAGCTTTTTTGACACCAAAATTAAGCCTCCGTTTCACGAATTTTTTATTATCACACACCGAGCCGAAATCTGCCAATTAATTCTGAGTTCTAACGCCATTTTAATCAAAACCTTAATCAACTCATTTTTTTAGTTTATACTAAATTTGGAAACAAACAGGTATTAGTTGTAACAGATATGTCATTCTTCCATATTAGAAATCAGATATTGATGTAAAACATCCGTTAAATGAATTAGCACTTTTGCACTGATTGACCCGCCTGCTTAGTCAACAAACGCTGCATGTGTTGCACGCTTTTCATGAGCTATCAGTAGCGTTCTGCCTCGCTAAATAATTTTATAACTTGTTCAAACCGTTTTCATATTTGTAAATCTTTAAAATAAGATGAATTGAACAAGTAGATAAAAGAAAATATTGTTTCACCATTTAACATATCGTTTTTAAATGTCCTTCTGAAGTCTGTTTGTTGTAGTTTTGTTCATTAGAACATGGCCAAAGATATAGATAAATCTGGCAACTGGAAACATTGTTCGGTATTCCAATGTCACGTGATTTTCCCAAACGCCAATGAAACTGTGCTTGGTTTTATCACCCCTATCTTGATTCACTTCCAAACCGAGAAACGCTCGTATTATGACAGAGGTTGTATAGGTATTCATGACTATTTTTAAGCTGGTTTCATGTTTGTAGTCTTTGCCGGAAAGGTTTTTCAAATTGTCAAGTAGAGTTTTGCCCTGCTTCCAAGTCTCTTTGACTTGTGGTATTAAGGTCACTGTAGCGGTCAATGAATAAATGTGCTTATTTATTAGAATAACAAATCAAATAACATAAACTCGGCATTGACTCACTAAACACGACAGCGAAGATGACTCTTAACTGTTTAAACTACATTTCATTTCTTTAAAACCTTGGCACTGATTCAACAAGCACGACAGCGGAGATAAATCTTCATGAACTGCATGCTTTTTACGTGCTTCCCGGAAGCAATTTATGAGTGTTATACAATCGGAACTGCGGCGCAATTTATTTGTGTGAATGTATGTCATGTCAAACCATGAATGGGATAAGATATATAAGTCTTTTTTCAGGTAAGATTTGCTCAAATACCTTATAAAAGCCTTTAACTATGCTTTTGTTACTGGCACAATGTTAGTCACACAAAAACAAGGATTGATTACATGAATACAAACAGAAAATAAATCAAAGCGCCCTATTTCCCTCCTGCATACATCATATAAACTGGCGTCAACTACTATTGCAAATATAATAAAACCTATCTTTTTACCATTATAATCTTATATAACCAATTAAGATAAGAAGACCAAACCTAATTATTAAGGTAAATTTGAAACAAAATTAAGAATCTATTTGCCTTCCCAAAATAGACCAAGAGCTGCACAGAGTTTTTATCTAAACTCAAAGGCAAAAGAAAGGTTTCACTTACCAGGGCCGGTACGGGTGTGGTTCTTAGAAGGAAATGATAGTATTACTGCATCGTTTCCTCTACACGAACGCAGTCGCTGGAATAGTGCATTAACAAACACGTGCAAAACGTGTTTTTGAGGCATGATTTGTGATGCACGTGCAGCAATGTTGCATAAATACCCTTGTTTGAAAGAGCAGATATTAAAGAACACCAAACGTATGCCAAGACCTACGCAATCACAACGTGGCCAAACGATCGGTATGTCCACTATCGGGGCTTCTCAACGTCAAATGGCAGAAGGCTGTTAATACGCTACCATCAGACAGGACAGACAAAGATCGGGGAGACCGAGGGTAACAACTACGGCCGAAGATCGCTACATCAGGCAGATTCATCTTCGAAACCGAATCGTAACATCAACAGCGGCGACGGCACCCGGCCATGTCATTAGCACAAGAACAAACCATCGTCGACTTCGTTTAATTTCAAATGAAACTATTTTTCAAGGTCTTGGTGATTGAGTTGGTACGATTTAGTAAATAAGTAAAATCTGTCGACTTTTGTGCTTGATGTATTATTTGATTACTTATATTTGATTAAATTTCATTTGACACATTCAATATTCAATGTGATAACAAAACAAATATTTTTAATGTATGGTATTCGTTTCCTATTAGTTAGTATGATGTCTGAATTGAGTGAAACTTTGTTTTTCAATCTTGTTTTTGTCAGTGTTGTCCTCAATGTAACCACAGTTAAGCATCCGGGAAGACAAATTCTCCATTTATAGAGTCTAAACAAAGTTCTATACAAATTCGTGTTGTAGGCATTCTCCTTTTTTGCTTTATAAAATGGGTTGTAGAAAGTGTAAAGGTATAAAATCAGAATGCGGGATATCAAGTTTCTATATAGATGTCTCCTGTAGGGTTTCCTTTAAGTGCTTGTTATGATATAAGTTATAACATTCCGCCAAGGGTGACATAGGGATATATTATTCCCGCGAAAGTTTCCATTAAATGAGCGGGGCTTGTTGCATAAAACCTTTCAATGATATATCCCTTTATAGCCGGTTTTCATTCTTTAATAATACAGCCCAACTCAGGGAGAGATGGTGCGACTGATATCTCTATCTCTTACGAGATGTAAATACTTGTTAGCTGTGAGACTAGGCAAGACGTGTGGACATGCGTTCAGTGAAGATGAACATGTATGAAAGCAACGAGATACTGCAGTGTAAACTAGGTCATAGACAGGTAAACACAGGCGGATGTGTTAATACCATCACATTGGGATGACTATGGAAAGTCCCCAACATATGAGTAAAATCTATGAATAACTGTTGTGCAATACCATTGTCAACCCGCTGTGTTTGTTAAAGAGTAAATATGTCCCCATCTGATATTTCCCGTCTCGACCAGTGTTACATGTCTTAGATGTGTTAAAACGGTAGCCACTTCAATGAATACCCCCGCTTCGTATTGGCCATACAGTGCAGGGAGAGACATGGGTGAACTTTAGTTCATGGTGGTGGGACGAGCACATTGTGGAGAGTGATTTAATAGGTTTTGCCGACCGTTTATTATAATAATTATAATAATAATAATAATAATAATATTTATAATAATTGTAATAATTATAATGGATATTTATATTGCGCTAGTTATCATCAAATGAATGCATGATCAATGCGCTACCCTGCATTATTACCCTGGTCTAACCAAAGCTGCCGGTTACAGTGCTTAAAGGTCACCTCCAACAAAAACTTCACCCAAATTAGTACTGCTGGGTGACCGTTGTAGACGAAACCATGAGTATTCAACACGGAAATACGACTTATATTGCAAGTATCCAGACTAGTGATTGTGTATAGTGAAAGCCTGTAAATGAATTCTCCAAAAACGACTTCTTCCAAACAAGGATATGAAAGCGCTGATTTGAGAAACAATCTTGTTATCAACGTAATTGAAGGGACGCCTGCATTAAGAAATGTTGTTCAAGCTACAAAAAAGGTTGATTTGTATTCAAATAGAAGATTGTTTCGACGAAATCCTTGTGTATTCCTCAGTTTCAAATTATTGTAATCGAATATGCTAATACTAAGAAGTCAATGAAGCCAAATACATGTTTGTGATTATTACTTAATCATTTACTGTAATTTATGATTAGATTCTCACAAATGGAGTCATAGTCGACAGAGTCTATGGACATAATATGGTAAGTTATTAAGATGTCATTAATCAGGTTGCTATTGAAACGAATGTGAAAATAAACCCAATGACCCGACCATAAGTAAAATTATAAGTAAGACCTCATGTGTTTTTGCTCATATTTGGAATTCCGGAGCAAAACCTCAAGTGTGTACCTTTTTAAAAGAATTTTGTAAAACGACATATCTGATTTCAGACAAAAGGTTGATACAATTCAAAACTTCAAACTTCACAACATGTGATTTTCGGAATTGGCGACACTTAACTTTCGAAAAACCTTTCAAAGAAATGCACACATCATAGAATCAATCGGGAAATTAGTTTTAGGTAACTGAACTCTTTCAACACCCACTGATCTAGTGCAGGCTATTTCTACATCTAAAGGATTACAAGAACCATAAGGTTATAACTCCAAAAATATTAAAAGCAGCATGCCAAAAACAGAAGACATGCACATCACTGACACATATTCAAAGCATGTGTAAAGTTTCATAAAGATTGATCAAAACCTGTGGAAGAATTTAGTTCGCAAGACAGGTACTGACGTTCTGAGTTTACTTGGCTAAACCGGTACCCTTTTTAATTCCACTAGTTGTGACCGTTTTTTCACAAATCCGTGATATAATAATACATTACGCCTTTGCAAATAAGGACTGATTATCAGTTTCAGCAACTTCTTTTTTCCTTGATACTATGAGAAGAAAGAACGATTTTGTCATAAGGGACTTTAACAACATATAATTTGAGAGCCAATGCAGATAGTATGTAAGCAACGTTTGTTTTGAGTTAACACTACTGCTTCTGTTTCTTTAAAATGTATTTACCCATTAATAAGGCTAACCAAAATAACAAGCTGTAGTAAACTGTACGTACCATTGACTGGAAGGTTGAGTCGTGTACTAGTTTTACACATATAAATCAAACATAAAATCATATACATAATCTTAAACAGAAAAGGGCGTTTTTGAGGTATCTGTTATCTTTTCACTATACAGGCAAAATGAATACAATAGATAATGAAAACTGTACCTTGAAGAGTGGTCACAAGGTTCCAAAGATGGGGATCTTCACCGTCGGCTTACTTTCACTTAGGTGACTTTACATCTGAGTTTCATGTATCCTTATGCTGTGACTAAGTTGTGAAGAACGATTGTAGAGTCACATGATGTTCAAAGGTTATTTCTGTTTCAAGGCCGTATTTTGTTTGCTTTGCCATGCATGTGAACTCAAAATATATTTTCCATTGCTTTGTATGTCTTCTCGAAGCATCATTGAAATACTACTTTTCCTGTTTGACTACTTGTGTTCCCATGAGCAGTATACATGCATATATATATATATATATATATATATACTTATCTATTTTTAGATTTGTAAAGAGGCCCTTCTTTGTGTTTTTAAAACGTGTCACTTTGTGTACAGCCATCAAATAAACAAGTTCATAAAACGATCATCATAAACATTGTAACGAGATTTGGAGACATATTCTTTTATACCAAAGCTAACAAGATTTTCACATTTTGAAAGTCACATAGTTAAAATGGAGGTTTTTGTTACAACAGTGACATGAAGGGGATCAGAATATTCATTTCATAGTGCATCATCTTTGATTATTAACTAAATATATATACCAATTTTAAAAGCTATTAGTACACAAACAGAATAATTTATTTTATGATACCACTAAAACTCTGTAATAAAGGATGCCCCTTATAGGTCTAACTCAAACTTTTATATTTTAGAATTTGTATTGCAGTAATGTATCTGCATGGGTTTAATTATACTGGTTGAGATGAGGTTCACACAAATACAATGTGTTCTGTCAGCACGCATACCTTACAATACGCTACATAAGCCTGAATGTACTGTTTATGCTTGATGCACATACACTATTTCATTTTAAACAAAACCGATGCACCTTTATCCGATTTAAAAGGATACAAATATTGATTATCTCATGAACTAGTGATAATTCTACTGCAATCATGCATAATGAGTAGACAGACTTGATATATCGTAACAAACAAGAGAGTTTAATCTACATTCTCACAGCAACCTGTCATCCCATTGTGTATTTAGTTGTGTGCTGGGCGAGGGCAACACCGTGACTGAACATATCAATGTACAGATATAAGTATTTGTGTTACTATGCGCTCGACGAGATCAATCCTATGATCAATTGAGAGAAGAAGATACATACGGAGATTGATGAATATAGGGCGTTGGTTTCACCTCAAATATTGTATATGTTAACTAAAGGAATGTTCAACGTCAGGTGTGATTAATATGTGCATGTTTATATATGGTATCAGTGAGAAAGGCCACTAATGTTTGATAATAAAATGTCAACATTTGGAAAATGTTTATAGCATTGAATATTTGACAAATGCAAACGACACGGAAGAGTACGAATATACTATATATATCCAGATAAAAATGCTGATTTCAATAGCAATGGCTCTGTTAACTTTTCCGCCCTTCTGTCCTAAAACTTTTAAGATTCAATTTTAAGAAAAACTTCATCTCCTTTTCGAGAACCTTTGAATCTTTTTTGATTATATATCCAACTAACATGACTCTTAGATATGAAATATAGCAATGAAGTAAACGTTTTGTTAAGTGTTGAATAACGGTTAACTATAAATAAAACTCTACAGATTGATACGATAAAAATAGCTTCGTAAGCTCTTTATGCAATAAGATATCAAGCTTGTAGTGTTACTGTTGTTTTCCTCATCAAAGTAAACAAAAGCTACAGTCCATGTTTTGCAAGATCACCGGGTGTGCGTGTAGTGAAATGCACTACAATAAACAATCCAAACACTGTTGTATTGTGGCGAAAATTGAGATAAGTGGAGAAAACTTTGGAATAAGGTGATATGCAAAACAAATTTTAAGGGGGTTTAAGGAGCACGATAATTCATTATTTTACACTGTTAATACAGATCAGTTCATATAACAAAAGATAAAAACAGCAATCCTATCAGATTGCAAACACATATATTACATGTAATAGTAAAACAACACTCAGGCAATTAATATATAAAATATAAATTAAAAAAACACTCTTTAGAATTCAGTAGGTAACTGTTTACACAAGACTTGTTATATAAAACTTAAATAAAAAGGTATAATGAATGCTCGTTTTGAGTTAGTTTGACACAGCAGCTTAATTCCTAATGTCACACACGCCACTGATTTTCAAAAGCAAGTGTACGTACATATCACTTTATTAACACCCGGCATAAATAGGATCAACCGGTTTGAAATGAGAGGCAAAACCGGTATATGATGGGGAACAAGTTATATGTCGCAACTATTTCATAACACTTTTTTATAAGCATTACTTTTTTGAAATAACAAATCCAAATGATTTGAGTGACAACAATATCTTGTGCAATGCTTTTAAAACAAGATCTAATTTTTTTAAAGGATAAATGTTGACTCAAATGTGCACATTGATACATTTAGATGAAAATATACAGTGTATTGACGTTCCTGATAAATGGATACAAAATAGTGCCTCTTCGGTAATGCTTTGTTTGTAATGTTTTAAGACATAAGCAACTCCCCATACATTGATGCAGACAATCACAAATGCTCGTGAAACTCCAACTTAACTCGGTGCATGAAGCATGAGCGCGTGTAGTTGAAGAAATCAACTTTTTAGGTGGCAACAATATTGTCTGTTATGTTGAACAAATGATTGCATATGCGTTTAAGATTCAATTATGGCAAGGCGTAGATTACCAATAGGCGTGATATGGTGAATAATTGGTATGCGGGATAGTGGAATGACCTGCAGAGCTATTGCTAGACAGTTGGGGTATCACCACAGTATTATCACACGTTGAGTAAAAAAACACTTCCAAACCAATGACGTGAAAAACCGTGTGAGAACTGGACACCCGACAGTAACCTAAGTACGTGAAGATAGAGCACTGATACGGAACGTTAAACACCTTCCCTTCACTAGTGCCCCAGTACTGAGGGATAACTGGATTACCCACAGGAGGGTTTCCGTGTCAACCGTTGGAAATCGCCTTCGAGCGGCAGATTATAAGGCATGTAGCCTCTCACACGTGTGAAATTAACACAACTGCACATTGATAAACGGCTAAGTGGCGTAGAGCGAGGGTGGGTTAGAAGTGGGCACCACGATGCCGGATCCATTGGTCTGATGCGTGTTAGATGCTGTTGCATGTTGTGGATGGCCAAGTTCGCATTTTGTGACAAGCTAATACCCGTTTCGCATCTGCTTGTAGTCCCGACTTGAACCCGATAGAACATCTATGATATTTTCTTGGTCGCTGTATACGTAGAAGCGACCCTGGAAGCAGATTCCTCAACAAATCATACAGAGACTGATACGTACCATGTCGAGGATGGTCAATCAATTATTTAATGCACAAGGGTCATACACTCGCTATTGACTTAACCCTGGTTTACACTATCCCTAAGGAGCAATGTTACCTTTTAAAACAATCTCATACTGTCTTATCGACCGATATAATGGCATTAGCTGTTTTTATTGAACACATTTTTACTGAAAACACACTATTTGTTTACAGAGTCATTAAAATGTAAAGAAATCCACTTATAGTAGTCAATTTTGTCAAATCGAAAGACACTTATTACCACTGAATACCAATTTATACATCTCTATAATCAGGAATACATGTGAGTAACGTGTATTTGTTAAACTGTAGTTTAAGTTCTGGTGGCGCTTATCTTTTTGTTCTGAGTATAATAAGAGCATAATCACTTTTTATGATAAAAACAGTATACAAAAAACAATTGTCATCCGATCCAATGACACGAATAAGAATTCAAGCATTGAGTAACTGACGTAAAGTGGACATTTCTGTGTTTCTGTGCACAATTGCCTATCAGTCATCGATTGATGTGGTAAAATTTTCACAAATTATGAGATTTCTGAAAAGTAAAATTTCTTTGAAATAACGAGATAGATCTGATACTATTTAATAAGTTAATATTTGAAATATTAATTTGCTTACTTCATTTTACACTTTTATTCCAATTCCTTTGCATACGTATGTTAGAAAAGGTGATGAAGCATCAAGATTGAAACTTTTAAAAATAATTCTACAAACAATAACATTACATCATAATAATATCTCGTAGTGTAAAACATTTCCCCATTTCCATATGTTTTAAAATAATATGTTTAATGACTTTCATTAAAAATTGTAATACAGATAAAAAATAATCTTTTGCCAAGGTTTTGAATGTCAGGAAAATTAATCATGGTCATACAATGTGTATCAAAGTCCAATAATTTGGTGTCCAAGATCTTTGTATACATCAATTGATATGCTTTAGAATAGTAAAATATATTAATATACAAATGGAATAAATTAGTTTATGATAATGCTATAACTCTGTAGTCATAGAAACCTCTTACAAGCCTTGTATTGTATTGTAGTAACGAATGTACTTGGGTTTAATTATACTGGTTGAAAATACGTTCACATAAATACATAAATACAATGTGTTTTATCAGCACGCATAGTTCACAATACGCTATTTAAACCTGTGATTTAAAAAGATTTTTCCAAATCACTTTTTCAATGAATCTTCTGTTTATGCTTGATGCACATAACTTATAACAATTTGAACAAAACCGATGCTCCTTCATCCGGTTGAAAGGATAAAAGTAAAATATATTTCACGAACTCATGATAATTCTAGTGCAGTCATGCATTATGAGCAGAAACACTTGATGTAACGTTAAAGATGAAAATGGTTCAATGTATATTCTCAAATAAAACTGTCATCCCATTATTTATGTAATTTTGTGCTCGGCGAGGGCAACCCCGTGACTACATATCAGTTGATAGATAAAGATACACACAGGTATATCTATGACCAAACTGATGAGTGTAGGGTGTGAGTGAGACCCACTGTAAACAAACTGTCAAAATAGCAGACATTGGAGACTTTGAATCAAGCCTGCCAGAACATGAAAATATGATTTTTGTTGGGCTGAGCATTTGAAATGTGTTATCTGTTGAATAGATTATAAATCTACACAACCATTCATTGTAAAACGGACAATGATAACAGCAGTCTAGTTCAGTTTAAATTTGTAAAAATAACATTCAGCGCAGGAAAACGAAAGAGTTTAATGTATATCTCGAAGTAAACAGCCAATTCATTGTGCTACTGTGTGTTCGAGGAGACCAAATCTGTGACCCTATTCAAGGATATACACAATGAGATATCTATAAAAGCATATTTTGAATGGAATTCATTTATATCGAGAAGTTGCTTTGTTTTAATTATTGATGAAATCAATAATGTATCTATCCGCAAAGCTGGAAGAATCTCACAGAGGAATGTTTATCCTAAGGAGGTAGACCACACCTACTGGAATTATAACTTTTTTTCAAACGTGGGACTTGCAATGACTTTTGGAGTAGTGGAAAATGCCAAAGACTGGGTAGGTTTAATAAAGATTGGATATTATTTTCCAGCACACAATTGTATTACTATTTGCTCAGTTATTTGTTAGGAACGAACACAAGTTAAGGTATTAACAATTTAAGGGCAACATCTACAATAACGGCTTTAATATTAGTTCTACAGCAAAATAACTTCAATTGATCAAATACATCTTTTTGATCAGTCAAATCTTTTGCATCGAAGCATGATGGAAATAATTATATTTAAGACCATAAACTAAGTTCAAAATCTATTTAGTAGACATTCAGTATGATGTATATGATTATCAAAGATATTTCATTTAACTTGATAATAAATGTTATGAATAAGTATTTATCATGGGCGTGGATATTTGTTTAACATGTTCTTTATTTTCTATGCGAGACGTGTATGAGCAAAGCTAGATACATGTTTGATCATGCACCATGACCAATGACTAAGCTATTTGGAAACCTGACTCTCCCTCCCCTTACTCAATAACAGTCCACAGTACAAAGCATCGCATTGTGCATCCACTGTGTGGCTCTGTTTTTCTGTAAAGTGGCAGAAAATGGTTACGTGCCTTAAAGTGGTGAGTTAATTTGGGGTTTTACGACGCATTAAAAGAGTATTTCACTTATAGCATTGCTGCTAGTATTATTGCAGGGAGAAAGCCCGCACCACCATTGTGTCTTGAGGTGAAACCTGCGAGCATAGTCTGTAACTAGCATGCCATTAATGGTACTGTGCTGGAATTCAGTGTAGCATTGTACCCAAACCTTACTTCATGTAGATCAGTTCTCAACTGAAGACAAAGTTGCCAAACCAATTGCAGGATTCGAACCCCGGACCTCTTAATACTAGCAATCGTGATATGACAACTTCATAGAGCTTTTGAAATATAAAATTACAATGAAACCCAAAGTTAACGTAATCCTTAAATATATGCCTGACAGTTATAAATTCTAAGCGCCACGTTGACGTAACTCAGGTGTTTATTCATATAAACTGATGGTAGGCGTTCCAAGATGGCGGCTTAACACAAATATGTATGTTCATACTTATTAGAATTTAAAGAATAGCATCATCATCATGTTTTAGGTTTATCACTGTAAGATCTTCCAAAGATCTTCCTAAGGACGTACGCCAGACACCATGCCATGTGCCCATCGGACCTTAAATGCCAGATGAGCCAAAAACAGTCCTGTCGGTTGTGCACAACATGGGAAAACAATTGTTTAAAAGGAAATGTTGAATGTGAAAGGACGTACGCCGGACACCATGCCATAAGCCCATTTGGCATTGAAGTTCATGATACCCAAATGATAACTTGTGTTATGAAATGTGAAGTATGTATCAATGAAAATATGCATTTACATCATAAATAGTTCTAAAATTATAAGATTTAGTAGATTAGTCTAAAACACAATGCAACGTTTTATATATTGGTTAACAAATGCATGATATCTAAAAAGAATTATATTAATTAAAAATTGAAATTACTTGAAAAGTTTGATAGTATTTTCGTGTAATAAATATTACTTTGAAAACCTGTCTTATTTTCTGTCTTGATATCTTACAATAGAAAGAGTCAAAAGTAAATGTGCACTTCATAATTCAGTTGCTTAACAAAACTAACAAATGCGATATATATTTTGGTAAGACTAAGTGTAAAGGATATCCAGTAACAATTCTTAGTCCAAATTCTATTAACAGTAAGCTTCTGTTCATCTAGATGAAAAATCATCAAAATAAATATAAAATTTCAAGAGAACTTTACATATATCATGACTTTAACAATTCTGTATAAAATCAGTTTATCGGTACAAACAGAATGTTTATTTGAAAGGACACTTGCGCATGTCATTGTCCCGGTTTCGATCCCAAATAACTACTTTAACGTGTCATTGTCACTATACTAAAACTATAGGCATTTAGGAGGTGATTTCCGAAACAATCACTACGTTGTGATTAAATAAAGCCATTTGTAAAGATGGACATAACAGCGTATTCTGGCTCCTTTAACATAGACATGGCACGATACTTCTGCACTGATTCACCCACCTCGTGAAATTGACACGGACTGCACGGGCCGCACGCTTTTCACGTGCATCAGCCTCACGAAGTTGTCAACAATTTAAATTTACTTCTCAGACATATTTCTGTACATTTATGTCTAATTATGATGACCTCACGACGATATCATTTCATATTGTTTTTAATTTTTATAATTTGTATAAGTTTTCTCCATTAGTATTCAATTTGGTGAACCAGGAAATATGAGCCTTTTTAAGTGAAGAGTCGGTCTTTCTTGTGAGCAATTGAAATACTGGGGATTTTCTCCATCACGTCGAGCCTGTCTCAACCATTAACTTTTGTTGTTTTAATACAGCAACCACTCCAGCGAAATGTTGTAATATTGAGGGAGGGCGAGGTCGATCTCCTTATTATATTCCGAACAAAACACAAGCATTCATTTTTCATAAATGACCTATTTAACTTTCTTCAAAAAGCAAAAGAGGCGTCCTTAAAATCTCACTTCAAGAATGAAAGTCTATGGTTGAGAAGAATTGCTTAGCTGCAGTTGCACTGTGGTATAACTGTTGGGTTTAAATTGAAGTTGTATTTAGGTGTCGAGTTAAAACGGCATTTTGCCAAAACATTTACAGACACGGTTAATTGAATAGTGAAACACCTTGCTTTAGGTGTATGTTTACGTTCAGAATGTGCAATTGTTGTTTTAATTTTCTCTCTTGTTTAAACGCACTAGTGCAAACCAATATTTCGTTTACACAACGAATGTACAGATTCTGCATATCTCTCGATATTATTCAAGATCCTCACTCAAGTAATCTACCTCGTAAGTTATTTAACGAATATTTACGTATTCAGGTAGTAAAGTTGATTTTTAAAGACCGGTAGTATCTAATGTTTCGTTACAATAAATCCGCGTGAACTAGGATATCGGAAATATTTAGATTTTGCTTATAACCAAAAAAGCGGAAACGGCAGCCGCTTTGGTCCATCTAATAGAAATGCGAATGCTGTGTTATTAAATCTGTTTATTTACAACTTTGCTTTCATAAAACATAATTCATTCTTTGGTCTCAATTCAAAGTTTAGGTAAATTCAGCAGCTGCACATAATAATAGTTCACCCTCGTTTAACTGTCTTTAAGATATCCGTTTTGGGACAGCCAACCTTAGACCTTTTATATGTCTAAGTTCTTTCATTGTTGATTGCAGGTCAATTGCAAAGAAATTTAAGTATTTCATTGCATCGATAGAAAGGTTAAGTGAATGCATAAGTCTTCTTAAACCTTAAAATAGCCAATTTAAACCTTAAAAGCGTGCACTAGTGCCTTTAAATTTCCAATTTCGAAGCCTGTATGTATTACACATATGCCGATGTGATAACGTTAAATCTGGCAGAGTTTTCTGGTACAAAATGGACGTCTTGTTATGTACGACATGATACCGCTTAAAGAAACAAGACCTTTTTTCCATTCCTTTTAATAGCAAAATTTATATAATTAATATAATAAGTTTTATTGTTTGATATGAACAAAATGATATGGACAAAAGAAGCCTTTGTGAGCATTTCATCACTTAGACTTATCAAAATCCTGCACTTATTTCATCTTAAGTAACCTCTGGATTCAACCATTCCAATAGTTAATCATGGCAGCTGATATCTGTCATCTGAGGCTTTGATATTTCGCGTTAACTGACCTTAGGGCGAAATAACCAAATGACAATGGGAAAAAATCAAATGGCAAAATTTGAATGCATGGTTCGAAAGGTATTTTTACTTTTCTTTGTAATCCTTGACCTTTGCAACATTGCTATTTCGTAAATTCTCTATCTTATCATGTCGCTATTTATTTTCTTCAATTTTCCTCGCTCCTTCGCTACTTTGCATTGCTCCCTTTCATTCTGTATCGCAATGGCAGAAATGAGCCACGATAGTTGAGAACATTCTCGTTGTTGACAAAACAATCATGTATAGAGATTAAATAACAACGTCCACAACTAGACAGTGTAAGAAGATAGTGAGTGATTTTGTATTTCAAGATAAAGCAAACTATTCCCAGAATCCTCGGTTCATCCTCAAGCAGTTTGTGCACATATGTTCCATATCACGATAGTAAATACATCCGACTTTGTAAAACCGTTAAAAGTCGGGTTACACCTAAAATTTTCCCATATTGTATGAAATTAAAATTCTTTTAATAAAAACCGTCATGTTTATATTGCAGACATTATATTTATTAGAAAATGATTTGAACCCTTTTGGACGATTGAACTATCAGTTTTCCGATTGTCAAAGCAAAGAAACAATACAATTATATTTTCAAGAGAAATCAACCAAATTCTAAAGTCAACAACTGTTTGAGGACAAGAAGTAAGAAGCATGCGCTGCACGTGCTAAGCGTGTTCATTTCACACGGAATACACACTCACCACGTGCATATTGTCTTTGGCAGCAGAATGTTCTTCTAATTGTCAAGTAGAGATTTGTCCTGTTTCCCGATATATTTTACTTGTAGTTATCAGGTCGTTCTAGAGGTCAATCAATAATGGAACTTATAACTATAACAATTCAATTAACACAGTTGTAAATACAAATTTTTCATAAAATATTTTACCCTTTAAAAGGCATCTCTTTATATAAACCTCCTATTCGCTCGTGAAACGCAGCGAGGTACGAGCGATTAGTTTCGGGCTGATTTCAACGAGATTGATCTTAGAGTTGCTTCAGGCTCGTCAAAAACCAATCTTTCGCCACGTGACTGTGCGGGTTTTATGTTTTTTAAGTACACAAGTTTGCATGAGTATCGTTGTAATCATAAAGTATAATACTTTTAAAACATTAATGCAAATATTACTTTATTTCCTGCTTATTGTTTCAATCTTTTCATAGTGCATCATAATGAAATAGATGATTTATTAAAATATATAACTTATCATTGCTGATAAACGTAATAAGTTGCCCATTCAAGCAAATATGATATCAACTTAATTACAAATATTCAGTAGATATAACACAGTTGAGATCAAATCAACATAACAACAAAAACGTGTAAGAAGACTTTTGCAATGATTCTTGAAATTGGCACGACCTGCACGGGCTGCACGCTTTTCACGTGCATCAGCTTCTGAAAAAAGTCTACCCGTACATTTGCACCAACTTCGAGAAGTTGTTTTACAATTTAGGTTTACTTTTAACTATTTTCTACATTTCTATTTGACTATGATGACCTAAAACAATATGATTTCAAATTGACGATATTTTATCTTTACGTTTTCTCTATTATTTTGTATCAAAATCGGTGAACCCGGAATCTATTATCCTTTTCAAAGTGAAAGGTTGGTCTGTTTTCTGAGCGACTTAAAGACTTAAAATTCCTTCTGCCATGTCTTTGTAATTTTTAAATAGCACAAATGAGAAATAGTTTGACAAAAATTAACAGTGTTAATAAATGAATAAATATTCGTACAATGACCAAAAAGCATAAACTCCATATTCTGACCCTTTAAATTATCATATAGAAGTTTAATCTACCCAGATGTCGAAAGAAAAAAAATATAGTGGAAATAATAAAATAAATAGCAAACGCAACTAACGGCAATTTTTGTGTTAAAACGTTCTGTCATTAGAGGTAGGGAAATGGAGTGCATAGTGTAACAGATCATGGTACAGTCGTTCTAAAACATCGTCTCGCAGTTGGAAACAGACCTATCAACCAGCACTGTTTGTTCGAAATAAATGATACCTTATGCCCCAGTCACACTTACGTTTATGAACGTAGTGATGCAGAACGTACTTTAACGCAGTTAACTGTACTTAAGCCTAGTTATTCGTAGTTATACTTAATTATGCGTGCTCAAAACGTAGACATAGACGTGAGACAAACGTAGTTTGTGATTTAACTTTTGAACATGTTCAAAGTTTAGCATTTCCGAACTACGTTTCCAGAAACGTAGTTCAATGTTGTTGGACGTAGTTAACTGAAAATATGAACTTAGTTCATCGTAGTTGAACCTACTAAGAACGTTCTTTAACGTAGTACAACTTTTCCACGATTTACTACACTTTACTAGGTATCCGAGTACGTTTTCGTACGTTTAAGTACATTCTAGAACGTTGTACTACGTCTGACTACGTTAAACTACAATTAACTACACTGATTTCTTCTGATTTGAAGAACGTTTTAGTACACAAAACTAGGTATTAGTACGGTTAACTTCGATATCAAATACGTGTAACTACGTTTTTTGTACGTTTCGTATTTAGACTTTGACGTTTAAGTACGTTTCCCTACATCTAACTACACTTAAGTAAGTATAACTACGTTGAACTACGATAAACTACGCCTTGTACCTTGTGTCACAAGTGAGTGAAACACCTGGTATGCATTTTAACACTGTTAATTTCACAACTGAGAGAGGGTGAGTGGAAGGAAGGTGAAAAGCATTTGCAAATGATACAGCATTTAGCTGCTATCAACAGAGAAATTATATGTTTTGCTCAATATATCAACAAAATCGAAATGGACGACGAAACGAAGAGAAAACAAAGATGGTGGGCCCGTGACTGGCTCCAACTCCTACGTAGACCATTAATTAACTAACACGCTGTTGGCTTGACAATTTAGAGAAAGAATGAAATACATAAACGTGTGTCTTTATATATCCTACCACTGAAGTGCCCTGATTCACCCAACTTTAACGTACTTTGACGTACCTAATCGTGTTTCAACGTAGGTTAACCTACTTGGTTGTACTAAGAAACGTTCTTAAATGTAGATCAACGTGGTTAAACGTAGCCGAACGTAGCTAGTAAGTTGTTCAATGAACGTGGTTATCCGTTGTTAAACCTAGTAAAACGTACTTATATGTACTTAATCGTACTTACACGTAGTGAATGAACTTACAATGAAACGTTGTTTTACGTAGTTACTAAAATGCAATCATTTTCGGCACGTTAGCGGTTTTGTGGCTACGTTCAATGAACTACGTTTAACTAGGTAAATGAACGTAAGTGTGACTCCCCCATTAGGAAGCCTACACCCCCTCCCCTCAAACGCGTACCCTAAATGGACGACTTTCATTCGGAGGCATATTTATGTATGTAGCTTGTAAACGCTATAATGCGTTAAACACTTCGCAAACAAATTACAAAAGGTCAAAAGACGATTCCCGCAATTAACAGAGTCATAATTACAACACCGAAATCGTGTATTTATACATAAATAAGGATTTATTTGACTGTTTCACTAGCAATTTTCCGAATGTCTATGTAAAGAAATATACGACAGATATTTCAAAAAAGAAATATACAGTCCTGTTAGGTCAACAACCATTCATCCTGCTTCATCAGCGTTTTTGTTTCCGCTCAGCTCCATCATATACCCTGATATCCTTCGGCCTAAAACGCTCGTATCGCTAAATAGAGCAAGTCAATGAACTGACTCGCGATCAGCGATAGCGGCACCACCCGGATGTGAATTCAAACAAACGTCAATGTAGGCTAAAATAGCCATGAGTAAACAGCCGTAAGCGATACGAGAGTTTTAGGTCGACGGATATAAGAGTATATGATCTACCTAGGCGGAGATAAATACGCTGATGTAGCAGGATGACAACCATTTAAAAACAAGAAGTATGAGGCATGCGTTGCACGTTCAAAGCGTGTTCATTCTACAGGAAGGAAAAACAAATTCTGCACATGCAAATCGGCTTCACCATTCGGAGGCAGGTTGTTTAGAGGTTTGCCCTGATTTTTCAATCTCTTTTACGTATTGTCATAAGGTCATTGAAGAGGTCATTCAAAAAAAGGATTTTTGTTTAAAAAATCAATTAACAGATTCATAAATTTAGTTTACAAATATGAGTTTATAATTGCTCCTAAAATTTATTTACCCTTTTAAAGGCTTCTCTTCAGTAAAAAAAAGTTCCTGGCGGGAAAATCTTACTAATGCTAATTAAACTACATCTTATTACTTCGACGCCTCGGCACTGAATCACTAAATACGACAGGGGAGATGACTCTGCATGAACTGCACGCTTTTACAATTCCCAAATATAAGTCTTCATTACGATTAGGTCTGTAAATATGTAACGTTTGCTTCTCCACGCCAGATAACTGGTGTCTATATCAGGAAGCTATCACAAACAATGTATATCGTACTGCAAGTGCTAGAATAAACTGCATGATTTAAAAAAAGAGGCATTTACTGCAGGGAATATAGAGTTTAATACCTAAGCAGAAGTGTGGTGTTGTGTTTACAACAAAAGTGACCAAAACTGACATTTTCCCGAGCAACAGAACAATTGTGTAATAACAACTTGACGTCTTGCAGATAAGAATTCATTTCTTTATTTCTTTCCTCTACATGCCCAATGACGTACGGCCCTTCAACTAATTCGAATCTCAAAATCGTTCCTTAAACGCTTAATTTACATTGATTTCAATACAAGCAAACCATACCTCTTCTTATTCATTATTTGAAATCATTTGTTTGTGCAAAACATTGAATGAACTTTTGCACTGATTAACCTTCCTACTCTGTCAACAGACACGACTCTGCACGTGTTGCACGCTTTTCACGAGTTATCAGTAGCTGTCTACCATACCAGAGCAACTGAATCTTCAGGCATAGTTTTATAGCTGGAATTCATTGAAAAAAATGATGAAAGACAAATAATGTTTGCCTATTCTACCAACGTTTTTACTTTGATTATAAATTTAATGTCGACTTCTGTGTTAAGGTAGAAAGTTAAATATATTTGACGACTGTTTGATGTTTGTAGTTTGTGAACGGTAGCGTCAGGTTTAAAGTCAGTATAAACTAAGATAGATGTAAACAAATGCGCCAAATACAATAAGAAAGGCAAAATAAAATAACTTTTACTTCTTTTGAGTAATTATTTGACTTTATTTACTAACAAGTATCCGATCATCCATGTAAAGAAACATTGCAACTAACCTTTTAGGAGAAATCTACATAACTGTAAAGTCAACAAACGTCTCAGGACAAGTGACATGAAGCATATAAGTTATAAGGTCATTGAAGGTGTCAATCATAAAATGAACTTATCATTATGACAGCGTTTATTAACACAGTCATGAAAGAAGGTAATATTCAATTTCCCACATATAATTTCTAGGCTTTAAAAGGTTATCTTCATACAAACTTTTTATTTCTCTTCTCATAAGATTTAACAGTAACTGGCGGAAAATAGTATTCTTACTGTAAAATAACAGCTTATTGCTTTGCTACCTCGGCACCGATTCACCAAACACAACAGCGGAGATGACTCTGCATGAACTGCACGCTTTTCCCAAAACTCGTCAAGTTATGCGCGTAAACATGGCCGGAATGAAAAAAAAGTCCACCATCTCACATATAAATGTTTTGATAAGCTGAAATAAATTATTAATTGTACACATGTTGAATAATATTTTTTGACAATTAATAACTATTCACAAGGTTATAGCCATGCAGAATTTGAAACTATTGAAAATTGACAACAGACATAATAATAGCATCGCATTTCTTAGATTTCCTGACTGAATTATTAATCTCAAAATAAAAAAAAGGTGGAATGTTTTCAGTTTTTAGTCATTTACAGTTGTAGTTATCGATATGTTTTCCAAACTTCTTTTAGATGATATATATTTGACATAGTTGTACCACACAAAGTGGTCTCCATGGTAACACGTTTGTAGCTAAATATCACATTACATGAAAGAGCTACATGCACAACTAACAAAATCTGTATTTGTGTAAACCCTTGAAGTACAGTGTAACACACAGTTGATCTCCATCTAGACACAGACCAGTTGGATTTTCTAAACCATCCTTTTCTGTCAGAATGTCTCTGATGAATTTCCCTGCACTACTGAGATGAATCACTTTGTGTGTGTCATAGTCAGCTACAAGAATGTCTCCTGTACTGGTGGATGTGATTCCACGTGGATGTATCAGTTGTCTGTCTCCAGTAGGTGTGTATGTGAATAAAATGTCACCAGACCGTGTCAGACAGATGACAGACTTCAGTTTATAGTCTGAAACCAGGATAGTTCCTTGTCTGGTTACATGTATGTAGACAGGATTAATAAAGCTCTGTCCTTTGGCAGGAAGTGTTGTGAAGGTCTTCAAGATGGTTCCCTTCATATCAATCAGATCCACAGAGGATGGATTATCAGAACCTGCCACCAGTGTTGACTGATCCAGAGTAGACAGACCCCTGTACATCTTACTTGTCTGTATTGTAGACAGGAGTTCCAGGTCAGGAGTCACAGCAACTGTGATGATACGTTTAGAGTTAAGAAGAGACACAGCTACCTTATCTTCACTGATAACTGTTAAACACAAGGGATAACCAGACACTTCGAGTACACTTGAACATGACTGTCCTCCTTTAGTGTAAAATAACTTCAGACGTTGAGATAAATAATCAGCAAAAACTGTTACTTTTGTTCCTGCTATTTTCATGACTAAACAGTCTGTTACATAACAATAGTATCTCACATCAAGTGTAGCGTTGATAACTTCATCTAATACAGGTGCTGCTGTCAGGTCAATGTTATCAATCTGCTGACACTGAATGTTCAAATCCACCTTGTTGATCATCACATCCATCATTTCAAACTGTTCCTTCAGTTGAGCAAGGTCGTGTTTAAAGCTGATGTCAGCTACCTCTATTCTGTCCTTCCTCTGTGTCACTGTTACATCTGCTCCTGATCCAGACGACAGATGCATCTCAAACAGCTGCGCCTCATCCTCCAACTCCAGGGCCTGCTGGATGGACTGAGACTGCTGCTGGTACAGCTGTAGATCAATTTGTTTTGTCTTCATCATCGACCTCAACTGCTCCTTGTCTTGTTCTGTTTGATCCTTCACCTTCTTAATCAGCTGACCTTCCTTCTGTTTCAGTGCATCAATAGTTTCCTTTATAGTTTTCTTTATTTCTGATTCAAGCATGGTCCTATCAGCTATTATATCTTTTGTTTGTGAATATAACTCCTTGATCTGGACATCTATCAAATCTATTTTCTCAGCCAGATTTTGGTGATATGTTTGAAGTCTTGATTTGACTTCTTCCAACTGAGCCTTGATTGTGATGACCTCTTTACATGTTCTGTGAGCAACACTACAGCAAACTGTACACAGGGGTTTGTTGCAGTCCTTACAAAACAGCTTCATCGTCTCGTCATGTTCCTTACACCTTAGTGACCTTCTCTGTTTAGACTTTATGTCTGTAACTGGGTTAATTTCGTGTTTCCTCAAGGTTGGCATTTTATTATGGAGCTTTAGACAACCGTCACAAAACGAAGTTTCACAGTCTGAACACCAGTGTGCGGCTGGAGTTGTTTTCCCCTCCTCTTTGCACACTGAGCAACGATCAGGCCCTGGAATACATTAAAGTAAGCCTGATAGTAATGTCAATATATCAATTTAAAAAACAAAACATTATTGAAACAGAAAAAGTGTTGCAATTATTGCTGATTAACCTGTGCTAATCCGAAAATAAAGAACGCTTTTAATTTATAAAGTCATGACTAACTTTCACTTTAAGCAACTTTGCTTCACTTTTGAAATGAAGTAATATGTTTAAAGGATAGGTAATAATAAAGCTTATTTTTCTTAAGACTACCTTGTGGGATTGAGTCCATGAGTCCAGTTAGAAGCAGTCCTGGTTTCAGCTGCCCCGCCCACTGTTCCACAGGTCTGTCAGGGTGAGGTACTGGGGTCTCTTGTCTACACGTGGGACAGGGAATGGACTTGTTCCTCACAGCTTGTGCTTTAGTCTGTAGATATTTCCCCAGACAGTTCTCACAGAAGGAATGCTGACATGTAAGGGTTACTGGTCGCTGATACACTTCCATACACACACTACAAGTAAGGAAGTCGTCCTGAAGCTTGCCTGATGTCGCCATTCTGGAAAGTAGGTCTGCGAATATATATAAACGGTTATTGAAAAATGAAATATATCAGACTCAAGTGAGTTTTATGGTATCGTATACAAAGAATCATTTATTATGTAATATCTTCCCTTTTGAATTTAACCACAATGAAAAAGAAAGTTGATGCAAATAAGTATGGCGGGTGTCTTAAAATTTGTTTTCCGAACACTAATATTTGTCTTGTTAGAGAGAATTAAACCTGATTGAACAGGACTTGACAGCGTCTGAATTGAAACAACAACTGGGTATATACAGGGGACATTAAAACTCTGTGTGCTTACTGTTGTGTCTTTTCATCCCTTGAAACTTTTGTTTAAAGTCATACTCTCATTTTTGTAAGGCAACTTAACTGAACTAATCATTCTTCACGAACGAAATCTGATCACTAACATAAATAATTCCTGTCGCGTTTGCAAATATTTTCATTTTTTCGCCCGTTTTACAGTTTTGGGTGAAGCAGCTTATTGGTGTATGCCGTTTCAGACCAATGAGGTGCCGAATTAAGTGCAATCACATTTCGAGTACGAAACACCGGAAATCTAGTAATTGTAGCGCTGATACTTGTGACAGACGCATTCTTCATTGAGATAACCACCTCTTTGTTATTTCTGTATTTGAAAAAGCGTAAGCTATTTTCATTGGATATTCAGTTGGGAAATTGTATGTGTTCTTCGTCCCGGCCTTAGCGAAATGACGTAGTAAGGACTAACGCTTGCTAAAGACCCAATCTTAGGGTTAGGTCGGGTAGTTTGAACTTCATTAGTGAGGGCTAGAATGCCTGCAGCGTTCTGAAAATTGTTGCAAACGTCAGGGGAAATATTTCTGTGAGTGATGAACTGTTTGTCCGACATGCATCACAATTTGCCTTGCAACAATGAGACTATGACTTTAACAAGGAAATAAACATTCGTGGGCTTTCATATTTGCATGAAGCTATTTCTTTTTTCTTTGTTTTTTTAGGAAAAATAAAGGAATAAATCATATAAAGTACAGCATGAACATAAACTTAATATATATATTGTATCATATAATGAGTGATTTGTATATTACAAATTATATTTAACTTCACATTCACTATATATAGAGAATATATTTGGCAGCTTTTATTTTGAATTTCATTCAGTTTTTTGTTTTAGTTTTAAAGGGCAATTAATTGAAATTATTTTGTTGACATTTAACTCCTTGATGCGTTTAACCTTTCGAGTATTGTTTTATAATTTCAAATAATATTTGACCACAAGTATGGCGTCCTTACCATCATGCATAACCGTAGCTGGTGTGACTGTTCCTTGAATCAAAAAGCTGATCACCCTACTATACTCAAGATAACCCTACTGTACTCAAGATAACCCTACTGTACTCAAGATAACACTACTGTACTCAAGATAACCTTACTGTACTCAAGATAACCCTACTGTACTCAGGATAAGAAGAGAACGGCTTCATATGATACATGACTGCTTACAAACAGGGTGTTGAGGGTTGCTTTTATTAAATGTACAAATTGTTAACCACGTCTACCAAAAACCACTGATAAAGACCCTCAACCAACCAAGCAGGGTCACAGAGTTGTGCACGTGTTAAATTAAAGTTAAAAATCAAGGATATTTGAAATTCTTTAAAAACTTTCAGGGGTTCAAACTCCTTATATATTGTGTTTACAGCATATATGCAGTAAATTCATAATTACTTCCGACATACAGAGACGAACACGGCAGTAGAAGTCATGTACACTGCACCCATGTAGACCCTCAACAATCTGATATGTCAATGATACATTATCATTTGATTTTATATTTATCAATGATCTGAATAGGATAGCTGACCATCCGCCATAGTCATGCTAACAACACAGTAGAATTTTATATCAATATCATATAACCTAGTTCAGTTTAACCGAAAGTGAAAATAGAAACAGGCGACTACAGTGAAGTAATCATGTATTCAACTGATTATAAGGTGATAGTTGCACTTTATAAGTTTTTTGTTCAAATATCAGATATGCATACCGATAAGAACCAAATAAATAACCGTACCTCAAGATGTGTCTGAACTACGAGTTGTTCTCAGCACACACGGTGTACCTCTCCATTACTGTCACTTCCCTCTCGCCCGTCTCGGCTGTCAAGCTCGCCAATGGGATTGTCACGTGACTCTCTAAGTGAGGCCCTGAATGAGTATAAAGTATATTACATTCAAGACAAGTTCACAAATGTTTATATTTATCAAGTTGTTAAAATGAATAATAATCTATCCTCAATGTAAGATGACATGATACGACAAAAAGAGATTAAACGAGATCCGCTATTTAAACAGATTAATTAAATTGTTTTGCATTCTATTCTACAAAGTTCAATGTTAAGATTTTTGTCGAAATAAAGGTCGTGGTAATCATCAATCGTGGTACATTTATTTCAACCCCCATAACTCTTTTTAGGCAATTTGAGATCGATTTTGACGCGACGTGCCAACGATACACAGTAGCCAAATTTCAAATATCGTGATTTTGTCTATATGTTGCCATTTTGTGCACAGTCAGGCATTGGATTTTATATCAGCCAACTATGGCCGTCAACAGGTCAAGTGTAAGAATAAAAGGAATTTCATTGAATCGATGGAAAGCTTATGCTTAAAATAACAAGTTTTACATAGTGTAATAGTAAATGACAGACATTATATGTTTTCTAAAATATTTGACTATTTATCTATGACGTTTCTGACGTAAGCGTCAAGAAACAATAAAAATATCGTTGGAGAAATCTATAAAACTGTAAAGTAGACGACCGTTTGAAGTGAACGTGCAAATCGGCTTCATCCTTCGGAAGCACGTTGTTCAAACAGTCAATTAGGGGTTTGTCCTGTTTTTCGATCTCTTTTACTTGTAGTGATAAGGCCACTGAAGAGGCCAATCAATAAGGAACTTATTACTAGAACAAAATCAATTAACAGTCGTTTATGAAGTTAGCTAATATTAGTTTATAATTGCTCCTATCTTCACCCTATTAAAGGCTTATATTTCTCTTATAAATTTAAACAGCTACTAGTTGGAAAATCCCACTAGCGCTTATAACTTATTGATTGACCTTCCTACTGAGTAGCTCTTCACACGTTGCAAACTTTTCACGATTTATCAGAAGCCTTCTGCCGTGTTATAGCAACTGAATTTTTTAGTAAAGTTTCATAACTTGTTGAAAAGGTGTATTAATGTTTTCTGAAATGAGAGGAATTCATAAAATAGATGAAAGATAAATATTGTTTGACCATTCCATTATCACTTTTAGAGTTGTGTTTATTATAATTATTAAGTCGACGTGATTTTTTTATAATTTTATTTATTTTTCGATTCTTTTTCGATGCAAATGATATGCAAATATATAAAACATGAGATATACCTTATGAGTATGATGGTATTTTAGGTAATAATTCCTAGCGGCAATTTTTCTAAAAACACTTAAGATAACATTACAGAACAAGGCTAGTTTTCTTAATGTACCTATCCTTTTACTTTTATTAAGTAATGTCTTCATTTTATTTTTAAAAAATGGTCTTCTGTAGAAATAGGGCATGAGACATTTTAAACTGGCATTCATAAAATGATGACATAAGTATTGTAATTCATTGCTAATGTCATTACCAATACAGAGTTTACGAATTCGTATATGTTTTGGAATATTTTACCAACGACTTGTTTCGGTAGGGAGCATTCGGGATTGCTCTGAAACATTCTGACACCTATCAAACTTAAACACACAATCTCTGAAGCTGTCATTGATAGTTCACCAATTAGTATAACTGTATAAATATTTTAAGCTTGGTTCATAATTATTCAAACAACAACATGTTCTTCTAAAATCCTTTTAACTTTGATTTGAATAAGTAATTTTTCGTTATGGTTATTCGTGTGTTATAAGTAAGTTGTCTTATTCCTCGTGTTGAACTATGCCATGTATAGTTCTATGGACATCTTAATGAAAAATTTATCATTTACTGCTTTTGTTTTAAAACGTCCATAATTTAGGAGATAATTCCATCTCGGTTTTTACTTGTCATGCAGTTTTTACCCCTAAATTTAATATCAAACCGAGCTTACGAAATGCGCGACATAGAACCCCAAAATAAAAAACCGTATGGATTTATCTTCATTCAACCATGACTAATTCAAAAAATAACGAGGAACTAATTTGCCTTGCGCAACAGCAATGAGATTGGGTAGTACCAGTCTAGACCGGTTCCACTTGCTTTCGAAACTACGGTGCTGTTCCATTTTCAAAGAGCACACTTATATATAATTAATGGAAAAAAGTTCCAATATACACCAACTCATCTTTATGTAATTGGAGATAATATCAACATGAAAACAGATGTTCTATATAGTCGGAGTTGCGGTTACGTAAATGCATATCACCCCTACAGGACCGACAAGGACTGACCCAATCAAGGGACATTACGCTACAAGTAGTTCCTCACTACAAGTGAAGTGTTTGAAACTTTGAGAAAGCCAGACAAGCTTTAGGAATAAAAAGGCATTACCTACAACCCAAAAAAACCCAGACTGGATTTATTTCTTAAATTTCATCAAAATTATAGGTTTCTTAAATGTTAGTACAATTTTCAGAATTGAAATCCATGTTGCCGTTGCCTGCGAGACTATGAAAACACTAAGTTTATAGGGTGCAGTTTCTATACGTTCAATATGAACAACCTATCAAAAAGCAGTATTTTCATTCTAGTTTTCGTGTCATGGTAGAATTAATTCTTTCACAGACTGCACGTTATAGATGATTTATTAAAGTATGTAAAACCATCAATATCACAATTGATAAGAAAAGTTGTCAATTTAAGCACGTATATTAACTTATTTCATTTTTAACATACACAAATGAGAATAAATCACTCTCTTACCAAACACATATAACAACACTATTGCACTGAGTCACCCGCCTCGTGAAATAGACACGACCTGCATTGGCCGCACGCTTTTTACGTGCATCAGCTTCTAAAAAATTCTGTCCCTTACATTTATGAGTTGAATTTGATGCTTTGCTTAAGTTTTATCTACTGTTTTGTAACAAATTCGATATTACCTTAACATTTTATCCTTTTCAAAGTCGACAGTTAGTTCTCTTGTGAGAAATTTAAAGACTGGGGTTGTTCTCCATCACAGATAATACATATGCCTAAATATATCTCACAGCCGACTTAACAATTGTTGATGTCCTAGTTGAATAAAGGGTCTGAGGCTTAAATTTTTACTGAAGTTAAACCTTTTCCTCAAACGTTCTTACTCTGTTGCTTATGATATGTGAATACAAAATTTAAAGTGAGTTAAATTCCGACTCTTACCTTCACCAATGTGAAACTGATAACCGCCCCCTAGAAATCTTTACTCGTGATATCGATAGTCACGTGACCTCGTGTCACTAGTATACGTATATCTGTCTATCATATAGGTCAGCTTGTTCTATTATCACATGTTATCTTTGCAAGGTGTATGAATATAAGATACATTCATCGATTAGCAGGTGGTTAAATGTATTTATTGGGTAGCTTTTATAGTAATATCAATGCATAAATATAAAATAAATAAATTGGAATTAAGCCAAAACAACTTTAACGAAACACAAAATAACACAAGTTTGAGGAAAGGTGACATCTGATATTTAATTGTTTGAGTTATCATGTTTCCTAAAAGATGAGAAGAAACACAGAAAAGACAAGCATCACACTCTCAAAGCATTGTAGTTGTATCACTACACAGAAACAGGTTCCATAAGGCAGGTTCCATAAGTAAATTTTGTCACGTTTGTCATCCTGTTTTCCAATTTCAAACAAATTTGGAGGTTCAAATTCCGAAAACTATGGTATCAAACCAGGTATCAGGGTGCCGGGTGGATATAGACACGCACTGAACTCACACACTCACACGGGGTGGCATGTGCAGCGTTAGAATTAATCCTTTACATTATCAGATTATCCATCAGATCATTCGACCATCCGACAAGTCGTGCTCGTTATTGCTGAACTTTGCTAAAAGCAGTCAACTGAGCATTTCACAGGGCAGCGTGCCACCAGTTTATACCTGCATTATCCACATAAATTTGTAAATAGTTTAGCAAAAGATAAAACAAAATAGGGTTCTACTACAATATATCAATTACATATTCAATTAAGCATTCAAACGTTGGTGATAATTTGAAATATTTTTTTTATTATTCAACGTTTATTATGATGAAAATAAATTTAATTTTACAAAATAATACCCTGTATTAAAAGAAAATTAAAATGTATTTATGTTCCTGCAAGCATTCAAAAAGATGTATAATAGGATATAATATAATATATAATATTATAATATACAATAGAAAATCAGGATTAAATAGAAGAAAGTAATATTTTTACAAATTTTTGGTTTTCTCTATTTTCAAAATATCTTGTAGACCCTGTCCTGTAGTGTTATAACTGAAAGAAGGGTCTGCTCATTGCAAATAATATCTTGTAGGTTCCTGGCTACTATCACTTGTTCTCATCCTACCTTACTTTAGAAATTCTATCTGAAAATGTATATATGTATTAAACTCTTGATATACTCAATTAACATTAATAACTACTATTTTTCACAATCGCGCAGATGAATGGCTTCACTTCTCATTCTTATTTTATATATCCGAGTGTGCGTTGTGATTTATCTAGTTAACAAACCACCAAAATGTACCCTCGTAACATCCTTCACCTTGGTTGTGTTATAACTGTGTCGTAACAAAATACATATATCAACTGCAATAAATTAAAGGTATAGATAGAATATCCACACATTTGCAAATGATTTATGATAAGGCTGATCAACAATGCCTTGTATTACGTTCACACTCGGCGCGCAGATGAGTGACTTCACTTCTCATTCTTATTTTATTTAACCGAGTGTGCGCTCTCATTTATCAAGTTGACAAATCAACCAAAATGTTACCCTCGGTAGCATGTTTTATGTTTAGCATGTTTTGTTGTTTTATAACTGTGTCGTAATAAAATACATGTTTTAACTGGAATAGCCCCTTGAAGTTTGTTTTCCCAAAATTACCCTGATATAAAATTCCACACGAAACACGTTTTTGTATGTTTCAAAATATATGATAATTCCTGCTTTCAACATTTACATTACTTGGACTTGTGAGACAAGAAAGTCAGTTCCGCACAAAATGGTGCCGTTAATTTCTAAGAATGGCATGTTTGGAAATGTTTGCTGTAAAAATCGACTCGCCCGGATAATAAATTGAAATGACCTTGATACATAATCTTTAATTACATTGTATATTTTGTATCAGTACTTCCGATCATTATGTACACTGAACATGCGAGATTCAAGAGCTTGTGATTGATGTATGATTGATATGTTTTGAATAATCTCCATGTAGATGTATTTGATTTCATTCACAGTCTGCATTTACTTTCAATCTAGAAAATAGAGATTATTCCTTGCAACATCCATGTTTGTATGTCCTGCACTGCCAATCTGGCGATGGTGTTATGTAACTTTAAGTTTTTCACAAAATTGCACAAATATTTGCTGAAAATGGCAAATAACGGAATAAAGATACTCATCACATATTGACATTAAATATTCTTTCATCTAAGCTGAATTATTGACGTTATAATATTATCTACAACTAGTGAAAGTTCCCAATTACGTGCCAACCAAGACGCAAGTAAAACCTCAACCTGAACATATTAAGGGGACTAATTAAACAAACCGAAGTAAGAATCGAACGATTTGCTGTGTAGTTGAACTGTATTAGCGGTACTTGAGGTAAATTGAAAGAAGTGATATAAGGTATATTTGAAGGTATATAACTATACATTAAACAAACTCGGTTTTTTTTGGCAACAACAAATTGCCAATGAACTTAAGATATCTATGATTTTAGATACTTAAACAAGAAATCAAAGTCATTCAAGAAGAATACTTTTCCCTAAACGTTATATAGGATAGAAATGACGTTTTATTTATATGAAATCCTTCAAACTTAATTATATGAGTTGTGGTCCGAGCATTAAATAGGTAATTTCAGCAACAAAGGAATTGGATGCATGGGTTACCCGCTCCATTCTTGGTAAAGTGAGCCCCCACATTGAAACATGAACTCTTATAGTGGCATTCTAGAAGTTGTAGTAGTAGAAAAGTATACGATTTTATGGATATTCAACTTCTTTATTAACAAATTTGCGACGTGTCGGTATAGCTGCTTATACCGTTTTCAAGCATATGGACAAAAAGATGTATGGTTGTATATTTAGGTGTGTTTACAGCAACTACAAATGGTGATTAACAATGAGATAACAAAAACAATTACGATAGAGTATACATAACGAGACATGAGTCGAAAGACCTGTAGTCATGTTTCATCCCAAATTGGCATACCGTCCTATCGTTAGATGGGACGCGTTTACACTATTATATTATGCTATATATTGGCTACGCCCTAACTCTGCAAGATGTCTCTAATAGACCATACCTATGATACAAACCACAGAGCTTGCGATCTTTCGAAGAAAACATAAGGAATGCTTCTTTTATCCGTTTCAATGTGTTTCTTTATAGCAGCAAAAGTGTCAAAGACAAATTATATTTATAAACATCGTTGAGTGTTTATTAAAGGAATATAAAAATTCGACTCAAAATTTCAATGCACTTTCAATCTAGCCCCAGTAATATGACCCTTCTATATATTAATGCCCCATACAGATGTGTTAAACCTAAAAATACCTCATCTTATTTATCATTTGAAAAGGGATTATATTTCAAACGGAAGAGTTTTGTGATTTTTTTTATAAATGTCTTCTTTGACAAACACTTTGCAAAAAATCCAAAATGTCAAAATATGAACTAAGATTCATGTAATCAACTGCGTCATAGTAATAATACAGACATGATATGTTCTCTAAAATAAATCATACCTTATTTGACAATGGAACTAACACGCATCCGAATGTCAGTGTAAAGAAACATTACAAATATCTTTGTAGGAGAAATCTACAAAACTCTGAAGTCATCAAGCGATTCAAGAAAAGAATCATGAGGCACAGGTTGCACGTGCAAAGCGTGCTCATTTCACACGGAAAACACAAGGTGCACGTGCAAATCGGCTTCACTCTTCGGAAGCAGGTTGTTCAAACGGTTATTTAGTCAATTTCCGATCTGATTTTCTTAAAGTAGGTAGTTCGGAGTTCTAATGCGCATTTCGTACTGTCAGAGAAAACTTGATCTTGATGACGTCATCTATTGATATGCAATACTCTCCCACACGTGGATATCTGCTTCCCTGTGCGCTGTTTGAATATTCGCCGCATACATTTTAGATGAATATTTTAAATCATCTAAATAAATATCGAAAGTGTTGAAACCCTCCCATCCCGCATCTGTTGGTTCTAAAAACAGCGATCACACATTATTACGTGACACATTGGATTGACGGTCAGGGAAACTTTTGGGGAATATATTATAGAAAATGGTGTGTCACATAATCATGATATGTTCTAGTAACACCACCACAAACTAGCGACAGCATTAATAATGTTTCTAAATTTCTTTCAATAAATATAATGGGATAGGGACCAATAATTGTTCACAGAGCGCAGCAATGTAGTTGATCAATAAAAGTACGGGAGTCGTCGTAAAATATTTCATTTAAATTTGAGTTCATGTGTACTGGCCTTATCGTTATCACTTGTTCAATAGTTTTTAACAGTGCATTAAACATTTGTGGGGGTTTTCTTCTGTGATGTCTTTGTAATCTAAAGAGTAGTACAAGAGAGATATACTTAGTAAATAGATAGTAGCCTTGTTGATAATATCTTAATTAATTTGACGGTCTGCTGTATATATACATATACAAATACACATACCTCTATAAATATGCATGAAATAGTAAAACAAATTAGCTAAAAATACACATAATGTTCGCAAACAATTAGACCTTTAATTTGTCTAGATTTTTGCAGAAATAAGTTGAAAATGCATACAGACAGTTAGTATAGTTTTGTTTTTAGCTGCGTTACATCGATGTGCGTAGAGCAATTTTGTGATAGGGCATGGTTAACTCTATGACATATTTAAATGAAAAATTGATACCAGAAATTGACGCTTATTCTTGAGTTATTTGCATACAGATCATATTTGAAAAAGAAAGGAAAGCTCTTTCGTTTGCACTGCAAAGTGCTTGAAATATTTTGCAAAAGTTGATATTTTACGAATGCTTCGCGCTACAACTGTTTTGTGTTAAAACATTTTAACGACTGGTCCCTAAGATATTCAGGGGAGCTAAGCCACTTCGTGTCCGACACACATATTTGAATATGCAGAAAAGGGGTCAACCAGTAAATAGGTGGGGCTTAGCTGCTGTCGGGAGATCAAAACAACAACTAACAGTACACACCTTTCTGGGCAGAAAACGCTAAGCTTTCTTCTGTTGAGTTGGTTTTTGATCAGGATATAGTAAAATAATTAAGTTTCTATGAATTTGAGTTTTTGATCCGAACTGCCTAATTTCTTTATACAATCACATTTATAACATCTAACAGTATGACATCTGACACCTTTGCACTGATTGACCCGCCTGCTTTATCAACAGACACGGCTCTGCTCGTGTTGCACGCTTTTCACGATATATCTGTAGCCGTCTGCCTTGCAAATTACTCGACAGTGTTTAAACATGTGGGTCATTTTTGTGATGTCTTAAATAGGATACATTCAATAAATAAATATGATACCAAATTATGTCAGATATAAATATGAATATTTTTCTACATTTCACAAATCGGTGGCGGTCACTGTCCTCAACAAACCTAGTAGATGCTGTGAAATGCAGATTCTTTCACTGTAAGAGAAAACTTAATAATCCTTTACATTATGACGTAAGTGATACCTTTCTGGTCGTCAAGTGAAAGAAACATTACAAATATCTTAGTATGAGAAATCTACAAAACTGTAATGACAGTATTTATAAAAGAAGACCTAAAAAAGGTTAGATTTTATTTTCCCAAAAGTGTTGCTAAACTTTAAAATGCCCCTCCTCGCACAAAGCGTCTATTTCTCTTTTTACAAAACTATAACTGTCATTGGCGGAAAACCTTATTATCACTGTTAAAACTACATCTTATTACTTTGAAACCTCGGCACTGATTCTTCAAAAACGACAGCGGAGATGACTCTGCATGAACTGCACGCTTTTCACGTCCTACCCGGAAGTTGTTTATATTTGTTACATAACTGAAACTTCAACACAACCAACTTGTTTGTTTGAACGTCGAGGTATTCAGGTAAAACATGAACGCAATAAAATAAATACGCCATTCCTCTTTCTTTCTTATAGGTTTTCAATAAGCTAACATGAATTAATAAATTTACACGACCTGAACAATAGTTTTTGACATTAAGTAACTTTTCTCTAGATACCAGCTGCTGAGAATTTATAACCACTGCAAATTGACAACATACTTCATAGAATGAATAACTAATCTCAAGAGAGACAAACGTTTAAAGTTTTGGGTCTCTTGCAGTCAAAGTATCTACCTGTAATGCAAACTTATTTTAGGTAATATAATTTTGATATGATTGTGAAACAGATTGGTCTCCATGGTCACACCTGTGTAGCAATATTTAACATTATATGAAAGAGCTTCATGCAAACCTAACCCAATTTGTATTTTTGTGAACCTTTACATAACAACACAACACACAGTTCGTCTCCATCAAGACACAGACCAGTTGGATATTTTAAACCATCCTTTTCTGTCAGAATGTCTCTTATGAATTTCCCTGCACTACTGAGATGAATCACTTTGTGTGCGTCACAGTCAGCTACAAGAATGTCTCCTGTACTGGTGGATGTGATTCCATATGGACATCTCAGTTCTCTGTCTCCAGTAGGTGTGTATGTGAATGCAATGTCACCAGACCGTGTCAGACAGATGACAGACTTCAGACCCCAGTCTGACACCAGGATAGTGCCTTGTCTGGTTACATGTATGTAGTGAGGATTAATGAAGCTCTGTCCTATGGCAGGAAGTGTTGTGAAGGTCTTCAAGATGGTTCCCTTCATATCAATCAGATCCACAGAGGATGGACTATCAGAACCTGCCACCAGTGTTGACTTATCCA
This sequence comes from Phorcus lineatus, assembly GCA_921293015.1. Classification (NCBI taxonomy): domain Eukaryota; kingdom Metazoa; phylum Mollusca; class Gastropoda; order Trochida; family Trochidae; genus Phorcus; species Phorcus lineatus. Next base: position 18,093,315 of record OV121093.1, read on the forward strand.
GAGTAGACAGACCCCTGTACATCTTGCTTGTCTGTATTGTAGACAGGAGTTCCAGGTCAGGAGTCACAGCAACTGTGATGATACGTCTAGACTCAGGAGAGGACACAGCTACCTTACCTTCACTGATAACTGTTAAACACCAGGGATAATCAGACATATTGTGTACACTTGAAAGTGACTGTCCTCTTTTAGTGTAAAATGATTTCAGACTTTGGGAGACAAAATCAGCAAAAACTGTGACTTTTGTTCCTGCGATGTTCATGATTAAACCATCTCTAACATAGAAACAATCTGTGTCGATAACGTCATTTAATACAGGTGCTGCTGTCAGGTCTATGTTATCAATCTGCTTAATGTTCAAATCCACCTTGTTTATCATCACATCCATCATTTCAATCAGTTTCTTCAGTTGAGCAAGGTCGTGTTTAAAGCTGATGTCAGCTACATCTGTTCTGTCCTTCCTCTGTGTCCCTGTGACGTCAGCCCCTGTTCCAGACGACAGATACATCTCAAACAGCTGCGCCTCATCCTCCAGGGCCTGCTGGATGGACTGAGACTGCTGCTGGTACAGCTGTAGATCCATTTGTTTTGTCTTCATCATCGACCTCAACTGCTCCTTGTCTTTTTCTGTTTGATCATTCACCTTCTTAACAAGCTGATCTTCCTTCTGTTTCAGTGCATCAATAGCTTCCTTTATGGTGTTCCCTATATCTGATTCAAGAATGGACCTTTTATTCAAAAGGATTTTTGTCTGCATATCAATATTTTTAAGTTCGCCATTTGTGAAATGAATTTTTTTTTTATATCTTGATGACGTACTTGAAGTCTTGCTATGACCTCAGTCAACTTTTCCTTGATTGTAATGACCTCTTTACATGCTCTATGAGCAATACTGCAGCAGACAGTACACAGAGGTTTGTCACAGTCTTTACAGTAAAGCTTCATTTTCTCCTCATGTTCCTTGAAGATAAATTTCTTTTGTGGAGATTTTCTCTCTGTCACTGGTACAACTTCATGAGTCTTGGAGATGATTTCCATGACAGATAACTGAATATGACAAACACATAATTAGATCGAGTATTTAGGTTCATTTTGACTATTAAAAACTTGACTTGTTTAATTAATCGTATTATTGTAAAAGAAATCTGACACATAATTCATTCAATTTGGCATAGTGCTTTTAGTTACATGAAACTACTCTTTACTTATTTTTAAAAATGAAAGCATATCCAACAAATGTTGAGCTTTTTCTTGAATTGATGATCCTTTACAATATATTACAATATTACAATATCCTGGATAACCTTACGTTAAGACCTAATTCTTTTATTTTTACAATTCTCAATATTTTAAAGATTCTTAACAACTGTATAGCTTAGCTTCTAAATATAGTTTGCACAAAATATATTCATACATGTAAAATAATACATATAAATGATGAACTTTTTATACAATTTTCTTGATAAGCACACAAACACCCGTATACACCTTCAACTACCTGTTCCGTGACCAAACTCTCAACTATTGATTTCTAACTTTGTTACCGTAAATAACCTCTGCCAAGCTGCATTACTTTGGTACAAATGCAGGTATGTAGTTCAAAATGAATCTTTGGAATAATCTTCGTGCAGAGGTGTTTGATTTCATTCAATTCTGTGCATTTCATTTCAGGCTAGAAGATCCAGGTTATTCCTTACAACAAATTCCAATGCTGTATGTCCTGCACTGCTTATCTGGTGTTGATGTTATATGACTATCAGTTTTGCACAAATTGGTCAAACTAATTGCTGAAAACGGCAAATAACGGAAAAATAGTACTAACCACAGACTGTCATTGAATATGACCTCTTGTACATTGAATCATTGAACACAGTTTCAAACTTTTTTCTGAACATCTGATAAATCATCTTCAATTTATTAATGTTAAGGAACAGATTTTTTTTAATTACACAAATGAGGATAGTGAGTTATGAATCGATGAAAAGATAAATTTGGTCTGAAGATTAAGTCAAAAGAATGAGGTGAGGTGAGGTGATTTGGTGTTTAACGCCGCTTTCAAGATGATTTCACTTATATCGCGGCTGCTAGTTTTATTGCAGGGAGAAAGCCAGCAAAACCATTGTGGCTATGCATTGCGGTGAAACCTGCGAGCATCGGCTGGAACTAGCGAACCATGGGTGGTAGTGCGCTAAATTTCAGTGTAGCATTGCACCCAAACCTGACTGCGTGTAGAACAGTTCTCTACTGCAGACAAAGTTGCCGAGCCCCTGGCGGGATTCGAACCACGGACCTCCTGGTTCGAAGTCGAATGCGCTAACCACTTCGCTATCCCGCCCCCCAAAAGAATGAATAAGATACGAACTTTCTGCTAGTGTTTAAATGGGAGTCCAAACAGAAATGAGTATCAAAGGCACAACTAATGGTTATCCTACCAAGCTAAACCATTTTAACCATATGAATCATATTGTTAAAATATAGGGACTAATTCCAATGAATCATATTATTGGTATAATGTATATGTATGTTCCTTTCTTTCTAGCTGTCTACGTTTATTTCTCTTTGTCTGTCTAAAGTGAAGGCTCAAGTGCTCATATGACCTTTAATAGCCAATTTGAGAACGAAAATACTTCCTACGTGAGCATGTCTGTTATCATGTTTCATCTCTTGAATGTTTCAAGCCAAAAGAATTGATTGCAACACAATCGATGTTAACACTGTTTTATGGAAACCCTGAAGAACCCTGAGACGATTCCACAAATCCGGCTGTTGTTATTGTTAGTAACATTAGAGGATACGCAAACGGCATTTAGACGATCATTTAGTATATCTTTATAAAACGAGTTAAAGATTTTGTACAAAAAAACAGTACGGGATTGCACTTGATAGTGTTTGAAATTCTGTATTAACATAAACCTGCAGTTTCTACACAGGAAAGTTGTAAATCTTGATATAATTAATGTAATTGTAATGATCATACATTTGAACAATAATTTGCTAACGCTACCGTCAAAATATTCCATTAAGAACGAAACATGCATTTCTATGTTTATATGCTTTTAATGCATGGTTTAACTTCAGTCCATCTTAAACATCTCGATGAAAAGTTCTCACTTTGAAGACATGAGACTATTTTCTGATATTATTTCAAAATTTAGAATAAAAACTTATAATAAAGGAAATATGATATCAACTTCTATCATTTCGAAAATCCAGTTGATATAACGCAGCCGAAAACAAAGCACATGTAAGGAGGTTTTGCCACTCGTGAAAAAGATACGACCTGCACGGACTGCACGCTTTTCACGGGCATCAGCTTAAGGAAGTTGTTAATCAAGTTAAGTTCACTTTTCAAAACATTTTGTCCTGAACATTTATGTTTGTTACAATGACCTTAAAATATCTATTGTACAGTCAACTATTTATTTTTTTACGTTTTTGCTATTATTTTTTTTATCGAATTCAGAGAACCCGGAATTATCAACCTTTCTGAAGTGAACAGTGGGTCTGTTTTGTGAGCATATAAAGACTGGGGCTTTTCTTCGTCAATTCGAGCCTGTCTCCACCATTACCTGTACCTTACTGAAATAATAATGCTACTTTTGTGCTGAAAGAAGAAACTGAGCACTTCTGAATTTCTTATACTGAGTGATACATACATATCTGTAAATACGATGACAATAATCATTGATAAGTAAATCTACCACAGCGAACTTTAAGAGGATAATCAAAAAACAAATTATCCTACCTTGATTACTAGTTATCGTTGACCAGGAAATGTTTACATTATACACCGACATCGAAGACCCGCCTCGCTGGATTCTCAAGCTGGCGACTAGTCACGTGACTTTAAAGGTGAGGCTCGTGATGAGTGTGCAGGGTATATCCGCTCTGTAATGAAAATTTAAATCTCTTCATATAAAGGCTACAGTTTTATATCAATTCTTCTTTTGTTCAACGATCTTACGTAAAATTATAATGCTTGAGTATTTTTTGGCGTTATTTACTTTTTCTGATAAAAATGTTTATCTTTTTACGCCATATCATTAAAATGATTTCCTAATATTAATATTACCAACATTTCAAATACAATAATCTGTTTTATTTATTTGTAACTGTTATTTGTGATACTTGTCTTAATTTTGTTTAAGCTATTTTGTTTTATAGCATACTGATATTTGTATTTCATGGTCAATTAAGTTACAGAATACGGTTTAATATACATAACAGAAGAATTAATCAAAAGTGACTCTATGATGTATCTGTAATACAGAGTAAGCTTATTTGAAATTGCTTATATGTATTGAAATGGTTTCCTCACTGGTCAACTAAAAAGTTAAAAAATTGTGAGTTTATGACATTTTTCTTTTTGTTCTAAGAACCTCTCATTTGCCAATGTTGAGAGATGTTTGAATTTATTTAATGAAACAAAATAGCAGTCTAACATTTTCAATAAGGATATTAAACTATTTCAAAATATATTGATCCATTGTGGATTGTAGTTTTACCTTAAAATTCAAATGACTGTTAAAGAGATTGGATTGAGCTATTTAGGTTTTAAAGCTTCATCATCAGTGCAGATATCGCTTCACGTTTTTTTAAAGTTTCATTTTTAGGTTCCACCGGCAATGTCACCAGACCCGTGTTGTACTCCCTATCATGTTTGCATGTACATTTCAGCGTGCTTCACGCTCGGTACGGATCGCTCTGAAAGTTTCTGTCGCTTAATTTAGACGCTCATTGTCTGGTGGCGTTATTGATATTACACCCATACATTCATAGTATCACACTTATGTGTCTTGGTCCTTGTGTTAAACTACGCCATGGTATCATTAAAAGTTCTATAAACATCTTAAACAACTCGATATTATTCATCACTTTTGTTTAAAAGTTTCCTTTATTTGATTCGTTTCAGAGTGCATCTTATTACAATAGATGATTCATAAAAGTATGTAAAACCATAAAAATCATATTGTATTACTAAATAATAAGTTTCCAATGTAAGCAGGTATATTAATTTGTTTCATTATAAACATACAGACGATATAACACAAATGCTACTAAACCCCTTGTAACAGAAACATGAAACGACACTCTAGCACTGATTCACTCACATCGTGAAATAGACACGACCTGCACGCTTTTCACGTGCATCATTTCACACTGACAATATTTGATTTTTAAAGTTGTCTCTATTATTTTGTATCAAATTGGTCGTAATCATAATTTGTTTATCCTTTTTTAAAGTGAACAGTCGGTTTGTCTTCTAATTTATTAAAAGACTGGTGACACAGTCATGTATATGCTTAAATATATCAAGTGTTGATCTTCCGAGGTTAAGTAAGCGTCTTTAGCTGAAGTGAGTATGCATGTCCTTACATGATCTGCCATGGCCAATTTGATGGCCAAAATACATTTAATGCGCAAACAAGTCTATTGCTGCGTTTTGTCTCTCGAACTATGTCAAATAAAACAATAAAGATAATATGGTGGCCAATTTTACGTATAGAATTTTAAGCATTTTAAATGAACTTTATTACAGCAGGTTACGGTTTTTGTTACGATATATCCTTAATACATGTATATTTGATTTGAAAACAACAAAGAGAAATATGAAACAAGTTTTTACTGACCTTAAACCTTTTCCTTAAACATCCTAACTCTGTTGTTAATGATATTTTATTACAAAATTTAAATTAAACGTGATGTAAATTTCGAGTCTTACCTTCATCAATATGAAACTGCTATCCGCCCCCTAGATATATTTCACGTGATGTTGATAGTCAAGTGATCTCGTGTAACCAGTATACACATATCTGCCTATCATCTAGTTCAACTTATTCTTGTATAAATTGTTATCTATGTGGGTTGTATATCAAGATAGATTTATAGATGAGCAAGTTGATAATGTATCTAGTGGGCAGTTTTTAAAGAAATAACAACGGATCAAATTAAAATCAATAAATTGGAATTAAGCCAACAACCCTTTGTATTATTACAGAAATGTATAAAAGCAACAGTTTGAGGAAATTAGACATGGTATTTAAATGTTTGAGAAGTCGTTTTTCTTAAATGATGAGAAGAAACACAGAGAAAATAAATCAGCACACTTTCAAAGCATTGAAAATGGAAAATGGAGTTTGTAAACGTGCGCGTCGGGATGTGAATCGTTCGTAAATATAAAGAGGTGATTATTAGCGAAATAATCACTCCAAAATTGATTGTGGTAACCAATCAGAAAGCAGTATTTTCATTCTAGTTTTCGTGTCATGTTAGAATGCCGGTGTATAAGCCTCAGATGGCATTATCAGAAAATAACAGATCATCGTACAATCGTTCTAAAACATTGTCTCTTATTTGGCAGAATGCTGTGTAACAAAGGTGAGGCCTAACTGCTATCCGTAGTTCACGACAACAGACAACAAAGTGCAGTTAACTTTCGAAGTCATTTCTTTTTAACAATAAAATCAACATTTAAATATTAACTGACTAGTTACAGCAGATGCATCCTCTATGTCTCTAACAGCATTTGTTTGAAATAAATCATACCTTTGGAAGCCTACCCTACTTACCCCCCCCCCCTTTTTTTTTTATCCGGGGACAGATTTATTTATGTAGTTTGTAAACTCTAGAATCCGACAAACACTTTGCCAAATATTTTGAAAATGTCAAACTATGATTCGTGCATAATTATAACAACGGACTCGTGTATTTATACATAAATAGTTTTTAATTTGACGGTTTAACAAGCAATTTTCCGAATTTCTCTGTAAGGAGTTATAAGACATATTTTTAATGAGAAATCTACAATACTGTAAAGTCAATAACGAAGGACTGGCACTGTGAGGCATGCGTTGCACGTGCAAAGCGTGCTCATTTCACAGGGAAAATACATTCTGCACATTCAAATCGGTTTCACCCTTTGGAAGCAGGTTGTTTATAGGTTTGCCCTGTGTTTCGATCTCTTTTACGTATTGTGATAATGTCATTGAAGAGGTCAATGAATAAAAGGAAACTAAATATTAACACAAAATCAATGAACAGATTCATAAATGAATTTTACAAATATAAGTATAGCATTGCTCATACAATAATTTAACCTTTAAAAGGCTTCTCTTCAGTTAAACAGTACATGGCGGGAAAAAATGTCTAATACTATTTAAATTGCATCTTATTACTCTAACACCTTGGCACTTATTCACTAAACACGACAGGGGAGATGACTCTGCATGAACTGCACGCTTTTCACGTTCCCCCTAGAAGCTGCTCATCGTTCTTACACGTAACAGTCTCAAATGACTTTACCGGTTACTTCCCAAAACACCTACACAGGTAAAACACCCAAAGACAAGAACACCCACAGTCAAATTGCATGGTTGATTGAGTTTACCTACCGGGATAACGGAATGACCCATTAGGTTTAACGCCTAATGAGACTTGTTTGAAAACGAATAACAATAAACATATTAGTATGTACGGTACAAATAATGTTATAAAAAATGTTGAAAAATCAAAAGATCATGTCTATCCAATTGACTTTACTTAAATGTATAGGTAAAATTATGGGATTATGCTTTTTTCTAATCTATGTAATAAAAAAAATACAATGAAATTAAGTTTTAGAAATAAAAACATCGACGGTATACTCACTTTAATTTGTTTTAATTCTATTGTATTCATCTAAAACGAACAGCTCTATCTAAGTTACAATGTAAATCTGCATGATAGATAGAAAATGTAATATATGTAGAGACAAATGAATTGTCACACATTATTAACATGGCAGGTCTTCGGAAAGTACAATACCTAACGTCTCAGAAATAAACCACAGATATTTGTGGAAAGTTCCTTGTACAGACTCTTGTTGTTTTAAACTGTGCTTGTTTTACCGCTGTGGGTGACATGGGAAGATACCACTTTACCACTTTAACATTTGTATACACTGGACCCTGAGGATTATGACCTAGATTTCTAGAAACTCATAAAAAAATTTAAATCAAACAATATAAGTTTTCATTACAAGTAGGTCTGTAAGTATGTAATGTTTGGTTGTTATCATATACATTGTAAATCGTGCTGCACGTGCACGATGAAGCACACACGACAGACAATGTATAATTTAATACTTAAGCAGAAGTGTAATATTGTTTATACAACATAAGTGACCAAAAATGATATTTTCCTGAAGAAACAGCACAAGTGATGTACTAACAACACAACATCTCGCAGATAAGAGTTCATTTATTTGTTTCTGCCACTGCAATTAATTAGAACGTCAAAGGTTTTATTTTGACGAATTACATTCATGTCAATACCAACAGAGCATAACCTTTCCTTATTCTTTATTAAAAATCATGTAATGTTGTAGAACATCAGACAGATAGATTACAATTGTACATTGATTCCTACTATCGATCGGAAGCCTTCTGTCGTGCTATTGGAACTGAATATTCACGCACAGGTTAATAACTTGTTGAGAACTTCAATCATATCCTTTATTTTTTAAATGATATGAATTGAAAAATAAGATGAAAGATAAATATTATTTGACAATCATACTAGCGTTTTAAAAATTGCGTTTATTATAAGTCGGTTTTTGTTTAAGGTAGAAAGTAACATAGAACATAGTTTAAAAGTAAGATATAAATACAACATACATTCCATCGTAGAATATTTGATTGCATGACGTTCTATGAGTAATATTGTTTAATGCGTAATGTTTAACAGCAAATATAAAAAAAGCTCCGTTATTGACACAACATTTCTTAAAAAACATCTTTCTTACAAACACAAATCGATTCTCATAAATTATACGGGTTCATTTGTCCAAACAAATAAATGCTTAATGACTTGTTTTTCCATGGATGTTAACAATCTACTGCTTCATATAGGACTTGAATATAATCTTCGGCAATAACTTACCATATAACTTATCTAGTCATCCGATTAGTTTAAAGAAGAATGGTATGTTTTTAATCGGAAGATATCTGCATATCTGTGTGTCACCCGACATTACTTATAATAATTGATATAAACTTTAATATAAAGTCAATATAAGACTGCTTTCTTTATAAATATCATATCGAAAACGATTCAGAAGAAATAAAACCTGATCCCCAATGTTACACTTATCATCAACCGTCATTGTTTCCACATTGGTTGATCTAAAATATGAATAATACAAAATATCATCTTGCATAATAAATGAAGTAACAAGTTTTGATCCGATTCTGGTAAAATTATGGCATAGATTTATGATTTTGCCTTGATAAGATACAGCAACGTTTATGGATTGTTCACGTCTTTTACGCGAGACAAATACACTCATGTACATATCTCTTAATCTGCGAACAGCCAATTTGTATAAAAAACCTGACATTTTTTTAAGTTTTCTTATGTTCTTTGAAGGAAGGTCCGAATAAAGGATACTTGAAATTTGATGCGAGTTCTCAAGCCAGCAAAACAGATCACCATCAAAACTTAGATATCTAATTCCAGAGTGTTTTTTACATTGGTACCATATGTTGTTAAGTTCACTGGTATCTTTTGCAAGCTGTCCTATCTTAGCTGCTCGACACTCAACAAAAGAATAATAAATATAGTCTTTGTGCACCTTCAAATAACACGTCTGTTCTTTCTTTAAAAGTGTTACTTCGGCCTTCTGTTCAACAGTCTGTTTTTTAATGCCTCTGAAGGTCGACCAGAATAGCGTCTTCGTAGATCTGTCATATTCAATATCACACACGTTCCCTGTAATCTTGATTCCAATCTTCTCGGTTTTGTTTTTAGTGCCCTTAAGAACATCTTTCTTCGATTTTCGTTTAGCATTACTGACAGCCATGACGAGTTCAGTCTTCTTTGCGTCTTGAACATTGATCAGAAGTATTATTGAACATGTTGCATCACATGAAAGTCCACACCTTATCTTCAATCGCTGCTTCGAATCTTTTTTAAAAACTGTCATGTTCTTTATGGATGCCGCAAGTGTGGCCAACAGCAGACACGTCACAATTCTGCACATCTCCCTGTATCAAGTCCTCGTATAGCTCCTCGTATAGTTCCTCGTACACTGATCTGTGGTAAATTTATCGCAGAGTGTTATGGATTGCAGTGACATTTTTCAATATCTCTCGACTGGAAAGTTATCAATTATGTACAAATATTTCTAACATTATGAAAGCCTCTTTTATGTATTTTTCTACCTAAAGCTTGAAATCATCAATGTTGACAATATATCTTCATAAAATATATACATATCATAAACATATATTTCTTGAAAATGTGTTATGGAGAAAATGTTCAAAGTTTTGTTTCAAGGTGATATATCATTGCTTGAGATTAAATAAACTAAAATAACTTTGAAACCAAAATGTGTATTTTGTAAATGTTTTATTTCATCATCTTGATAATAAATGCTGCAGGCAGAAGGTGTCTAGATTTTCTTTAAATCTTGTTTGAACACATAAAAAGGTCATTTAGTAGAAGTCTGTTCATGGTAACCATTTCGTCTTCGAAGCCAAAATGCTGATTTAAAATGTTAAGACGTCTGAAAATCGACCGTTGGTTTCTTCTTTTATATGATTTGTTATTCTTGCTTGAAAGGTTGCTCCTTCACTAAACACGCAGAAACTGATATTTATGGTTTATTATCGATATAACTAAACCATCTCTGTCGATCAAAAATGTTTTGGCTTTTACTGGATATTTTGACGTTTTATAAATACGATATTTTACATAAAACCTGCAAAAATGTTGATGATCTATAAGAACCTTATTGATTATAAAATACCTTCGAAAAGAAGGAATTCGAACCTTATTAAATATTAAAATGGTGAGCAGTGTCGTACAGACAGGAGAATATAGCAAAGAGTTGCGGCCCCTTAGCTACACCTCGCACAAGTCCTAAAGCGCTAGCACAAATTTGATGTTGAAGCAAACTTAAAATCTAATAAAACAACGAAAAAGTTTGATTTACTTTTTTGATAAACAATTGACATTCTTTTAGTGAAAACGACTCCCGAAACCAGCGTGTTCTTTGGCTCTGTTAGTGCAATTTCACGATATTATTTCTCTTTCTGTAGTGGCGATAGTGTTCGATACACACTTCAGAGTACTTTCGTACCCAAAGTTCATGTTTTCACTGTCACGAATAACATCTTCCTGGTTGCATATTACATGCGTTAAACTCTGAATTACATGATGATTGATTAAAAATATTTACACAAAACCTTCCCCCTATCTTTGTCCCCAAAATTAATTGTACTTAAATTTAAAAACATACCACTGATAATCGATCTTATCAAGGTTTTATACTTCTTGTGAAAATTGTTTTATATGGTCGATCATGTACATTACATTCAGTAGCGATATACATACACATATAAGTAATAAAATGTGTAAATTTCAATTAGTATTTTACAGTTCATAAACGAGCTTTCAATTTCAAGATAGAATTACAAAAATGAACAAAGAGGTTACAGCGGGAATGAATCTTTTGAATTCTATGGTATATTGTAGCAGAACATTAAAGAACTCAAAAATAAACTATAAACTGTTATTATATGTAGTGTTTGTGGAACCAAAGAGGAAAGAAAATACGTGGACAAAACAAACCTTTTTACTTCGCAAATACCTGAAATAGTTGAGTCCTATGCAATATTTAATATGTTAATTCTATTTCAAAGCAAATGAAAAATAACGGTCATAGTTTAGAACAAATTAAAACTATGTAAAACAAGTAAAACATAAGGATACAATTTATTTCGTTCTGTTCCGGATGTTATGGTTTCCTTTGTTCTAACCGTAGCTGTATTGACCGATACACCTCTACTTTTCTAATACACCTAAACTCAGTCAGATGAAGAGATCTTAAACCTTGGCCAACAAAGTGACTTGTAAAATTTCGAACCATAAATTTTTGAGAATTACAAACAACGATGTAGGGAATCAAACCTGGGACCTTTATTTAACAGAGCAGCGACTCTGCCGACTGAGCTACTGAGGATTGATACAAATAGAGGTGCTGTGTTATGTATATGTTGTTATGTTGAGTATTGTTTATATTCTATTGATCTAGTTAGGTCAAGACCTATATACATAAAGAAGTATGGAAAGCATTGTTTCGTCAAATATAACTCGACTGGAGTATAAGTCATATATACCCAAACTTCTTTCGCTACGCTACGCCTCGGAGACCCAAGATTCAAACAGGAGGTGTATTGAGCGATACACCGAGGGAAGTGTGGGTATATCTAATACTTAAGCATTGCAATCTTCGTTACAATAATCAAACTTTCCTTGTAAAAAATGGCTAAAACTCAGCAGATACATGTATTTAGATTTGTTCACCAGAATAGTATTCTGGTACAACCTCAGAAGATTTATTTAAGACAGAAGTTAGCGCATGACTTGAACTGTCTGTGCAAAAGCTGAAATTTTGTGATTAAAAAAGCTAAATATGGAGTGTGAAGATAAAGATTTGACTAAAATGGCATTTAGAAATAGATGCAACAATAGAAACGCTGATGCATATAGATTTGTTAACATGCGCACGCTAGTTTTTAATAATTGATTGACAGACGCGTGTTTTCGTAAGCTTGACGTGAACAGCATTAATTTAAGGACAGATGAAACGAACAGCTAAAATATTTATTTAAAAAAATTACATTCTGTGTGAAAATGTTAACGAATGGAAATCATCCTGTTTGACATTGACACTGATCGTGACAAACAGCTATATATAGCATACTGTCCTGAATCCTTGTTCATTTCATTATATTGCACGTGCAACAGGTATTTCTCGTTAAAATCATGCAATTTCCATGCCTTCGATTTATTTGACATTCCTTAAATACAGATTAGATAGAAGATTGAATTGCGGTCACAGGTCCTGTTCAGTGCTCAATTGACCGCTCTCAGTGAAGTTCAGCAACATCGGTCTCGGCTCATTGGATGGGTGACCTGGTCATTGCTGTTCACCCAGGTGAGGTGATTTGGGGTTTAACACCGCTTTTAAGAGTATAAACATTGTGTCACTGCTGCTCGTATGGAGAAAGCCCTCAAATCTTTTGTGGTTATGCATTGCGGTGAAACCTGCGAGCATCGACTTGAACTTGCGATCCGTGGGTGGTCCTGCGCTAATATTTAGTGCTGCATTGCACCCAAACTTTACATTTTTCAAACATGTGAACGAAACGTTTCAATGATTCAATGATGTGTCTTTTATTGTTCTTTGATATACCTTTAAAATGAACATGTCATTTGGGAAGTTAATGATATTTAAATATTTAAATATTTTGTGAAAACGAAAATAAACGAAATACATGAATAAGGTACATATCTGCCGTATCTAGTTACGCTATTGTTTCTTTAAAATCTATCATGATAACCTTACTAAGAACGTCATACGAAATCGAATTGAAATTGAACGGTACAAAATCCAGGCACATTGCACTTATTTCACAAGTGTATTATTTTAAGACCTTTTGACCATTTCATAAGTGGGAGGGGAGTGCAAAGACCTCATATCAGGCATTCTGCCAAAGCTTACTTTCCTCGTGAAAACATTCTGATATTTCTATTTCTATGAATGGGAGCTAATAACACTCTTGTCGTCTACCCTAACTGCACGTGCATATCGTGCATATCGTGCATAGCGAGGATCATGTGTAGTTTTCATCAACATAGTTCTTTCTGCACGCATTCCTCGTGCAATGCAGTCTGAAGTAAATCAACACGCAGATGAGATGACAGTTTGCACTGACTAACCCGTCCCCTTTGTCGACAGAACTCGGCACGTGTTGCTCGCTTTTCACGTGCTATCTTGAAGCCCTCTATTCTGTTCAAGGAGCTGTTTGGGTACAAACGCGAAGCTCTCGTTCCCTGCGTAACTATAGAGTAAGGACACGACACAATGCTACAGATAACGATGAACCCCGGATCATAGGGGCTGAATTGTCACAAAATTATTTTTGAGCCTTAAATAAATGAGGTATGTTTTTTATCCCAATTAACCTTATCATATCAAAGTTAATAAAGAAAATAAAAAAATAGCCGGTCCTACCCTCTTTTCGCGTAATCTGTCAAATTAGCGTAATTATAATAAGTAAACAGTTTTTACAAAATGGGTCATATTTTATCCTACACAGAAACAGTTCATCTGTCTCCTGTTCAATCTTTCCACAAAACAGCATGTAGTTTGTTGACAAGTTGCTAGGTCATCTAACTTTGAAGTTACTAAGATATGAAATGAGTTTAACGTATTAAGATATGAAATAAAATGTGACTGGCATCGTAGCCACATCAAGTTCTCTTATATACTTATAGTATACTAATATATGTTATCCATGTGGTATGCCTCTATTTTCAAAATCATTCCTAATTCATAAATTTTATTTATCAATGTTTATTACTTGATCAAGTTTTCAGAAAACATGCAAAACAAAATATACAACATTGATAAAGAATTAACTGCAATCAGAAATACATAAATACAAGTTTACTCAAATATTTCTACAAGGCACTCTTTCTGCACTCAAACTGAATATGAAAGGACAAATGAGGACACAAACATAAATGCAATATGACTCAAAACGAAGGCACAAATCCGCGCTAAAATACTTGTTATAATTGTTGACAGTTAAAGGCAAATGAGGACACCATGAAACATATACCTCTGTATCAATGCAATAAAATACTTATTATTCTTTATTATTCACCTGCAATCTATAATGAAAAACAATAGAAAGTTAGTCATGTAGCAATATGAAAAGTCACGGCGGAGTTGATGGCAAAAAATTAGTTTATATTGAACTAATGCTGAAATGTTGAAATGCTCAACGACTGTAGGTAGGTGTGCAGCTTTGAAGATGTTTTAGTTCATTGACATATATTAATATTAACATGTATTAATGTAAATTTTATTTGTTAGATATCTGTTCCTTCACCGCGTGTTTATATACCATCAAAAAATTGATGTTACATAACCCAAGTGGCGGCTGTTTATAGTCTGTATGCAAATAATCAATATTGCCGTTATCATAGTTCAACGTACATGTAGCACTAATACCGTCGCGTCTTTAAAGTGACACGGAGTATGTTTCATATTCCTTTTTTTGGCTTAAATATGAGCCAAAATATCTTCTGTCTTAAGTTCAATTCAACCATTGTCACTATACGTTCTTCTTTGTCTCTTTAAATGCCAAAATTAGGATATTTTATCGTTTTTAAATTATAGCGGAAACCACCATATAGATTTTACTTATTCCATATAGATTATAATTTAAATGAATATTTGTTTATTGATCTTCTATACACTATCAATATATATTTCCCTCGTAGCTACTTTGAATCATTGGCATGCGGTCAAAAATAACAACTTAAATCGGTTTATTGTCTCCATTCTGAACTGATCAGCAATATGATAGTGGTTTTCAGAGACAACCACTACTTCTCTATAAAATTACACTTGTTATGAAGTTTAACATATTTGACTCCAGCCTCATACTCTGTGGCCCTTTAAGAATTAACTTTATAACCTTTATAGGTACAATAACATATTTACAAACTGCATGTTATGGTGGATTACGGTAGATTACCTTAGTGTAGATTATTAGTGATGTTTAGAAAAATGCATTATCTGTGATTTTCTTTATCTACGAAATGACGATCCTCTTTGCAAATGTTTTAAAGGCCCTCCTGCCCGGATATCATATGGGCATACAAAACCCGGCATGTTCTATATAAGACTTAATTATAAAAAGATAAAACAACTGTGAGTTATATAATGGGGATAAATCAAGGATACAGTTTTTATGTCGGGTATTTGTCACGAGGAATGTTGTTGTTGGGGATTCATCGGGAATGTAAGAGCTTTTTTGCACTGATGCACCGACATTAAGCAATGTTTACAAAACACATTGTTAGGTATTTAAATTTGTACCTAATAGATATTCTATTAAGAGTAAACTAGCAGATCTCAGGTCCTGAGAACCTTGTTTGTAGCCGCCGTGATATGTGATAGACATATGTGATAGATTGCAATTATTAAATTTGTTAAGCTGTTTAAAAAATACGCTTGAACTTTAAATGGTTTGAGATGTTACGTTCAATTGTATGACGTTATCTTCCATTCAAATATAACAATTCATGTATAGAAAATTGCATGTGTTGCTCAATTGTTGTGTATACTCGAGGTAAAGTTACAACTAGGTTTTGTATGCAGTAGGCAGTCTTCGGTGTTTATCAAGGTAAGGTCAACTTGACATTAGCCCGCTGCGATCAGTGTCTACCTACTTTTGAAATAGATGATTTAGAGTATTTATGTGGACTCAACTTCGCTCCCTATCATCATTGACAATTAATGAGACTTCTACATGTATGCACATGTAAAGTTTATTTGATTCCGCAGTGTGGTTCATCAAATGTAGAGACAATCAGAATATCAGAGCTCACGTCAACGCATATGATAACATAATGCAGATGGAAGCGTAACTCGGACATCAAGTGACCCGAGTCCCCAAAGGCGGGTGCATGGCAGTGTTTGTGATGACACGAATGTCGTGATAACACTACCATTATCACGTTAAGTTCTACAACGCAATGCATTATATTTCCACTTCACATATGCACATGTGCTCAACTTCTACACGTGTATTAAATTCATGGGAAAATCGTTTTTGTCCCACACACATCAATAAACGGATCAATTTTGTTTCACTTAATATCTTGTTGTTATAATCAAAAATGATTTGTAAATAACAATCGAGTGTGCGGAACGTCCATGTGTATCTTAAGCTCTTTCAGTATCAGTGAACTGCATTTTGAACTCACAGCAGTGCATGTGATTGCGAGTCAAACAACGTAGTTATCCACGTGCTTTAGCTGTAAACCCAACAATTAAGACGATATATGCGTGTAATTATGCTAAACTGTTCAAAGTATTCTATGATGGAACTGGTTTGAGGACACTTGACACTGGTTTTAACATCTACGGAGTAACTCTGGACATCACCAAGGGTCTCCTGTACTACGACAATGAAAAGAAGCTGATGAAAATGTCCTTGTCATCAGAGAGCACTAGTGAAGTGACACTTTTATATTTGGAATCTGGTTTTCTACCAAAATAAAGTGTATTACTCGAGCAGGAGTAAACCCCCCGGTGTACTGGGAGTAGTGGATGTAGAACATAACGGTGTGCCTAGAACACTTCAGACACTGAATGTGTCCGGCATTGACACCTATTCTATTTTTTTTATTCCATAAGTATAGACAAAATAGTTTCAAAACTAAAAAATATTTCAAGTTTTTTTATTATGTTCTTACCTTTATTAAAATTTTTGCAATATGTGATCACTTAAATTACTATATACACAGCAAGTTCACAGCTCAGGCTGTGCCTTTCTTTGTGTCTTTGTTTTCATCCTGTCAATCTCTTTCTCCCTGATCTGTCCCCTCTCTTTTGGATGCCTGTCAGAAACGTATTTAATAACTGAAATATTGTTCAAAACACGTTAAACCCCCAACTCACTCACTCACATTACAGGTCCAATAGTTGTTTTCCTTTTCGGTTTTTCATTTTGCTCGGCTGTTAGGTTGTTACATTTCCCTCAAGGGAGTTAAATTCACCCTCTAACCTATTTAAATAGTCGCTATTATCCCAAGGTTATTGAGGCAGTCCGATGATCCTTGGGTAGTTTAGCCAGCCACTTTAGTGCTACCCCGTTACGTTGGATGGGAGTCGAGAGGTTGTAATCTCCAAAGGAGGCTATGAAAGTTCAATACTCTCCAAGAAGTTGAGTCCGCCCTATACTTCCCAAGGAATTGAGTCAGCCAAGTCATTCGTAGGAGGTATATGGTCGTCTCAGGAAATGTTAGGCCTACTTGCAAAAAAAGGGTTGTATCAACTCCAGGGACTTACAGACTTCTTTGCGAGAATAGGGCCGACCAAACTCCCTGATAACAGAGAAAATACTGAACTCCCCGAGGACCACAGGGCCGATTCAACTCTCAAGGACCACAAGGCCGACTCAACTCCTCGAGTATCTTAGGCCCGACTCAACTCCCGAGAATGACTGGGTGGACTAAACTTCCCGAGCATCACGGGATCAAAGCAACTCCCCAAGGCTCATAGGATCCCTTCATGTCCAACTCAACTTAAAAACATCACAGGCCGACTCATCTCCGCCAGAACCAAAGGGGCGGCTCAATTCCTCCTGGATCATGGAGCTAAAGCAATTGATCTTGGAACTTTAAATGTGAGTGAATTACATAATTCTCGGCGATCTCCCAGGGTTTGACTCGTCCCTATACTCCGCGAGTAACCTTGTAAGGCTTTGGGATTGAGATTGGTCTCTGCTTTCTATCTTACAGGTATACATACGTGTCTTTGATACTTGGTACTTTTCCATAAAATCCTGTAAATGATATAAATGTTTAAAATGATTTGTTTACAATAAATCAGTGCTCGACCTTGACTACTTCGTACGGCAACGAGTGTGGACATATAATGATTATGTATATGTAGTGTTTTATCATGATTACCTGTATTAGACAAAGGAGTAAAATTTCCTGAAGCAATAGCCTGAATCAATGTAAGTTATAAGTATTATAAACAGAGTAATAACACGTAGACAATGAACTTACTCTTATATGAACTGATATTTATGTCCGTTGGCTGATGACCAATTCTTATGCCTGCTGTTAACTTATGAAACGTATTTTACTGTTGCTTTACAATGTTATTTCCTTAAGTAATAACATATACATGTGTCTTTTAAGAAATCACTATAATTGGTTGATGTTGTTTATGAGTGTACATAAGGACAAAGTTACAAGTATACAATGTACAGCAGATTATCAGCTGACAATGATTGCGGTCAGGTAGCAAGTTCTATTTGACATGGCTCCCTTCCATTGGTATCTATGCTATCATGGATAATTTAACATAACTTTATGTGAGGTATGCGGGAGAGATAATGCAATGGTAAGTGCGGGATAGCCAAGTGGTTAGTGCTTATGGTGTTGGATGGGTCCGCCGTACGAATCTCCTAAGGGGCTCTGCCTCTTACTTTACAGTAGAGAACAGTTGGGGTCTTTCCCTGCAATAATACCACTGGAGGTGAACAAATTGAAACAGTCTTCTTTAAGAGTTAGTTACAAATAACCTCAACTAGATGTCGCGTCCTTATCAACGTGCAATTGTTTTTTGACCAAATTGATAAAACTAGTAATCATCATTTGTTGAAGTTATACCTGATTGGAGATACATTACCAGTTTAAGATTTTACAATAACCGTTCGAGACAACAGAAGTAAAATTCAATCATAAAAAAGTTACTGCTTGTTCTGAATTTCAATATCAATTAAGCTCTTTCTAATAGAATTCAGACCACGATGAAACTGTTGAAAAGTCTTATATGAGAAGATCAGATGTACTTGGTGTATTTGATAGTTTTTAATTTTGCATTACGAAGGAAAAGGTTTTAAAATATGTTCTAACATTTAAACCCCTTCAATGGTCCAAAGATGCTGTAAGAAATTTCATTTTCCAATATACTTATACTACTTGATTGTTAAAGAATTAGGTCAGCATGCTGACTGTGATGTTACCTGTTGCTTAATCCACTTCCCTTGTGTAAGCTCACGGCCGTCATGGTTCAGTGCACCCTTGTATAAACAATGTCATATCTTGGCCTGTAAAATTGTTAAATAATGGGAACTCACTCACTCATCGATATAAAGGTCAACATAATACATAAAAACTTAATGACAATGAAAGATAATTTCTTATGAACACACCAATCCATAAAGCTTGTGAGTTAAGAAAACTCATCATTTTGACTGAGCGTGAAGCCAACATTTCAGAACTCATCTACACATTTATTCAGCTCTTACACGAAAGTTTAAAAAACAATTTATAAGAGCAATTTCACTGAGTTTGATGCAGCAAAGGGGTACTTACTTTGGTATCCTCTACTGTAGAACTGCCTTTGAACTTATTACTCAGCTGTGAAATTATCCACAGTCATTTATGTTGATGGCGGCCATATTTGTCTCCTTCATTAGTAACTGTACTACGTCCGGCCAGGCCAGGTGATACGCGCAACTATTGCATCTTGTTGGTTTCCATTCCGGAAATGTATAAAAACCTCAATGCCAAATTCCAGTAGGAAACCAAGTTACTCAGTTTCAGTGGATGGATACAAAATGGATGCCAGGCTATTCAAACATTAATGCTCTTGATAAAACCAAATAATTTGTCAATCTATTCAATTTGTTCAAAACAAGATTGGAAACCAACATAGAACTTCACATAATGGTTTAACGTTAGTTTTCATTCAATGAAATCATCATTTTCACTTTACAGAAATGGAAACCAACTGGATACTTATGACCACAGTTTCATGCTGGTTTCCACATATGGATATATACAAATCAAAGAATCCAAAACGGATTGTAGCTGGAAACCAAGTTACTTAGTTTCAGTGAATCGATACCAACTGGATACCCCAATTACTCACTTTCCTGGTGGCTTCCAGGATTCAGGACACCAAGTCATTTCAAATAGGTTTGGTGAATAAATATTATATCTACAAAATCATTTACTCAGACATGTTAGCGACGTTATCTGGAAATTTGACATCGGGTCTCAGTGACATCATACCATAAATAAAGGTCACATCAGGTCATCCTCCACAAGTTTAATACAGGTTGCCGACACCATCAAGAGTGTAGAACAGCTCTTCTCCTTGTGCACCTTTAACATCCAAATACTACCTCGTGACCTCAAATTGGCAACTGCACTGACTCACACTCACTCAGGCACCTTTATAGTCGCTCCGCATGATTTTTACACGAAACATGCTCATCACCGGGCCAGGTTAGGTTCTACTTTAGAATACCTTAAATGAATCAACCTGACAGTAGGTTAATACCATAAAGCGGTATCTGAGTTTGCTTTGTTCCTAAGAGTCAAGAACAAGATTCATAATGGTACCATAAATTGTGATGGAGATTGGTACAAGGGTTGTTTGTTTCATACATAAGGTCACACTTGAAACAGTCAACGTCTGTGGCCCACCTGCTATGATTTTCTTTTAAAGGGCGACCCTTCCTTTTGGGAGAAGATAGTATACTTCTTCTTAATTTTAGTTCAATGATTTCTCCCTCTCATGTCATCGTAACCTTGCAGGTTTTTGATACTTTTTGAGTCCCTTCCGGACAGACAGACAGACATTGGTTTACTTACATCTTACTTCTGTATGAACGTAAAATATATTTAGATTTGTACATTGAATCTGTATGTAGATAATGTACAGAACCATTCACAACAGTATTATGATAGGCCGGATATTAAAACATAGCTAAACCATATAGCAAGTCCGATAACGATGTAAAGTTGAAAGCAGATTTTGGATGTTAAATAATCTATCAAGGTAAACAATCCCACTTTTTCAAGATCCGATTTTTCTAAAAAGGTTGGTCTTAAGTAAAACACTGGTTATGAAGTAACTATCTAATGTCATCATAAAATACACAGAGATACAAAATCTAAGAACAAAGTTTTAATACATCATCATCACAGTTAAAACATGTTCTAGTTTCTAGTAGAATTATTTTATAATGCTCAGTTACTTCTCTGATGGGAGCAAAGTCACATCAAAACTAAGACATTACCGACCAATAGTGTCTGGGCAAGCGATTGACAATATTTCCTTCCGAGTAAAAGTGGCATTACAGATGCTTGTCAAATCTAAGTTTGTTCAAGCCCGTTCTCCCTTCCTCCCTAATTAACAATGAATGCAATGATGTTGCAAACTCATTTATTACCTTGTCCTCAATATATTTACATAGAACAGGTTTTTGAATCTTAACATTTAATGTTAATGGGTAGTAATTTATTGAGGTCAACTTCTTACTTAGTTTACAAATCCATTTCTTAACCCCAACCTAATCTAACATCAGAAACGAAACAGCTTTATTGCTTAAAGAATAGGTGAATCCATCCCACATCTCCATTAATTGCAACGTCAGTGGCATACTTTCCAAGTCCCATAAATAAACTGATGGCTCTGCGTTATACTGATTTACCAATGATTTATCGTAAGACCCTAGACAATTCTCCATAGCTCAAAATAGACTAACCCATGGTGTCATACAACTTGGAATAATTATAATGCATATCACCGATACTTTTAGATTTAGATATTCAAAGGCCAAAACCCCTGCTAGCTGGTTTGGTGACCATCCAGGCAATAGCATTAACATTAAGAAGCTGTTAGGTGTTAGTAATAAGGTTAAAGTGTCAATAAATTCTAAAACATCAGTTCTGAACAATATCTAAAACATCGCTCCCGATAGTATACACATGCTGCGTCCATAGACAGATTTCTAGAAATTTACTATTTTTTTTATTAAGTTTATTTCTCATTATGAGAGGAACACTAATAATGCATTACACCAAAGAGCAAGTTGATATCAGCTTCACATACGGCATGTCATTTGCATTGGTTGAAGCTTCAATGTAGAAGTTATTTAGGTTCTGATTATTCAACTTGTGTAACATCGATGAAACCAAATAAGTGACAGGAGGCGTCCTTGCTTAAGTCCAAGATTCACTGCAAACAAGTTTTAATGTAAACTATTCATGTGTACAAAACACTGAACATCTTTGTGTAGGCATTGCAGAGCAGTTAACGCCACCTGTCGAAACCCTCCTCCAAAAAATGTTTAGCCTTTCTAAGTCTGAATTTATCTGTTTCTAGAATTGATGAAAGGGCCCGCACATTGTCGATAGTTGATCTCTTTTTCCTAAAGCCATTCTTGGAGTCATGTAACACATTGTCGCTTTTGGACCACGCTCCTAATCTCCTGTTCAGAACACTACAATACAGCTGATAAATCTAATGAAATTCTTCAAGGGCATTTGGAAGTTAGTGTAAAAATACTAGATGTTATCCATCTCTAGAATCTCTAGTATGATAAATATAGGTTGTAAAAGTTATGCCTCATATGCAAGGGGGTATATTTGGGTCCATCGTAGAGGATTAAGGAACTGGGGTTATTATCCCTCTGGACCTAGAAATGGGATATTTTCTGTCGCTTATTTGCCTGCATTACGTTAATGTCTCTGTCAATTGAAATACTATGCAAACTCGTGTTGGTGTCACTGTTGATCTCTTCGTCACTTCGTATGTCTTTGTTACTGTATGTTTTACATTTCCATTGTTTATGTCTTGTTTATTAGTTACCTTGACCGTTTTTGACGTAGATTATAGAGACACATTTGTCTCAAAATAGTCCAACAGATGAAATAAATGATCTATCACTAATAACAATTTCATTTCAATCGATCTAAAAGAAGAGTAGTAGGCAAGTACCTCTAAATACATCATACATGTCGTAAGGTGGTATGAATATCTCACAAGTTAAATTTGAAGAAACATTTTTATTCATCCTTCATAAACTCTTTCTACTATTAGTTGAGTTTAACATTTCAGTAGGACTTTAAGATAGTTAAAAAACTAACATAACACATTCCTGATCGAAATCGATATATTAACACTATAATAAGACTTCATAAAATTACTACTTTGTTTGACTATATAATGTTTCATAATGTATTTCAGTTGTAACATATTTGTTGGCTATTTTCGAAATGTAAATTGTAATCCTAAAACGAACAGGAAAATGTTAATCATGTTTTATGTTTCTGCAAAAGTTACCGATGTAAAACTGAACTAAACTAACACATTTCGTGATTTAATTTTAGCCCTTTTAAAAACATATACTTATAGCAGATAAAATTCATATGAACACAACATTTCAGGAGTAAAAGAATTCCTCTTATCAAATACAAGTTGCAAATCATTACGCAGCTAAGCGTGGTTTAGCATGATAAAGACAAACTTTAAATGTCAAAAGTTTACCTTTGTATTCGAAAATGCATGAAAGCTAACTGAACAGATTATAACACTACTGCTGTTTCTAACGTTTATAGTTAAAAGCCTCTATGGTTTATTACACTTTGAGAAAAAATCATATGTTCTCAATATTCTATAGAGAAGTAAAATCCTGCCATTGGACAATAATGCTTTATCAGCCGATTTGTTGCTATGTTGGATTCTCCATCCAGTGTTTCCTGAGAGGGAAATGTGACTTTAGAACCTGGATCATTGAAATATATGGAGATTTAGTCCACGTCAACACTTAACAGTTTAGAGAAGGGAACACAGAGCACATGGAGTTGAAAATTTTATAACATGAACAGACATGTACGATACATGGACATTTATTTGCAGCATACAAAGAGGCTTTTTTAGTATATTAAAAGGGGATTAAAACAGTTATCGAAAAACATACTTAGTTCTAAACTATAGAGGAAAAATTAAAGGATAATGATATTGAACAAACTCGATCAATGGGTTAAAATTAGGTAAAAAATTATCAATATAATTATGCTTTGGTGGTTAAGGAAACAATCTTTTAATAACCAAATGCTGTCCAAAATAATCTGTTAATGGCAACATCAAGCAAAAATGTTGTCTGTTCGTTTCAACGAGGCACTGATAATGGGTTAGACCAGATTTTAATGAGATTTACTAGACATAATGTAACGTCAAGTATTTCCAGTTCAGATGACGAAATCATTTGGTCAGTTGAATGTCACGGTGAACAGAAGGCTGATAATATTTGCAATTGACAAATATTCCATTGGTATGAATGTCATAACAATTCATATAACGCAAATGAATTGTCAACAAAAAGTCCTTCTTGTGTTCCTATGAATAAAAATCTTATATATAAATGCATATATAGTTTGATATGAAAATAATATTCATTGCTGAGGATTATCACAGATCATAGTGACAATAGAATGACGTCACACTTATGGTCAAAGTTCAAGTCAGAAATCATATTCAATACAAAAGGTATTTGAGTTTATAAAAGGACATTTATACCATTTTACTGTACCATTATATTTACTATTAGTTAAGAGTCTTAATAGTCATTTTACCCTTATCTGGTCTAGCTTAAATGGGATATATGCCTGAGTGATAAAAGTTATATAATTCAACATATGGGGATAACAATATGTTTAAGAAAAACAAATACCTCAACAATGACAAAAAGTAATCAAATTCGAAGAATTCATTATCAAATGAACCTACACATTGTATTGTATATTATAAAAACATTCTACATCAGTATAGATAAACATTTACTCTTTAGAATTTTATGGAAGAAATGGAGTGAATCAACTTAATTTTAGAATATGTTTTGTTTTAAGATTATACACTGATAATATTGAAGTCGTGTATTGTATCATTTGGTTTTATAATATCCTTATCGAACTTATTAGATTGTAAACGTTACCTTTAATTCATTTTATCATGAAATTTATTCTTAAGGAGACCATAGTTCAACTGTCGAATTTGAAAGCTGTTTTTGAATAAAGCTGTTTTTGACCTATGACCCTCTGCGGATGGGAGATTGAACGGCATGAGAGCCATGCTCAGTCTTCTCTTGTTGTTTGAGGAGCAATATTCTAATACACGTTTTGTTCTTTATCATTGTTTTAATGTTCGACCGCCACTTGACTCTAATCCTTATCGTGGTGTGGTGGTTGTTTTATTGTTGGTAACGTTTCCATTTATCTTTGACATGTATTTTTCAAATTCACAAGGCCAATGTAATCGGCAAAAACGTAAAGGAGCATAGAGTTTGACGTTGGAGTCAAATATGTGTGACAGGGACATACTATGTATGTCTGTGTAATATAGTTTTAGTTAGGTTTTAATGTTGTCAATGCATTTTAAAAGAAATCTTTCTTTCAGCAATCTAACAGGCGCTGAAAGAGGTTCTTAAATCCTTAGTTATCATATCTTTATTTAACCATATTACAGTGGTTGAACGGATAAAACTATTAATTCCGTGTGCTAATGTTGTTACTTTATTTCAGCTTTATAATTCGAGTTGAAGCATCAATGTAATAAAGCAGTTTTGTAGTTTCAATCATTAAATCAATAGTGTTCACTCAACGGTGACAACACCCGTCACGATTGGACCATTTCAAATCTGCACGCTTTTTGTATGCATGAGCACTTCGCACCCTGACACGTCACATCGATACACAGCACGACGGACGAACAATCAGGTAGAAATTCCACATGTAAGAGGTGAGGTGAGGTGAGTTGGTGTTTAACGCCGCTTTCAAGATTATTTCACTTATATCGCGGCTGCTAGTATTATTGCAGGGAGAAAGCCCGCAACACCATGGTGGCTATGCATTGCGGTGAAACCTGCGAGCATCGGCTGGAACTAGCGAACCATGGGTGGTACTGCGCTGAATTTCAGTGCAGCATTGCACCCAAACCTGACAGCGTGTAGAACAGTTCTCTACTGCAGACAAAGTTGCCGAGCCCCTGGCGGGATTCTCCACATGTAAGACATCGACTCAATTCTAATTCAGGTTAGTAAATAAGTTATCTTAATTAATCATTCTTTAAATCTTATATATCTAATACAATAATATAATGTTAAATGTAGATCATATACTTAATAAGTTAGTTACTACCGTCAGGATAATTAGCGTGTGTTGTAGTCGGCACATGGATAAATGCAAAGTTAATATTTTCAATATGTATTAAAAATTGGCTTTTAATCAGCATGACACCATTATGGCATTTAATCATGGCACCATTATGGGACTAACAGAACTCTTACAGGTTACAATGATGAATAAAATATTTTTAATCAGTATCGGACCGAGGCAAACAGTATTATAAAACATAAAACGAAACAACGAAATGACAATGTATAATACATGTACACCATGTAGTGTTATTTTGATATCATACTGATATCTTCGATTTCATATTCGTGATATGAGTTACTTTTGATTATTTTGATACTTTAAATGTAAATGTAAATGTAAATGTAAATGAGACAGTATGTATGTATGTATGTATGAATGTATGAATGTAGGTCGGATGTACGTATACGTAAATATGTAGCTCTATCTGCTGCCAAACAACAAAGTTTGGTTTAGCCGGCAAGCAGTTGGACATAACACTCAGAAGAAGGTCATCCCGGACATGGCCAAGGACGCAGGAATGACTGGACATTGCACCAAACATTCTTTACGTGCTACAGCAGCCACAACACTCTTCAGAGCTGGTGTAGATGAACAGTTAATCATGGCACCATTATGGGACTAACAGAACTCTTACAGGTTACAATGATGAATAAAATATTTGTTACAAAAATGTCATCATGTTTCTTTCTAAAGAATGGTTCAACAAACTGTACTTACTTAACAAAATTCATTTCAATTTTCTTTCCATTAAAGTATATAGGCCTACATATGATTTTGTTTCTCAGCAGAGTTCTAAACGGTGCCAAACGTGTTCTGCACCCAACACCAGCAGCTGACTAAATTGACCAGCAGCCTGACCAACAACTGATCGCGGTACATACAAGGGTTGTACAAGGGTTGTGACACCAAACGTTGTTCTAGGCGATTCGCGTTACACCTTTGAAAACTGTAACGTGACTTTCTTAAACAAATTAATATTTTTGTTTGGGATTTTTGTTATCATTTTTAGAAGATATGAATGTGGAAACTTAAATGATTAAGCAAAGCCCTGGTTTGTGAATGTTATACAACAAGAATGCTAAGATAACGTGCCTTTATCGTACTTCGTTATATATTAACAACACCGAAATTACTATTGTTATAAATTACATGACAGAACGAATGTTATGGCTTCCTACTTCCCGACACAAACTCGTCAGCGAGTGACTAATTCTATCATATCCACAAAATCAAATGCTCACACAAACGAAGCTCGAAATCTCACATGTTAAATACATGTACTGTACCACATACACAAAACTGTGATAACTTCTTACATCTGACGTCACTGTCACAGTGGCGCAGTTGATAAGTTGTTTGGCTACAAATCAGAAGATTGGTAGTTCGATTCCACTCCTTGACAATGTAAAATATCAGATTGTAAAGTATTTCTTTATTGAGGTATGATATCTGATATCATGCGGGCAGATTATGATATCACTCAGATATTGTACCCTATGGTGCAGTTACAATAAGATAATTACCCCCATATAACGAGACCGTGTTGTGTATTGAGAGATAGAAAGCAGGTTTTAGAAGGACTCAAATTTGGTCTGGCTTCTACCCATCGACCTGTCCAGCTTGGGTGTCCCTACCAGGAGCATGTACGCTCCAGCTGGCATAGCTCTGGGGTCTCTGAAGCACGCAAACCACCACACCACGATAAGGTATTGAGTCCAGAGGTGGACATTTTGATAATTATTCAAATCATAGAAAGTAGAAAAATACTATGACCTACAAACTATTTGCCTTGTGTTTAAAGGAGTATTTAGCCACGCAATTAAAATGTCTCCTACAGAAGTATATCGTCTTCGTGAGTTTTTTCATGAAATAAATGAAAGTGCAAAGACAACAATTCTTTTTCGCTGTTTAAAGTACATTTCTAAGGAGAATTAACTAAGAGGAGACAACAAGAAACCGCATACTCAATAACAATGGGAGAACTGTCATCTGAAGTGCCATTTTAAAAATAAATATAAAACTATTACATATTTTATGACATTAACAACAAACATTGAACTTTTCATTGTACAGTTTTGTCCTTTTATTCAACACTCAGCATATCCATTCAGCATATCCGACCAAACAACGTGGTTTGCTTTCAACAAGACAATTTATAAACTTCCTCGTTATTTCGTTGAACAACGTTGACATTTCTTTATACAGTCACATTTATAACATCTAACAGTATAACATCTGACACTTTTGCACTGATTGACCCGCCTGCTTTATCAACAGACACGGCTCTGCACGTGTTGCACGATTTTCACGAGACATCTGTCGCCTTCTGCCTTGCAATTTACTCGACAGTATTTTAACATGTCCGTCATTTCTCTTATATCTAAAAGAAGAGACATTCAATAAATATATATGATACAAATATATGTAAGTTTGTTTCCACATTTCACAAATCGGTGGCGGTCACTGTCCTCAACAAACCTAGCAGTTGCTGTGAAATATAGATTCGGGGTTTGGATAGATTTTTCCACTTTCAGAGAAATCTTAATCCTTCTTTATATAATGATTTAACTGACATGTTTTTGGTCGTTAGTGGAGAGAAACATTACAAACATCTTTGTAGGAGAAATCTACAAAACTGTAAAGGTAACAAGCCTCTGAAGCCAAGAAATAAGTACTGCACGTGAGACGCGTGTTCACACGGAAAAACAAACTCTGCAGTGCAAATCGTTATTTAAACAGTCAAGTGGAGAATGCCTCAAACTCTTTTCTTTTTTTTTTGTACTAATAAAATCATTGTTGTAAGAGGAACTTCTTATAATGACAGAATTTATTAAAGGAGTCCTAAAAAAGGTTAGATTTTATTTCCCCAAATTTGTTCCTAAGCTTTGTATAATGTATCTCTTCATACAAAGCGTCTATTTCTCTTATTACAAAACTATAACTGTCACTGGCGGAAAACCTTATTCTCACTGTTAAAACTACATCTTATTACTTTGAAACCTCGGCACTGATTCTTCAAAAACGACAGCGGAGATGACTCTGCATGAACTGCACGCTTTTCACGTGCAACCCGGAAGTTGTTTATATTTGTTACATAACTGAAACTTCAATACAACCAACTTGTTTGTTTTAACGTCGCGCTATTCATGTAAAACATGAACGCAATAAAATATTTATGTCATTCCTTTTTTTGTCTTATAATTTTTTCAATAAGCTAACATAGAAAATTAATTTTACACGTCTTGGACAATAACTCTTGACATTTCTCAAGATATCAGCCGTGAAGAATTCAAAACTACTGCAAATTGACAACAAACATAATAATTGCATATACTTTTTAGAATGAATAATTAATCTCTAGATAGATAATTTTTTGAATGTATAAAGTTTTGTGTCTCTTGCAGTTACAGTTATCGATCCGTATTCCAAACTTATTTTAGGTAATATAATTTTGATATGGTTGTGAAACAGAATGGTATACATGGTCACACCTGTGTAGCAACATTTAACATTGCATGAAAGAGATTCATGCACACCTAACCAAATCTGTATTTTTGTAAACCTTTTGACACCAACACAACACACAGTTCGTCTGCATCTAGACACAGACCAGTTGGATATTCTAAACCATCCTTTTCTGTCAGAAGGGCTCTTATGAATTTCCCTGCACTACTGAGATGAATCACTTTGTGTGTGTCACGGTCAGCTACAAGAATGTCTCCTGTACTGGTGGATGTGATTCCACGTGGAAGTATCAGTTCTCTGTCTCCAGTAGGTGTGTATATGAATACAATGTCACCAGACCGTGTCAGACAGATGACAGACTTCAGACCATAGTCTGACACCAGGATAGTGCCTTGTCTGGTTACATGTATGTAGAGAGGATTATTGAAGCTCTGTCCTATGGCAGGAAGTGTTGTGAAGGTCTTCAAGACGGTTCCCTTCATATCAATCAGATCCACAGAGGATGGTTTAAAAGAACCTGCCACCAGTGTTGACTGATCGAGAGTAGACAGACCCCTGTAGTTCTTACTTGTCTGTATTGTAGACAGGAGTTTCAGGTCAGGAGTCACAGCAACTGTGATGATACGTTGAGACTCAGGAATAGACACAGCTACCTTGCCTTCACTGATAACTGTTAAA
Organism: Phorcus lineatus; assembly: GCA_921293015.1. Classification (NCBI taxonomy): domain Eukaryota; kingdom Metazoa; phylum Mollusca; class Gastropoda; order Trochida; family Trochidae; genus Phorcus; species Phorcus lineatus. Next base: position 18,124,050 of record OV121093.1, read on the forward strand.
CACCAGGGATTACCAGACACTTTGAGTACACTTGAACATGACTGTCCTCCTTTAGTGTAAAATGACTTCAGACGTTGAGATAAATAATCAGCAAAAATTGTGACTTTAGTTCCTGCTATTTTCATGACCAAACCATCTGTAACATAGCAACTGTCACTCACATCAAGTTTAGCATCGATAACTTCATCTAATACAGGTGCTGCTGTCAGGTCTATGTTATCAATCTGCTGAATGTTCAAATCCACCTTGTTGATCATCACATCCATCATTTCAATCTGTTTCTTCAGTTGAGCAAGGTCGTGTTTAAAGCTGATGTCAGCTACATATGTTATGTCCTTCCTCTGTGTCCCTGTGACGTCAGCTCCTGATCCAGACGACAGATACATCTCAAACAGCTGCGCCTCATCCTCCAACTCCAGGGCCTGCTGGATGGACTGAGACTGCTGCTGGTACAGCTGTAGATCCATTTGTTTTGTCTTCATCATCGACCTCAACTGCTCCTTGTCTTTTTCTGTTTGATCATTCACCTTCTTAACAAGCTGATCTTCCTTCTGTTTCAGTGCATCAATAGCTTCCTTTATGGTGTTCCCTATATCTGATTCAAGAATGGACCTTTTATTCAAAAGGATTTTTGTCTGCATATCAATATTTTTAAGTTCGGCATTTGTGAAATGAATTTTTTTATTTATATCTTGATGACGTACTTGAAGTCTTGCTATGACCTCAGTCAACTTTTCCTTGATTGTAATGACCTCTTTACATTCTCTATGAGCAATACTGCAGCAGACCGTACACAGAGGTTTGTCACAGTCTTTACAGTAAAGCTTCATCTTCTCCTCATGTTCCTTGCAGATAAATTTCTTTTGTGGAGATTTTCTCTCTGTCACTGGTACAACTTCATGAGTCTTGGAGATAGGCATTTTACTGTGTAGTTTCAGACAGCTATCACAATATAAAGCTTCACATTCCCCACACCAGTGTCTGGCTGGAGTTGTCTCCCCTTCACCTCTGCATACCGAGCAGTGGTCAAAACCTGAAAATAATGTAAAGATGCAAATCTTGCATAATCTGTGTACAAAAACATGATATATGTCATATAAAAATCAAGCATTATGATTACTAATGATTATTATAAATTATTATTAATTATTATTAATGTTACTATAATAAAATGATATAAATATAGCTTAGCATCCTAATATACTCACCACATCGGTACTGTTATATACTTCCTCATTAGTTTTCAATTACTAACTTTACTAGAACCAAAATAGAATATTAAGAATGTTGTTAATGGTACCTTGACCAACTGTGTCCATGAGTCCAGTTAGAAGCAGGCCTGGTTTCAGCTGCCCCGTCCACTCTCCCACAGGTCTGTCAGGGTGAGGTACTGGTGTCTCTTGTCTACACGTGGGGCAGGGGATGGACTTGTTTCTTACAGCTTCTTCTTTTGTGTGTATATACCTGCCCAGGCAGTTCTTGCAGAATGAGTGTTGACACTCAAGTGTTACTGGCTGCACAAACACCTCCATACAGATGTTGCAAGTCAGGAAGTCGTCCTGTAGCTGGCCTGTGGTCGCCATCTTTGAATTGATGCCAGTTTATGCCTGCCTCTGTAATGATGTAAAATGATACTTTATGCAGGATGTTTTAAAAAAATCCTCTCAATTCTGTATCACCTTAAAAAAATTGGGGGGGGGGGGGGGGGGGGGGTATTTTATCACTTTTGACATTGAATAGGAAAAAAAAAGAAAATTATCATCAATGCTCATATATATATATATATATATATATATATATATATATATATATATATATATATATATATATATATATATATATATCATGTTGATTTCCATGACAGATAACTGAATATGAAAAAAAGCAAATGAATGGTGTATTTAGGTGCATTATCACTTTGAAAAACACATAACATTGATAGACGTGCAAATGGTAAAAAAACCTAATCATCAAAGTTCTGGTTGTGAATACATGAAACACTGCAATCATTCAAATAGTATCTTGTATAAACATTTATTTGGTGAGGTGAGGTGACTTGGAGTTTAATGCCGCTTTCAAGATTATTTCACTTATATCGCGGCTGCTAGTATTATTGCAGGGAGAAAGCTCGCAACACCAATGTGGTTATGCATTGCAGTGAAACCTGCGAGCATCGGCTGGAACTAGCGAACCATAGGTGGTACTGCGCTTATTTCAGCGTAGCATTGCACCCAAACCTGTCTGCGTGTAGAACAGTTCTCTACGATTCGAACCACGGACCTTCAGATCCGAAGCTGAACGCGCTAACCACTGCGCTATCCCGCCCCCACATTCATTTGGAATAGTGCTATTGTTACATGAAAATACTCTGTAGTTGTTTTTATGTAAATGAAAACATATCCAGCAAATGCTAAGCTTACTTTTGAATTGATGATATGTTACAATGTATTACAATATTTGGGGTAACCTTACTTTACTACCTAATCATTTTTTTATTACAAATATCTTAAAGATACTTAATGCTATGACAAGTGTATAATTTATCTTCTAAATATAGCTTTCACAAATTATTCACATATGTAAAACGATACTTATTATTGATGAACCATAAAAATATGGTAATCTGCCGTCCTGCACTGTGTAGGTACCAATGCAGGTATGTGGTTCAAAATGAATTCTTCAATTAGACAATCATATAGACCCTCAACAAACTGCTATGCGACTGTGTCAGACAGATTTATTCATGATGTTGTAATGATTCTGATAATGCAATAACTAGCAAATTAAAAGTTAAAATACGGTCCAAATCGGCACGCATTGATTTAATAACTAAACCACTGTCATTTCACTCATTTGTAATGATAATATGAAACCGAAAGTAAAAACTGACCACTTCCGCATTCCTTAACTGAGTGAAAGGTACATATTTTTAAATAGTACTAAATACCATAACCATAATCATTGGTAAGTAAACATACTAGAGGGAACGATAAGAGGATAATCAATAACAAAATGTGGTACCTTGATTGCTGGTTATCGTTGACCAGGAAATGTTTACAGTAAACACCTACACGGACCGACTAGCCTCGCTCGTCTATAAAACTGGCGAGTAGTCACGTGACTATGTGTGAGGCTCGTGATGAGGGTGCAGTGTGTATCCGCTCTGTAATGAAAACTTATATCAATTCACATACGGGCCAAAGTTTTATATCAATTCTTCTTTAGTGCAAATGCCTTACTTGTAAGAAAGATGCTTGTATATTTTGTGATTTTATGACTATATATATATATATACAATATAATACAATATAATGAGTGTGTTTATCCCTTTACGCCATATAAAGCCCCCAACTCACTAGCTCACTCACTGCTTCTTTTGCAGGGTGCATCATAATAATAGATAATCTACAAAACTGTATAAAACCCTTAATATTAAAAAGTAAGTAAGTTGACCTCTTAAGGAAATATGATGTCTTAAGAAATATGATAAATGTAAATTTCTTATTTGTTGTGTTAAAGAGCCACTCCGTGATTTTCATAACATATTATTTAACTTTGATACAAACTTAAATGTCATATGCGGTGTAATAAAATCAAAACATCCCAATTTTTCATTTCCAAAAGAAATATATATGACAAATACTGGTTTTCCATGAAAATATAAAAACATCCTAATAAATGCACATAGATGTAGATATCACGTCCAATATACATGGATATTAGTTATGTAACCTAACAAACACTATCAACTCCTAACTACCCTCCTGGCTGTGTAAGATAAGTCTCCAAGATTACGTTTGACTATTTGGCGCGCGCCACTGTCTGGCTTTCGATCATAATTGCGACTTTCTACCTTCTTACTTCCTGTAAAACAGCCAATCAGCTTTAAAATGTGTTTTTTTTGGTAACAGTCGATACTTCGCGATCAAATGACACCATTGAATAAGTTTGGCGTATATGAATCCAACAACTCACGGAGTGGCTCTTTAAACTAAGCCGTGTAGACAGTATTTCGGCTATCTGGTTTGTAACAGTGATGTACACGTTAATGTGCGTGACTATCGTTATGAAATGTGCTTGTTTTCAAATGGGATTTTAAAATCGCCGTATTAATGGAAATACCTTTATATTCTGTGACACAGATTAGTTAAATGACCTCCTTAGCTAAATTATCGGTGTGTCTGCAGTAAATTATATGATTGTAAAATAATGACTAAGGCATTGGCGTGCGTCATTGTCCGGTTTTCGATCTACTTTTACTTGTTATATGTCATATTATACTGAATGTGTAGGCATTAAGAGCATCATTTTCCGAAAAAAAACCCTCTTTATTAAAAAAGCCGTTTATAAATTGGACATACTCGATTCTTAACAACATTTTGTGCTGTGTGCTGGGAATAAGGTAGTGCCAACAATTTTGCCGAGTTTTGACGTCATGTTTGCATTGAAATTTTCCTTCGAACTTAAATGAGGTCAAAACTCGGCAAAACTGATGGCACTACTTTATTCCCAGCCTTTTTACTTGTGCGCGGACTAATTTTTCTAATTGACATCAAAATACACTAACTTGTCGACTAGTAGAACTTCCGGTTTTGAAAAAAAGAGTAGATGAAAAGTCAGTGTTGTGGTTCTCGTAAGTTTTGGGAAGTTAAGGGTGGTTTTTTGGTGTCATTTAACGTTTTGACGCTTTGTTTACGGACAGTGGTGATTTTTATTGCTTTCAAACTCAAAAAGTGTAGGGTTTCAAGTAATGAATTACATATAATCGGCAAAGTGATGAACGACGTGTTTGATTAGACATTAGCCCAGTTTCGGAAAACGGCGTACACTAATCATCGGACTAAAATGTTCACTATACGTCGATCTACGTATGATTTTCTACCTTGATCGGCGTATTATACGTATTATACGTCAATTTCAGGATTTCCCAACCTGGTTGACATTGCGCCATATCCATGCTAACAATGCAGGAAAATTGTATCTAGTTTCATGTATTCCTCTCAATATGATAAACGTGGGTTATTTGTTTGTCTTTTGTTGAACGAAGGTCTGTATAACTTCTAAATGTATTTAGTTAAACCGAAAGTGAAAATAGAAACTGGCGACTTCAGTAAAGTAGTCATTTATTCAACTTATCTGTAGGTACTTGTTGCATTTTAAAAGTATGCTATTAACAGATATTTATACTAATGAGAACCATATAAACGATCGTACCTGAAGACAGGATATGTCTGAACTACGAGTTGTTCTCAGCACACACTGTGTACCTCTCCATGACTGTCACTTCCCTCTCGCCCGTCTCGACTGTCAAGCTCGCTGCTAATCTGGTCACGTGACTGTCTGTGTGTGGCCCTGAATGAGATTAAAGTGTAATACATTAATGGCAAGTTCATATGTGTTTGTAGTTATCACGCTGTTGATTTGATTTGTGTTGTTATTAGATTAAATATCATCAATCATTGGACACGTATTATAACTCTCGTAACTTTGCAATTTTAGATTGATTTCGATACACAAGGAAACATAAAGTGTTGTTCCTTTCGAGATAAGTTGTGGTATGATGTAAGTACGTGAAGTATCAGAGTACAGCAGTACAGAGCAGTACAGAGTAAGCAATTCTAAAAACTTTTATTCACAGTTTCAGCTAAAGCTCTGTCAGTTATATAACGAGTGTAAATGTGACTTCGGCGTCTTAATTCGGCTTCTGTGCACATAAAAGGTAGTTTTTGAATGTTATAACAGGGAATGATCCATTTGTGATTTGGGGTGAATGTGTGTGATGCTTTTAATTTTTGTCAACATATACGTGCATAGCCAAACTATGTTGATTGAAAATAACAGTACTAAGCTTTTTTCAATGTTACTCCATTGTTTTAGTGCAGTTCCATCCATGCTTCAAGTAACAATTATATTCCTCATCATGTGAATCGTTTTAAAATAAATCAAATCTAAAATGATAAAAAAGTTTTTTTTTGCTTGCCCCCTTATTATTTCCTCCAAGATTAGGGATGAACATGTTGGCTTGTGATTTGTAGTGATCAATTGAAAAGATTTGATATTAACAGATGATTATTGGATAATACTTAAAGCAACATACCATTTAGATAGTGAACAAATGTAACATTGTAATATTTTGGATCACACTACAAGTACAATTTTGTTTTACCTCTGTGTCAAGTTCCTAGATGGGTACTATTGACAGAAACTTTCTCAACAAAAATCAACATTCTCAGTCTCCTGTACTATTCCTAGATGAGATATACATGTACATCATCGCAATGGTTTTCTTGATGAAAAAACAGGAAAAGGGAAAAGAGTTTTCATATTCACTACAATATTCCACAATGGTATTCACGCTTGAAAGCACAATCTGGAGCACACAGAACCTGTCCGTCAAGTCACATGGTACCAATTAGATTGAACCGATAAGTTTCCTAATGCAGCAATGTCTAAATGAATTTACTCTTCGTGTGTGACTCTGATTCGGAGATTGTATGCTCCTGTAACAGGTTACGGGTAACAGGAAAAAGGACCATGTATTTTCTGAATGTCTTTAATTTGCTTCAATAGGCTAAACTACAGCAGTGTAGTTGAACTGGAAGCACTGTCTATGGACCATCATTTGGAATCTTGTAAGACCAGATGCTGAATGCTTTTCTTATTAGACAGGGTTGGTTTAGCAAAACTGTTCTCTGGGAAGGTACATGTTACTGAAAAAAAAGGAAAATGAATGAGACAGAAAAAACTAAAATCAATTTTCGCTGAAAAACGTATTAATTGACATATTCATTTTCATTCAGACACATTTTACACTTTGACAATACATGGACAAATTTCAGTGTTGAAATTTTTACATGTGTGAAACAGTATCATTTATTTAGACTCTTGAAGTTGAAATAAAATTATTGACTTTTCCTGTTCTGTCAAAAAACTCACATCTTAATACCGATTAGATAGGGTATCCTAGTTGCAAGCACATGTTGCTCCGGATCCATTGTGTTAATGAAAATATAATCTGTTTTCCGATCTCTTTTATGGTAGTTACAATGTCATTGTAGAGGTGAGTAAATAATGATACTACATTAATTAGAGGTCAATCAATAATGGAAAAACATTAACTACCAACTTAAATCCTGAAAATCCTACACTTAGTACTACAACTGGGTGCAAGCTAAAACGGAACCGTGAAAAAACGGCACCAAACTGCTTTGGCGAAAACGGAACCAAATTGGCGAAAACGGAACCATGGACCAGATGAAACGGAACCAATTTTTTTCATTTCTTTTATTTATCATAACATATTGTTTTGGGATTAATGTTGTTGATTAAACCCGTTACATAACTGTGCCCATAAATTGAAGTAACATAGTGGCACAAAATTCATGGCATGTGTACAAAAAACAGTTCGCATGGCAAACATAACAAAACATGTTGTCATGCATGGGAAACTTGTCTGTCTGTGTTCATTCAACTGAAGCATGTAGTGTTGCAGCTTTGGTGAGGAGTTCCGCCGCACTTATATCCCCGCGTCTGTATTGACGCCAGAGCTGTCTGCGGTTGGACTGCTGACGGATGTAGCATCTCAGCTGATCATCTTGTATCATCCGCGTCTGGATGCAGGTGATGACGGAAGTATCTCGAGTAGGGAACGGAAGACAATGAGGTAATCTGATCACAAAAACTAAAGGCAACACCTTCATGTCAGTACCAGACCGCACAAAAGCATGAATAGATAGAAGTTGATGGAAAGGTTCTTTGACAATCTTAAAAGTTCCATCCATAAACCACTGTCTACTCGCACTCAACAGACGTAGTTGCTGGTCCGTAGCTAGAATAATATGCCGTTGACCTTTGTGAATTATGTCAGCCTCAAGATAGCCCTCCGGCAGAAAGTCTTCCGCAAGCTAAAAAGATAAATATGATCATGTAAAATTTTATATAAATTTGTATAAAATTCTTCGTGTTTTTCAATGATAAATTGAATCTATTGATGTGGTACAAAGATAACATAATTCCCTCTCTCCAATATTGCATGAAAGACAATACCTCAAAGGTCAGGTCACGTGGGTCCTTGGGCCGCAGCTTTTCCCGTGTCCGGTTGGCCATCCGAGATAGCATAGAGGAATTCTGAGTGCCACCGGGGTGGTTTACATCTACAAACTTCCTGTGGGCGTCCTTAACTATCTGGCTTCCTGCAGTGAAGATGTTAGCCACAGCCTTCTTCTTCACCTGTTGGTAGAACAAATATCATGACGCCCTATTCTTTTTTTAAACTAATTATTCAAATAATATTTCTACAATAAAGAATTTGTTTCCAATAAAATAGCTACTGTTTTGTTACATCATCGTAAGCTATCCTCAGGCACTAAACAGATCATCGAATACTGCCCTCAGGCAATCGACATATCATAAGTTAGTCCAATGCGGCTATTTTTTTATTTTTTTTGTTAATTACAAACAATTGCCACGTTAATTACCTCAACTCGCACTCTGACAGCAGTCAACTTGCCGGGCTCAGGTGGGTGACAGTGTCTGTGTTTGCCCTCTGTATAACTGTCTGTTGTCTGTATCACTGAGGCGGGACAGGTCTCCTTCTTATTTCTCACACTACAACGCCAATAGGATTTTCGTCCAGCCGTTTTCTGTAATTAACAAGTTTAGATTGTGTCCATAGTAACAAAAAAGCATAAAAATAAGAAAAGGCGCAATTGTGGCATATTTTGACTACTGATATATGTTGTTGGTTTCTTCGTACTGTTCTGATGCACACCACACACGTAGCCATCGTAAGACAGTGTTTTGACGGAAACCCTTTCATTTTATACACTTTGTTACTCTGACACTGAGTTACTTGGGAGCAATGAGAGTTCATCTAATTGGACATCGGGAAATGACAATGAGTCAAAAAGACGAGCTTGAGTTCATCCTGTTATTGTCTATTGTTTTGATACACGCGCTGATTAACAACCTGTTTTTATAACAATAACCTTTTTTAATTGAACCTATCCTTTACTACTTACTAATCATTTCGATATTACTATTTATCATTAATGCATTTTAAGAACATGCATCTTCAACAGATTAAAGCGACAAATACATTATTCCCTATATAATTTGTTATGGTGAATAAAAGAGATGAAAAAATTTGGTTCCGTTTCATCTTGTCCTTGGTTCCGTTTTCGCCAGTAAAAAACGGGGCCGTTTTTGCCAATTTGGTTCCGTTTTCGCCAAAGCAGTTTGGTGCCGTTTTTTCACGGGTCCGTTTTAGCCATAACCCCTACAACTACACCTTCGACACCTCGGTACTGATGCACCAAACACGACAAAGGAGATGACTCTCCATGAACTGCACGCTTTTCACGTGCTGTTGTTGTTATATAACTGAAATACCGGTGTACAAGGAAAAATGAATCTAGGAATTATTCAGACTTGTCTCAAACTACTCTTTCGCCACGTGACTATCCGAGTGTTTTGTGTACATAAGTTTCATGACTTTCGTTGTAACCATATTGTGACATGATTTAAACAATTAATTTAAATATTACATAACTTCCTGTTATTACTTCAAATTTGTATACAAAAAATGATAAATTAGATGATCAATGAAGTATATAAAAACCTTTGCGGTCTCGCACCAGACTACCTCTGCAATCTTATTCCTAATACTGTCTCCGAAAACAGTCACTACAATCTAAGAAACCAGTCCAAGTTACAGACAACGAACTGTGCAACTAAATTATATGAACACTCGTTCCTGTCTGACACGATAAAGATGTGGAATTCATTACCTGATAAATTCCTGCAAGCAAACACCATAAGTGAATTTAAATCTCTGCTGAAAAATGATGAAGCAAATAGCAATTATCTTGATCTGAATTATGGAAGTCATTTCTGTCAGATTATACATAGTAGACTTAAGCTTGGGTGCAGTGATCTAAACGCAGATAAAGTAAATAGACATATTTCAAACGCTCCTGAATGCGCTTGTGGGTATCACAATGAAGATGTTGTACATTACCTGTTTACATGTGAGCTGTATATGGTTGCCAGAAATAATTCATTTTTCTATGCAAATGGCTATAGCCTCCAAAATGTGTTATACGGAACACCTCAAACAGCTAATGACGTCAATTTGCAAATAATAAAGTCCCTTCATCAATATATCATTAAGACCAAACGTTTTGATAAGTACCGCCAATAGTGTTATTATAAATGAAGTCAAGCTGCAAAGAACATATATATAAATAAGCACATGTTGTACAGATACTTTATTTTGATTGTACTTTATAATGTCATATTTTGTGTCTAGTTCTTGTGTATTAATTTATCTGATGTATGTACTGGTGAGGCATTAGCATAAGCAGAGTTTTGCTTGTTTGCCGAACCAGATTCTTTATTGAATAAAAATATGTTTAAACCATATAAAAACCTTCAATAATCAAATATTCAAATGATGAAACACGGTTTCAAATAAATCATCATGACAACAGACATATGTAACGTAACAATTGCACTGGTTTAACTGCCTAGTGAAATTGACACGATCAGCACGGGCCTCACGCTTTTCACGTGTATCGTCTACACGAAGTTGTTATAAATTTATTTTCATTATTTTGCGGCTGCTAGTTATAATGCGTATAATATCGTTTCATTCAAAGCCCGCAATAACCGATGTGGCCAAGCACTGCTGTAAACCCTGCGAGCATCGGCTGATACTAGCGACCCTCGGGTGGTATTGTGCACATATTTAGTGATATATTGCATCCAAACCTGACTGTGTGTAGAACAGATCTCCACTGCAATCAAACTTGCTGAGCCTCTGACTGGATTCGAACCACCGACCTTTTGATCCGAGGCCAAACTTTATCATAAAGAGCACAATAATTTTTACTATAATATTGCGTGAACAAATCAAGCTTACTTCATCTTTCCCTCGGAAGTTGAATATCTACACGCATTCAAATCCCAAAAGATCTGCTAAATGTATTTACTTTCTTTGATATATGAGAATGCTATCAGAAAGTGATGAAAGTCGGTAAACTAAACGTTTATTAAGTAAACCAAACGTTTATTCAGTAAACCAAAACAAAACAGCTGATCTGCTTATTTGATTCTGCAGTATGGTTCTTCAAATGTTTATGTAGAGAAAATCCGAATTCACAGTTTATCTCAACGCATATGATTGCATGATTTATACTGAAGCATACCTCAGACATCACTAGACCAGAGTCCCCACAAGCGGGTGCAGACAATGTTTGTGATATACAGTGATACCTGAGATAACACTTACATTACGACACTTCACATGTGCTCATGTGCTATACATATCATTTTGTTTTCTGTTCATGGGGTAATATTTATTGTCACACAGACATATGGAACAGAAGTGATTGTGAAATCACCCCCGTGGGATTCGAACCTTAGACTTTAGTCAGGCTGTCTACCGATTCAGATAAAGTGATATACCTCTGACTAATGTCACTAGAAATGATTTTATCCACCCCGCCACCTTCATAATTGGATCATTTTCGTTTCTATTTATTTCATTTTGATTCTTCAATAATCTATACCTTTATAATAATATCTATACGTCAGTGTGGGGAACGCCTGTGTGTGTCTTTCGCTCTTGAAATATAAGTGAGTAATATTTTGAACTCGCAACAACGCATGTGATTGCGAGTCGAACCGAATCCTACCTAAACAAACAAAATACCTGAGCCCCAACAGACGGGCGTCTGACTGTGATATCACTGACTGTTTCATGTTCAGTTGTGTACAGCAATGAAGTAGAGAGCATTATATTTCTACTTACACCTTGACTTATTTTACAAGGTAGTCATGTACAGACTGCATGTACTTGGCGAGTATAGAGGTTATACTTGTATGTTAATTTGACTTTTAAATCATCTTTAATGTCTCGAAAGAAGAGTATCACAGGGGTTAGAATTGCTGACTTAAATCAAAGATAAAATGAAGATTCTGGACACGTTTATGCTGTATTGTGTTTATGAAAAAGTTTGTTTTCTTTAAAAAAGTCGGGTGGTCCTGTTTTCGATCATTGTTCAACAACTGAAGTGTCGTCCCATTTGTTCTCTATATAACAGTCATATTTCAAATTCGATCGAAATGGGTTATTTCGACACATATAAAGGATGTTTATTTTGATTTTTTCATCAGGTCAATTCAGCTTACGGAATCTCTTTGGATAAGATAATGATCGCGAGCGTAAGATGATCCACAAAATTCTCATGTTAGGAATCACGGAGGAAAAACTGAGCATGTTTAGGTCATTAACTGTGTTTTAACAGACAAGGTGTTTGAGAAACAAGAACACTTTGAGGATATGATACTCAACAATTACATACTGTTGATAAAGTTATGTTTTGAAAATCGAGATTTTAATGGACAAAATGCGCCAAGTCAGACTAAAGTGTGTTGATTTCATCAACTTCAAAATCTTAATTTGTTAGCGTCGTATAAGACCGTGAAATGTTTTTTGATATGTGTCAGAGTGATTGACAGGCTGAAATTAACATTTTGTTCAACACTGCTCCTCGTACACCACAGTTTGGTGTAAAATCATCAGTCAGCTGAATTGACACATTGCACCAATTGACCCGCCCCTTCGTCGGCGATTTGAGTCTTGTTGATTTTGCACGTGCTGCATGCTTTTCACGTGCGACTGGAAACTCTCCGTTCTAAATGTTTCCCATTGCAAGATGATTCTTTTCAATCAAAAGTTTTAGCTTAAAACAACGTTTCATGATTGAAATCATCTTTCCACTGTAAAATGTTATCTGTAGCATAACTGGTAAAATTAGTTATGTGTATATCCTTATTTTCTTAACTTTAATAACAAAGTAAAAAATACGACCATCTCAGTATTATGACACACGTGACTGAGTCGACATATTCCTTGCATAGGGTTATAAATAAAGAACATCAATTCTGACATCAATTCTCCAGTCAACTCCCTCGTTTTTCGACTTCTTTTCTAGAACTACTGACTCCAAACTCCGAAACTTTGACAAATGAGGATTCAAATGTATAGATTTGTAATGTTTATACTAAAAAGCCCCGCCCTTTAGATCAATACAAAGAATGCACTTTAGGCATTTTAGAAAATGTGTTCACTGCAAGTTCTAAAAACTTGTTACCACCCTTGGTTCGCTAGTTTCAGCCGATGCTCGCAGGTTTCACCGCAATGCACATCCACAATGGTGTTGCGGGCTTTCTCCATGCAATATAACTAGCAGCCGTGATATAAGTGAAATAATCTTGAAAGCGGCGTTAAACACCTACTCACCTCACCTCACCTCTTATACATTTTGAAATAAATCAGTTACAAAAAGTTATGAGAACAATTAATAGGAGAGCAAAAAAGCGCCATATTAAATCTGTTTCTATACAAACATAATTTTAAAATACCTCTCATTTCAATATTGCTATTCACTTCAGTTTAGCTCATGTGTGCTGATAAAACATAAGTCATCTATTGACACATATTTTGTGATATGTGTTTGAAGTGCTTGACTCTGACTTGAGTATCAACAAGTTAATCTGTTTTCTTTAGAGTGCACATGTTTTGTTTTGGGTTGTATATATATTACCCTATAGGAAACTAGGAATAGGTTTACGATCGCGGTAGTCTCGCATGACATCTTTTCTCATTTCAGAAATTTAATCATTTCACAATGTATTCAGATTATTAACTCAGTTAACAAAATAACTTGATTTAATGAGTTCAAAATTTAAAAGTTAATAACTGCAATCATGTCGAATGAAATAACCTCTGTGGTCAGAAATATCGACAGTACTTAATATCTTTTAAAACTAACAGGTTTCCTTGCATGATGTAAGATGTCAGTAAGCTAAACATATCTAGATATACAAGGTCGAGTCAACAACAACTGAATCAATGACCTGGATACTTGCCAACTACTTGTAGTGTGTACATGTCTGGTTTTGTAAAAAGGTCAAGGTAAAACTGAGATATCAGGCTCACATTACAGGTGAACTTTCCACTGTCGCCCTAACAGAAATAAAGTAAACAACTCGGCGTTTCTGATTCATAAAATATGGAGTTTTACATGTTATTTTCTGTGTGGATCAGTGTTTCCCGTCTGTCTGGTGTCAAGGGTATTGAAGACATTGAACTCCTTAATGACAGGGTGGATGTCCTTGAAAATAGAGTGGAAATTCTGTCGGATAAATATGATGCTTTTGAAACGAAAATGTTGACTGATAGAGCTGAACTCCTAAACAAACAGAAAAATAACCATATCAAGATCAAGATGGATCTGAAACAGAACATCAGGCAACACATCACTGAGTCCTTGGCCGATTTACTGAGAGAGGAGTCCCTCGCAAAGTTGATCAAGTCTCAGGTTCTCTCCGAGGTGAGGCAGGTCAAACGTGCCAATCATCAGATGAGGAGAGAACTTCATCAGATGAGGACATCTCTCGGACAGGTCGAGCAGGACAACAGGGTGTTTAGAGATGGTCTCAAGAGAGGTGAGAGAAAGAACACTAATCTGATGTCTTGTTCTCAACTTCTGGTAAAATCGGAATTGTTAACAGTTGAATTAGCAGCACGGGACAAACAAATAAAAGAACTTAACCAACAGCTTAGAGAAAAGCATGATTCATGTGAACCATCACCTAAAACTATCAATAAAGAAATAACATCACTACTTGATTTGTCTACTTTTCTGAAATCAGAAGTTCTGACAAATAAGCTTGCAAGATATGAGAGTCAAATTAAGGAACTCAATAAAACCCTGAGGGAACAAAGTTATTCATGCAAATCAAGGAATGTTACTATCAAAGGAGAAACTGATTCAGGGTTAAATACAACACAAACAACTTCAGTGTCCCCTACTACTACTGCTTCTGTACCTAGAGCTTTAACAACATCTAAACCAAGCACAGAGAGAAGTCGGATCCTTGTAGTACCATATTGGGAAGATGATCATCTTCAGATGAGTCAGTTCAACATCATCACAAATTCCTTTGACATATATCCTTATCTTTCTCTTGTCGGTTATCAGTCTGCACTCTATGTTTCCAGAATAAACTCTATTTTGATTGGTCTTTACAACCCAAACAGGATCATCATCTCAGAGTTGAACACTTCCAAAACTGAAACAATAAAACAAAATATAAATACAGTAGGAATGGCAGCTGATGAGGAAAGGGGAATTGTTTTCCTCACAACATATCGTCCTACACGATCAATCAGTAGTATGACATTACGTGGGGAAAACTTTACTACCTTAGTGAACTTATCAAATGATGTTAGATATCCTCGTGCAATAGCTATAGACCCAACATCAAAGACAATATACGCCTGTATTGATTATAAACTATTCAAAGTATTCTATAATGGAACTGGTTTGAGGACACTTGACAGTGGTAATTACATGTACGCAGTAACTCTGGACATCACCAAGGGTCTCCTGTACTACAACAAAGGAGTGAAGCTGATGAAAATGTCCTTGTCTTCAGAGATTACTAGTGAAGTGACACAGTTTAACTTTTATATTTGGAATCTGATTTTCCACCAAAATATAGTGTATTTCTCGAGCAGGAGGAAATCACCAGGTGTACTGGGAGAGGTGGATTTAGAAAACACCGGTGTGTCTAGAACCCTTCAGACACTGAATGTGTCCGGCGTTGACACCTATTCTATTTTTTTTATTCCATAAGTATAGACAAAATGGTTGCAAAACTAAAAAAGATTTCAAGTTTTTTTATTATGTTCTTACCTTTATTAACATTTTTGCAATATGTGATCACTTAAATTACTATATACACAGCAAGTTCACAGCTCAGGCTGTGCCTTTCTTTATGTCTTTGTTTTCATCCTGTCAATCTCTTTCTCCCTGATCTGTCCCCTCTCTTTTGGATGCCTGTCAGAAACGTATTTAATAACTGAAATATTGTTCAAAACACGTTAAACCCCAACTCACTCACTCACATTACAGGTCCAATAGTTGTTTTCCTTTTCGGTTTTTCATTTTGCTCGGCTGTTAGGTTGCTACATTTCCCTCAAGGGAGTTAAATTCACCCTCTAACCTATTTAAATAGTCGCTATTATCCCAAGGTTATTGAGGCAGTCCGATGATCCTTGGGTAGTTTAGCCAGCCACTTTAGTGCTACCCCGTTACGTTGGATGGGAGTCGAGAGGTTGTAATCTCCAAAGGAGGCTATGAAAGTTCAATACTCTCCAAGAAGTTGAGTCCGCCCTATACTTCCCAAGGAATTGAGTCAGCCAAGTCATTCGTAGGAGGTATATGGTCGTCTCAGGAAATGTTAGGCCTACTTGCAAAAAAAGGGTTGTATCAACTCCAGGGACTTACAGACTTCTTTGCGAGAATAGGGCCGACCAAACTCCCTGATAACAGAGAAAATACTGAACTCCCCGAGGACCACAGGGCCGATTCAACTCTCAAGGACCACAAGGCCGACTCAACTCCTCGAGTATCTTAGGCCCGACTCAACTCCCGAGAATGACTGGGTGGACTAAACTTCCCGAGCATCACGGGATCAAAGCAACTCCCCAAGGCTCATAGGATCCCTTCATGTCCAACTCAACTTAAAAACATCACAGGCCGACTCATCTCCGCCAGAACCAAAGGGGCGGCTCAATTCCTCCTGGATCATGGAGCTAAAGCAATTGATCTTGGAACTTTAAATGTGAGTGAATTACATAATTCTCGGCGATCTCCCAGGGTTTGACTCGTCCCTATACTCCGCGAGTAACCTTGTAAGGCTTTGGGATTGAGATTGGTCTCTGCTTTCTATCTTACAGGTATACATACGTGTCTTTGATACTTGGTACTTTTCCATAAAATCCTGTAAATGATATAAATGTTTAAAATGATTTGTTTACAATAAATCAGTGCTCGACCTTGACTACTTCGTACGGCAACGAGTGTGGACATATAATGATTATGTATATGTAGTGTTTTATCATGATTACCTGTATTAGACAAAGGAGTAAAATTTCCTGAAGCAATAGCCTGAATCAATGTAAGTTATAAGTATTATAAACAGAGTAATAACACGTAGACAATGAACTTACTCTTATATGAACTGATATTTATGTCCGTTGGCTGATGACCAATTCTTATGCCTGCTGTTAACTTATGAAACGTATTTTACTGTTGCTTTACAATGTTATTTCCTTAAGTAATAACATATACATGTGTCTTTTAAGAAATCACTATAATTGGTTGATGTTGTTTATGAGTGTACATAAGGACAAAGTTACAAGTATACAATGTACAGCAGATTATCAGCTGACAATGATTGCGGTCAGGTAGCAAGTTCTATTTGACATGGCTCCCTTCCATTGGTATCTATGCTATCATGGATAATTTAACATAACTTTATGTGAGGTATGCGGGAGAGATAATGCAATGGTAAGTGCGGGATAGCCAAGTGGTTAGTGCTTATGGTGTTGGATGGGTCCGCCGTACGAATCTCCTAAGGGGCTCTGCCTCTTACTTTACAGTAGAGAACAGTTGGGGTCTTTCCCTGCAATAATACCACTGGAGGTGAACAAATTGAAACAGTCTTCTTTAAGAGTTAGTTACAAATAACCTCAACTAGATGTCGCGTCCTTATCAACGTGCAATTGTTTTTTGACCAAATTGATAAAACTAGTAATCATCATTTGTTGAAGTTATACCTGATTGGAGATACATTACCAGTTTAAGATTTTACAATAACCGTTCGAGACAACAGAAGTAAAATTCAATCATAAAAAAGTTACTGCTTGTTCTGAATTTCAATATCAATTAAGCTCTTTCTAATAGAATTCAGACCACGATGAAACTGTTGAAAAGTCTTATATGAGAAGATCAGATGTACTTGGTGTATTTGATAGTTTTTAATTTTGCATTACGAAGGAAAAGGTTTTAAAATATGTTCTAACATTTAAACCCCTTCAATGGTCCAAAGATGCTGTAAGAAATTTCATTTTCCAATATACTTATACTACTTGATTGTTAAAGAATTAGGTCAGCATGCTGACTGTGATGTTACCTGTTGCTTAATCCACTTCCCTTGTGTAAGCTCACGGCCGTCATGGTTCAGTGCACCCTTGTATAAACAATGTCATATCTTGGCCTGTAAAATTGTTAAATAATGGGAACTCACTCACTCATCGATATAAAGGTCAACATAATACATAAAAACTTAATGACAATGAAAGATAATTTCTTATGAACACACCAATCCATAAAGCTTGTGAGTTAAGAAAACTCATCATTTTGACTGAGCGTGAAGCCAACATTTCAGAACTCATCTACACATTTATTCAGCTCTTACACGAAAGTTTAAAAAACAATTTATAAGAGCAATTTCACTGAGTTTGATGCAGCAAAGGGGTACTTACTTTGGTATCCTCTACTGTAGAACTGCCTTTGAACTTATTACTCAGCTGTGAAATTATCCACAGTCATTTATGTTGATGGCGGCCATATTTGTCTCCTTCATTAGTAACTGTACTACGTCCGGCCAGGCCAGGTGATACGCGCAACTATTGCATCTTGTTGGTTTCCATTCCGGAAATGTATAAAAACCTCAATGCCAAATTCCAGTAGGAAACCAAGTTACTCAGTTTCAGTGGATGGATACAAAATGGATGCCAGGCTATTCAAACATTAATGCTCTTGATAAAACCAAATAATTTGTCAATCTATTCAATTTGTTCAAAACAAGATTGGAAACCAACATAGAACTTCACATAATGGTTTAACGTTAGTTTTCATTCAATGAAATCATCATTTTCACTTTACAGAAATGGAAACCAACTGGATACTTATGACCACAGTTTCATGCTGGTTTCCACATATGGATATATACAAATCAAAGAATCCAAAACGGATTGTAGCTGGAAACCAAGTTACTTAGTTTCAGTGAATCGATACCAACTGGATACCCCAATTACTCACTTTCCTGGTGGCTTCCAGGATTCAGGACACCAAGTCATTTCAAATAGGTTTGGTGAATAAATATTATATCTACAAAATCATTTACTCAGACATGTTAGCGACGTTATCTGGAAATTTGACATCGGGTCTCAGTGACATCATACCATAAATAAAGGTCACATCAGGTCATCCTCCACAAGTTTAATACAGGTTGCCGACACCATCAAGAGTGTAGAACAGCTCTTCTCCTTGTGCACCTTTAACATCCAAATACTACCTCGTGACCTCAAATTGGCAACTGCACTGACTCACACTCACTCAGGCACCTTTATAGTCGCTCCGCATGATTTTTACACGAAACATGCTCATCACCGGGCCAGGTTAGGTTCTACTTTAGAATACCTTAAATGAATCAACCTGACAGTAGGTTAATACCATAAAGCGGTATCTGAGTTTGCTTTGTTCCTAAGAGTCAAGAACAAGATTCATAATGGTACCATAAATTGTGATGGAGATTGGTACAAGGGTTGTTTGTTTCATACATAAGGTCACACTTGAAACAGTCAACGTCTGTGGCCCACCTGCTATGATTTTCTTTTAAAGGGCGACCCTTCCTTTTGGGAGAAGATAGTATACTTCTTCTTAATTTTAGTTCAATGATTTCTCCCTCTCATGTCATCGTAACCTTGCAGGTTTTTGATACTTTTTGAGTCCCTTCCGGACAGACAGACAGACATTGGTTTACTTACATCTTACTTCTGTATGAACGTAAAATATATTTAGATTTGTACATTGAATCTGTATGTAGATAATGTACAGAGCCATTCACAACAGTATTATGATAGGCCGGATATTAAAACATAGCTAAACCATATAGCAAGTCCGATAACGATGTAAAGTTGAAAGCAGATTTTGGATGTTAAATAATCTATCAAGGTAAACAATCCCACTTTTTCAAGATCCGATTTTTCTAAAAAGGTTGGTCTTAAGTAAAACACTGGTTATGAAGTAACTATCTAATGTCATCATAAAATACACAGAGATACAAAATCTAAGAACAAAGTTTTAATACATCATCATCACAGTTAAAACATGTTCTAGTTTCTAGTAGAATTATTTTATAATGCTCAGTTACTTCTCTGATGGGAGCAAAGTCACATCAAAACTAAGACATTACCGACCAATAGTGTCTGGGCAAGCGATTGACAATATTTCCTTCCGAGTAAAAGTGGCATTACAGATGCTTGTCAAATCTAAGTTTGTTCAAGCCCGTTCTCCCTTCCTCCCTAATTAACAATGAATGCAATGATGTTGCAAACTCATTTATTACCTTGTCCTCAATATATTTACATAGAACAGGTTTTTGAATCTTAACATTTAATGTTAATGGGTAGTAATTTATTGAGGTCAACTTCTTACTTAGTTTACAAATCCATTTCTTAACCCCAACCTAATCTAACATCAGAAACGAAACAGCTTTATTGCTTAAAGAATAGGTGAATCCATCCCACATTAATTGCAACGTCAGTGGCATACTTTCCAAGTCCCATAAATAAACTGATGGCTCTGCGTTATACTGATTTACCAATGATTTATCGTAAGACCCTAGACAATTCTCCATAGCTCAAAATAGACTAACCCATGGTGTCATACAACTTGGAATAATTATAATGCATATCACCGATACTTTTAGATTTAGATATTCAAAGGCCAAAACCCCTGCTAGCTGGTTTGGTGACCATCCAGGCAATAGCATTAACATTAAGAAGCTGTTAGGTTTTAGTAATAAGGTTAAAGTGTCAATAAATTCTAAAACATCAGTTCTGAACAATATCTAAAACATCGCTCCCGATAGTATACACATGCTGCGTCCATAGACAGATTTCTAGAAATTTACTATTTTTTTTATTAAGTTTATTTCTCATTATGAGAGGAACACTAATAATGCATTACACCAAAGAGCAAGTTGATATCAGCTTCACATACGGCATGTCATTTGCATTGGTTGAAGCTTCAATGTAGAAGTTATTTAGGTTCTGATTATTCAACTTGTGTAACATCGATGAAACCAAATAAGTGACAGGAGGCGTCCTTGCTTAAGTCCAAGATTCACTGCAAACCAGTTTTAATGTAAACTATTCATGTGTACAAAACACTGAACATCTTTGTGTAGGCATTGCAGAGCAGTTAACGCCACCTGTCGAAACCCTCCTCCAAAAAATGTTTAGCCTTTCTAAGTCTGAATTTATCTGTTTCTAGAATTGATGAAAGGGCCCGCACATTGTCGATGGTTGATCTCCTTTTCCTAAAGCCATTCTTGGAGTCATGTAACACATTGTCGCTTTTGGACCACGCTCCTAATTTCCTGTTCAGAACACTACAA
This sequence comes from Phorcus lineatus, assembly GCA_921293015.1. Lineage (NCBI taxonomy): Eukaryota > Metazoa > Mollusca > Gastropoda > Trochida > Trochidae > Phorcus > Phorcus lineatus. Next base: position 18,145,374 of record OV121093.1, read on the forward strand.
TACAGCTGATAAATCTAATGAAATTCTTCAAGGGCATTTAGAAGTTAGTGTAAAAATACTAGATGTTATCCATAAGAATCTCTAGTATGATAAATATAGGTTGTAAAAGTTATGCCTCATATGCTAGGGGGTATATTTGGGTCCATCGTAGAGGATTAAGGAACTGGGGTTATTATCCCTCTGGACCTAGAAATGGGATATTTTCTGTCACTTATTTGCCTGCATTACGTTAATGTCTCTGTCAATTGAAATACTATGCAATCTCGTGTTGGTGTCACTGTTGATCTCTTCGTCACTTCGTATGTCTTTGTTACTGTATGTTTTACATTTCCATTGTTTATGTCTTGTTTATTAGTTACCTTGACCGTTTTTGACGTAGATTATAGAGACACATTTGTCTCAAAATAGTCCAACAGATGAAATAAATGATCTATCACTAATAACGATTTCATTTCAATCGATCTAAAAGAAGAGTAGTAGGCAAGTACCTCTAAATACATCATACATGTCGTAAGGTGGTATGAATATCTCATACGTTAAATTTGAAGAAACATTTTTATTTATCCTTCATAAACTCTTTCTACTATTAGTTGAGTTTAACATTTCAGTAGGACTTTAAGATAGTTGAAAAACTAACATGACACATTACTGATCGAAATCGATATATTAACACTATAATAAGACTTCATAAAATTACTACTTTGTTTGACTATATAAGGTTTCATAATGTATTTCAGTTGTAACATATTTGTTGGCTATTTTCGAAATGTAAATTGTAATCCTAAAACGAACAGGAAAATGTTAATCATGTTTTATGTTTCTGCAAAAGTTACCGATGTAAAACTGAACTAAACTAACACATTTCGTGATTTGATTTTAGCCCTTTTAAAAACATATACCTATAGCAGATAAAATTCATATGAACACAACATTTCAGGAGTAAAAGAATTCCTCTTTTCAAATACAAGTTGCAAATCATTACGCAGCTAAGCGTGGTTTAGCATGATAAAGACAAACTTTTAATGTCAAAAGTTTACCTTTGTATTCGAAAATGCATGAAAGCTAACTGAACAGATTATAACACTACTGCTGTTTCTAACGTTTATAGTTAAAAGCCTCTATGGTTTATTACACTTTGAGAAAAAATCATATGTTCTCAATATTCTATAGAGAAGTAAAATCCTGCCATTGGACAATAATGCTTTATCAGCCGATTTGTTGCTATGTTGGATTCTCCATCCAGTGTTTCCTGAGAGGGAAATGTGACTTTAGAACCTGGATCATTGAAGTATATGGAGATTTAGTCCACGTCAACACTTAACAGTTTGGAGAAGGGAACACAGAGCACATGGAGTTGAAAATTTTATAACATGAACAGACATGTACGATACATGGACATTTATTTGCAGCATACAAAGAGGCTTTTTTAGTATATTAAAAGGGGATTAAAACAGTTATCGAAAAACATACTTAGTTCTAAACTATAGAGGAAATATTAAAGGATAATGATATTGAACAAACTCGATCAATGGGTTAAAATTAGGTAAAAAATTATCAATATAATTATGCTTTGGCGGTTAAGGAAACAATATTTTAATAACCAAATGCTGTCCAAAATAATCCGGATAAAACTATTAATTACGTGTAATGTTGTTACTTTATTTCAGCTTTATAATTCGAGTTGAAGCATCAATGTAATAAAGCAGTTTTGTAGTTTCAATCATTAAATAAATAGTGTTCACTCAACGGTGACAACACCCGTCACGATTGGACCATTTCAAATCTGCACGCTTTTTGTATGCATGAGCACTTCGCACCCTGACACGTCACATCGATACACAGCACGACGGACGAACAATCAGGTAGAAATTCCACATGTAAGACATCGACTCAATTCTAATTCAGGTTAGTAAATAATTTATCTTAATTAATCATTCTTTAAATCTTATATATCTAATACAATAATATAATGTTAAATGCAGATCATATACTTAATAAGTTAGTTAATACCGTCAGGATAATTAGCGTGTGTTGTAATCGGCACATGGGTAAATGCAAAGTTAATATGTTCAATATGTATTAAAAATTGGCTTTTAATCGTATATTACTCTAAATAAGCATTAAAGCGAGGCATTGTGAGTATGCTTTGAGTGTTAGTGATGTTTTGGTCGAATTTACTATTTTGCACAAAGCATGGCAAAGTGAATCATTACATTGTTTTAGAGTGTACATAGTATATCTTTCAGTGTTGTATTTCTGTCTCATCAATATTTATGGAAGGTGGTTTCTAATTCTTACATTCTGATTTCCAGCGTATGTATTCATCGTCTGCTGCGGCAGCCGGGCAGGTACGAGAACCTCTGTGCCATTCATAGGGTGCGTTGTCAGTTTGTTATTGTACATACATATTGTCAATCATATACTTATGTGTAGTGTACACACAAATGATGTTATATAAGACTTGTCAGGACTAATAGTCCCTGATCATTAAGTTCAATTCCACTTTGACAAATGTTATGATATTTTACTTACATAAAATATTGTGTGCGCTCATGTATTCAATCCTTGTTAACATTTATAAGGTTGATATTTTTAATAGATGTATATGAGTACATTCTAATGTTTAAAAAGTTTATTATTATCATTATCTTGTTGTCATAAATGTTTCAGGGTTTAGAGTTTGTACCTATCATCCAAGCCACTTGGAATAAAGAACTCAAACCCAGCATTCACCTTGGCGTTGTTCCTAAGTGACCCTGCTACATTAGTGTGAAAACATCAATCAGATGAATTGACACTTTGCACCGAATGACCCGCCTGCTTCGTCAGAGATATGACTCCTGTTGATTTTGCACGTGTTGCATGCTTTTAACGTGCAACCGGAAGCCTCTGTCTTTCTTAAACAACCGAAATAACAGGCACAGTTGACGTTTCTACAAGACTAGGTATTTGATTACTTTCAAATTTCAAATAAAAAACAAATTAAAACAACTGATTTGAAATATGAAAATACCGTCTCCATCCCGAATTGATCAAATATACAATTATTTTGACTTCCCGTTATCTCATGTACCACTGAATACCCCAGAGAAATGTTGCAACCTTAAGTGATTTCCTAATTCCTAATAGATTTATTAAAAAGTCAGTTTTGGATCAGTTCAGTTTGCGATTCTTCAATTCTTCAACCGTATTTCCTACTTTTAAACACAGAAGAAACAAATCATTCTTTTGTATCTACCGTGTTCATACTTAATTCAGGCCTCAACATTATTATCTGAACACATGCCTGACCTTATACGATTTGTATAAACTTGTCAATAACTATGTAGAAAGAGGGCGTATTATAATCTATAAGAAATGCAAATATGTGTCAGAGTATTCCTACTTGTCTTGTTTACAAATACAAAGAAAGGTTAAATATGTTGAAAAATATCAACTTACAAGAAATATTCGTTTTTCCCTAAAGGAAGCTTTGTGATGATTTTTCTTCACCTTTAAAATCATGTTCGCCTATTAACATTGTTATTTGTCCCAGACTTGACCATTTACCACTTAACGGCAATATGTAAGTAAATACTCTGTGTTCGACTCTTTTGCACGAGCCAGTCAAGACTTATTGTCCAGTTTTCGATCACAAACCCTGACATTATGATAGTGAGTGAGTTGAGGTTTAACGTGCTTTGAACAATGTTTCAGTTATTAAACACGCGGATGACAAGCACCCAAAAGAGAGTGGATAGATAAGGGAGAAAGGGATCGAAAGGATGAGAGAAAAGACGGAAAGAAAGGTATAATGAGAGATAGAAAGCAGGTTTTAGAAGGACTCAAATTTGGTCTGGCTTCTACCCATCGACCTGTCCAGCTTGGGTGTCCCTACCAGGAGCATGTACGCTCCAGCTGGCATAGCTCTCGGGGTCTCTGAAGCACGCAAACCACCACACCACGATAAGGTATTGAGTCCAGAGGTGGACATTTTGATAATTATTCAAATCATAGAAAGTAAAAACATACTATGACCTACAAACTGTTTGCCTTGTGTTTAAAGGAGTATTTAGCCACACAATTAAAATGTCTCCTACAGAAGTATATCGTCTTCGTGAGTTTTTTCATGAAATAAATGAAAGTGCAAAGACAACAATTCTTTATTTGCTGTTTAAAGTACATTTCTAAGGAAAATTAACAAAGAGGAGACAACAAGAAACCGCATACTCAATAACAATGGGAGAACTGTCATCTGAAGTGCCATTTTTAAAATAAATATAAAACTATTACATATTTTATGACATTAACAACAAACATTGAACTTTTCATTGTTCAGTTTTGTCCTTTTATTCAACACTCAGCATATAAAATCAGCATATCCGAGCAAACAACGTGGTTTGCTTTCAACAAGACAATTTGTAAACTTCCTCGTTATTTCGTTGAACAATGTTTGACATTTCTGTATACAATCACATTTATAACATCTAACAGTATAACATCTGACACTTTTGCACTGATTGACCCGCCTGCTTTATCAAAAGACACGGCTCTGCACGTGTTGCACGCTTTTCACGAGATATATGAAGCCTTCTGCATTGCTTACAACTCGACAGTATTTTAACATGTCCGTCATTTCTCTTATGTCTAAAAGAAGAAACATTCAATAAATATATATGATACAAAATAATGATATACAGAAATATCAATATTTTGTACATTTCATACAACGTTGGCAGTCACTGTCCTCAACAAACCTAATAGTTGCTGTGAAATGTAGTTCGGGCTCCTGACAGATTCTTTCACTGTCAGAGAAAATTTAATCATCCTTTACATTATGACGCAAGTGATACGTTTCTGGTCGTCAAGTGAAAGAAACATTACAAATATCTTTGTATGAGAAATCTACAAAACTGTAATGACAGTATTTATAAAAGGAGACCTAAAAAGGTTAGATTTCATTTCCCCAAAAGTGTTGCTAAACTTTAAAATGCCCCTCCTCGCACAAAGCGTCTAGTTCTCTTTTTACAAAACTATAACTGTCATTGGCGGAAAACCTTATTATCACTGTTAAAACTACATCTTATTACTTTGAAACCTCGGCACTGATTCTTCAAAAACGACAGCGGAGGTGACTCTGCATGAACTGCACGCTTTTCACGTGCTACCCGGAAGTTGTTTATATTTGTTACATAACTGAAACTTCAACACAACCAACTTGTTTGTTTGAACGTCGAGCTCTTCATGTTAAACATAAACGCAATTAAATAAGTCATTCCTCGTTCTGTCTCAAAATGTTTTCAATAAGCTAACATAAATTATTAACTTTACAGGCATTGAACAATTTTTCTTGACATTTAGTAACTTTTCACAAAATACCAGCCGCGTCGAATTTAAAACTACTGCAAATTGACAGCATCAAAAATAATAGTATAGCCTTTTTGTAATGAATAATTAATCTCAAGATAGACAAACGTTCGGATGTTTAAACGTTTGGGTCTCTTGCGCTAAAAGTTACCTATCCATATTCCAAACTTATGTTTGATGATACGATTTTAATATGATTGTGAAACAGATTGGTCTCCATGGTTACACCTGTGTAGCAACATTTAACATTACTTGAATGAGCATCATGCACAACTAACCAAGTCTGTATTTGTGTAAACCTTTAAATAACGACACAACACACAGTTTGTCTCCATCTAGACACAGACCAGCTGGATACCATAAACCATCCTTTTCTGTCAGAATGTCTCTGGTGAATATCCCTGCACTACTGAGATGAATCACTTTGTGTGCGGCACAGTCAGCTACCAGAATGTCTCCTGTATTGGTGGCTGTGATTCCACGTGGATCTATCAGTGCTCTGTCTCCAGTAGGTGTGTATGTGAATACAATGTCACCAGACCGTGTCAGACAGATGACAGACTTCAGACCCCAGTCAGACACAAGGATAGTGCCTTGTCTGGTTACATGTATGTAGTGAGGATTAATGAAGCTCTGTCCTATGGCAGGAAGTGTTGTGAAGGTCTTCAAGATGGTTCCCTTCATATCAATCAGATCCACAGAGGATGGATTATCAGAACCTGCCACCAGTGTTGACTGATCGAGAGTAGACAGACCCCTGTACATCTTACTTGTCTGTATTGTAGACAGGAGTTCCAGGTCAGGAGTCACAGCAACTGTGATGATACGTTGAGACACAGGAAGAGACACAGCTACCTTGCCTTCACTGATAACTGTTAAACACAAGGGATAACCAGACACTTTGAGTACACTTGAACATGACTGTCCTCCTTTAGTGTAAAATGATTTCAGATGTTGAGAATTACAATCAACTAGAACTGAGACTTTTGTTCCTGGTATTTTCATAACCAAACCATCTGTGACAAAACAATCGTCACTCACATTCAGTTTAGCGTCGATAATTTCATCTAATACAGGTGCTGCTGTCAGGTTTATGTTATCAATCTGCTGAATGTTCAAATCCACCTTGTTAATCATCACATCCATCATTTCAATATCTTTTATCAGTTGATCAACGTCGTGTTTAAAGCTGATGTCAGCTACATCTGTTCTGTCCTTCCTCTGTGTCCCTGTGACATCTGCTCCTGATCCAGACGACAGATACATCTCAAACAGCTGCGCCTCATCCTCCAACTCCAGGGCCTGCTGGATGGACTGAGACTGCTGCTGGTACAGCTGTAGATCCATTTGTTTTGTCTTCATCATCGAACTCAACTGCTCCTTGTCTTGTTCTGTTTGATCCTTCACCTTCTCAATCAGCTGATCTTCCTTCTGTTTCAGTGCGTCAATAGCTTCCTTTATAGTTTTCTTTATATCTGATTCAAGCTTCGACCTCCCAGTCACTATGGTTTTTGTTTCAGATACTAACTCTTCGATCTGGACATTTGTAAATTCGATTTCACCAGCCAGATCTTGTTGGTTTTTCTGAAGTTTTGATTTTACCTCAGTCAGCTGTGCCTTGATTGTGATGACTTCTTTACATGTTCTATGATCAATACTGCAACAGACCGTACACAGAGGTTTGTTACAGTCTTTGCAGAAAAGTTTAATTTTCCCCTCATGTTCACTGCAAATAAATTTCTTCCTTCGGAGAGGGGATGTTCCTGAATATTTTACAATATCATGTTTCTTTAAGTTGGGCATTATGTTGTGCAACTTCAAACATCCATCACAAAACAATGCCTCACATTCGGAGCACCAGTGTGCGGCTGGAGTTGTCTCCCCTTTTTCTTTGCAGACTAAGCAATGGTCAGGTCCTGGAATACATTAAAAGTAAGCCTAGTAGTAATGTCAATATATCAATATGAAAACATTCATGAGACAGAAAATTGGCGGCAATTATTGCTGATTAATTTATCCTTAACAATTCGGTATTATCCAGAATACATAAAGACTGTAACTTCAAATATATCATAAAAAACGCGGCTAGCTTTCTCATACAGCAAAAAGCTTTACTCGTGAACTGAATTATGATATATAAACGATAGCTAATTATCCATAAAGTTGATGTTTCCCATGACTACCTTGTGGGATTGAGTCCATGAGTCCAGTTAGAAGCAGTCCTGGTTTCAGCTGCCCCGCCCACTCTTCCACAGGTCTGTCAGGGTGAGGTACTGGGGTTTCTTGTCTACACGTGGGACAGGGGATGGACTTGTTTCTCACAGCTTCTGCTTTAGTCTGTAGATATTTCCCCAGACAGTTCTCACAGAAGGAATGCTGACATGTAAGGGTTACTGGTCGCTGATACACTTCCATACACACACTGCAAGTAAGGAAGTCGTCCTGAAGCTTGCCTGATGTCGCCATTCTGGAAAGTAGGTCTGCGAATATATATAAAAAGTTATTGAAAAATGAAATATATCACACTCAAGTGAGATTTTACGGTATCGTATACAAAGAATAATTTATTATGTAATATCTTCCCTTTTGAATTAAATCACAATGAAAAAGAAAGGTGATTGAAATGATTCTGGCGGGTGTATTTAAATTTGCTTTCTGACCACTGACATTTGTCCTTGAGATAGAATCAAACCTGATTGAACACGACTTGACTGAATTGAAAAAAACAACACATGAGTATATACAGGGGACACCTAAACGCAAAATTGTCTATTAAACCCTTGCAAGATGCCATTCCTTTATTCTTTTAATTCTTATGAAAAATTAAGGAATAAATCATAAAAAGTACAGCATGAACATAAACTTCATCTATATTTTATTTCATACAACGAGTCAGTGAGTTTTCGTATGATTAATGATATTAAGCTTCACTTTCACAATATAAATGTAGTGAGGGACTTTAATTTCATTTAGATTGCATACTTTCTTCTTCTTTCTGTTGAAAGACACTTGAAGTAAACGAAATAAGATTTATTGTTTTTACATTTAACTATTTGATGCCTTTAAAATCTACAATAAAACAATAATTCAGCAGTGAAAATCTATTTTGACATTGTTTTATGATTTCATACACTATTTGACCCAAGATATGAAGTTCAACAATTGTTTAACCACATCTACAATAGACACTCATAAAGACCCTCAACCAATCGAGCATGATGAGATTGTGTACTTGTTGATTTAACGTTCAGACTCACATAAATCGAAAAGATTTAAAACCATTCAGGCGGTCAAAATCCTGATATATTGTTTTTAAAGCATACATAAAGTCAGTTAGGAAATATCTTCACATCATAAGAGTATTAATGGCAGTAGTAGTCATGTACACTGCACACAATAGACACCCACCCGTACAGACCCTCAACAACCTGCAATGTATTTTCATAATCTGAATAGAGTAGCTGACATTCCGCCATATACATGCTAACAATACAGTAAAATTATATATACTTACATGTAGCACACTCTATATCATAAAACATGATTGTTTGTTTACCTCAGAGAACGAATGTTTATCATCTAAAAGGTATTCAGTTAAACCGAAAGTGAAAATAGAAACTGGCGACTACAGTAAAGTATTCATGTATTCAACTGATTTGTAAGTAATTCTTGCATTTCATAAGTTTGCTTCTAAAACGTCAGACATTAAAACTTTAATGAACCAAAATAAACGACGTACCTTTAAATAGAATGTGACTGAACTACGAGTTGTTCTCAGCACACACTGTGTATCTCTCCATGACTGTCACTTCCCTCTCGCCCGTCTCAGCTGGCTAGCTCGCTACGAGGCCGGTCACGTGACTATCTGTGGCGGCCCTGAATGAGAGTAAAGTATATTACATTCATAATAAGTTATTATTAGATAGAATATCATACATTGTGCTACACTTATTTTAACCGTCATAAGTTTTTCTCAGACAATTTGAGATCGATTTCAATACAAAAGACCTCAAAAGTTTATGTTCCTCTCAAGGAGGTCACGTGATTATCTAAGCGAGGAGGCGAGGTGCAATCGATACACATTAGTCAGTTTTTGCAAAGAAGTTGTCATATTGTTTACAATAGGGGGAATATGTGTGATTTCTTTTATCATATTCATAATAATTTTTACGTTTGTATCAAGCTAAACTATATATAATGAAGACAACAGAGTATCTCTTTAAGCTTTACTACAACGCTACTCCACATCTCAGATCAGTGCCACCATGCTTCATGTAACAATGTTATATCTCTCTGCATTATAACTGACGGTTTGAAATAGATTAGAGGTTTAAAAGCAGTTTACAGAGGCAGTAGTTCATTTTTAGTTAAACAAAGTGATGTCACGAAAGCGTAAATAAATGTTTCAAAGACAATATTGTTATTACTTATAAGTAGCTGGTAAGTAGGAAGAAGGATCCGCTAGACTAGGGTTGATCCGGTTGACTAATGAGATGTTTGACTCTTTGAATACATCTAGTAATAGTAATGGTAATAATAAAAACTAATTATGCATCTACTATGAAGTAATTATGTACTGACTATAACTAATTATTTGAGAACATTTGAAGAAATAAATCTTTCAAAAACTCCTTCAAACTTTAATCATTGAAAACGTGAATATTTCTGTAATAGAAGACATTATAGAGAAGCGCTTATACAAGTAGTCTGTGATAATTTCGATTGTGATTAAGTCTAGTACTTATTATCATTTAACAGAGTTCTTGTTAAAAGATGGAAAAAAATCAAACTTTTTTGACAAAGTATCCAATCTTCCATGAAAATAAATTTTAAGATAAACTTTAATCTTTAAAGAATGGGGGTTAGCGCGTTCGGCTTAGAATCAATAGGTACTTGTTCCGAATCCCGCTCGGCAAGTTTCTCTGTAATTGAGAACTGTTCTACACGCAGTAAGGTTTGGTTTCTATTTGCTACAACGAATTTCAGTAAAGTTAGTTAAATAACAAGACAGCTTTTACAAACAATATGTCATATTTTGTTCTATGTCCAGAGTGAGGGGATCACAAATACAATACTAGTTCACCCGTTTTTAACTGTATATGTGTTACCTCTTTGTACACAGTTAGGCATTAATTATTATATATCTCAGCTGATTACGGTCGTCTTATCTCTTCCATTGTTCGTTACAGGTTAAGCGTTAAAAATAATTAGCATTGTTTAGAAGTATTTACTCAGAGATATTCTTATATCATAAATATAGTGTGAAAATTCAAGTATTACAGTTCCAAATATGGTCAATGCGAAATCGTGTACAGATGTATTTCGGAACATTGCAATCATAACCATGAAACTCATGTAAAACTCGAGATGCAAAAGTCTGCTTGGCAAGGCTGATTTTACAACTCTTCATTTTTCATTTACCAATTGTAAAACGTAATTTGTAGCATTGCTAAATGTGTATATCCCTCTTATTTGAAATACAAAAAAGAGTTTCGACTTTGACATTTCTAGAATTACATTTGAACTTTGTAAAGTTGAGAACAGAAAATTGAGTTTTACAGGAATGAAATGTTAGGTTTGCACACTTGGACTTGTCTTTTCGAGAATTGCATGGTTGAGAACAACATGTTACAACTTGCGAATTACGAGTTTACATGATTTCATTTTTGGCACACATCCCCTTCCATAAATATGAATTTATATTTCATAATATCTATTCAGCGTATCATAGATGAGTTTTGTTGAATAAAAAACATTTTTCTGTTAAAAAGCAGGAATAACCATTTTAGCAACATCAATATGTGTTCCAAAATGTAATTATCGTTACTAAACAGCTGACAGAAGTGAGAGAGTTATTGTTTAACGCCGCTTGAGAAATATTTCAGCCATAAGCGGCGAACTGACAGAAGTAATATGATATCTAATAACATCTGTATTTTGACTGTTATGATCACAAGTTCAATCTTATAGTTTTCAGAATATTCTTAAGTCCTAAAAATATGAACAACGGTACTTATCCATTATATGTGACCAGTAATAATTTAATAATTTTATGTGAATTCCATGTATTTATTATATACGTATTTGTATATTACGTCCATTTTTATTAATGATTCGTCACCTTTTTCAGTAAAAGTGTTGACCCTGGCCCCAAAGGGGCCAAACCCCGTAATTTCAATTACTCACATCTTTCATGACGTAAGGCCAGTGTGGGCACCGATAACAAAGCAACGCAATATACCAACTTGAAATGTTTTGTCTTAGTAGATGAATTGCAGTGAAGTTTTAAAATGATCAGAAATAGCTTAATTTAGAACAGTGAAAGAAAACGTAATAATATTTTCAGATTCGACTTGTAAGTTATTGCACTGAGTGTGGAGTTTTCTGTTTCGTCTCTCCATAGCCGACAGTGAGGGATCTGTATTGACATATGCACGTGCAAATCGTCCTCTTCACGTCTCGTTACCCTAGCAACATTAAACTCGGGTCGTCTTGAAAAGAAGTGACAACTTTTATCACATCAAATTGGTCAGGTTGAAAAATAATTAAATAACTAAGATTGACTCAAATCTGACATATTTTTTTATTTCAAGAAGATATGGATATCATTTGAATCTAAAGCACAGTTTTATAACTTATCATGCATGGTGAAATGTGTTCTGATGATTGAAATAAAACTCTACAACAATTTAATTAATAGTGTTTTAACCCAAAGACACGAGATGTTTATGGGGAAACAAGTTGTACCATTATGCAGTTTGACCCACGTTCCATGTTATGCTATATTTTCTTTCTGCTGTAGGTTTGAAGTACGTAAAACGTTTGAAAGCCCCCGAGAGCTGTGTTAAATTTAAAAAAACTTCCTCCACTTCTGGGAAGACGTCTCTTTTAGTTGTCAATTGCCGCCGTTTTCAGATCTGTTTTTACTTTAAGTTACAATATAATAAAAGAAGTTATTACTAAGAAAGTAACTTATACTGGAACTATTTAAACTACACTGTATTACTTAGAAACCTATTTGCTTAAACACCTTGGCACCGATTCACTAAACACGACAGGGGAGATGACTCCGCATGGACTGCATGCTTTTAACCCGGTAGCTGTCTATCGATGTTGGACAATTTCATCTCTTTCTTCAGAACCTTTAAAACTGTGTTGATTATATATTCAACTATTATGACTAATTATGATTTTTTAAGCAAGTTAAAAACTATTAAAACAGTTGTTGTTAAGCTATCCCATAACTTTTGACCATGGCCCACAACTCATAGAATCCTTTATCAAAACTAACTTACTGACTCAAAAATAAGATTATTTTTGGAGTATGGAATGACAACAATATTGTTACATAGAAAGAACACAGTAAATCTAATCCTTGAATATTGCCCGACAGTAATGATTTCTGAGCGCCAAATTGACGCTTTGATTTTGTCAGCAGGTCTTTATTCACATGATACGATGAATGCGGTCAACCAAAGCATTATGTTAATAAATTTTGGGAATCTAAAGAATAACATCATCGGAAATGTGTTATCGTAATCTTTGTAACATCACTCATACTTTGCTCGTAACAAAGTAGTAATGTGTTTCTTCACTCAATAATTCCATCAATGTGTCGGTATGTGTTTAAACAGTAAACTTTTATCAAAATAAATGTATATTTCTAGAGATCTCTGATATCTTAGAGATTATCGCTTTCATTTAACAATCAGTATAACATCAGTTTATCTGTGCTAATCATATGTGCATTTTTGAAGGATGGACACTTAGCTAAAACAGATTATAAATATCCATGTGCTGACATAGGAAAACATTGACATTGTCTTCTTTTCATGTACAGTGAAGAGTCCTAGATTCGTGATCTAGCGATAATTGATAAAGACATGGCTTTTCATGCAATAATGAAAATTAAGTGCCTTAGAAAAGAAGATTGTAGAAGAAACATCTGTAACATGTGTAATGTTTTTCTTTCTCCGTCAGACAACCAGTGTCTATATCAGGAAGCTTCCAGAGACACGGGTGAGTCGTGCGGCACGTGCACCTTGCTGGATTCAACTGCCTGCCAATGTCAAAGTGGAGTCTACACAAAAAGCAACAATGATATTTATATCTAAGCATAGGTGTCATATTGCTGTGTTCAATAATACTGTTCTTTAAATTATATTTTTCCTTAAGCAAAAGCACAGGTTTTATAATAACAGTTTACATGTATCTTGCATATAAGAGTTAATTCTTTCACTTGGTCACGGCAAGCCAAATGATGAAGAGTCATTTTTAATGGAAACTCAATTCAGAGACACAATTTTAAGAGTTTTTAACAAATATCAATATAACAGAATATAACGTCTACGACGTTAATGATGTACAGGTGTAAAATATCAGAAAGAGGAATTAACATTTTGCACCGATTGAATTGCCTGCTGAGTGATCAAACAGGACTCTGCACGTGTTGTACGCTTTTCACGCATGTTGATGTTGTGTTAAGGTTGCACGTTTCTATGAAATGTAGTTGGGGTTCTTATGCAAACCTCCAACTGTCAGAGAAAACTTGATCTTGATGACGTCATCTAATGAAATGCAATAATTTCAACCACGTGGATATGTGATCATTATTTGGGCGCCTGTCGAAAATCTAACCAAATTTAGACGATATACATCCTTAATGACAAACAAGACAGACAAAGACGGGTATCAGGTGGCCAAAAGTAAGTTTGGAAACTTCTCTGAAGTAGTCAGTATAACAATTAAGTGTTTTAGACGTTAAAACGTGTACAAATTTAAAATGAACGGGTGCATATAGAAGACTTGTTTAGTTTTTCATTTTAAACAAAGAAGTTATCATATATCTGTCACCAAAAGAAAAACTATATCTTATAAGATTGATATGTGTCTTTAAGGTTTGTTACATTGAGTCTCGAACTTTCAGAGAAGGTTTACCCATGTTTAATTTGTCCGTGTACCCTGTACTATAACTGTCGATTTGATTGCAACAAACACAAATAAATAGGAACTAAGAGTCATGCTATTGTTATCTCTTATAATTCATGCCAAAGCGTCACGGAATTCTTAATTCAAATATTATCGATTCATCTAAAGCTAAATATATCCAATGTCAACTTTTTACTATTGGTTTCAATCAAATGTATCTACCTTAAGACAAGGTTTGTGTCAGCCACGCTAAATAACCTGCAATCTTTCTTTTTAATCTTCAATTGGCGTCTGCTATACTGAATTACATCACCGTTGCTCTATGACGTTTACTTAGCTGTCAACTTTATTTAGTTAAAACAATCTGTTTTTCTGCTATTCTTATAAACCGTCAAAATAAGTTAAAATTCACAGAGAGAAAAGGGTTCAATCTGACCATGTTAGGAGTACCTCTGTTCCACTGCACAATATTCCTGTGTTCACACCACTGACCCCTGTTTGGTCATCAACTCGACCATCGTCCAGCCAAGTGAGTGATGCATCAGTCGGGACCAGCAGTTTGACACGTACGTACTGTAGTGACGTAATAAACTAAAACGGACCCGACTTTATCTCCATCGTTATTTCGTCTCTGGAAGATATTTTGAGAAATTTGGCCTATGCAAAGTTTTTATCTCTCACAATTGGTGGTAGAACTGCGGAGATTAGTATTCTAAAAACGATTAGGGAGAGGACAATGAAATTTATATGTCATAGTCTCCATTCTACAAACATGATGTTATGAGTTTTGTGATTCATAGCATTGTTTCTTAAACATAGACAAAATAAGATTTGAGGGTGGACACCATGCAACGCCCATATTTGAAGAGGAATCTAGAACAAAGTTACAATTTGAGTTTTCATTTCAGAAAAAATGTTATTCTTAAAAATTAAAAAGCTTTTTAGGGCAAATGTCTGGCATGCCAATATTTGAGAGAGGGGGGAGGTGTCAGGGGGTCACTCTCATATTTATAAATTTGGATCACCTACATCCAAGGTACACCCCCCCAAAAATCCCCACTGATGTAGATATTGATAAACGTTCACGTCCACGGTCGCCAGTAAACGGTCGCCGGACAATGGCCGATGCCATTAGATCATCTTACCTTTTAGATCTGATCATCTTATATGTGAATCTGTTTCAGATTGAAGATTTTTATTTAAAGACTATTTTATGAGATAGAAATGTTTTAAAGGTAGGATGCCAAAATTACTCTGTGAAATAAACTCCAACAATGTCAAACTTAAGGCTTGAAACTAAGGTCGACTTAACTGTAATAATCATAACACAGGAATCAAGTGTTCTTACATGAAGCATATTTTATTTGACGATTTAACAATCACGTGTCCTACCTTCTACGACCTATTAGTAAAACCTTTGGAGGAGAAATATACAAGAGTCAACAAGCGTTTGAGGAAAACAGGCATGAAGCATGTGCTGCACGTGATGGTTTTTCTAATAGTCAAGTAGAGTTTTGCGCCCGTTTCCTTATCTTTTACTTGTAGTAGTAAAGTCATTGTAGAGGTCAAACCAATAAAGGAACATGTTATTATAACAAAATCATAAACAGAGTTGTAAATGAAACTTACATTTATAACTTTCCAATTTCCCCTTGAAATGTTTCACCCTTTAAAAGGTTTCTCTTTATATAACCCTTCCATTTCTCTTCGTATGAAATTCCTACAGATACCGGTGGAAATTCTCACTCCTACTACTTAAACTACATCTGGGTAGTTTGCTACCTCGGTACTGATTCACCAGACACGACAGTGGAGATGACTCTGCATGAACTGCACGCTTTTCACGTACTGCCCGGGAGTTGTTTATACTTGTTACATAACTGAAATTCCGGCACAACTTCTGTTTATGTATTCGATGTTAAAACATGAATGGGATAAGATGATAAATCAGTTTTTGCACTTGTTTATGTTTATGTTCAATTTGCCACAATAAGATCAATGATAACTTCTATTTCAGGTGTTGATTAATAACTAATTCCATTTATTCCATTAATAACATTTAATAACTATTGAATATCTTAAAGTCATATTAAATATACAAAAAGTGTTATTGCATTTTTGAAAAATGGAAATAATATCATTTTGAAGTAAATAGTTTAACAAATAAGCATTTACAAAACATATCAGTTTGGAGTCCCTCACAGGTATAGGTTACCAAAACTAAAGTGAGGTAATTTACTTTTTAAATACAAAATAACAAACCGATTGGTTACTATGATGACTCATACTACCTTCGCTTAACATTGAATTAAAATGTTTCCTGCAAAGCTAACCAAATCTGTATTTTTGTAAACCCTTGTGGTACAAAGCAACACACAGTTTATCCCCATCAAAACACAGACCAGTTGGACCGCATAAACCATCTTTTTTAGTCACAATGTCTCTGCAATACTCTCCACTGCTGCTGAGATGAATCACTTTGTCTGTTTCAAAGTCAGCAACAAGAGTGTCTCCTGTACTGGTAGTTGTGATTCCATATGGATTTCTCAGTGCTCTTCTACCAGTAGGTGTGTATGTGAATACAATGTCACCAGACCGTGTCAGACAGATGACAGACTTCAGACCAGTGTCTGACACCAGGATAGTGCCTTGTCTGGTTACATGTATGTATTGAGGATCAATGAAGCTCTGTCCTATGGTCGGAAGTGTTGTGAAGGTCTTCAAGATGGTTCCCTCCATATCAATCAGATCCACAGAGGATGGACTATCAGAACCTGCCACCAGTGTTGACTGATCGAGAGTAGACAGACCCAAGTAGTTCTTACTTGTCTGTATTGTAGACAGGAGTTCCAGGTCAGGGGTCACAGCAACTGTGATGATACGTTTAGAGTCAAGAAGAGACACAGCTACCTTGCCTTCACTGATAACTGTTAAACACCAGGGAATACCAGACACGTTGAGTACACTTGAACATGACTGTCCTCCTTTAGTGTAAAATGATATCAGACGTGGAGAGAAACAATCAGCAAAAAGTGTGACTTTTGTTCCTGCTATTTTCATGACTAAACAGTCTGTTACATAACAATAGTCAATCGCATTAAGTTTAGCTTCGATAACTTCATCTAATACAGGTGTTTCTGTCAGGTCTATGTTATCAATCTGCTGAATGTTCAAATCCACCTTGATTATCATCACATCCATTTTGTCAATCTGTTCCCTCAGTTGAGCAAGATCATGTTTAAAGCTGATGTCAGCTACCTCTATTCTGCCCTTCCTCTGTGTCCCTGTGACGTCTGCTCCTGATCCAGACGACAGATACATCTCAAACAGCTGCGCCTCATCCTCCAACTCCAGGGCCTGCTGGATGGACTGAGACTGCTGCTGGTACAGCTGTAGATCCATTTGTTTTGTCTTCATCATCGACCTCAACTGCTCCTTGTCTTGTTCTGTTTGATCCTTCACCTTCTCAATCAGCTGATCTTCCTTCTGTTTCAGTGCATCAATAGCTTCCTTTATGGTTTTCTTTATATCTGATTCAAGCTTCGACCTCCCAGTCACTATGGTTTTTGTTTCAGATACTAACTCTTCGATCTGGACATTTGTAAATTCGATTTTACCAGCCAGATCTTGTTGGTTTTTCTGAAGTTTTGATTTTACCTCAGTCAGCTGTGCCTTAATTGTGATGACCTCTGTACATGTTCTATGATCAATACTGCAACATACAGTACACAGAGGTTTATTACAATCTTTGCAGAAAAGTTTAATTTTCTCCTCATGTTCACTGCAAATAAATGTCTTCCTTCGGAGAGGCGGTGTTCCTGAATATTGTACAACTTCATGTTTCTTAGAGTTTGGCATTATGCTGTGCATTTTCAGACATCCATCACAAAACATGGCCTCACATTCGGAGCACCAGTGTGTGGCTTGAGTTGTCTCCCCTTTTTCTTTGCACACTGAGCAATGGTCAGGTCCTGGAATACATTAAAAGTAAGTCTAGTAGTAATGTCGAGTTATCAATATAAAAACATTCATGAGACAGAAAATTGGCGGCAATTATTGCTGATTAATTTATCCTTAACAATTCGGTATTATCCAGAAATACATAAAGACTGTAACTTCAAATATATCATAAAAGAACCCGGCTAACTTTCTCATACAGCAAAAAGCTTACGCGTGAACTGAATTATGATATATAAACGATAGCTAATTATCGAGAAAGCAGATATTGGCTATGTGTACCTTGTGGGATTGAGTCCATGAGTCCAGTTAGTAGCAGTCCTGGTTTCAGCTGCCCCGCCCACTCTTCCACAGGTCTGTCAGGGTGAGGTACTGGGGTCTCCTGTCTACACGTGGGACAGGGGATGGACTTGTTTCTCACAGCTTCTGCTTTAGATTGTAGATATTTTCCTAGACAGTTCTCACAGAAGGAATGCTGACATGTAAGGGTTACTGGTCGCTGATACACTTCCATACACACACTACAAGTAAGGAAGTCGTCCTGAAGCTTGCCTGCTGTCGCCATTTTGGATTTTTGGTCTGCGAAAATATGTAAAATATTACTGAGAGTAAGACTTTATTGCATCGAATAAAAGGATCATTTCTCAGTTAATATCTACATTAAATCACAATGAAAGAGATAAATGATCCAAATTGTGTTGGTGGGCGTCCGTAAATTGTAATTTCCAAACATTGACATTTGTCTTGTGAGTGAAAATCAAATTGAAAGATTAAACACAATTTTTTCTTTTGATCTTTTAATCAAAAGTAACGATTGAATAATACAAAGTACAGCATGAACATAAATTACATCTATGCTTTTATTCATGCAACGATTTGTTATATGATCAATGACATCAAGCTTCATATTCGCTATCATAAGATATTTGTCTCCATTCTTTGGTTATTTTTCTATTTAAAGGCACCTAAGGTAAGCAAAATAAGATCTTTCTGTTTACATTTAACTCACTGCTGCGTTTACAATTTATTATGACTATTATTTCATGATTTATTATAAAACCGACGACAACTGTGATTGTTCCTTTAAAAAGTGAGGCGATATGGGGTTTAATGCCGCTTTCAATAGTTCTTCACTAAAATGTATATCGATGCTGCTATTGATATTGCAGGGAGAAAGGCCACAACACCATTGTGGCTACGCATTTGAGGTGAAACCTGCGAGCTTTTGGAACTTTTTGGAACTAGCGAATTATGGGTGAAATTCAGTGTAGCATTGCACACAAACCTTAAAGTGTGTAGAACAGTTATCTACTTCAGACAAACTTGCCCTGGCGGGATTCGAACAACGAAGCCTAACCACTGCTGCTGGGCCTCTTAAAACAAAAAGATGATAACCTTACTGTACACAGGATACGAAGAGAATGATAAGATACATGACTAATTACAAACAAACTTCATTCATGGAACATCGTTTCAGTGCCAGTACATAGGAGGAATATTTATTTTAAATATATCAGTTCAAAGACGAATATCCAATCCAGTTTTTAAAGTTTTTTTAAAGATAATTTATAACATTGATAACAATATCAACTAAATACACTCATACAAACTCTTAACCAACCAAGCTGCTCAATTTATCAAAAAATGATAAATACTATCTATGACCTACAAACTGTTTGCCTTGTGTTTAAAACAGTACTTAGCCACGCAATTAAAATGTCTCCTACGTAAGAAGGTCGTCTTTGTAAGATTTTTCATGAAATAAATGAAAATGCATGGTCGACAATTCTTTATTTGCTGTATAAATTACATTTCTAAGGAGAATTAAACAAGAGGAGAGAGAAAACAAACCGCATGCGCAATAACAGATGACCTGGGTACAATTTTTAAAATGAATATAAAGCTATCACAACAATCATTGAAGTTTTCATTGTTTCGTTTGGTCCTTTTATTTAACACTATATAAAATCAGCATATCCGAGCAAAAAGCATGGTTTGCTTTCAAAAAGACAATTTGTAAATGTCCTCGTTATATCGTTGAACAATGTTGACATTTCTTTATATAATCATAATAATAACATCTAACAGTATAACATCTGACACTTTTGGCTCCTGACAGATTCTTTCACTGTCAGAGAAAACTTAATCATCCTTTACATTATGACGCAAGTGATACGTTTCTGGTCGTCAAGTGAAAGAAACATTACAAATATCTTTGTATGAGAAATCTACAAAACTGTAATGACAGTATTTATAAAAGGAGACCTAAAAAAGGTTAGATTTAATTTCCCCAAAAGTGTTGCTAAACTTTAAAATGCCCCTCCTCACACAAAGCGTCTAATTCTCTTTTTACAAAACTATAACTGTCATTGGCGGAAAACCTTATTCACACTGTTAAAACTACATCTTATTACTTTGAAACCTCGGTACTCGACAGCGGAGATGACTCTGCATGAACTGCACGCTTTTCACGTGCTACCCGGAAGTTGTTTATACTTGTTACTTAACTGAAACTTCAACACAACCAACTTGTTTGTTTGAACGTCGAGCTATTCAGGTAAAACATGAACGCAATAAAATAAGTATGTCATTCCTTTTTTTGTCTTATAATTTTTTCAATAAGCTAACATAGAATATTAATTTTACACGTCTTGGACAATAACTCTTGACATTTCTCAAGATATCAGCCGTGAAGAATTCAAAACTACTGCAAATTGACAACAAACATAATAATTGCATATACTTTTTAGAATGAATAATTAATCTCTAGATAGATAATTCTTTGAATGTATAAAGTTTTGTGTCTCTTGCAGTTACAGTTATCGATCCGTATTCCAAACTTATTTTAGGTAATATAATTTTGATATGGTTGTGAAACAGATTGGTCTCCATGGTCACACCTCTGTAGCAACATTTAACATTGCATGAAAGAGCTTCATGCACACCTAACCAAATCTGTATTTTTGTAAACCTTTTGACACCAACACAACACACAGTTCGTCTCCATCTAGACACAGACCAGTTGGATATTTTAAACCATCCTTTTCTGTCAGAATGTCTCTGATGAATTTCCCTGCACTACTGAGATGAATCACTTTGTGTGTGTCACAGTCAGCTACAAGAATGTCACCTGTACTGGTGGATGTAATTCCATATGGACCTCTCAATGTTCTGTCTCCAGTAGGTGGGTATGTGAATACAATGTCACCAGACCGTGTCAGACAGATGACAGACATCGGACTAAAGTCTGACACCAGGATATTGCCTTGTCTGGTTACATGTATGTAGTGAGGATCACAGGTAGAAAGTGTTGTGAAGGTCTTCAAGATGGTTCCCTTCATATCAATCAGATCCACAGAGTATGGATAATCAGAACCTGCCACCAGTGTTGACTGATCCAGAGTAGACAGACCCCAGTACTTCTTACTTGTCTGTATTGTAGACAGGAGTTTCAGGTCAGGAGTCACAGCAACTGTGATGATACGTGGAGACCCAGGAATAGACACAGCTACCTTACCTTCACTGATAACTGTTAAACACCAGGGTGTACCAGACACTTTGAGTACACTGGAACATGACTGTCCTCCTTTAGTGTAAAATGACTTCAGACGTTGAAGTGAATAATCAACTAAAACTGAGACTTTTGTTCCTGCTATTTTCATAACCAAACCATCTGTGACAAAGCACTTGTCACTCACATTCAGTTTAGCGTCGATAATTTCATCTAATACTGCTGCTGCTGCTGTCAGGTTTATGTTATCAATCTGCTGAATGTTCAAATCCACCTTGTTAATCATCACATCCATCATTTCAATATCTTTTATCAGTTGATCAACGTCGTGTTTAAAGCTGATGTCAGCTATCTCTATTCTGTCCTTCCTCTGTGTCCCTGTGACGTCAGCTCCTGTTCCAGACGACAGATACATCTCAAACAGCTGCGCCTCATCCTCCAACTCCAGGGCCTGCTGGATGGACTGAGACTGCTGCTGGTACAGCTGTAGATCCATTTGTTTTGTCTTCATCATCGACCTCAACTGCTCCTTGTCTTGTTCTGTTTGATCCTTCACCTTCTTAATCAGCTGATCTTCCTTCTGTTTCAGTGCATCAATAGCTTCATTTATGGTGTTCTTTATATCTGATTCAAGCATGGACCTTCTGCTCAATAGATTTTTTGTTTCCATATCCAGTTTTTTAATCTCGGCATATTTGAAATAGATTTTTTCATCAAGATTTTCTTGACTTTCTTGAAGACTTGATTTGATCTCTGTCAGCTGTGCCTTGATTGTGATGACCTCGTTACATTTTCTGTGAGCTATACTACAACATATTGTACACAGGGGTTTGTCACAATCCTTGCAGAACAATTCTATGTTTTTCTCATGTCCGCAGCAAATGAATTTCTTTTTTTTGGGAGGCTTAGTTCCTGAATATTTCACAACTTCATGTTTCTTTAAGTTTGGCATTATGCTGTGCAGTTTCAGACATCCATCACAAAACAAAGCCTCACATTCGGAGCACCAGTGTGCGGCTGGAGTTGTCTCCCCTTTTTCTTTGCACACTGAGCAATGGTCAGGTCCTGGAATACATTAAAAGTAAGCCTAGTTGTAATGTCAATATATCAATATGAAAACATTCATGAGACAGAAAATTGGCGGCAATTATTGCTGATTAATTTATCCTTAACAATTCGGTAGTATACAGAAATACATAAAGACTGTAACTTCAAATATATCATAAAAAACGCGGCATACTTTCTCATACAGCAAATAGCTTTACTCGTGAACTGATTTATGAAATAAATCGATAGCTAATTATCCAGAAAGCAGATATTGGTTATGACTACCTTGTGGGATTGAGCCCATTAATCCAGTAAGAAGTAAGGATGGTTTCAGCTGCCCCGCCCACTCCTCCACAGGTCTGTCAGGGTGAGGTACTGGGGTCTCTTGTCTACACGTGGGACAGGGGATGGACTTGTTTCTCACAGCTTGTGCTTTAGTCTGTAGATATTTCCCCAGACAGTTCTCACAGAAGGAATGCTGACATGTAAGGGTTACTGGTCGCTGATACACTTCCATACACACACTACAAGTAAAAAGGTCGTCCTGAAGTTTGCCTGATGTCGCCATTTGGATCTCAGGTCTGTAAAAAACATATGGAAAGGTATAAACAAATAAAACATATCTAATTCAACTGAAAAATTATCCCATTGCTATTCAAAAAGCTAATAATTATCAACTTAAACGAGGATAATAAGATGTAAGAATCACCAGGAGTAAGCACATGTTACATGTAAGCATTAAATCACGATGATTCCCAAAATATGATTGGTTTCTTTAACATGCCTTGACATGAGTTATGAATTATCTACGGAAAAACGTGCTACTGCCCCTGTAATGCTCACTGTACCAAGTTTTAGGTTACAAAACATTATTGCCTCATTTGCAATGTTTTACATAAAGAGATGTCCATTGTAAGTGTCAAAGCCTCTTTGATACTTATGAAATAATAAGTTATAATCCAGTTCATGTACATATTCATATAGATCATTACTAGTTAACATAAACACCTTAAATATACTCACTTTCAGTAAACTCACTTCTATATAATATATAAAATACATTCCATTAAAATGTAGAAAAATATTTGTGTATTAATGGAAGGAATAACTCCTTATTATATATTACATTGTTCATTAATTTTTCATTTAAAACAGAAAAGACAACTAGATGTTGTACACACACTATTTTTATCAATTAATCCTAGATCATAGATTCATAGATTCATAGTTAATTCATTCTTTAGTTTTAAGAATTGAGTTACTATAAGCATGATTACCATTTTTATTTAGCTCCACATTCACATTAGCTTTAATATCATGTACAAAAAGAATTTTATATGTATTTTCATCAAGTTGGAATATGTTTTGTTTCCTGTAGGCTAACCCTCAGAATAAGTTAAATATGTTTAATTCTGTATTGCGTTTGTAATCTATTTTATTATTGTTTTAGGATCTCAGTCACTTATTTGACTTCAAGTATGAAGTTTTAAGTATATACCCGCAATCATTTTTGACTGTTCACAGTGTTATTAAGTTAAGGTTAGACACCGCATCGAGGGAATTACGGAATATAACCCGAGATGAAATCGAGGGTTTTATTTCGTAATTCCCGATGACATGGGTTTGTTAATTGATAGGTATAACAACATTTTCTAACAATCAGGATCAATGTAAATAGTTTTGAATTAAAACGTTCCACATAACCTCCCTAGGGTATTTTGACATAACTTTTCCGTATGGCTTCTGATCAATCTATTAGCACATCATTTTCATATTTTGCTTTTGATATCAATATAGATGTAATGATAATCCAAGAATATGAGTTACAAAACATCATCTTTTCTCATATTGAATTTTTCACAGATTTCGATATCTCAATTGTGTTTCATCTCTTAATCGCAAAATACATGTCCCACGGTTTTGTACTGGGTAAAAATTATTACCGCTTGGTTCAGTTCAACATATGTTATTGCACACACAATAACTTTATTTCATTGGATAATGACAATGGTATGATCAACGTTACACACTTACTTTCACCACATGATTAATATACTAAATGTTTATTGGAAAATGTAGACGAAAACACAAAACGGGTCAACCAAACGCAACGCCCATGCGTTGCACGTTCACTCAGAGCATGCGCGTCTGGCACGACCAGGTATTCACTGTTCTAAGCGATAGCCTTTCATTGCTATTATTTGAAGCGACATGGATCATACACAATCTGACGAAGACTTCATAGAGGTCTCGCAAGAATTTACTTAGAACAAAGATCAACTCATAATGGAGCGAACAGGTCACAGATCTGCAACAGGTATTTACCAATCATTCTTAATGCACCTCCAACGGCTTACGTTAAAATCTTAATAATGGAAACACATTTTTCGGAAGTGGAAATATTCCTTCACGTTCTTTACAATCTGAACAATTTTGTCAAAACGATAAACAACCGTGTGACTGCCGTGTGACTGGACTGATGTCCATGTTGAAAAATGTAGAGTTTTAATCTTTAATGTGATTCAAATGTACTTTTCAGGCTTTAGTAAAGACCAGATGAAAGCCGTCAATGAAGTTCTTGACGGCACCAATCCAAACTCCACGGCTGGAGCAACAACCAACGTCAGCCCCGATAAAACCGAAGGCATCGACTCTGATAATGACGAAGCGCGTCGCCAAGTTGTCATTAAACATTGTGTTGTGAATCAAAAAATGTAATTAAATGTAACAGAAAATGGACATGACTATCAATGTCTGCCTGAATAAAATGTTGGACTTGTTTTTGTTGTTTTTGTGGAAGTATTTACATGGACTGATGTACAAAGTCATCGATGTTGCTTCAGAATAATCAAATGTGGTTATTTGTGACAATGGGTAGTTATTTGAGGTGGATTATTTAAAATATGAACAATAAATGAAACATTATCACAGAGGGAATTTTCAAATATTGACTCGAGGCAAAGCCGAGAGACAATATATGAAAATTGCCGATGTATAATTTTCGAGGGAAGATACCAAGTCCAAGGCGAAGCCGAGGACGTAAGGTATCTGACAGAGAATAACTTCTAAAATAAAAATCCACCTCAAATAACTACTTCATGTCATAGATAACTCCCTTGGCTGGCAAATATACCCGGGGTTAAGGTTGGTTATGGTTGAAATAACGACCGCAGACCGAGTCAATATCTCTACTAACCGTCGAGCGGTACGCGAGACGGTTAGTAGAGATATGACGAGGTCCAGGTTGTTATTTCATATACACCCTAAGGCACGCGCTGTTGAGAGCTCGCACAGATTTACACCCAGTGAAGGCACCGGTAACCGGCTCAACTTAGAACAGTAAGGCGTATGGGTTTACATATTACAGGACAACAGATTCATTCATTGGTATTCTCATTGGTATATAAGTTGAAATTCATTTACATACTCCTAATCACACGCACTATATGAAAAAAATAAACGAATAACAATAAAGAACAAAATAGAAATGAAAGATCCAACGTCATCTTTACATTCCTGTCAAACTATTTCGTGTATCCAACTAAATAGTTAAGTAGGAAAATAATTATTATTCACCAGTTTTCTGATACCAAAAACTAAATTTTAGATCAAGGAAAAAGTAGATGTGTGTTTTGTGTAAATTTAAGCTCTCTTCCTTGTTTATCCCATGTAGAATGTATCGTTAGCCAACAATCATGGTAAAAGAAAAATATGTCAACTTCAGCAATGCAAAGTTTAAGTGTGTGTTAGGAGACGTAATCGCTAGATGACAGCAATCATGTGAAAACATATTTTCTAACAATCGAAATATATCTTGTATGTTTCTGATGCAGAATTATAATATGTAATTCAATATGATTGCTAAAATTAAATATTTAGTTAACCTTTGTCTTTGAAAATAATTTGGTGTATCCGATGTGATATGAAGAATATAAACGACATACGTGATAAATTTGCGATTATTTCATTTGGTTTTTAGTCCTAAGCCAGTGTTACTATTCTTACGAGTTCATTCATGGTTTTGGTTGTCAATTGCACCGTTGCTATGTCAACGCACGTGAAAATAGTGCTTCGCTTCCCACAGACAGCCACGCAACGTCGCAATAACACGCCCCATTTTATTTAAAGCGCTTCGTTTATTGTCCTTAATTTCATGCATAATGTTCCATTTTTGGAGGAGTTTGTAACAATAGTTTGCTAGATGTACAAAGAATACGTTAAAAATACTTTTTAAAATATCTAAATTGTTCACACTCTGATTGAGGGTCTTTAAACACAAAAATTAGAGTTGGTCTTCTGTTCCTGGACAATAGACACGTCGCGCGCACACTACAATGTCCATGAAAAGCACGTGCATTTTCTGGTTATAAGGAGAGCAAACTTGTTTTTCTCACATATCGACAGCCATGTCTTGTGACGAGGATTATTCTGTTTCACCATCGAAAATTCAGGAGGGATTCGTTATAAGTACGGATGGAGAAGAAGATGTTTTAATTGAAGCTTCACAACGATGTGACACTCCATTGAGCTGTGGACAAGACACAATTCCCTCGATTCTGAAAGAAACTGTGGAAAATGACCTTACCGAGGTATGTCTCCCATTATTTCTATGAATTGTGATTTTAATACTTGGAACTAAGTATATTGACATATATTATGTTTGATAAAATGACATTCAATAACCATTCCAAGTCTCTTATTACTTAAAATGTTACATTTAATCAGACGGCATTTTCTGGCGATTTTCAGCGTTACAAAAATACAAAAGAAAAATTAAAAACAAAGGAGAATGTAAAGAAATTATTAAATTAATTTTACGTTACATAATTAATATTCTGTGCGTTAACGAGGAATTTACCCAAGTTACACATTTGAGTATTTTGAATTGTGAATAAGTTTATAAAGGTAAGGGTATTTCCAAAAATAGTCCCCATTTACAGTGAATTGCACTCGTATCTTTATCCTTTATTTTTTTTATCTCGCAGGCGTCCGATCCTACAAACGAAGCAATGACACAATGAAGATGGAAGTCTCGGACTTACTCAATCTGAAACGTCCTAAAGATGACCCGACGATCAACGCCACATCTGCTGCCGCCACGGCCACCACTGTCGCTGCGGCCGTCATGTCGCCCCTCACTAACATGGACCAAGATGACCAAGTTGCCAAATACAATTTCGTAAACTGTACGTTTAACATGGCCAAATAAACTGCTGATCCATTTTTTTGTTTTTTATTTGGACAAACCTGTCACGTCGAGGTGTAGGTTATGTTTGTAACCGCTTCAGCGAGGGGAAAATTACCGAGGGACGATATGGCTAAAGATACGAGGCGAAGCCGAGCATCTTTTGCCATATCGGCCCGAGGCCTCCATTCAGGGAGAAAGCGACTCGCTTGATAACCAACCCATGGTCGGTTATCAGATAACCGACCATGGGTTGGTTATCCGAAATAATGACCTAGATATCGAACCTGATAACCGCTCCATGGGGTGTATTAGGAAAAAATGACTCCTCAGAACAATAGAAATAACCATCCCTAGTGGTGTAAGATCAGATAACAACCTGACATGAGGTATATATCGCTGATTACAAACATATTTCAATAAGGAACATCGTTTCATTGCCTTTACATACAAGGAATGATCATTTTAGATATATCTGATTCGATGACGTATATATCAGCCAATTTCTGCCGTTGTTTAAGAAAATTTATAATTAGTATACCTCATCTACAAAGGACACTCATATAGACCCTCAACCAACCCAAGCACGACGACAGAGTTATGCACTTGTTATATAGAACGGTCACACTCAAACATATTTAAAAGGTAGTTTTTTAATGTCCATTGCAAACACGAAGTCATTTATTTGTTACTTGCAGAGAATGTGTGTGATGTTTTGAATTTTGGTCACCATATACATGCACAGCTTTTAACGTTTTATCAAAGCAAACAATGAAAATAACAGTGTGTGTTTTAGATTTATACAACGCTGCTTACAATTTTAAGTGCAGTTCCACCAACGCTTCATTTGACAATGTTATACCCATATATATCTATCGGCAGCTCGTATTATGAAGTAAACGAAGTGATCTCACTATAACAAAAATATTTTTTGCAATCGCAAAACAAGATTTTAATCATAATAAGAAGTTTAGTAACAACGTACAATGATCGGTGAAAATATGATAGTGCATTTCCCCACCTCAAATGATTACAGTTTTTTTAAATGGCAACCAGTGGTTTTGGCTTGATACTTGATTACTACTCTAAGACTACGGATCTGGGTTGACTTTTAAGATGTTTTGATCCTCTGAAATCAATTGGTATAAACTAAAAATTATTGGGGAGAATTTGAAGAAATTATGAATCTTTTTAACAAGCTACCTCTATAAACTCCGGAAATAGACTTATTCTATATTTCAATTGAAAACGTGATTGCTATTTAAATGAAAGAATCTTCTTGGACACATTTTGCAGTATGTGATAAACTAGATTGTGACAAATAGCTTTTTACCAAATCTATCAAAATCTAGAAGTTACAGTCATGTAATTTAAAAAGTCTCGTAATTTTTTGACAATTTTAATGAAGACAAACATTTGAAAGAACATTAAGTCCATCTACCGTGTGGCGGAATAGCGCAGTGGTTAGCGTGTTCTGATTTTGACATTATAGGTCCGTCTTTCGAATAGACCCACAATTGTCTGGCGGGCTTTCTCCGTGCATTACAACAACCAGTCGTGATATAAGTGAAATACTCTTGAAAGTGGCGTCACACCCCAGATCACCTCACCTTACCAACAACCGTTTGAACATCAGACACGCGAGGCATGCTCTGCAATAATAGCTGTCGTTTCCACGTTGAGTCGGTGCTGTATCAATGTCACAAGCAGGACCACCGTTTCAGAAACTGTCATTTTATCTGGTTACATTGGAATCAATTAATCATGGAAGTAATATGAAGCTGGTGTCTTCTTAATTAACCTTGATGCCTCGTGGATGATGTTGATGTTTTTTAACAAATCGAATCGAACCAAAATGACGTCATGAATCAAACATGTCACTTTGACAAGTTATACAAAACCTGTTTACCTTAATCAACGAGCTCTGATTAATGAATTTCAGAAGGCACAAGGGTGAAAGTCGATCATCGAAAATCAGGATTCATTACTTTCAATGGAAAAGTGTATACCTTAACACAAATTAACAATTGAGTGAGATGATGACATGACAATAACATATCTACGTCATGCTATTGAAGTTTGGTTATGTTAATAGCATTGTGAGTCACGTGATGCAATAATTTTGAAGTTGGTCTTCTTTGTGATTTTTTATGATAATAATTTAACATTTGTTTTAGAGTTGGCTAACTGGATAAAGATATTAATAGGTATATGAATAACAGATGTATGGTCCCACCTTTACACACCCTTTGATTAGATTAGATTCTGATGCTACTGATGTCTGACATTCGATGTTTCCCAAATCAAATGAACTTCATTATACTTTCTAATCAAAATGATAAGATGTGCGTGTTGAACTTACACGAAAAGTGTAAACATACAGGTCCATTTTTAAATCTATGTTGATGACGGGCACTTTTGTATTTACAATGCATTCTTTCTAAGAATCAAATCTCATTGACTGTCCAGATCATCCTGTCTCGCTCCACCTCTTATACCACCACCT
This sequence comes from Phorcus lineatus, assembly GCA_921293015.1. Classification (NCBI taxonomy): domain Eukaryota; kingdom Metazoa; phylum Mollusca; class Gastropoda; order Trochida; family Trochidae; genus Phorcus; species Phorcus lineatus. The sequence continues at coordinate 18,175,854 of OV121093.1, forward strand.
AACATACCGCGTTGTAACCTGTCACCTAGGAAGCATATACAACTAGTCATCCAACAGCTGCGTTTGATATGCCAGTCGGCAATATCAAGATTGCACCGCCATGTTTGCAGGTTTCAGCCTGTTTTTATGGGTGGATCACTTCTCAAAACAGTGTATTTTCAAACATTTGCCAATCCTACTTCAATTCAATGTGAATAGCATTTGATTTTATCTCACTTATGTAAGGACGCCCCCATGTTGCGGAAGAGTGAAAGCAAGCTGTGGTATAGGCTCCCTGTTGGTGGTGTACTGTTTGTTGACATGACTTTCTTAGAATATCATGAGACGGTTTCAAAACATGTCAACCATGAATATTTTCGGATATTTCAATTACTGAATTACTGTGTAATCCCGGATTTGAACATGCAACCCTTTAATTGTGACTCAGCTCCTTAATAAACAAGACTAAATGGGGCTGTTGAATTCGAAATGCGATCGTCATTGGACGTCTAGAGTATAAAGTGCACATGAAGGACATGTGTAGCACGAACAGAGCACGTGTATTCCAAGAGATTGGTTGACAAGCACATAGCTTTGCACGAAGGATTTACGAGGCACTTTCTTGTACAAATTCACTTCATGTGGGAAATGTCTGAGTGAGTCTCCGTTGAGCACAGACATTTGAAAATAACGTTATTTCGAGTGCAGGATTTGAGAAATATGCAACATGATAATAATTGCTTCCCTTTTGTAAATTTCATGTATGGAGAATATAGTCTGAGTTGTGGATTCAGGGCTGGTTTATTATCTTTAACCTTAAAATCATCCTATTCATGCTCACAATCAGTGGATTATTTTGGAAGAATGATTAAGTGATAATGATGGTTTAGAAAGTTTCTATGATTAAAGAGTTTTTTAACCTATGTATGTAGAATAACCTAATCAGCGAGTGATAAGGATTGTTTTAAAAAGAAAATACTAGAAATATCTGGACACATTCAATATACCTTTGCATGAAGTATTGTTAGACTGTCGTTGATGTGATTTGAGAACATTTAAATTGATTAATTGATTAAGTAAACTTACGATTCTTACCTTCGCAAAGATGAAACTGCTATCCGCCCCCTTGGTATCTTTCACGTGATGTTGATAGTCACGTGATCTCGTGTCAGTAGTTCATATCTGTCTATCATTGAGGTCAACTTGCTACTGTTATCACATGTTATCTATACAGAGTGTACATTCATAGTTTAGCAAGTAGTTAAATGTGTTTATTGGATAGCGTTTTGAGTATTTACATCAGACTTAATGTGAATCTAAACCTACAAAACATGAATCCTTTCAAAAATAAAAAAAACAGAACAAGTGTTAGGAAATATGAAATGTGACATTTTTATTGTTTGAGAAGTGGTTCTTTTTTAAAAATGAAAATACATATTCGAAGATGGTCAACAGATTTTTAGGGAAATGTGACATCTGTAGGTGTAATTGTTTTTTAAAAACCTGTCACTCAACGTGTTTTTATTAAACCTTTTTGTAATCACTTGATGATGTGAGCAACGCTTTTTTGTAACAATACAAGTCGGCTTAAACTGAAAATCTTGTGACGTAGCTTAGCGCAATGTGACGTCGTAGCTGCTTGCACCTATGGCGTCATATAGATAGAACAGGTCCCGTTGCATTCTTCTTGAGTGTAGGCTTAACATGAAGACATGGATGTTTAATCGTCTTTGTAATCTATATTTTTTTACACATTGACGCAATGGTCAAACATTATTTTGAGTCGGCAAATGTGATAATTGAAGAAAGGCAATTCTTTTTTTCATATTGATGGAGCATACGGTTAAATAAGTAACCAGTCTGTGATGTACTGTATCTGGATCAAACTTTCTAGATATATACATATTCTCTATCGACAAATTGTAATCATACACTGTGACGATGATTAATTTGATATCAAAACATTATTAGTCATATCAAAGGCCACATATACCGAGTTTGAGGACTGTTATAACGCAGATGATGAAACGTTACTTTTACTTATATGAGACCTATTAAAATATCCTTGTGTCATATTGTTATTGATAAAAGAGCTTATCATGTTGTATTGAGTCGGGTCATCCAGGACAGATGAAAATCAAAAATATTGTATTAGATATTACACATATCTAGACCCGTTTTGAACCGCTTTCAAAATTATGTATGTGTAACAATAATATAATTCAAATTTTTAAAAGCTTATCTTTTGCTCACTTACATTATAATTGCACATCAGAGAAACATTTTTAAGATAAAACAAGTTGAAGCCCAATTGATTGACAAGCAATAGACATCGCACGTTCTGCCTGTGCAGTTACAAAACACTCGACCTGTCAATCAGTCGACTGGGCCAGTGGGGATTTTTACTTTAAGATTTTACTTAGATTTTGACCAAAGTCTTTTCTTCTTGGTGTCAGATACAAGAATCGGGTTTGAAACTTAGCAAATTATTTTATCATAACATCAACACAAATGATATGAATTTTCTATCTAAATGTGAACAACATATCAAAGAAAACATACTTACAAAGCGAACAAATGATTTTTGGATGGATGTGTTATTAGCATGGGGACAATACATCAGTAGTAAAGGACAATGCATTAAGGAGCAAAATGATGTGCTCACACAGCCTATCTGGCCAAACGATAACCTTAGAATTGGCAATAAGCCAATATGCTACACACACTATGTAAAGGCGGGAGTATATTTAATAAACGATTTGGTAAATGACAAAGGAAACATTCTAACTTATGAACAATTTAATAAATTGTACAACTGCAAAACAAACTTTTGAGAATATGCCGGGATCTATAAAACTATAAAACGCTATTGTAAAATAACGAATAACACCATACTCAGAAAAACCTGCATGCCCTGCATTCCTTATTTTTTACAAGATCTAGTGAAAACAAGCAAAGGATGCAGAATATTTTTGATACACTACAAACAACCGAAAATCAAAATACAAACAACAAATACAGGAAGAACTGGAATATCGATTTTATCGAACAAATATCGGATATTGACTGGAATTATATTCATAAGATACCTTTCAGGGCACTTGTTAATGTAAAACATCAATGGTTTCAGTATAGTATTATCCACAGATGCATATCAACAAATGAACTGTTATCAAAAATGAAATTGATTGACACCAATGTCTGTACTTTTTGTAAAAATGAAGTGGAAACTATAACGCACATGTTTTATGATTGCAATATAATCAAAGAAATTTGGAGCAATGTTATTAAATGGATTCAACTTAAAACTGGCACTCTTCTTCACTTTGATAAGTCGAAAATACTATTTGGATACCGAGAGAGAAGAAATGACGTAGTCAATCGTATCATCATTATCACAAAGTACAACATTTTCAAATCAAGACTAGCAAACAGACGCCCAAACATGGCACACATTAAACATGACATTGAATCTGCATACACCTTAGATAAATACAATTCAAAGATAACTTGTAGTGTAACACCTTTTGCCGCATTTTGGTCTTCTTGTCATATGTTGTTTAGTTGATGTTGACTTTTTATCTACACTGCTGACGCTATGATTATAACTGTATATTTGGAATATAAGTATTACAATTCCATGTTCAACACTTCTTTTTGATCTCTGTATATTGACTTTGTACCAAAAACAGTGAAATAAAAAATTAAAAAAATAAAAAATAAAAAAAGAATCGGGTTTGGACTGTCCGAGATTTACTGTCTGAGCTAACTTAAGTGACAGTGGCTACAGTATAGAGGTGATTGTTGCTATCCATGTCAATTTAGCAAATGACTTTAAACACTTATTTATTAATTAAACAAGCTTAATCGAAATGGAGGTGACAATGGGGAACCTCAGTCAGTTGTCTCCCCCTGCCGTCGCTAGCGGCGCTCTACTTAGCTTGGTCCTTCGTAACACTTCCTGTGCTGCATATTCATAGGCAAATGAGCCGTGTCGTATTGTGAAAGTCGATATGTCAAATAAATATGGATCTTTTACGTTACCCCAATTAAGAACCGAGTTGAGAAGACGGAAAGCTAAACTATCTGGAAGAAAAAAAGAATTGATTGAGAGGTAAGTCTTTTACTTTCGTAAAAGTTTTATCCGCACTGAATATGACTTCGCATTTCAACATGGGCCTAAACAGTTGGGTTTTTTAAATTAGACAGATATTACATTGAAACATGTTCATACAGTTATGATTAAGGTTTAAATGACAGTTTCATTAATGATATTCATCGAGAATGTTTTTACCGCCAATTTTACGAATTTTTATACGGAAATGTCAAACAAGTAGCCTATTTCGTTAGGTCTCGACAAAATATATACAGTTTGACGTAAAATTAAGGTGATTTTTGTTTCTTTCCCTGAAAGCAAAGACAAATTTTCAGAATTTTTTTTTTGAAATCTATAGCATTATCATAATGATTATTGTTTTCAACCTATGGCTATGAAATATGTTGGTTTCAACCTAATGAAATGTGTTGGTTTTAACCTATGAAATGTGCTGGTTTCAAACTTGGAAATGTTCTACACTCGTGTTACCTGTTTCTGTGGTAATATTAAAATGCACTTCTATGAGTGTTATTGCCGATAATGGAAAACACCCTGACCATCATAGAGTGTAAATTTCCTTTTTTTTCAAAATTTAATGATAAATAAACATTTTTTCCTTTAGATAAATCTTGTTTAAAAACAGATGACAATTTTTACTAATTTATTTGGTGACACCAAGGTATTCATATAAATTTGAATTATGACAACACAGGTAACAACTTAAAAAAAATTGTAGTGTGGATTAGCATTTAAATTGATGTTGACATGTGTTTAAAATATTTACAGGGTCATTGAATGATCTATTAAGGGGTTAGCAAGAAAAGACATCATTTGAAAATACCATGAAAACAGGTTACCAGTGGGTACTCAGAGCTTAGCTTTCTTAAGTTCCATTTTTTTAAAGTTCATTTCACTATTCACAATATTGATCAAATAATGACAAAAATCATTTTATTTCCAGACTGGAATCTTATGACAGAAATCACAACTTTGGACAGCCGGAAACAGAATCATTCATTGAATATGATATATCAAAACCTGACTTGAGTCTGTATATTGATCTAAATAGTGACAAGGTAATTCCTCAAATAGACCTTTGCAAAATAAAACTCTATCTTGAAACGTTTGACAAGACTTTACAAGATGATGCAAAGAGAAAAGTATCTTACATTTCTGCGTTCTTGCTCTAATGGCCAGCTGTTTTTTGTTCGGAGTTTGTGCAGAGCCGAAATGAAGAAGCATGTTACCTATCTTGTAGATATTTCAATTCAGGCGGATGGGCATATCCATGAGGCTCAGTGTGAGTGTGCATCAGGGATGGGACCTTATGCCCATTGTAAGCATGTGTGTGCAGTGTTGTATGCCTGCAGTGTTTTTCAAGCTTCTGGGATTGTTAGAGTTGAAGAGACTTGTACTCAGAGGCTACAGTCGTTTCACAAAGCAAAGAAATACACAGGATCACCCCTCAAAGCTTGTGAAATAAACCTGCCAGGTTCTAGTGAAAGCATCTCCATATCATTTGATCCTCGACCAAACATCTACAGAAATAATCCTGCCTATAGTTCATACTTCCAAAATATTTGTTTGAATTACAAGGGAATTTCAAAAGTGCCAATATTTCAGCTATTTACACCAGCTAATGCACGCGCAGTTGCCCATGACCATGATTATCTCCAAAATACACCAGAGTGCAGTTTCTTGCAACACTTAGGTGTCTGCAGCATCACTGATGATGTAAGGAAGGCCATACAGTGTAAAACCAAGGGGCAAAATTGCAATCAAACCTGGCACGAAGAGAGACTTATAAGGATCCAATCTTCCAATTTTGGTCGAGTTTGCAAGGCAACTCATAGGACTGACCTACATAAACTTGCATCTTCTATGATGATACAGAGAAAAATTAAATCAGATGCTATTAATCACGGGAAGAATGTATGAACAAGAGGCTATACAGAGGTATGAGATGGAACATAATGTTACTGTGCAAAGCTGTGGAATCTTTGTCAGCAAGTCTCAATGTTTTCTTGGCGCTTCCCCTGATGGTGTGATTCACAGCGAGATTATATGTGAAGCAAAGTGCCCTTATACAGCAAAGGACAAACTCATAACACCAATAACAGTCCCCTACATCAAGACAAAACAGAGTACTTCAGAGTACACACTTGATAAAAATCATGATTACTACTTTCAGATTCAGGGACAGCTCCTCTGCTCAGAGAGACTATTTTGTGACTTGATAGTGTACACATTGGCTGATATCAATTACATAAGAATTCAGAGAGATGATGAATTTATTGTGACAATGTTACAAAAGCTTAAGTCATTTTACAATGAATACTTTGAGCCAGCTCTCCTTGAAAAATACTTTTACAAATCTTACTAAGTTGAATCAAAGCTAGTACAAATATGATAGCACATGACACTAAGTAGTTCTATCATCAACTGTTCCATTTCTAATACTTATCTTATTCCAAAATATGCATTAGTATATTAAAATATTTCTTGTCCAATATTTTTAACTGTAGAGCTGTGAAGATATATCCTGTTATCAAGAATCATGATACTTAATCTGACTGGTGAATCTTGATACAGTCTTTGTATCCTGATATGTATCATTGATTTAAAATCGTATATTTTGCCTTAAAATAAAGGTGTTTGTTAAAAGTTAATCTCTCTTTTTATCATAAATCCCTAAAAATAGTGTATCCATCACACATTGTTATGAATTGTATCATAATGACATATCATGAAGTATTTGTATCCTCACACCCCTATTGACCTTATATGAGGTCAGGGTGACTAATTGCCTTTTGTACCAAGTTGGTGAGGCTAGGCTAAAAGAAGTCACTCATGAACAGAATATTTGTTATATATGTGCAAAAATCTTCATTACAAAATGAACTGTTTCTGATGTCATACATTCTTTAATCACAAAAGTGTTTATCTCCTGTTACCTTGATGTGACATCTTTGCAAATTTTGTAACATTGAATTGGCAAAGAAAATATTTGCAGGATCCATGAGATGTATAAACATTGTAGATTATAAAAATATGCTTGACAATTTGCAAAATGTCATTTTAGATGTGAAAATGAGCATGATCATTACAATCATCAATGAAATATTTTAACTGTTTTCCCTGTTATTAATAAATGTTTTGCATTCTTGACTGAATTTGTTTCTTGTTAATTAATTCCTGGTTGTATGGAAACCTCATATGGGAAATTATCTAACTTCATTGCTTACAACTTGCAATGAGAGTTTATAAGTCAAACTGTTTCAATACATCTATGAACTGCTTTAAAAGTAAAACATTAAAAATTTACACACAAATTATATAACAAGACAATATTGAATGAAGGTAACAATAAAATAAGAACTTCACAATGATATTTGATAGAGAAGTAGTGGTTGTTTCTGAAATTAACCTCTAAATACTTCACAGTTCAGTATAGTGACATTAAAAAGGTTTAATTTGAGATTTGAATACAATACAATGTTGTGCGCCAATGGCTCAAATGTCATTTTGGGAACTTATTTTCAGCCGGCCCGACATCAATTATTTAGTAGTGCTTGATAGGTCATTTAACTTCTGTACATGTAAGTGGGTAGCAAAATTTGACTTCTGAACATTAATTTTGTCGTTTTTCATATACAGCTGGAAACAAGTATACATCATTGTTTTGGTTATTAGGAGATAAAGATCTATTTTTCAAAAAGGTGATACCAACTTCAGTTGGGGCTTATGATATTTTGCTCTAATTTGAGCAACAAATTTATGAAACATACTCTTTGTCACTTTGATAAGGGAAATACTTGTACATAGTACTCGTTAGGCATTTTTAGGCACAATGCAGTTCCTGAAATTGCACAACATGAAACATATGAATATAATTTCAGTTGACAAGTTTGTTTCGGTAGCATTCATTGGTTCAACAAGAACTTTGTAAGTCTTTGCTAAACCGATCACCCGTTCAATATGAACTCTCTTGCTGGCAATCCTTCTGTCTCTGACAACAATGTCACCTGTCATCATGTTCCTCTTCTTGAAGAAAGTGGGAATGTTGACAGTGATATCGTGGCTGGCAAAAAGGTCTTGGACATTGAATCCCTTGTCGGCCATATGCTGTCCTTTGGATCACACAGGTTGACAAGCCCAGAGCGCTCGACAATCTGACGGTCACTGGTGCTTCCAGCATAGGAGCTGGACACAAAGGAAACCAATCCCCCAGGGCTTGCACCTACTAATACTTTGACTGTATTTCTGTTCTTATACGTGGAGAATGTTGCCTGCTGTGACTTGGGATTTTTTGGTTTCTTAATTGGGCACTCAGTTCCGTCTACAATGACTCTTGTTGAAGGATATTGTTGTGTGAAGCCCGAGGGAGAAAAATACCGTACCAGTTCTTGTGGCGGCCAAATGTTTAATTCCTTCCATTGATTGTATATAAAAAAGATCCAAGTGTAATAAACATTGCACACAGTGGCCTCTGAAATGTCAAACATACGAGATAGTTCAAAGTTGGTACTGTGTCTTCTGAGCTTGATGAGTACAAGAAAAAACTGATTGGGAATGTTAATGTTCAGTACATTGAAGTACAAATACTCTAAACAATAAGCAGCAGGGCCAAGAGTGTTCAGAACAAAGTAAAACTTTTCAATATTCTCCAAGCCGGTATAAAAATGAATGCCAGCACTGTCATTTCTGAAATTCTCAATTGATAACATGGCATGTTTAGGGGTCTGTGTTTCTGAATATACAAATTCAGTAGGTAAAACATTTTCAATTTCTTCATTAATTTCTAATGACTGTTCACACTGCAGTGTTTCATTTGCTCCAACATCAAAGTCTGAACAAGAAATCACACCAACATCACAACTGTTATCTTCAGACTTGCTCAACACAGAGGAAGGTACATCTCTCTTCACTCGCTTTGCAAAGCGTTTTCTTCTTGAAGTTACACTAGCTGGTGTATCAGGTGTCCACTTGAACTTGCTAGGGACGGCACTTTTCTTTAGAATGCGCTGCAGTGCTACAGTTTCTGGAAAGCACAAAACCATTCATTTTACTTTTAAAACTTAATGTGTGAAAATATTTTAAAAACAGATTGGAAAACACAAGTTTTAAAATTTAGCAACTAGCCCCATAGCTTATCAGTATTTAATTACTTAATTATGTATACTTGATGGCTTACATATAAAACAAGAAGTTAGCATGTTTGCTTCAAACAAAGGTTACAAAAGCTTAATAAGTAGAAAAAATCGCAAGAAATAAAAATTTATATCAGACTTTAAAACCTAACTATAAGACTAAGTGAGCTAAAAATTTATTCTTATTCAGATCACTTAGATGCAAGATAACAAAATGTTAACTTTGAGTGCAGCAGTGTTGGAGAAGTTGAAAATGTTTAAAAGTTACGCCAATGGACAACAGCCTCAGGCCATGCCATAAGCCCTTTCAGATCTGATGAGCTAAACATTTCAGGGTGCAGCAGTTTAGGAAAAGTAAAAAATGTGAAATGCATCAAATGACGGACAACAGGCCATGCAATCGCCCATGTGATCTTTCACATCTCACGAGCCAACTAGACAAAATTGTAGAAAAAATATATTAAGTGATAGTCAAGACACTACAAATTCAAGTTATTATGCATATTAATCCAAGTCTGATCAAAATTATGAAAAATTCTATTCTATACTTGTATTTATTTATTTCCATCTAAATTGATAATTGAAAATGTAACAAAGGTATGAGCCAGATACAATATGTTTCAGTTAGGCAGAGAGGAAATATCTTGGAAGGAATTTAAATGTTAATTTTTAAATCCATAAATTAAATGTGCCAAAAATGTTACAGAAGTCCTATTTTGAGGAATAGTAAAATAATCTGATATATCCCAATTTCAGGAAATAATGTCTTGTCAGTACCATGATTCAAATTTTTTTCAAAAAAAATTTCCTTCTTTGGGCTGATGATTAAGATGATATTTTTTATATATTGCAATAATGTAGACCTCTGGAGCTAGGTAACTGTATTATCGTGGCAAAAGTAATTCAGTCTCCGATGCTGACCAAGAATATTTATATTTGCAAAAGGAAAAATAAATGGACAAACCAAATGTAGTAGAATCTTAATGGTTAAATTCTTCAAATATTAAGTTTGTTTTCTTATATGTGCACTGATTTGAAGTCTTTTCATTTTGGAAATATTACTTTATGTAGCCAAATATTTTAAATCATTCTCTTGTACTTTTGTTTTTGAACAGTTGGATAATACTTTTGTATCAGGAAATTATTTTTCTAGTTTTGTAATTACTTATATTAAATTATAATGTCAACCAAAATTACATTTAATTTCTTAATGATTTTACTTAGATGATTTTGCACAAAGAGATTAATTTATCAATTAAATTGTAATTACCCAGACAAAAGGGACACTTCAGTTAAAATATATTACATTACATTGACTTTGAGAGTAATTTTATGTCTTAAAACATATTCTCTCCTGGTAGAATATAAGTTTCACTTAGTTTTTAGAATAATATTTAAATACAATAGGTTTTAATATAGGGCCTATGGCAAACAAAATATTAGGTACCACCATACATTTTTACCATGTATAATACCTTGATATTAAGATTATTTACCTATCAATTAATTAAATTCTATAAATTCATTACATGTACATTTTCTTTCATAATCTTTCTAGAACATCAGATGTTGAAACTTAAAAAAACAGGACAAATAGGCCTATCAACGCATTGGGTCACTGACCGGAAGTTGACATATCATAAATAGTTTCACATCGACTCTTATTGTCAAACATATTGACATGTATCCAAGTAATGTATAAAATGCTTCAAGTTATTAACTTTTTTTCCAAAACGGCTCTCACTAAGTAGTTGCAAAATTCTTACCAACACATGTCATCGATATGTAGTCTTCATCTTTAAAATGAGCCCTACAAACGTAACTGTACTGGCTCGGAGGAACCCACTTGGAAAACTTGGTCTCGCCTCTTCGAATCGCATGAATCCAGTCATCCCGGCGTTTCTTGTCCTTTGGGATGATGTGGTCCCCGGGAGAACTGCATTCGGGGACGACACAGGTTGTTCTTGGTGGCATCAAGTGATGAATTGTTGAACCCGAAAAAAGTCAACACGCTTACCGCCAAACCGGAAGTTCGGCGGGACCAAGCTAAGCACAGCGCCACCTGTTTCGACGTACCGGGAAGACAACTGACTGAGGTTTCCCATTGTATGAACATTTAGTTAATGTTGGTAAATTATACAGAGGAAGCCAAACGACTATGAATAAAACAAATCAGCCAAGACTTGAATAGAAATAGTAATAAATAGTAGGAACTTTATTATTCCGTTTATTACTCCCTCAAACAAATTAAGCATAACTGCAAGTAGAGTACTGAAACTAATATTTTCTCGGCTTGGCAGCTATTTTGATGGCGCTGCTTTCATTGTGACGTCACAGCTAAACGCTATTGTGACGTCATACGTGCAGCGGTATGACGCTAGTTTAACATTTTTGTGTTATATTACACTGCAGTATCTTTCACGGACGAGTTATAAATATAAATATTATCAACGTTCTTTTTTCAGCCTTTAAATGAACACTAAAGTTGAATGGCAAGTAAATATCTACGTAAATAGCTCTTTACCAGTCACATGTGTATGTCGACAGCCTTGTATTTTAATCAAGAATATGTAAGATCAAACAGACCAATAAGCAATAATTCTAATGATACGGATGCCAATAGTTGATCATGCTTTGATAAAGTTATTAGAAGTGAGTGAAGGAGCATTGCGTACCTCCAATACCAGGGGAAATGTTACATGTCAATCATACATGTAGTTTCGAGTACCTACCAGTCCAAGTGACATCTGACATATCCATTTACTTAAGCGTTTGACAGCAAGTGGTCGCGTGAACATGGGCTTGACTTTCACTGACATGCTTCAGACATGAGAGCAGGAAAAGATAAGAGGGAAGTAGTACTCTTTGAAAGTGATATCTGATGTCATCCAAACCAAAGTTTCCTTTCACTTTCTACATACAATCACAAAACATTCAATATTATCTGAAATGTAAAGCCTTTCTTTGTTAGACAATTAAGAGAGGTAAATAAAAACAATATACAGTACCAGATTATAGTGACTCTTACTTTGATACTATAACGGCAAAATAATCTTGATTTTATTTCTCTTACAATGTTTACTCAAACGGTGTGGAAATAGAAATAGAAATACTATCAAGGTACACACGTAGTACTCACAATGAGTTGTTTTAAGAATAAATCATCAATTCCTTTAACATGTAAACACAGAGCGTATATAAATTATGTCCAGAGGTAGTTTTAACTTTAAATTCGTGAATGTACTTGACAAGAGGAATAATTAGGGTAAGTCCTAAAACAGATGCTAACCTTCTCAAGAAACTAATGTAAATAATGTTTTAGAAGAATAAATATGCAATCAAAGAAGCATTTCTTGATTAGTTAAAGAAATAGATGTGGTAATCGTATATTAAGGGAGGCAATATTTGATTTTACGGCTTTATTTTGGAGTAAAATCTCTTCACATGTCAATTCATAAACGAAACATACTTAAAATAATGTTTATAAATCGTCCACAACAGTTTTAAGATACAAATATCCTAATAAGTAATTTTAACTCCATTGTAATGATTGTGATGAGCGCCCATGATTATCACTATTATTGGCATGAAATCGCGAATAATTTTCCACGAAAATCATTTCACACTGCTTATCAAAATTAAATGATGATGATGAAGATAATAATTATGGAAAACTTGTATATAGTGCTAATTTTCTTTTCTCTGAAATCAAAACACTCTTTGCACCATTACCAACACACTGCGTCACCAGTGCTGGGTGAACAGAGGCACATTTGAGCTAAGTCCTTTTCCCCAGATAAACACTTAGATAGGTGCCTCAGTTGCGGACTGGTAATGGCGCTCCAAACTTCCACTGACGCAGTAAGCCCACCCAATCTGCGAGCCGCGCCAGTTTGGCTGAATTTCACTGATAGCGGTCAACTGAACCATTTGCTGACGATACTGCATTAGTTGGACTGATTCAAGAAAATGAACTTTCTTATAAAGTGTTTACTGATACAAATTCATTAAAATAACATGTATTCACTCCCAAAAAGACAACTATAGGAATATCAAAATATTTCCATAAATTTTGAAACTAACATCGGTATTGATATATTTACCGTTAATCTTTATCTGCTTAAGATAGTGACCAAATAGTTTTTAGTGTTTGACACGTGACAGCCAAGGTATTTAGTATGTTTATTCGCTGACCTTGATTGCGAATCTATACCTTCATAATGGCACTTCATTGAACAAAATAGCACTTAAATGATTTTGTCATCAAAACTAAGTGTTTCCTAATAAAAAGACACCATTGTCTTTGACACGTGACTCTACCAACTCACAGATTGTCTTTGTTAACAGTTTGTTGGGGAAGACTATTGCGGCACCTTGTACATTTCAGTGATGTGCACGTGCACCACGAGAAGCACGATCTCGTTTGAGAGGAGTCAATGTTACAATTTTGTATGTTTGCCTCTCCCTGTCAGTGTCTATGTATCATCCCAACTTGGGATCGCGTCCCATCTTAAGAATTCCAAGTTGGGACGTCCGATCTTGAGATGGGACGGCAGATACTTTAACATGTTTATGATATCCTTATTCTAATGTTGAATTTAGTAATAACATGATAACATGTATCATTTAGATAAGCACTTCAAGGACATCGAAAGATATTTTGATTTTATGTTGATTTTCATGACTTATTGGCTATATATATTTATTTAATTTTTATATATTTTAATTATGAAAGCATGTTAAGCAAATAAAAAAGAATTTATATTCAATTATACACTCAAAACCTACTCTAAGTGAATGCCAAGAATGCTAATCTCATGCCTTGTAATCAGTTCAATTTCTGACACATAAACCGTTCCGTTAAGAAAAATTCCAATGTACTTATTGTGTTTGATAGTCGAATCTAAAAGTGTATGTATGTATGTAACATAATTCACAAACACTAACCTATAAGTGGTGTTCCGTCAATGCTTATAAGATGTCCAGTAAATAAATCCAGTTATGTCTCCTCATATTTCCGATCGTACCTGATCTGATCAGTGTCGTGATGCAAATGGCAAACATACCTGCTTGGTAGTTCAGAGATGGGTGTGGGTTGGGTGGTGGGTTGGGTGGAGGGGGGGGGATGTCCGAAAGAAGGGATTTTGGTAAACATCAGGTTCGGTTATGACACTAATACCTGTGTGTCACCTTCCAATTAGTGACAAGAATGGGTACCAATTGTACATGAGCATGCTTGTAACACTACAAAGGTACACGCCGAGCGTTTGTTGTTTTAGTCAATGATCATCATTCATAGTTACCAAGGCATTTGCCCCTATCGGCAATATCTTTGATAGGTGGAAGCAGACGTGATCAAACCCTAACCAAAACCAAAAACAAATGTTTATGTTTATTGTATTGTTATTCGATGAAAATTGTTTTGCCACACTAAATATATTCAAAATATGTTTTTCATTAACAGAACGATTATCATGTCAAGTAACCAAAATGAAATGTAACATCATCCATTGATTATTTATGGGGAAATAGCAGGCTTTTTGATAGACATTTTAAAAAATGAGAACTTAGTTTCCAAGATTTACAAAAGAAGATTATGGTTTAAACATATTTTGTTCATTTTTATAAAAAGAAATTTGATTTGGAGGCAAGCTGGAAGCTTATATTAATGCCGCTCCAATAAAAATTATATTTTGAAACCATCCAACATACAACACAAAGTCAAACAAATACGATGTACAGTTGCAGCACAATACGTTAAGATATTCGATATTGCAAAGGCAATTTATTCATGCTAATTTAGAAATGGAATATTTCAACTCATTTCTTATCAATACTACAAGAAGATTATAAACGGAGTTTGTTGACTGGGTTTATTAAAAAACTTTGTTTACCTTCACAATATTTTTTGACACAAACCAGGGTACAGAGTTGAGAAAAATTATTCTACTTTTTTTTCTACTGAGCCCGAGGTTACACATGATTTTGATCAGTATTACAAGGTTATTTTTTATATGTACAAGCGTCTATCTAGGCTTGTTAGAAGCGTTGAAATGAGAGAATTGTTGTGTTGTTATTACTAATACGTTAATCAACTGATCCGTACATAAGTCAAATAAGATGAGTAGGCGAGAGGGAAGAACTACATTTGAGCGTGATATTTTTATTTTACAGCTGAAAGTTTACCTAACTAATCTTTAAATATGCTACTTAACATGTCCCCCCGAAAAAAGGCATTAAGTTTTTAAATACACATCAATGAAGCTTCATTGATATACTTACACTTATCGAGTTATTTTGTGCTGACATACATGTACTAATGTAAAATCTTCAGAGGACTAAATGATTCATATTGTTATTGCTTATACAAATTTGATATTGAAACTGTCATTGCTTATTATAAAACATTCGATATTTCATTGTATGAAAATATGCAATATGTGTAATCATATAATGGTTAGTAAGTATATTACTATGATTTAAACGGTATTTTATTTCAATAAAACATATATTAAACAATATTCAGAATATATATAGAAAAAGGAAAAAGGATTAGCAAACAGGCAGCAAATGCCTATATATTATCTTTTCCTGAAACAAACATAAAACGATTTAGATATCAAGTACATTAGTGGAAACATACATTTGCAATTATTCTTACTAAACTCAAATTTATATAAGCTTTGTCTACCTTACACTTTTGTAAAAATTTTAGGAAAGAGCTTTAAAAATCGATTGGTATCGTTTATGAAATGATTAATATATATTGATAGGAAATCAGTAACACTCTGTGACAAAGATTTGTCTCCTTTAACATAGATTTTAGTATATTGATATGAGTTACGTGGGAATATTCAAACCCTAAGGTTGACATTAGATGAAAATATCTAAAATGTTGGGGAACCAGACTTCGATAATAGGAACTTTTAATTTCTTTTACATTTGATACAATCAACCAAGTGGCCAAGTAGATAAACAAGATAATAATTTGTTAAAACAACATGGATTTTTGGTGTCTCCAAATGTTGTATTAGCCTAACACTACCTACGGTGAGCAAATTGGTGCCCATTCATCCGTTCTCTGTCACGCCAAGCTGACACATTAACGTATTCAGTCTATTCAGTGCTGCATTGTAACGATGGAGAGTACCTTAATTTCTGTTTATAGAAGGTTTTTGCATGGACTATTCATTTCTCTGTATCAGGTACGTTTTTTAAATATATATTTTAAAAAAGCAATTCATCACTACTATTGTAAAACTTGGATCTGAATAACTATATATTTTTGATTGTTAATATTTTATACCACCTTTTTGTAAAGAAACTAAGATACAAAGATGTCTCTGTGATGTCAGCTGTTCGATCTACGCATGTATTGGTCGTTTGAAAAATGCTGAAATCTATTATCTAAATATAAATCTATAAATTGATCTGATTTTGTTATGTCGCCTAACAAATGTGATTCAGTCAGTAAAAAAATATGACTTTAAATAAATGTTTGAGTAGTGTTGAAACGTTCGTACTAGATAACGTATAAAACCGAGTGAAAAAGTGAAGTAAATGAACATCAAATCAACTTTTCTTCGTAGGTGTGAAAAGAATATAACAAAATTATCTAAAAACATGTCTTACTGACACAAATCATTATAAAACATGAATATTACTAACATGTTTTAGTATCCCCCGTCCCATCTCAAGATGGGACGTCCCAACTTGGAATTCCAAGTTGGGACGCGTCCCATCTTAAGATGGGGCGGATCCGCAGTTGGGATAATACATTTATACTAAAAAACCCGCCCTTTAGATCAATACAAAGAATGCACTTTAGGCATTTTAGAACATGTGTTCACTGCAAGTTCTAAAAACTTGTTACCACCCATGGTTCGCTAGTTCCAGCCGATGCTCGCAGGTTTCGCCGCAATGCATATCCACAATGGTGTTGCGGGCTTTCTCCCTGCAATAATACTAGAAGCCGTGATATAAGTGAAATAATCTTGAAAGCGGCGTTAAACACCTACTCACCTCACCTCACCTAACATAAATTTTGAAATAAATCAGTTATGAAAAGTTATGAGAACAATTAATAGGAGAGCAAAAAAGCACAATACCAAATCTGTTTCTATTCTTAACGTAATGTTAAAATACCTCTCATTTCAATATTGCTATTCACTTCAGTTTAGCTCATGTGTGTTGATAAAACATAAGTCATCTATTGACACATATTTTGTGATATGTGTTTGAAGTGCTTGACTCTGACTTGAGTATCAACAAGTTAATCTGTTTTCTTTAGAGTGCACATGTTTTGTTTTGGGATGTATATATATTACTGTGTAGGAAACTAGGAATAGGTTTACGATCGCATTAGTCTCACGTGACATCTTTTCTCAATTCAGAAATGTAAACATTTCACAATGTATTCAGATTATTAAGTCAGTGAACAAAATAACTTGATTTAATGAGTTCAAAAGTTTATAGTTAATAACTGCAATTATGTAAACTGAGTGGTCAGAAATATCGACAGCACTTAATATCTTCTGAAACTGACAAGTTTTCTTTGCATGATATAAGATGTCAGTAAGCTAAACATATCTAGATATACAAGGTCGAGTCAACAACAACTGAAGCAATGACCTGGATACTTGCCAAGTACTTGTAGTGTGTACGTTTCAGTCCATGTAAATAGATCAAGGTGAAACTGTGAATATAAGCCCAACATGACAAGTTAACATTGCGTTGTGTACTGTTTGACATAGAGTAAACAGCTCGGCGTTTCTGTTTCATACACCATGGAGTCTTACAGTCAATTCTCTGCGTGGATCATTGTTTTTTTTCTGTCAGGAGTCAAGGGTAATGAAGACATTGAATTGCTTAATGAAAAGGTGAGAATTCTTGAAAATGGGATGGAAAATCTCTTGGCAAGATTTGATTTGGAAAAAAAGATTTTGACTCATAAAGCTGATCTCCTAAGCAAACGGGTGAAGAAATTTCTCAAGAAGGCAAATATGAAGAAGACCATTCGACGATACATCACTGAGTCTTTGTCCGATATACTGGAAGACGAATCCGTTGAAGAACTGATACAATCTCAGGTTCTCTCCGAGGTGGGGCATGTCAAACGTGCAAACCATCAGATGAGGAGAGAACTGCATCAGATGAGGACATCTCTTGAACAGATTAAGAAGGACAACAGGGTGTATCGAGATGGTCTACAGAGAGGTGAGAGACAAAACACTCAAATGTCCCAAATTCTTGTAAATTCTGAACTCTTAACATCTGAATTAGCACGTCATGATTGACAAATCAGGGAATTTAATCACGAACTTAGAGACACGAAGAATTCATGTGAACTGTCATTTAAAGCTATCAGTAAAGAAATAAATCATGTACGTAATTTGTCTACATTTCTGAAATCAGAAACACTGAAAAATACACTTGAATGGCATGAACGTCAAATAAATGAACTAAATTTAACTCTGAGTGACAAAGTGATTCATGCAAATCAAGGAATTCAATAATCAATGAGGAACCTGATTCAGTGTTGAATAAAAGACAAACAACTTCAGTGTCCCCGACTACTACTGCTGCTGTACCTAGAGCTGTAACAACATATAAACCAAGCACAAAGAGAAGTCGGATCCTTGTAGTACCATCAGACTGTAGTGAACATCCTCAGATGCGACAATTCAACATCATCACAAACTCTTTTGACAAATATCCTTATCTGGCTCCTGATTATTATATGTCTGCACTCTATCTTTCCAAAATAAACTCTTTGTTAATTAGTCTTTACAACCCCAGCAGGATCATCATCTCAGAACTTAACACTTCCAAAACTGAAACAATAAAACGCAATGTTAGTACAGTAGGAATGGCAGCCGATGAGGAAAGGGGAATTGTTTTCCTCATAACATTTCGTCCTACTAAATCAATCAGTAGAATGTCATTGCAGGGGGAAAACTTTACTACTTTAGTGGACTTGTCAGGTTATGATATGAATCCTCGTGCCATGGCTATAAACCCATCAAGAAAGACTATATATGCTGGTAATTATTTTAAACTGTTCAAAGTATTCTATGATGGAACTGGTTTGAGGACACTTGACACTGGTTCTGGTATCAACGCAGTAACTCTGGACATCACCAAGGGTTTCCTGTACTACACCAAGGGAGTGAAGCTGATGAAAATGTCATTTACTTTAGAGATTACTAGTGAAGTGACACAGTTTAACTTTTATATTTGGAATCTGATTTTCCACCAAAATAAAGTGTATTACACGAGCTGGAGGAAATCCCCCGGTGTACTAGCAGTAGTGGATGTAGAACATAATGGTGTGTCTAGAACACTTCAGACACTGAATGTGACTGGTGTGAGTCACTACTCTATTTGTTTGATTCCGTAACTACACTCAACATGGTTAGATATAGAAGTCTGAATCTATCTATGTATTATTTTGTTTATTCATACTATAATGTTCATTTCTTGTTTATTGTTTTTGCAATGCTTGAACATTAAAATTAGCATATCACAGAATAAACAACAAGTGAAAATGTTCTTAAATTCATTTTCAAATCTTGTAATTTAAGTAATGAAGGAATGTATGGAAGAAGTTGCAATATGAGAAGCATATTTCTTCTCTCGTAAATATATTTTAAATATCTATGTTTGTTGTATTTACATTTGAATTCCTTTTTACGGGAAACGAATTAGGAAAGTCCAGTACTTATCTCTTAAAATGTAACAATGCAGGTACGTACTCATGTTGTGGTTAAAACATATAATGCTTGAATTTATAAACGTTTGTTTTTAATTTACCCCTAATAAGGTACACTCATGTCCTGCTAGGATAGGCCTTATCGCAAATCCTGTATTATTCTGTGTTTGTCGTCAAGGCTGCTTTGACTGTTAATCAAATGAGAACTCATATTAGAATTGAACATTTTTCGCTGAAGAGTAAGCTGCACAATAATCACTTGTTGCCAGCAAGGTTTAAATTAGCCAGAGATAGAAACTGAAGCAGTTAAAATCCAAGCGTGGGAAGATGGGTTAAATCAATCATACAAGCGCATATGAATAAATCTTTAACTCGGTCACAGTAAGCTCGACATTGTAGCGCCATTGGAATTCAAATTAAAAGAACAAAAATAAGTTTCTGTATATTGTATTATTACTTCTTTTTTAAAATATACCAATTATGAAAAAAATATAAATATATTTTTTTGAAATAACGTATTGGTGTAGAATATCAGACAGATGACTTGACATTTTCGCACTGATTGACCCGCCTGCTCAGTCAACAAACACGTCTCTGCACGTGTTGCAGGTGTTGCACGCTTCTCACGAGCTGTCTGTAAGCGTCTGCTCTGCTACAAGAATTAAATCTCCAGGCACATTTTTATTTTTTATAAAGGTTTGTCTTATTCATTTATATTGAAAATAAGATTAATTAAATAAGACGTTTAAACTATGATTTTTAAATACGATTTGTCTGGGAAATATACACTGAAGTATTTTAAGATGTAATAGTGAAGAAATTAGATTATTTCTATGACAATCTAATATCTCACAGAAATATAACTGTTAAATTTGGATCACGCCATCCACAATAGTAAATATTTTTGTACTTTTTACGGGGCGGGGCCGTTGCTGGATTCGAACCCACACCCTCAGAGTCAGGCACCACCGTCAGCATTAACCTTACCAACACCTTACCAACTCGATTATCACGCCTTAACTTAGCTGCTTGTATTGTCATCATTCCGTGGTTAAAACTAATTCTAATGACATTCGACATCCATGGCCATGAAGTTCTGCATCAGGCATGAGAGCACATCTAAAACGGTATTCACAATAAACACACAGTTATCTAATAAAAACGGTTACATGTTCATTAGCTTCACATATGAATAGAAACTTTCACTAATTCTATAGGTATAATTCCAATTTTCGTTTGGAATCTTTATTATTCTCTCTTAATAAAATTATGTTAGACAATATGCATTCTTGCATTGATCAGTCGTTCTGTTATGAATGCTTACTTGCTTCAGAAATATATGTGTAGGCTTCATCACAATCATTGTTTCCATATAGGAACATACAGATTTATCATTCAAAGAGTTTGATAACAAGCCTGATTTGTTCGTTAAAGGAAAAAACTGATATTTCTTGTTTTAATAATAGTTCCATTAACACACCAACATCGTTTGGGAAGCCAGAATGTATACAAACATATATTTTGTTTAAGAATTGTAATTATAATGCCATCATTTAATTCTAAATATATTGAAACAATATTTGAAATTTCGGCACCAACTAAAATATCAATTTGATTGATACAATCTATGGTTACTTTTACTTTTAACTTAGATTGACTTATCACCAAACACATCATTATTTCAACTTTTTAAAAAGACTTTGCTGAATCGAGTGTTTTACATTCCCAATATATACCCAAGCTTGACTAATAAATAAACACTTTACTAAATACTAGCTCAGTGGCTGGAGCGTCCACTCCTCACATGGGAGGCCGGGTTCAACTCCTAACAGTGTCATAACAAAAGACGTTAACAATAGATATTACTTCCTGCTTGACACTCATCAATATGAGATAGAACATCACTTGAACTGGCCCGCTGCTTGTCCGAGATTTGTGTAGTGGAAGCCAATTAGAAAATAGTAACAGAACCCCACCTCGGGTTCAAGTTGGAACCTAACGGACTCGTCATTCATGATTCGTGAAAGTGATGGTCACGTGACTACCCGGGTGTAACAAGTTGTTGCATGAGTATTCTTGTATCTGTTCTGTTTTTATACAATAACCACGCCGATGAATTGTTGCAATAGTCATTGGGTCATTTGCGTATCGATGAGGGCGCTGTCGTTCTTTATCTTATATGCCGAACAGCACAGGCGTTCATTTTATATACCACTTACCTTGCCTTCTACAAAAAGCGAATCCCGCCAGGGGCTCTGCAATCTTGTCTGCAGTAGAGAACTGTTCTACACGCAGTCAGGTTTTGGTCCAATGCTACACTGAATTAAAGCAAAGTACCACCCATGGTTCGCTAATTCCAGCCGATGCGCGAAGGTTTCACCGCAATTTATAGCCACAATGGTGTTGTGGGCTTTCATACTGCAATAACACTAGGAGCCGCAATATAAGTGAAATACACCAACTCACCTCACCTCAAAAAGCGAAAGAGGCGTCCTTAAAATCTCACTTCAAGTATGAAAGTCATAGGGTTAAGAGACTTACCAAGCCGAGCTGACCAAGCTCAGTCGTTGTGTCACTGTGGTATAATTATCTTCGTTTGTATTACACACACAGACTTTTCAATACTAGTACTGTTTAAATTGTTCTCTCTTGTTTAAATGCCCAACTTACATTTCATTAAGATTGCTATTGTGTAATTTGGAAGTTTAAGTTTGGAATAAATATTCAATCGCAATGCACATACTTTAAAACATTAAAATCTAACAATAACAAAATATGACACCCTTCTGAAACGAACTTTCTTTTTAAAACACATCCATAACATTGTTCAATGACCCACATGGTCCTGGATATTTAGTTAGCAGGTGCATTTTCTTTAAACGCGAGACGTCTATAAATGTAGCCAGCAACATGTTTAAACATGCACCATGAGTAGTTAATAAACTATTGACAAAGCTTTCCCTCCCTTTCTCTATGAATAACAGTGGCTGTACAAAGCATCACACTATGAATGGACAGTGTTGGTCGTGTTTATTGAAGTCATGTGGCTCTTTACATGCTATTCAAAGTTATTCTGCAAAGTAGTATACAAAAGTTACATGCTTTTAAGTGGTGAGGTCATTTGGGGTTTGACGACGCATGAAGGGTATTTCACATGGCTGCTAATATTATTGCAGTGAGAAAGCCTGCAGCAATAGTGTGGCTATGTATTGAAGTGAAACCTGCGAGCATAGTCTGGAACCAGCGAACCATGCATAACTTTGCTGTTATTCAGTGTAGCATTGCACACAAACATTACTGCAGGTAGAACGGTTCTCTAGTGAAGACAAAGTTGCCGAGTTGGATTCGAACCCATGATCTCTTAATACAAGCAGCCGTGATAAAACAACCACATAGTGCTTTTGAAATATAAAATTACAATAAAACCCAGAGTTAATGTAATCTTTAAATATCTGTCCGACAGTTATAAATACTAAGCGCCACACTGATGTACATCACACATTGTTTGCGGCGTGTATCCCTCTTTTAACCTTGAGTGCTCCCTAACGCTCGGGAAATTCTGTGTTACTGAACGCAGGGCAGGAAGACTAATGACAGGTGTTCAATGATGGTGATTAGCCGCAAACATGTCTGTTCATTCTTATTAGAATTTAAAGAATAACATCGTCAGAAATGTTTTAGGTTTATCATTGTATAAGTTCAAAAGGGAAATTTTTTGAAGGATGGACGCCGGACATCATGCCATGCACACAGGTCCTCGGATCATTAAAAAAACTTTTTTTTTGTAAATAAAAAAAGATTAAACTATTTTTTTGTGAACACCCCCTGAATGGAATTGTACCTCTGTTAATAGTGAATGGAAAGGCCAGACACTCGATTCGCACCCACCCGCTTTGTTGACCGAATGCTACAATAAATACGTACGCAATCAATATAAAATTTACGCAGACATGTTCTCAAATGATTTGCCTTTCTACTCCAACTCACTTAAACAAATAAATCTTTGAGGTTATTTAATGAGGACGGCTTAAAGACGATTTCCACGTCCAACTTAACGCTGAGAGGACAAATGGCCGCCGACACCTTGACCCTACGGGGGATGTGGCCGCAGCGAGAAATCAGAAATCTAAGCTTCTGTTCTATATTCGTCTGTGCTTTAACATTAGATGAAAAATCATCGAAATAAGTATCAAATTTCAAGAGAACTTTACATATATCATGACATTAACAATAAACATCATCTTTTCATTCTACAGTTTATCTTTTTATTTAACAATCTGTATAATATCAGTATATCGGTACAAACAGAATGTTTATTTGGAAGGACACTGTAGCCAAAGGCGAATGTAAATATCCGGGTTTCGATCTCAAATAACTACTTTAACCTGTTATTTGTCACTATACTAAAACTATAGGCATTTAGAAAGTGATTTCCGAAACAATCACTACGTTGTGATTAAATAAAGCCATTTGTAAAGCTGGACATATTTCACTCTAACAGCATAATCTGGCCCCTTTAACGTACGTGAAATTGACACGGCCTGCACGGGCCGCACGCTTTTCACGTGCATCAGCCTCACGAAGTTGTCAACAATTTAAGTTTACTTTTCTGACATATTTCTGTACATTTATTTCTAATTATGATGACCTAACGACGATATCATTTCATATTGTTTTTAATTCTTATAATTTGTATAAGTTTTCTCTATTATGTTGTATCCAATTTGGTGAACCAGGAAATATGAGCCTTTTTAAGTGAAGAGTCGGTCTTTCTTGTGAGCAATTGAAAGAATGGGGATTTTCTCCATCACGTCGAGCCTGTCTCAACCTTTAACTTTTGTTGTTTTAATGCAGCAACCACTCCAGCGAAATGTTGTAATATTGAGGGAGGGCGAGGTCGATCTCCTTATTATATTCCGAACAAAACACAAGCATTCATTATTCATAAATGACCTATTTAACTTTCTTCAAAAAGCAAAAGAGGCGTCCTTAAAATCTCACTTCAAGAATGAAAGTCTATGGTTGAGAAGAATTGCTTAGCTGCAGTTGCACCGTGGTATAACTGTTGGGTTTAAATTGAAGTTGTATTTAGGTGTCGGGTTAAAACGACATTTTGCCAAAACATTTACAGACACGTTTAATTGAATAGTGAAACACCTTGCTTTACGTGCAGAATGTGCAATTATTGTTTTAATTTTCTCTCTTGTTTAAACGCACTAGTGCACACCAATATTTCGTTTACACAACGAATGCACAGATTCTGCATATCTCTCGATATTAATCAAGATCCTCACTCAAGTAATCTACCTCGTAAGTTATTTAACGAATATTTACGTATTCAGGTAGTAAAGTTGATTTTTAAAGACCGGTAGTATTTAATGTTATGCTACAATAAATCCGCGTGAACTACGATATAGGAAATATTAAGATTTTGCGTATAACCAAAAAAGCGGAAACGGCAGTCGCTTTGTTCAATGTAATAGAAATGCTAATGCTGTGTTATTAAATCGGTTTATTTACAACTTTGCTTTCATAAAACATAATTCATTCTTTGGTCTCAATTCAAAGTTTAGGTAAATTCAGCAGCTGCACATAATAATAGTTCACCCTCGTTTAACTGTCTTTAAGATATCCGTTTTGGGACAGCCAACCTTAGACCTTTTATATGTCTAAGTTCTTTCATTGTTGATTGCAGGTCAATTGCAAAGAAATTTAAGTATTTCATTGCATCGATAGAAAGGTTAAGTGAATGCATAAGTCTTCTTAAACCTTAAAATAGCCAATTTAAAACTTAAAAGCGTGCACTAGTGCCTTTAAATTTCCAATTTCGAAGCCAGTATGTATTACACATATGCCGATGTGATAACGTTAAATCTGGCAGAGTTTTCTGGTACAAAATGGACGTCTTGTTATGTACGACATGATACCGCTTAAAGAAACAAGACCTTTTTTCCATTCCTTTTAATAGCAAAATTTATATAATTAATATAATAAGTTTTATTGTTTGATATGAACAAAATGATATGGACAAAAGAAGCCTTTGTGAGCATTTCATCACTTAGACTTATCAAAATCCTGCACTTATTTCATCTTAAGTAACCTCTGGATTCAACCATTCCAATCGTTAATCATGGCAGCTGATATCTGTCATCTGAGGCTTTGATATTTCGCGTTAACTGACCTTAGGGCGAAATAACCAAATGACAATGGGAAAAAATCAAATGGCAAAATTTGAATGCATGGTTCGAAAGGTATTTTTACTTTTCTTTGTAATCCTTGACCTTTGCAACATTGCTATTTCGTAAATTCTCTATCTTATCATGTCGCTATTTATTTTCTTCAATTTTCCTCGCTCCTTCACTACTTTGCATTGCTCCCTTTCATTCTGTATCGCAATGGCAGAAATGAGCCACGATAGTTGAGAACATTCTCGTTGTTGACAAAACAATCTTGTATAGAGATTAAATAACAACGTCCACAACTAGACAGTGTAAGAAGATAGTGAGTGATTTTGTATTTCAAGATAAAGCAAACTATTCCCAGAATCCTCGGTTCATCCTCAAGCAGTTTGTGCACATATGTTCCATATCACGATAGTAAATACATCCGACTTTGTAAAACCGTTAAAAGTCGGGTTACACCTAAAATTTTCCCATATTGTATGAAATTAAAATTCTTTTAATAAAAACCGTCATGTTTATATTGCAGACATTATATTTATTAGAAAATGATTTGAACCCTTTTGGACGATTGAACTATCAGTTTTCCGATTGTCAAAGCAAAGAAACAATACAATTATATTTTCAAGAGAAATCAACCAAATTGTAAAGTCAACAACTGTTTGAGGACAAGAAGTAAGAAGCATGCGCTGCACGTGCTAAGCGTGTTCATTTCACACGGAATACACACTCACCACGTGCATATTGTCTTTGGCAGCAGAATGTTCTTCTAATTGTCAAGTAGAGATTTGTCCTGTTTCCCGATATATTTTACTTGTAGTTATCAGGTCGTTCTAGAGGTCAATCAATAATGGAACTTATAACTATAACAATTCAATTAACACAGTTGTAAATACAAATTTTTCATAAAATATTTTACCCTTTAAAAAGCATCTCTTTATATAAACCTCCTATTCGCTCGTGAAACGCAGCGAGGTACGAGCGATTAGTTTCGGGCTGATTTCAACGAGATTGATCTTAGAGTTGCTTCAGGCTCGTCAAAAACCAATCTTTCGCCACGTGACTGTGCGGGTTTTATGTTTTTTAAGTACACAAGTTTGCATGAGTATCGTTGTAATCATAAAGTATAATACTTTTAAAACATTAATGCAAATATTACTTTATTTCCTGCTTATTGTTTCTATCTTTTTCATAGTGCATCATAATGAAATGGATGATTTATTAAAATATATAAATTATCATTGCTGATAAACGTAATAAGTTGCCCATTCAAGCAAATATGATATCAACTTAATTACAAATATTCAGTAGATATAACACAGTTGAGATCAAATCAACATAACAACAAAAACGTGTAAGAAGACTTTTGCAATGATTCTTGAAATTGGCACGACCTGCACGAGCTGCACGCTTTTCACGTGCATCAGCTTCTGAAAAAAGTCTACCCGTACATTTGCACCAACTTCGAGAAGTTGTTTTACAATTTAGGTTTACTTTTAACTATTTTCTACATTTCTATTTGACTATGATGACCTAAAACAATATGATTTCAAATTGACGATATTTTATCTTTACGTTTTCTCTATTATTTTGTATCAAAATCGGTGACCCCGGAATCTATTATCCTTTTCAAAGTGAAAGGTTGGTCTGTTTTCTGAGCGACTTAAAGACTTAAAATTCCTTCTGCCATGTCTTTGTAATTTTTAAATAGCACAAATGAGAAATAGTTTGACAAAAATTAACAGTGTTAATAAATGAATAAATATTCGTACAATGACCAAAAAGCATAAACTCCATATTCTGACCCTTTAAATTATCATATAGAAGTTTAATCTACCCAGATGTCGAAAGAAAAAAAAATATAGTGGAAATAATAAAATAAATAGCAAACGCCACTCACGGCAATTTTTTTGTTAAAACGTTCTGTCATTAGAGGTAGGGAAATGGAGTGCATAGTGTAACAGATCATGGTACAGTCGTTCTAAAATATTATCTCGCAGTTGGAAACAGACCTATCAACCAGCACTGTTTGTTCGAAATAAATGATACCTTAGGAAGCCTACACCCCCTCCCCTCAAACGCGTACCCTAAATGGACGACTTTCATTCGGAGGCTTATTTATGTATGTAGCTTTTAAACGCTATAATGCGTTAAACACTTCGCAAACAAATTACAAAAGGTCAAAAGACGATTCCCGCAATTAACAGAGTCATAATTACAACACCGAAATCGTGTATTTATACATAAATAAGGATTTATTTGACTGTTTCACTAGCAATTTTCCGAATGTCTATGTAAAGAAATATACGATAGATATTTCAAAAAAGAAATATACAGTCCTGTTAGGTCAACAACCATTCATCCTGCTTCATCAGCGTTTTTGTTTCCGCTCAGCTCCATCATATACCCTGATATCCTTCGGCCTAAAACGCTCGTATCGCTAAATAGAGCAAGTCAATGAACTGACTCGCGATCAGCGATTGCGGCACCACCCGGATGTGAATTCAAACAAACGTCAATGTAGGCTAAAATAGCCATGAGTAAACAGCCGTAAGCGATACGAGAGTTTTAGGTCGACGGATATTATAGTATATGATCTACCTAGGCGGAGATAAATACGCTGATGTAGCAGGATGACAACCATTTAAAAACAAGAAGTATGAGGCATGCGTTGCACGTTCAAAGCGTGTTCATTCTACAGGGAGGAAAAACAAATTCTGCACATGCAAATCGGCTTCACCATTCGGAGGCAGGTTGTTTAGAGGTTTGATCTGATTTTTCAATCTCTTTTACGTATTGTCATAAGGTCATTGAAGAGGTCATTCAAAAAAAGGATTTTTTGTTTAAAAAAATCAATTAACAGATTCATAAATTTAGTTTACAAATATGAGTTTATAATTGCTCCTAAAATTTATTTACCCTTTTAAAGGCTTCTCTTCAGTAAAAAAATGTTCCTGGCGGGAAAATCTTACTAATGCTAATTAAACTACATCTTATTACTTCGACGCCTCGGCACTGAATCACTAAATACGACAGGGGAGATGACTCTGCATGAACTGCACGCTTTTACAATTACCCAATATAAGTCTTCATTACGATTAGGTCTGTAAATATGTAAAGTTTGCTTCTCCACGTCAGATAACTGGTGTCTATAGCAGGAAGCTATCACAAACAATGTATATCGTACTGCAAGTGCTAGAATAAACTGCATGATTTAAAAAAGAGGCATTTACTGCAGGGAATATAGAGTTTAATACCTAAGCAGAAGTGTGGTGTTATGTTTACAACATAAGTGACCAAAACTGACATTTTCCCGAGCAACAGCACAATTGTGTAATGACTTGACGTCTCGCAGATAAGAATTCATTTCTTTATTTTCTTTCCTTTACATGCCAAATGACGTACGGCCCTTCAACTAATTCGAATCTCAAAATCGTTCCTTAAACGCTTTACATTGATTTCAATACAAGCAAACCATACCTCTTCTTATTCATTATTGGAAATCATTTGTTTGTGCAAAACATTGAATGAACTTTTGCACTGATTAACCTTCCTACTCTGTCAACAGACACGACTCTCCACGTGTTGCACGCTTTTCACGAGTTAACAGTAGCTTTCAACCATACCAGAGCAACTGAATCTTCAGGTATAGTTTTATAGCTAGAATTCATTGAAAAAATTGATGAAAGACAAATAATGTTTGCCTATTCTACCAACGTTTTTACTTTGTTTATAGATTTAATGTCGACTTCTGTGTTAAGGTAGAAAGTTATATATATTTGCCGACTGTTTGATGTTTGTAGTTTGTGAATGGTAGAGTCAGGTTTAAAGTCAGTATAAACTAAGATAGATGTAAACAAATGCGCCAAACGCAATAAGAAAGGCAAAATAAAATAACTTTTTCTTCATTTGAGTAATTATTTGACTTTATTTACTAACAAGTATCCGATCATCAATGTAAAGAAACATTGCAACTAACCTTTTAGGAGAAATCTACATAACTGTAAAGTCAACAAACGTCTCAGGACAAGTGACATGAAGCATATAAGTTATAAGGTCATTGAAGGTGTCAATCATAAAATGAACTTATCATTATGACAGCGTTTATTAACACAGTCATGAAAGAAGGTAATATTCAATTTCCCACATAGTATTTCTAGGCTTTAAAAGGTTATCTCCATACAAACTTTGTATTTCTCTTCTCATAAGATTTAACAGTAACTGGCGGAAAATAGTATTCTTACTGTAAAATAACAGCTTATTGCTTTGCTACCTCGGCACCGATTCACCAAACACAACAGCGGAGATGACTCTGCATGAACTGCACGCTTTTCCCGTGCAACCCGGAAGCTGTTTATCGTTGTTACATAACTGAAACTCCGTCACATCTAACTCGTCAAGTTATGCGCGTAAACATGGCCGGAATGAAAAAAAACTGAGTCCACCATCTCACATATAAATGTTTTGATAAGCTGAAATAAATTATTAATTGTACACATGTTGAATAATATTTTTTGACAATTAATAACTATTCACAAGGTTATAGCCATGCAGAATTTGAAACTATTGAAAATTGACAACAGACATAATAATAGCATCGCATTTCTTAGATTTCCTGACTGAATTATTAATCTCAAAATAAAAAAAAGGTGGAATGTTTTCAGTTTTTAGTCATTTACAGTTGTAGTTATCGATATGTTTTCCAAACTTCTTTTAGGTAATATCATTTTGATATCATTGTGAAACAGATTGGTCTCCATGGTCACACCTCTGTAGCAACATATACACCCCATGGAGCGGTTATCAGGTTCGATATCTAGGTCATTATTTCGGATAACCAACCCATGGTCGGTTATCTGATAACCGACCATGGGTTGGTTATCAAGCGAGTCGCTTTCTCCCTGAATGGAGGCCTCGGGCCGATATGGCAAAAGATGCTCGGCTTCGCCTCGTATCTTTAGCCATATCGTCCCTCGGTAATTTTCCCCTCGCTGAAGCGGTTACAAACATAACCTACACCTCGACGTGACAGGTTTGTCCAAATAAAAAACAAAAAAATGGATCAGCAGTTTATTTGGCCATGTTAAACGTACAGTTTACGAAATTGTATTTGGCAACTTGGTCATCTTGGTCCATGTTAGTGAGGGGCGACATGACGGCCGCAGCGACAGTGGTGGCCGTGGCGGCAGCAGATGTGGCGTTGATCGTCGGGTCATCTTTAGGACGTTTCAGATTGAGTAAGTCCGAGACTTCCATCTTCATTGTGTCATTGCTTCGTTTGTAGGATCGGACGCCTGCGAGATAAAAAAATAAAGGATAAAGATACGAGTGCAATTCACTGTAAATGGGGACTATTTTTGGAAATACCCTTACCTTTATAAACTTATTCACAATTCAAAATACTCAAATGTGTAACTTGGGTAAATTCCTCGTTAACGCACAGAATATTAATTATGTAACGTAAAATTAATTTAATAATTTCTTTACATTCTCCTTTGTTTTTAATTTTTCTTTTGTATTTTTGTAACGCTGAAAATCGCCAGAAAATGCCGTCTGATTAAATGTAACATTTTAAGTAATAAGAGACTTGGAATGGTTATTGAATATCATTTTATCAAACATAATATATGTCAATATACTTAGTTCTAAGTATTAAAATCACAATTCATAGAAATAATGGGAGACATACCTCGGTAAGGTCATTTTCCACAGTTTCTTTCAGAATCGAGGGAATTGTGTCTTGTCCACAGCTCAATGGAGTGTCACATCGTTGTGAAGCTTCAATTAAAACATCTTCTTCTCCATCCGTACTTATAACGAATCCCTCCTGAATTTTCGATGGTGAAACAGAATAATCCTCGTCACAAGACATGGCTGTCGATATGTGAGAAAAACAAGTTTGCTCTCCTTATAACCAGAAAATGCACGTGCTTTTCATGGACATTGTAGTGTGCGCGCGACGTGTCTATTGTCCAGGAACAGAAGACCAACTCTAAT
Source organism: Phorcus lineatus (assembly GCA_921293015.1). Taxonomy (NCBI): domain Eukaryota; kingdom Metazoa; phylum Mollusca; class Gastropoda; order Trochida; family Trochidae; genus Phorcus; species Phorcus lineatus. Next base: position 18,207,966 of record OV121093.1, read on the forward strand.
TTTTGTGTTTAAAGACCCTCAATCAGAGTGTGAACAATTTAGATATTTTAAAAAGTATTTTTAACGTATTCTTTGTACATCTAGCAAACTATTGTTACAAACTCCTCCAAAAATGGAACATTATGCATGAAATTAAGGACAATAAACGAAGCGCTTTAAATAAAATGGGGCGTGTTATTGCGACGTTGCGTGGCTGTCTGTGGGAAGCGAAGCACTATTTTCACGTGCGTTGACATAGCAACGGTGCAATTGACAACCAAAACCATGAATGAACTCGTAAGAATAGTAACACTGGCTTAGGACTAAAAACCAAATGAAATAATCGCAAATTTATCACGTATGTCGTTTATATTCTTCATATCACATCGGATACACCAAATTATTTTCAAAGACAAAGGTTAACTAAATATTTAATTTTAGCAATCATATTGAATTACATATTATAATTCTGCATCAGAAACATACAAGATATATTTCGATTGTTAGAAAATATGTTTTCACATGATTGCTGTCATCTAGCGATTACGTCTCCTAACACACACTTAAACTTTGCATTGCTGAAGTTGACATATTTTTCTTTTACCATGATTGTTGGCTAACGATACATTCTACATGGGATAAACAAGGAAGAGAGCTTAAATTTACACAAAACACACATCTACTTTTTCCTTGATCTAAAATTTAGTTTTTGGTATCAGAAAACTGGTGAATAATAATTATTTTCCTACTTAACTATTTAGTTGGATACACGAAATAGTTTGACAGGAATGTAAAGATGACGTTGGATCTTTCATATCTATTTTGTTCTTTATTGTTATTCGTTTATTTTTTTCATATAGTGCGTGTGATTAGGAGTATGTAAATGAATTTCAACTTATATACCAATGAGAATACCAATGAATGAATCTGTTGTCCTGTAATATGTAAACCCATACGCCTTACTGTTCTAAGTTGAGCCGGTTACCGGTGCCTTCACTGGGTGTAAATCTGTGCGAGCTCTCAACAGCGCGTGCCTTAGGGTGTATATGAAATAACAACCTGGACCTCGTCATATCTCTACTAACCGTCTCGCGTACCGCTCGACGGTTAGTAGTGATATTGACTCGGTCTGCGGTCGTTATTTCAACCTTAACATTACATGAAAGAGCTTCATGCACACCTAACCAAATCTGTATTTGTGTAAACCTTTACATAACAGCACAACACACAGTTCGTCTCCATCTAGACACAGACCAGTTGGATATTCTAAACCATCCTTTTCTGTCAGAATGTCTCTGATGGATTTCCCTGCACTACTGAGATGAATCACTTTGTTTGTGTTAAAGTCAGCTACAAGAATATCTCCTGTACTGGTTGATGTGATTCCCTGTGGATATCCCAGTTCTCTGTCTCCAGTAGGTGTGTATGTGAATACAATGTCACCAGACCGTGTCAGACAGATGACAGACTTCAGACCATAGTCTGACACCAGGATAGTGCCTTGTCTGGTTACATGTATGTAGAGAGGATTATTGAAGCTCTTTCCTATGGCAGGAAGTGTTGTGAAGGTCTTCAAGATGGTTCCCTTCATATCAATCAGATCCACAGAGGATGGATTACAAGAACCTGCCACCAGTGTTGACTGATCCAGAGTAGACAGACCCCTGTAGTTCTTACTTGTCTGTATTGTAGACAGGAGTTCCAGGTCAGGAGTCACAGCAACTGTGATGATACGGTGAGACCAGGGAAGAGACACAGCTACCTTGCCTTCACTGATAACTGTTAAACACCAGGGATCACCAGACACTTTGAGTACACTTGAACATGACTGTCCTCCTTTAGTGTAAAATGATTTCAGACGTTGAGAGTAACAATCAGCAAAAATTGTTACTTTTGTTCCTGCTATTTTCATGACTAAACAATCTGTAACACTGCAACTGTCGTTCACATCAAGTTTAGCGTTGATAACTTTATCTAACACAGGTGCTGCTGTCAGGTCTATGTTATCAATCTGCTTAATGTTCAAATCCACCTTGTTTATCATCACATCCATCATTTCAATCAGTTCCTTCTGTTGAGCAAGGTCATGTTTAAAGCTGATGTCAGCTACATCTGTTCTGTCCTTCCTCTGTGTCCCTGTGACGTCAGCCTCTGTTCCAGACGACAGATACATCTCAAACAGCTGCGCCTCATCCTCCAACTCCAGGGCCTGCTGGATGGACTGAGACTGCTGCTGGTACAGCTGTAGATCCATTTGTTTTGTCTTCATCATCGACCTCAACTGCTCCTTGTCTTTTTCTGTTTGATCATTCACCTTCTTAACAAGCTGATCTTCCTTCTGTTTCAGTGCATCAATAGCTTCCTTTATGGTGTTCCCTATATCTGATTCAAGAATGGACCTTTTATTCAAAAGGATTTTTGTCTGCATATCAATATTTTTAAGTTCGCCATTTGTGAAATGAATTTTTTTATTTATATCTTGATGACGTACTTGAAGTCTTGCTATGACCTCAGTCAACTTTTCCTTGATTGTAATGACCTCTTTACATGCTCTATGAGCAATACTGCAGCAGACAGTACACAGAGGTTTGTCACAGTCTTTACAGTAAAGCTTCATCTTCTCCTCATGTTCCTTGCAGATAAATTTCTTTTGTGGAGATTTTCTCTCTGTCACTGGTACAACTTCATGAGTCTTGGAGATAGGCATTTTACTGTGTAGTTTCAGACAGCTATCACAATATAAAGCTTCACATTCCCCACACCAGTGTCTGGCTGGAGTTGTCTCCCCTTCATCTCTGCATACCGAGCAGTGGTCAAAAACTGAAAATAATGTAAAGATGCAAATCTTGCATAATCTGTGTACAAAAACATGATATATGTCATATAAAAATCAAGCATTATGATTACTAATGATTATTATAAATTATTATTAATTATTATTAATGTTACTATAATAAAATGATATAAATATAGCTTAGCATCCTAATATACTCACCACATCGGTACTGTTATATACTTCCTCATTAGTTTTCAATTACTAACTTTACTAGAACCAAAATAGAATATTAAGAATGTTGTTAATGGTACCTTGACCAACTGTGTCCATGAGTCCAGTTAGAAGCAGGCCTGGTTTCAGCTGCCCCGTCCACTCTCCCACAGGTCTGTCAGGGTGAGGTACTGTTGTCTCTTGTCTACACGTGGGGCAGGGGATGGACTTGTTTCTTACAGCTTCTTCTTTTGTGTGTATATACCTGCCCAGGCAGTTCTTGCAGAATGAGTGTTGACACTCAAGTGTTACTGGCTGCACAAACACCTCCATACAGATGTTGCAAGTCAGGAAGTCGTCCTGTAGCTGGCCTGTGGTCGCCATCTTTGAATTGATGCCAGTTTATGCCTGCCTCTGTAATGATGTAAAATGATACTTTATATATATATATATATCCTGTTGATTTCCATGACAGATAACTGAATATGAAAAAAAGCAAATGAATGGTGTATTTAGGTGCATTATCACTTTGAAAAACACATAACATTGATAGACGTGCAAATGGTACAAAAACCTAATCATCAAAGTTCTGGTTGTGAATACATGAAACACTGCAATCATTCAAATAGTATCTTGTATAAACATTTATTTGGTGAGGTGAGGTGACTTGGTGTTTAATGCCGCTTTCAAGATTATTTCACTTATATCGCGGCTGCTAGTATTATTGCAGGGAGAAAGCTCGCAACACCAATGTGGTTATGCATTGCAGTGAAACCTGCGAGCATCGGCTGGAACTAGCGAACCATAGGTGGTACTGCGCTTATTTCAACGTAGCATTGCACCCAAACCTGTCTGCGTGTAGAACAGTTCTCTACGATTCGAACCACGGACCTTCAGATCCGAAGCTGAACGCGCTAACCACTGCGCTATCCCGCCCCACATTCATTTGGAATAGTGCTATTGTTACATGAAAATACTCTGTAGTTGTTTTTATGTAAATGAAAACATATCCAGCAAATGCTCAGCTTACTTTTGAATTGATGATATGTTACAATGTATTACAATATTTGGGGTAACCTTACTTTACTACCTAATTATTTTTTTATTACAAATATCTTAAAGATACTTAATGCTATGACAAGTGTATAATTTATCTTCTAAATATAGCTTTCACAAATTATTCACACAAGTAAAACGATACATATTATTGATGAACCATAAAAATATGGTAATCTGCCGTCCTGCACTGTGTAGGTACTAATGCAGGTATGTGGTTCAAAAAGAATTCTTCAATTAGAACATCATATAGACCCTCAACAAACTGCTATGCGACTGTGTCAGACAGATTTATTCATGATGTTGTAATGATTCTGATAATGCAATAACTAGCAAATTAAAAGTTAAAATACGGTCCAAATCGGCACGCATTGATTTAATAACTAAACCACTGTCATTTCACTCATTTGTAATGATAATATGAAACCGAAAGTAAAAACTGACCACTTCCGCATTCCTTAACTGAGTGAAAGGTACATATTTCTAAATAGTACTAAATACCATAACCATAATCATTGGTAAGTAAACATACTAGAGGGAACGATAAGAGGATAATCAATAACAAAATGTGGTACCTTGATTGCTGGTTATCGTTGACCAGGAAATGTTTACAGTAAACACCTACACGGACCGACTAGCCTCGCTCGTCTATAAAACTGGCGAGTAGTCACGTGACTATGTGTGAGGCTCGTGATGAGGGTGCAGTGTGTATGCGCTCTGTAATGAAAACTTATATCAATTCACATATGGGCCAAAGTTTTATATCAATTCTTCTTTAGTGCAAATGCCTTACTTGTAAGAAAGATGCTTGTATATTTTGTGATTTTATGACTATATATACAATATAATACAATATAAAGAGTGTGTTTATCCCTTTACGCCATATAAAGCCCCCAACTCACTAGCTCACTCACTGCTTCTTTTGCAGGGTGCATCATAATAATAGATTATCTACAAAACTGTATAAAACCCTTAATATTAAAAAGTAAGTAAGTTGACCTCTTAAGGAAATATGATGTCTTATGAAATATGATAAATGTAAATTTCTTATTTGTTGTGTTAAAGAGCCACTCCGTGATTTTCATAACATATTATTTAACTTTGATACAAACTTAAATGTCATATGCGGTGTAATAAAATCAAAACATCCCAATTTTTCATTTCCAAAAGAAATATATATGACAAATACTGGTTTTCCATGAAAATATAAAAACATCCTAATAAATGCACATAGATGTAGATATCACGTCCAATATACATGGATATTAGTTATGTAACCTAACAAACACTATCAACTCCTAACTACCCTCCTGGCTGTGTAAGATAAGTCTCCAAGATTACGTTTGACTATTTGGGGCGCCACTGTCTGGTTTTCGATCATAATTGCGACTTTCTACCTTCTTACTTCCTGTAAAACAGCCAATCAGCTTTAAAATGTGTTTTTTTGGTAACAGTCGATACTTCGCGATCAAATGACACCATTGATTAAGTTTAGCGTATATGAATCCAACAACTCACGGAGTGGCTCTTTAAACTAAGCCGTGTAGACAGTATTTCGGCTATCTGGTTTGTGACAGTGATGTACACGTTAATGTGCGTGACTATCGTTATGAAATGTGCTTGTTTTCAAATGGGATTTTAAAATCGCCGTATTAATGGAAATACCTTTATATTCTGTGACACAGATTAGTTAAATGACCTCCTTAGCAAAATTATCGGTGTGTCTGCAGTAAATTATATGATTGTAAAATAATGACTAAGGCATTGGCGTGCGTCATTGTCCGGTTTTCGATGTACTTTTACTTGTTATATGTCATATTATACTGAATGTGTAGGCATTAAGAGCATCATTTTCCGAAAAAAAACCCTCTTTATTAAAAAAGCCGTTTATAAATTGGACATACTCGATTCTTAACAACATTTTGTGCATGCTGTGTGCTGGGAATAAGGTAGTGCCAACAATTTTGCCGAGTTTTGACGTCATGTTTGCATTGAAATTTTCCTTCGAACTTAAATGAGGTCAAAACTCGGCAAAACTGATGGCACTACTTTATTCCCAGCCTTTTTACTTGTGCGCGGACTAATTTTTCTAATTGACATCAAAATACACTAACTTGTCGACTAGTAGAACTTCCGGTTTTGAAAAAAAGAGTAGATGAAAAGTCAGTGTTGTGGTTCTCGTAAGTTTTGGGAAGTTTAGGGTGGTTTTTTGGTGTCATTTAACGTTTTGACGCTTTGTTTACGGACAGTGGTGATTTTTATTGCTTTCAAACTCAAAACGTGTAGGGTTTCAAGTAATGAATTACATATAATCGGCAAAGTGATGAACGACGTGTTTGATTAGACATTAGCCCAGTTTCGGAAAACGGCGTACACTAATCATCGGACTAAAATGTTCACTATACGTCGATCTACGTATGGTTTTCTACCTTGATCGGCGTATTACACGTATTATATGTCAATTTCAGGATTTCCCAACCTGGTTGACATTCCGCCATATCCATGCTAACAATGCAGGAAAATTGTATCTAGTTTCATGTATTCCTCTCAATATGATAAACATGGGTTATTTGTTTGTCTTTTGTTGAACGAAGGTCTGTATAACTTTTAAATGTATTTAGTTAAACCGAAAGTGAAAATAGAAACTGGCGACTTCAGTAAAGTAGTCATTTATTCAACTTATCTGTAGGTACTTGTTGCATTTTAAAAGTAAGCTATTAACAGATATTTATACTAATGAGAACCATATAAACGATCGTACCTGAAGACAGGATATGTCTGAACTACGAGTTGTTCTCAGCACACACTGTGTACCTCTCCATGACTGTCACTTCCCTCTCGCCCGTCTCGACTGTCAAGCTCGCTGCTAATCTGGTCACGTGACTGTCTGTGTGTGGCCCTGAATGAGATTAAAGTGTAATACATTAATGGCAAGTTCATATGTGTTTGTAGTTATCACGCTGTTGATTTGATTTGTGTTGTTATTAGATTAAATATCATCAATCATTGGACACGTATTATAACTCTCGTAACTTTGCAATTTTAGATTGATTTCGATACACAAGGAAACATAAAGTGTTGTTCCTTTCGAGATAAGTTGTGGTATGATGTAAGTACGTGAAGTATCAGAGTACAGCAGTACAGAGCAGTACAGAGTAAGCAATTCTAAAAACTTTTATTCACAGTTTCAGCTAAAGCTCTGTCAGTTATATAACGAGTGTAAATGTGACTTCGGCGTCTTAATTCGGCTTCTGTGCACATAAAAGGTAGTTTTTGAATGTTATAACAGGGAATGATCCATTTGTGATTTGGGGTGAATGTGTGTGATGCTTTTAATTTTTGTCAACATATACGTGCATAGCCAAACTATGTTGATTGAAAATAACAGTACTAAGCTTTTTTCAATGTTACTCCATTGTTTTAGTGCAGTTCCATCCATGCTTCAAGTAACAATTATATTCCTCATCATGTGAATCGTTTTAAAATAAATCAAATCTAAAATGATAAAAAAGTTATTTTTTGCTTGCCCCCTTATTATTTCCTCCAAGATTAGGGATGAACATGTTGGCTTGTGATTTGTAGTGATCAATTGAAAAGATTTGATATTAACAGATGATTATTGGATAATACTTAAAGCAACATACCATTTAGATAGTGAACAAATGTAACATTGTAATATTTTGGATCACACTACAAGTACAATTTTGTTTTACCTCTGTGTCAAGTTCCTAGATGGGTACTATTGACAGAAACTTTCTCAACAAAAATCAACATTCTCAGTCTCCTGTACTATTCCTAGATGAGATATACATGTACATCATCGCAATGGTTTTCTTGATGAAAAAACAGGAAAAGGGAAAAGAGTTTTCATATTCACTACAATATTCCACAATGGTATTCACGCTTGAAAGCATATCTGGAGCACACAGAACCTGTCCGTCAAGTCACATGGTACCAATTAGATTGAACCGATAAGTTTCCTAATGCAGCAATGTCTAAATGAATTTACTCTTCGTGTGTGACTCTGATTCGGAGATTGTATGCTCCTGTAACAGGTTACGGGTAACAGGAAAAAGGACCATGTATTTTCTGAATGTCTTTAATTTGCTTCAATAGGCTAAACTACAGCAGTGTAGTTGAACTGGAAGCACTGTCTATGGACCATCATTTGGAATCTTGTAAGACCAGATGCTGAATGCTTTTCTTATTAGACAGGGTTGGTTTAGCAAAACTGTTCTCTGGGAAGGTACATGTTACTGAAAAAAAAGGAAAATGAATGAGACAGAAAAAACTAAAATCAATTTTCGCTGAAAAACGTATTAATTGACATATTCATTTTCATTCAGACACATTTTACACTTTGACAATACATGGACAAATTTCAGTGTTGAAATTTTTACATGTGTGAAACAGTATCATTTATTTAGACTCTTGAAGTTGAAATAAAATTATTGACTTTTCCTGTTCTGTCAAAAAACTCACATCTTAATACCGATTAGATAGGGTATCCTAGTTGCAAGCACATGTTGCTCCGGATCCATTGTGTTAATGAAAATATAATCTGTTTTCCGATCTCTTTTATGGTAGTTACAATGTCATTGTAGAGGTGAGTAAATAATGATACTACATTAATTAGAGGTCAATCAATAATGGAAAAACATTAACTACCAACTTAAATCCTGAAAATCCTACACTTAGTACTACAACTGGGTGCAAGCTAAAACGGAACCGTGAAAAAACGGCACCAAACTGCTTTGGCGAAAACGGAACCAAATTGGCGAAAACGGAACCATGGACCAGATGAAACGGAACCAATTTTTTTCATTTCTTTTATTTATCATAACATATTGTTTTGGGATTAATGTTGTTGATTAAACCCGTTACATAACTGTGCCCATAAATTGAAGTAACATAGTGGCACAAAATTCATGGCATGTGTACAAAAAACAGTTCGCATGGCAAACATAACAAAACATGTTGTCATGCATGGGAAACTTGTCTGTCTGTGTTCATTCAACTGAAGCATGTAGTGTTGCAGCTTTGGTGAGGAGTTCCACCGCACTTATATCCCCGCGTCTGTATTGACGCCAGAGCTGTCTGCGGTTGGACTGCTGACGGATGTAGCATCTCAGCTGATCATCTTGTATCATCCGCGTCTGGATGCAGGTGATGACGGAAGTATCTCGAGTAGGGAACGGAAGACAATGAGGTAATCTGATCACAAAAACTAAAGGCAACACCTTCATGTCAGTACCAGACCGCACAAAAGCATGAATAGATAGAAGTTGATGGAAAGGTTCTTTGACAATCTTAAAAGTTCCATCCATAAACCACTGTCTACTCGCACTCAACAGACGTAGTTGCTGGTCCGTAGCTAGAAAAATATGCCGTTGACCTTTGTGAATTATGTCAGCCTCAAGATAGCCCTCCGGCAGAAAGTCTTCCGCAAGCTAAAAAGATAAATATGATCATGTAAAATTTTATATAAATTTGTATAAAATTCTTCGTGTTTTTCAATGATAAATTGAATCTATTGATGTGGTACAAAGATAACATAATTCCCTCTCTCCAATATTGCATGAAAGACAATACCTCAAAGGTCAGGTCACGTGGGTCCTTGGGCCGCAGCTTTTCCCGTGTCCGGTTGGCCATCCGAGATAGCATAGAGGAATTCTGAGTGCCACCGGGGTGGTTTACATCTACAAAACCTGTGGGCGTCCTTAACTATCTGGCTTCCTGCAGTGAAGATGTTAGCCACAGCCTTCTTCTTCACCTGTTGGTAGAACAAATATCATGACGCCCTATTCTTTTTTTAAACTAATTATTCAAATAATATTTCTACAATAAAGAATTTGTTTCCAATAAAATAGCTACTGTTTTGTTACATCATCGTAAGCTATCCTCAGGCACTAAACAGATCATCGAATACTGCCCTCAGGCAATCGACATATCATAAGTTAGTCCAATGCGGCTATTTTTTAATTTTTTTTGTTAATTACAAACAATTGCCACGTTAATTACCTCAACTCGCACTCTGACAGCAGTCAACTTGCCGGGCTCAGGTGGGTGACAGTGTCTGTGTTTGCCCTCTGTATAACTGTCTGTTGTCTGTATCACTGAGGCGGGACAGGTCTCCTTCTTATTTCTCACACTACAACGCCAATAGGATTTTCGTCCAGCCGTTTTCTGTAATTAACAAGTTTAGATTGTGTCCATAGTAACAAAAAAGCATAAAAATAAGAAAAGGCGCAATTGTGGCATATTTTGACTACTGATATATGTTGTTGGTTTCTTCGTACTGTTCTGATGCACACCACACACGTAGCCATCGTAAGACAGTGTTTTGACGGAAACCCTTTCATTTTATACACTTTGTTACTCTGACACTGAGTTACTTGGGAGCAATGAGAGTTCATCTAATTGGACATCGGGAAATGACAATGAGTCAAAAAGACGAGCTTGAGTTCATCCTGTTATTGTCTATTGTTTTGATACACGCGCTGATTAACAACCTGTTTTTATAACAATAACCTTTTTTAATTGAACCTATCCTTTACTACTTACTAATCATTTCGATATTACTATTTATCATTAATGCATTTAAAGAACATGCATCTTCAACAGATTAAAGCGACAAATACATTATTCCCTATATAATTTGTTATGGTGAATAAAAGAAATGAAAAAATTTGGTTCCGTTTCATCTTGTCCTTGGTTCCGTTTTCGCCATCAATGGTTCCGTTTTCGCCAGTAAAAAACGGGGCCGTTTTTGCCAATTTGGTTCCGTTTTCGCCAAAGCAGTTTGGTGCCGTTTTTTCACGGGTCCGTTTTAGCCATAACCCCTACAACTACACCTTCGACACCTCGGTACTGATGCACCAAACACGACAAAGGAGATGACTCTCCATGAACTGCACGCTTTTCACGTGCTGTTGTTATATAACTGAAATACCGGTGTACAAGGAAAAATGAATCTTGGAATTATTCAGACTTGTCTCAAACTACTCTTTCGCCACGTGACTATCCGAGTGTTTTGTGTACATATGTTTCATGACTTTCGTTGTAACCATATTGTGACATGATTTAAACAATTAATTTAAATATTACTTAACTTCCTGTTATTACTTCAAATTTGTATACAAAAAATGATAAATTAGATGATCAATGAACGTATATAAAAACCTTTGCGGTCTCGCACCAGACTACCTCTGCAATCTTATTCCTAATACTGTCTCCGAAAACAGTCACTACAATCTAAGAAACCAGTCCAAGTTACAGACAACGAACTGTGCAACTAAATTATATGAACAATCTTTCATGCCTGACACGATAAAGATGTGGAATTCATTACCTGATAAATTCCTGCAAGCAAACACCATAAGTGAATTTAAATCTCTGCTGAAAAATGATGAAGCAAATAGCAATTATCTTGATCTGAATTATAGAAGTCGTTTCTGTCAGATTATACATAGTAGACTTAAGCTTGGGTGCAGTGATCTAAACGCAGATAAAGTAAATAGACATATTTCAAACGCTCCTGAATGCGCTTGTGGGTATCACAATGAAGATGTTGTACATTACCTGTTTACATGTGAGCTGTATATGGTTGCCAGAAATAATTCATTTTTCTATGCAAATGGCTATAGCCTCCAAAATGTGTTATACGGAACACCTCAAACAGCTAATGACGTCAATTTGCAAATAATAAAGTCCCTTCATCAATATATCATTAAGACCAAACGTTTTGATAATTACCGCTAATAGTGTTATTATAAATGAAGTGAAGCTGCAAAGAACACATATATAAATAAGCACATGTTGTACAGATACTTTATTTTGATTGTACTTTATAACGTCATATTTTGTGTCTAGTTCTTGTGTATTAATTTATCTGATGTATGTACTGGTGAGGCATTAGCATAAGCAGAGTTTTGCTTTTTTGCCGAACCAGATTCTTTATTGAATAAAAATATGTTTAAACCATATAAAAACCTTCAATAATCAAATATTCAAATGATGAAACACGGTTTCAAATAAATCATCATGACAACAGACATATGTAACGTTACAATTGCACTGGTTTAACTGCCTAGTGAAATTGACACGATCAGCACGGGCCTCACGCTTTTCACGTGTATCGTCTACACGAAGTTGTTATAAATTTATTTTCATTATTTTGCGGCTGCTAGTTATAATGCGTATAATATCGTTTCATTCAAAGCCCGCAATAACCGATGTGGCCAAGCACTGCTGTAAACCCTGCGAGCATCGGCTGATACTAGCGACCCTCGGATGGTATTGTGCACATATTTAGTGATATATTGCATCCAAACCTGACTGTGTGTAGAACAGATCTCCACTGCAATCAAAGTTGCTGAGCCTCTGAGTGGATTCGAACCACCGACCTTTTGATCCGAGGCCAAACTTTATCATAAAGAGCACAATAATTTTTACTATAATATTGCGTGAACAAATCAAGCTTACTTCATCTTTCCCTCGGAAGTTGAATATCTACACGCATTCAAATCCCAAAAGATCTGCTAAATGTATTTACTTTCTTTGATATTTGAGAATGCTATCAGAAAGTGATGAAAGTCGGTAAACTAAACGTTTATTAAGTAAACCAAACGTTTATTCAGTAAACCAAAACAAAACAGCTGATCTGCTTATTTGATTCTGCAGTATGGTTCTTCAAATGTTTATGTAGAGAAAATCCGAATTCACAGTTTATCTCAACGCATATGATTGCATGATTTATACTGAAGCATACCTCAGACATCACTAGACCAGAGTCCCCACAAGCGGGTAGAGACAATGTTTGTGATATACAGTGATACCTGAGATAACACTTACATTACGACACTTCACATGTGCTCATGTGCTATACATATCATTTTGTTTCCTGTTCATGGGGTAATATTTATTGTCACACAGACATATGGAACAGAAGTGATTGTGAGATCACCCCCGTGGGATTCGAACCTTAGACTTTAGTCAGGCTGTCTACCGATTCAGATAAAGTGATATACCTCTGACTAATGTCACTAGAAATGATTTTATCCACCCCGCCACCTTCATAATTGGATCATTTTCGTTTCTATTTATTTCATTTTGATTCTTCAATAATCTATACCTTTATAATAATATCTATACGTCAGTGTGGGGAACGCCTGTGTGTGTCTTTCGCTCTTGAAATATAAGTGAGTAATATTTTGAACTCGCAACAGCGCATGTGATTGCGAGTCGAACCGAATCCTACCTAAACAAACAAAATACCTGAGCCCCAACAGACAGGCGTCTGACTGTGATATCACTGACTGTATCATGTTCAGTTGTGTACAGCAATGAAGTAGAGAGCATTATATTTCTACTTACACCTTGACTTATTTTACAAGGTAGTCATGTACAGCCTGCATGTACTTGGCGAGTATAGAGGTTATACTTGTATGTTAATTTGACTTTTAAATCATCTTTAATGTCTCGAAAGAAGAGTATCACAGGGGTTAGAATTGCTGACTTAAATCAAAGATAAAATGAAGATTCTGGACACGTTTATGCTGTATTGTGTTTATGAAAAAGTTTGTTTTCTTTAAAAAAGTCGGGTGGTCCTGTTTTCGATCATTGTTCAACAACTGAAGTGTCGTCCCATTTGTTCTCTATATAACAGTCATATTTCAAATTCGATCGAAATGGGTTATTTCGACACATATAAAGGATGTTTATTTTGATTTTTTCATCAGGTCAATTCAGCTTACGGAATCTCTTTGGATAAGATAATTATCGCGAGGGTAAGATGATCCACAAAATTCCCAAGTTAGGAATCACGGAGGAAAAACTGAGCATGTTTAGGTCATTAACTGTGTTTTAACAGACAAGGTGTTTGAGAAACAAGAACACTTTTGAGGATATGATACTCAACAATTACATACTGTTGATAAAGTTATGTTTTGAAAATCGAGATTTTAATGGACAAAATGCGCCAAGTCAGACTAAAGTGTGTTGATTTCATCAACTTCAAAATCTTAATTTGTTAGCGTCGTATAAGACCGTGAAATGTTTTTTGATATGTGCCAGAGTGATTGACAGGCTGAAATTAACATTTTGTTCAACACTGCTCCTCGTACACCACAGTTTGGTGTAAAATCATCAGTCAGCTGAATTGACACTTTGCACCAATTGACCCGCCCCTTCGTCGGCGATTTGAGTCTTGTTGATTTTGCACGTGCTGCATGCTTTTCACGTGCGACTGGAAACTCTCCGTTCTAAATGTTTCCCATTGCAAGACGATTCTTTTCAATCAAAAGTTTTAGCTTAAAACAACGTTTCATGATTGAAATCATCTTTCCACTGTAAAATGTTATCTGTAGCATAACTGGTAAAATTAGTTATGTGTATATCCTTATTTTCTTAACTTTAATAACAAAGTAAAAAATACGACCATCTTAGGATTATGACACACGTGACTGAGTCGACATATTCCTTGCTTAGGGTTACAAATAAAGAACATCAATTCTGACATCATTTCTCCAGTCAACTCCCTCGTTTTTCGACTTCTTTTCTAGAACTACTGACTCCAAACTCCGAAACTTTGACAAATGAGGATTCAAATGTATAGATTTGTAATGTTTATACTAAAAAGCCCCGCCCTTTAGATCAATACAAAGAATGCACTTTAGGCATTTTAGAAAATGTGTTCACTGCAAGTTCTAAAAACTTGTTACCACCCTTGGTTCGCTAGTTTCAGCCGATGCTCGCAGGTTTCACCGCAATGCACATCCACAATGGTGTTGCGGGCTTTCTCCATGCAATATTACTAGCAGCCGTGATATAAGTGAAATAATCTTGAAAGCGGCGTTAAACACCTACTCACCTCACCTCACCTCTTATACATTTTGAAATAAATCAGTTACAAAAAGTTATGAGAACAATTAATAGGAGAGCAAAAAAGCGCCATATCAAATCTGTTTCTATACAAACATAATTTTAAAATACCTCTCATTTCAATATTGCTATTCACTTCAGTTTAGCTCATGTGTGTTGATAAAACATAAGTCATCTATTGACACATATTTTGTGATATGTGTTTGAAGTGCTTGACTCTGACTTGAGTATCAACAAGTTAATCTGTTTTCTTTAGAGTGCACATGTTTTGTTTTGGGCTGTATATATATTACTGTATAGGAAACTAGGAATAGGTTTACGATCGCGGTAGTCTCGCATGACATCTTTTCTCATTTCAGAAATACAATCATTTCACAATGTATTCAGATTATTAAGTCAGTTAACAAAATAACTTGATTTAATGAGTTCAAAATTTAAAAGTTAATAACTGCAATCATGTCGAATGAAATAACCTCTGTGGTCAGAAATATCGACAGTACTTAATATCTTCTAAAACTAACAGGTTTCCTTGCATGATATAAGATGTCAGTAAGCTAAACCTATCTAGATATACAAGGTCGAGTCAACAACAACTGAATCAATGACCTGGATACTTGCCAACTACTTGTTGTGTGTACATGTCTGGCTTTGTAAAAAGGTCAAGATAAAACTGAGATATCAGGCTCACATTACATGTCGCCCTAACAGAAATAAAGTAAACAACTCGGCGTTTCTGATTCATAAAATATTGAGTTTTACATGCTATTTTCTATGTGGATCAGTGTTTCCCGTCTGTCTGGTGTCAAGGGTATTGAAGACATTGAACTCCTTAATGACAGGGTGGATGTCCTTGAAAATAGAGTGGAAATTCTGTCGGATAAATATGATGCTTTTGAAACGAAAATGTTGACTGATGGAGCTGAACTCCTAAACAAACAGAAAAATAACCATATCAAGATCAAGATGGATCTGAAACAGAACATCAGGCAACACATCACTGAGTCCTTGGCCGATTTACTGAGAGAGGAGTCCCTCGCAAAGTTGATCAAGTCTCAGGTTCTCTCCGAGGTGAGGCAGGTCAAACGTGCCAGTCATCAGATGAGGAGAGAACTTCATCAGATGAGGACATCTCTCGGACACGTCGAGCAGGACAACAGGGTGTTTAGAGATGGTCTCAAGAGAGGTGAGAGAAAGAACACTAATCTGATATCTTGTTCTCAACTTCTGGTAAAATCTGAATTGTTAACAGTTGAATTAGCAGCACGGGACAAACAAATAAAAGAACTTAACCAACAGCTTAGAGAAAAGCATGATTCATGTGAACCATCACCTAAAACTATCAATAAAGAAATAACATCACTACTTGATTTGTCTACTTTTCTGAAATCAGAAGTTCTGACAAATGAGCTTGCAAGATATGAGAGTCAAATTAAGGAACTCAATAAAACCCTGAGGGAACAAAGTTATTCATGCAAATCAAGGAATGTTACTATCAAAGGAGAAACTGATTCAGGGTTATATACAACACAAACAACTTCAGTGTCCCCTACTACTACTGCTTCTGTACCTAGAGCTATAACAACATCTAAACCAAGCACAGAGAGAAGTCGGATCCTTGTAGTACCATATTGGGAAGATGATCATCTTCAGATGAGTCAGTTCAACATCATCACAAATTCCTTTGACATATATCCTTATCTTTCTCTTGTCGGTTATCAGTCTGCACTCTATGTTTCCAGCCAGCCACTTTAGTGCTACCCCGTTACGTTGGATGGGAGTCGAGAGGTTGTAATCTCCAAAGGAGGCTATGAAAGTTCAATACTCTCCAAGAAGTTGAGTCCGCCCTATACTTCCCGGGGAATTGAGTCAGCCAAGTCATTCGTAGGAGGTATATGGTCGTCTCAGGAAATGTTAGGCCTACTTGCAAGTAAAGGGTTGTATCAACTCCAGGGACTTACAGACCGAGTCAGCTTCTTTGCGAGAATAGGGCCGACCAAACTCCGTGATAACAGAGAAAATACTCAACTCCCCGAGGACCACAGGGCCGATTCAACTCTCAAGGACCACAAGGCCGACTCAACTCCTCGAGTATCTTAGGCCCGACTCAACTCCCGAGAATGACTGGGTGGACTAAACTTCCCGGGCATCACGGGATGAAAGCAACTCCCCAAGGCTCATAGGATCCCTTCATGTCCAACTCAACTTAAAAACATCACAGGCCGACTCATCTCCGCCAGAACCAAAGGGGCGGCTCAATTCTTCCTGGATCATGGAGCTAAAGCAATTGATCTTGGAACTTTAAATGTGAGTGAATTACATAATTCTCGGCGATCTCCCTGGGTTTGACTCGTCCCTATACTCCGCGAGTAACCTTGTAAGGCTTTGGGATTGAGATTGGTCTCTGCTTTCTATCTTACATGTATACATACGTGTCTTTGATACTTGGTACTTTTCCATAAAATCCTGTAAATGATATAAATGTTTAAAATGATTTGTTAACAATAAATCAGTGCTCGACCTTGACTACTTCGTACGGCAACGAGTGTGGACATATAATGATTATGTATATGTAGTGTTTTATCATGATTACCTGTATTAGACAAAGGAGTGAAATTTCCTGAGGCAATAGCCTGAATCAATGTAAGTTATAAGTATTATAAACGAGTAATAACACGTAGACAATGACCTTACTCTTTTATGAACTGATATTTATGTCCGTTGGCTGATGACCAATTCTTATGCCTGCTGTTAACTTATGAAACGTATTTTACTGTTGCTTAACAATGTTATTTCCTTAAGTAATAACATATACATGTGTCCTTTAAGAAATCACTATAATTGGTTGATGTTGTTTATGAGTGTACATAAGGACAAAGTTACAAGTATACAATGTACAGCAGATTATCAGCTGACAATGATTGCGGTCAGGTAGAAAGTTCTATTTGACATGGCTCCCTTCCATTGGTATCTATGCTATCATGGATAATTTAACATAACTTTATGTGAGGTCAATACCGCCTCGCGGGAGAGAAAATGCAATGGTTAGTGCGGGATAGCCAAGTGGTTAGTGCTTATGGTGTTGGATGGGTCCGCCGTACGAATCTCCTAAGGGGCTCTGCCTCTTACTTTACAGTAGAGAACAGTTGGGGTCTTTCCCTGCAATAATACCACTGGAGGTGAACAAATTGAAACACTCTTCTTTAAGAGTTAGTTACAAATAACCTCAACTCGATGTCGCGTCCTTATCAACGTGCAATTGTTTTTTGACCAAATTGATAAAACTAGTAATCATCATTTGTTGAAGTTATACCTGATTGGAGATACATTACCAGTTTAAAATTTCATTTTCCAATATACTTATACTACTTGATTATTAAAGAATTAGGTCAGCATGCTGACTGTGTTGTTACCCGTTGCTTAATCCACTTCCCTTGTCTAAGCACACGGCCGTCATGGTTCAGTGCACCCTTGTATAAACAATGTCATATCTTGGCCTGTAAAATTGTTAAATAATGGGAACTCACTCACTCATCGATATAAAGGTCAACATAATACATAAAAACTTAATGACAATGAAAGATAATTTCTTATGAACACACCAATCCATAAAGCTTGTGAGTTAAGAAAACTCATCATTTTGACTGAGCGTGAAGCCAACATTTCAGAACTCAGCTACACATTTATTCAGCTCTTACACGAAAGTTTAAAAAACAATTTATAAGAGCAATTTCACTGAGTTTGATGCAGCAAAGGGGTACTTACTTTGGTATCCTATACTGTAGAACTGCCTTTGAACTTATTACTCAGCTGTGAAATTATCTACAGTCATTTATGTTGATGGCGGCCATATTTGTCTCCTTCATTAGTAACTGTCCTATGTCCGGCCAGGCCAGGTGATACGCGCAACTATTGCATCTTGTTGGTTTCCATTCCGGAAATGTATAAAAACCTCAATGCCAAATTCCAGTAGGAAACCAAGTTACTCAGTTTCAGTGGATGGATACAAAATGGATGCCAGGCTATTCAAACATTAATGCTCTTGATAAAACCACATAATTTGTCAATCTATTCATTTTGTTCAAAACAAGATTGGAAACCAACATAGAACTTCACATAATGGTTTAACGTTAGTTTTCATTCAATGAAATCATCATTTTCACTTTACAGAAATGGAAACGAACTGGAAACTTATGACCACAGTTTCATGCTGGTTTCCACATATGGATATATACAAATCAAAGAATCCAAAATGGATTGTAGCTGGAAATCAAGTTACTTAGTTTCAGTGAATGGATACCAACTGGATACCCCAATTACTCACTTTCCTGGTGGCTTCCAGGATTCAGGACACCAAGTCATTTCAAATAGGTTTGGTGAATAAATATTACATCTACAAAATCATTTACTCAGACATGTTAGCGACGTTATCTGGAAATTTGACATCGGGTCTCAGTGACATCATACCATAAATAAAGGTCACATCAGGTCATCCTCCACAAGTTTAATACAGGTTGCCGACACCATCAAGAGTGTAGAACAGCTCTTCTCCTTGTGCACCTTTAACATCAAAATACTACCTCGTGACCTCAAATTGGCAACTGCACTGACTCACACTCACTCAGGCACCTTTATAGTCGCTCCGCATGATTTTTACACGAAACATGCTCATCACCGGGCCAGGTTAGGTTTAGAATACCTTAAATGAATCAACCTGACAGTAGGTTAATACCATAAAGCGGTATCTGAGTTTGCTTTGTTCCTAAGAGTCAAGAACAAGATTCATAATGGTACCATAAATTGTGATGGAGATTGGTACAAGGGTTGTTTGTTTCATACATAAGGTCACACTTGAAACAGTCAACGTCTGTGGCCCACCTGCTATGATTTTCTTTTAAAGGGCGACCCTTTCTTTTGGGAGAAGATAGTATACGTCTTCTTAATTTTAGTTCAATGATTTCTCCCTCTCATGTCATCGTAACCTTGCAGGTTTTTGATACTTTTTGAGTCCCTTCCGGACAGACAGACATTGGTTTACTTACATCTTACTTCTGTACGAACGTAAAATATATTTAGATTTGTACATTGAATCTGTATGTAGATAATGTACAGAACCATTCCCAACAGTATTATGATAGGCCGGATATTAAAACATAGCTAAACCATATAGCAAGTCCGATAACGATGTAAAGTTGAAAGCAGATTTTGGATGTTAAATAATCTATCAAGGTAAACAATCCCACTTTTTCAAGATCCGATTTTTCTAAAAAGGTTGGTCTTAAGTAAAGCACTGGTTATGAAGTAACTATCTAATGTCATCATAAAATACACAGAGATACAAAATCTAAGAACAAAGTTTTAAGACATCATCATCACAGCAAAAACATGTTCTAGTTTTAGTAAAATTAGTTTATAATGCTCAGTTACTTCTCTGATGGGAGCAAAGTCACATCAAAACTAAGACATTACCGACCAATAGTGTCTGGGCAAGCGATTGACAATATTTCCTTCCGAGTAAAAGTGGCATTACAGATGCTTGTCAAATCTAAGTTTGTTCAAGCCCGTTCTCCCTTCCTCCCTAATTAACAATGAATGCAATGATGTTGCAAACTCATTTATTACCTTGTCCTCAATATATTTACATAGAACAGGTTTTTGAATCTTAACATTTAGTGTTAATGGGTAGTAATTTATTGAGGTCAACTTCTTACTTAGTTTACAAATCCATTTCTTAACCCCAACCTAATCTAACATCAGAAACGAAACAGCTTTATTGCTTAAAGAATAGGTGAATCCATCCCACATCTCCATTAATTGCAACGTCAGTGGCATACTTTCCAAGTCCCATAAATGAACTGATGGCTCTGCGTTGTACTGATTTACCAATGATTTATCGTAAGAACCCTAGACAATTCTCCATAGCTCAAAATAGACTAACCCATGGTGTCATACAACTTGGAATAATTATAATGCATATCACCGATACTTTTAGATTTAGATATTCAAAGGCCAAAACCCCTGCTAGCTGGTTTGGTGACCATCCAGGCAATAGCATTAACATTAAGAAGCATTTAGGTTTTAGTATTAAGGTTAAAGTCAATAAATTCTAAAACATCAGTTCTGAACAATATCTAAAACATCGCTCCCGATAGTATACACATGCTCCGTCCATAGACAGATTTCTAGAAATTTACTATTTTTTTATTAAGTTTATTTCTCCTTATGAGAGGAACACTAATAATGCATTACACCAAAGAGCAAGTTGATATCAGCTTCACATACGGCTTGTCATTTGCATTGGTTGAAGCTTCAATGTAGAAGTTATTTAGGTTCTGATTATTCAACTTGTGTAACATCGATGAAACCAAATAAGTGACAGGAGGCGTCCTTGCCTAAGTCCAAGATTCACTGCAAACCAGTTTTAATGTAAACTATTCATGTGTACAAAACACTGAACATCTTTGTGTAGGCATTGCAGAGCAGTTAACGCCACCTGTCGAAACCCTCCTCCAAAAAATGTTTAGCCTTTCTAAGTCTGAATTTATCTGTTTTTAGAATTGATGAAAGGGCCTGCACATTGTCGATGGTTGATCTCCTTTTCCTAAAGCCATTCTTGGAGTCATGTAACACATTGTCGCTTTTGGACCATGCTCCTTATCTCCTGTTCAGAACACTACAATACAGCTGATAAATCTAATGAAATTCTTCAAGGGCATTTAGAAGTTAGTGTAAAAATACTAGATGTTATCCATCTCTAGAATCTCTAGTATGATAAATATAGGTTGTAAAAGTTATGCCTCATATGCAAGGGGGTATATTTGGGTCCATCGTAGAGGATTAAGGAACTGGGGTTATTATCCCTCTGGACCTAGAAATGGGATATTTTCTGTCGCTTATTTGCCTGCATTACGTTAATGTCTCTGTCAATTGAAATACTATGCAAACTCGTGTTGGTGTCACTGTTGATCTCTTCGTCACTTCGTATGTCTTTGTTACTGTATGTTTTACATTTCCATTGTTTATGTCTTGTTTATTAGTTACCTTGACCGTTTTTGACGTAGATTATAGAGACACATTTGTCTCAAAATAGTCCAACAGATGAAATAAATGATCTATCACTAATAACAATTTCATTTCAATCGATCTAAAAGAAGAGTAGTAGGCAAGTACCTCTAAATACATCATACATGTCGTAAGGTGGTATGAATATCTCATACGTTAAATTTGAAGAAACATTTTTATTCATCCTTCATAAACTCTTTCTACTATTAGTTGAGTTTAACATTTCAGTAGGACTTTAAGATAGTTGAAAAACTAACATAACACATTACTGATCGAAATCGATATATTAACACTATAATAAGACTTCATAAAATTACTACTTTGTTTGACTATATAAGGTTTCATAATGTATTTCAGTTGTAACATATTTGTTGGCTATTTTCGAAATGTAAATTGTAATCCTAAAACGAACAGGAAAATGTTAATCATGTTTTATGTTTCTGCAAAAGTTACCGATGTAAAACTGAACTAAACTAACACATTTCGTGATTTGATTTTAGCCCTTTTAAAAACATATACTTATAGCAGATAAAATTCATATGAACACAACATTTCAGGAGTAAAAGAATTCCTCTTATCAAATACAAGTTGCAAATCATTACGCAGCTAAGCGTGGTTTAGCATGATAAAGACAAACTTTAAATGTCAAAAGTTTACCTTTGTATTCGAAAATGCATGAAAGCTAACTGAACAGATTATAACACTACTGCTGTTTCTAACGTTTATAGTTAAAAGCCTCTATGGTTTATTACACTTTGAGAAAAAATCATATGTTCTCAATATTCTATAGAGAAGTAAAATCCTGCCATTGGACAATAATGCTTTATCAGCCGATTTGTTGCTATGTTGGATTCTCCATCCAGTGTTTCCTGAGAGGGAAATGTGACTTTAGAACCTGGATCATTGAAATATATGGAGATTTAGTCCACGTCAACACTTAACAGTTTAGAGAAGGGAACACAGAGCACATGGAGTTGAAAATTTTATAACATGAACAGACATGTACGATACATGGACATTTATTTGCAGCATACAAAGAGGCTTTTTTAGTATATTAAAAGGGGATTAAAACAGTTATCGAAAAACATACTTAGTTCTAAACTATAGAGGAAAAATTAAAGGATAATGATATTGAACAAACTCGATCAATGGGTTAAAATTAGGTAAAAAATTATCAATATAATTATGCTTTGGCGGTTAAGGAAACAATCTTTTAATAACCAAATGCTGTCCAAAATAATCTGTTAATGGCAACATCAAGCAAAAATGTTGTCTGTTCGTTTCAACGAGGCACTGATAATGGGTTAGACCAGATTTTAATGAGATTTACTAGACATAATGTAACGTCAAGTTTCCAGTTCAGATGACGAAATCATTTGGTCAGTTGAATGTCACGGTGAACAGAAGGCTGATAATATTTGCAATTGATAAATATTCCATTGGTATGAATGTCATAACAATTCATATAACGCAAATGAATTGTCAACAAAAAGTCCTTCTTGTGTTCCTATGAATAAAAATCTTATATATAAATGCATATATAGTTTGATATGAAAATAATATTCATTGCTGAGGATTATCACAGATCATAGTGACAATAGAATGACGTCACACTTATGGTCAAAGTTCAAGTCAGAAATCATATTCAATACAAAAGGTATTTGAGTTTATAAAAGGACATTTATACCATTTTACTGTACCATTATATTTACTATTAGTTAAGAGTCTTAATAGTCATTTTACCCTTATCTGGTCTAGCTTAAATGGGATATATGCCTGAGTGATAAAAGTTATATAATTCAACATATGGGGATAACAATATGTTTAAGAAAAACAAATACCTCAACAATGACAAAAAGTAATCAAATTCGAAGAATTCATTATCAAATGAACCTACACATTGTATTGTATATTATAAAAACATTCTACATCAGTATAGATAAACATTTACTCTTTAGAATTTTATGGAAGAAATGGAGTGAATCAACTTAATTTTAGAATATGCTTTGTTTTAAGATTATAATAGACGTTTTCTTAAAGGGCAAACGGACCTAACACTAAAAAAGCTTACCGTGGGGTGTTCAAATTACATGAATAACACATTTTAAAATAATCCACACTATTTCTAGTTCGAGATATTTGCTCTTCAATACACTGATAATAATGAAGTCGTGTATTGTATCATTTGGTTTTATAATATCCTTATCGAACTTATTAGATTGTAAACGTTACCTTTAATTCATTTTATCATGAAATTTATTCTTAAGGAGACCATAGTTCAACTGTCGAATTTGAAAGCTGTTTTTGAATAAAGCTGTTTTTGACCTATGACCCTCTGCGGATGGGAGATTGAACGGCATGAGAGCCATGCTCAGTCTTCTCTTGTTGTTGGAGGAGCATTATTCTAATACAGGTTTTGTTCTTTATCATTGTTTTAATGTTTGACCGCCACTGGACTCAAATCCTTATCGTGGTGTGGTGGTTGTTTTATTGTTGGTAACGTTTCCATTTATCTTTGACATGTATTTTTCAAATTCACAAGGCCAATGTAATCGGCAAAAACGTAAAGGTGCATAGAGTTTGACGTTGGAGTCAAATATGTGTGACAGGGACATACTATGTATGTCTGTGTAATATAGTTTTAGTTAGGTTTTAATGTTGTCAATGCATTTTAACAGCAATCTAACAGGCGCTGAAAGAGGTTCTTAAATCCTTAGTTATCATATCTTTATTTAACCATATTACAGTGGTTGAACGGATAAAACTATTAATTACGTGTGCTAATGTTGTTACTTTATTTCAGCTTTATAATTCGAGTTGAAGCATCAATGTAATGGTTAGGTCCTGGGAAGCAGAACAGTACAAACACAGAGTCTGCCTTAGGGGGATTAACTGTAAGGATTAGTGGTCGCTAACAATAGGCGGTCTATGTGATTACAGGCACATGGGTGATATGAAAATGTGAAGTGGTAAAAAGACGAACATGTATTCGACAGAGACAATTTATTGATGAAGAAATACATTGCATTGATACTAGTTAGACATGGACATTTGACCTAGCACTTATGATAAACAAATTAAATAATACAGACTAGATACACAAGTAAATTTAATAAAACAGACTAGTTACACATGGACATTCATTTGAGGATCTTGTTACTTAAGCTAATTTGATTGCATGGGAAACCCTATCCAAGTAATTTAACAAATCAAGTTGTCCTTGGGCGAGTCTGTCTTTCAAGGAGGCAAGGTTCCTCTCCAGTTCCCTGTATTTCTTCTTTCTTGGTGGGAGTCGCTGGCCAGCACTGTACTGTAACATCTTTATTTCGTTTAGCTTCTGTTCCTCCAGCAAGAATTTTACCATCTCAAAGACGTTGGGGTGGGCTTTCCCAACAATCTTCTTCAGTCTCCCATGCCACCCCTCCAAGTTGTTGTTGGTCCTCGGTCCGTCTGTGGTTCCATGAAGAAATGTCTCCTTCCACCCAGTTGATCGTCATGTAATCTGCGACCTGCCAGCATCTCGGGTCGTTTGGCATGTCGGCAATGACATCCACCCAGACATCTTCAACCTGAAACAGTCAAGATAAGATAAGAATATATATGAATATAATAGGAAATATTATATGGAAGGTGTTTAAGTTATAGTTTTTATAGTTTTATAGTATTTGATTGTGAAATACACTTATTATTATTATTTTTTTTTAAATAAGTGAGTGAGTAAATTTGTTGAGTAAATTTGTTGAAACATTTAATTTGAAACATTAAACATACATTGCACAAATAGTTTATTTCATACCCTTAATGCATTTTGCAGTTCAGTTTTTCATATTACCCAGTGTTTTAATCCTTTGAAATATTGTGTGCGCTCATGTATTCAATCCTTGTTAACATTTATAAGGTTGATATTTTTAATAGATGTATATGAGTACATTCTAATGTTTAAAAAGTTTATTATTATTATTATCTTGTTGTCATAAATGTTTCAGGGTTTAGAGTTTGTACCTATCATCCAAGCCACTTGGAATAAAGAACTCAAACCCAGCATTCACCTTGGCGTTGTTCCTAAGTGACCCTGCTACATTAGTGTGAAAACATCAATCAGATGAATTGACACTTTGCACCGAATGATCCGCCTGCTTCGTCAGAGATATGACTCCTGTTGATTTTGCACGTGTTGCATGCTTTTAACGTGCAACCGGAAGCCTCTGTCTTTCTTAAACAACCGAAATAACAGGCACAGTTGACGTTTCTACAAGACTAGGTATTTGATTACTTTCAAATTTCAAATAAAAAACAAATTAAAACAACTGATTTGAAATATGAAAATACCGTCTCCATCCCGAATTGATCAAATATACAATTATTTTGACTTCCCGTTATCTCATGTACCACTGAATACCCCAGAGAAATGTTGCAACCTTAAGTGATTTCCTAATTCCTAATAGATTTATTAAAAAGTCAGTTTTGGATCAGTTCAGTTTGCGATTCTTCAATTCTTCAACCGTATTTCCTACTTTTAAACAAAGAAGAAACAAATCATTCTTTTGTATCTACCGTGTTCATACTTAATTCAGGCCTCAACATTATTATCTGAACACATGCCTGACCTTATACGATTTGTATAAACTTGTCAATAACTATATAGAAAGAGGGCGTATTATAATCTATAAGAAATGCAAATATGTGTCAGAGTATTCCTACTTGTCTTGTTTACAAATACAAAGAAAGGTTAAATATGTTGAAAAATATCAACTTACAAGAAATATTCGTTTTTCCCCTAAAGGAAGCTTTGTGATGATTTTTCTTCACCTTTAAAATCATGTTCACCTATTAACATTGTTATTTGTCCCAGACTTGACCATTTACCACTTAACGGCAATATGTAAGTAAATACTCTGTGTTCGACTCTTTTGCACGAGCCAGTCAAGACTTATTGTCCAGTTTTCGATCACAAACCCTGACATTATGATAGTGAGTGAGTGAGTTGAGGTTTAACGTGCTTTGAACAATGTTTCAGTTATTAAACACGCGGATGACAAGCACCCAAAAGAGAGTGGATAGATAAGGGAGAAAGGGATCGAAAGGATGAGAGAAAAGACGGAAAGAAAGGTATAATGAGAGATAGAAAGCAGGTTTTAGAAGGACTCAAATTTCGTCTGGCTTCTACCCATCGACCTGTCCAGCTTGGGTGTCCCTACCAGGAGCATGTACGCTCCAGCTGGCATAGCTCTCGGGGTCTCTGAAGCACGCAAACCACCACACCACGATAAGGTATTGAGTCCAGAGGTGGACATTTTGATAATTATTCAAATCATAGAAAGTAAAAACATACTATGACCTACAAACTGTTTGCCTTGTGTTTAAAGGAGTATTTAGCCACGCAATTAAAATGTCTCCTACAGAAGTATATCGTCTTCGTGAGTTTTTTCATGAAATAAATGAAAGTGCAAAGACAACAATTCTTTATTTGCTGTTTAAAGTACATTTCTAAGGAGAATTAACAGAGGAGACAACAAGAAACCGCATACTCAATAACAATGGGAGAACTGTCATCTGAAGTGCCATTTTAAAAATAAATATAAAACTATTACATATTTTATGACATTAACAACAAACATTGAACTTTTCATTGTTCAGTTTTGTCCTTTTATTCAACACTCAGCATATAAAATCAGCATATCCGAGCAAACAACGTGGTTTGCTTTCAACAAGACAATTTGTAAACTTCCTCGTTATATCGTTGAACAACGTTGACATTTCTTTATACAATCACATTTATAACATCTAACAGTATGACATCTGACACCTTTGCACTGATTGACCCGCCTGCTTTATCAACAGACATGGCTCTGCTCGTGTTGCACGCTTTTCACGAGATATAGTGTTTAACACTCGACAGTGTTTAAATATGTGGGTCATTTTTGTGATGTCTAAAATAGGATTCATTCAATAAATAAATAAGATACCAAATTATGATAAATATAAATATAAATATTTTTCTACATTGCACATATCGGTGGCGGTCACTGTCCTCAACAAACCTAGTAGATGCTGTGAAATGCAGATTCTTTCACTGTCAGAGAAAACTTAATAATCCTTTACATTATGACGCAAGTGATACCTTTCTGGTCGTCAAGTGAAAGAAACATTACAAATATCTTTGTATGAGAAATCTACAAAACTGTAATGACAGTATTTATAAAAGGAGACCTAAAAAGGTTAGATTTAATTTCCCCAAAAGTGTTGCTAAACTTTAAAATGCCCCTCCTCACACAAAGCGTCTATTTCTCTTTTTACAAAACTATAACTGTCATTGGCGGAAAACCTTATTCTCACTGTTAAAACTACATCTTATTACTTTGAAACCTCGGCACTGATTCTTCAAAAACGACAGCGGAGATGACTCTGCATGAACTGCACGCTTTTCACGTGCTAC
This sequence comes from Phorcus lineatus, assembly GCA_921293015.1. Taxonomy (NCBI): domain Eukaryota; kingdom Metazoa; phylum Mollusca; class Gastropoda; order Trochida; family Trochidae; genus Phorcus; species Phorcus lineatus. The sequence goes on from OV121093.1 coordinate 18,236,363, forward strand.
CCGGAAGTTGTTTATATTTGTTACATAAATGAAACGTCAACACAACCATTTGTTTGTTTTAACGTCGCGCTATTCATGTAAAACATGAACGCAATAAAATAAGTATGTCATTCCTTTTTCTTTCTTTTAGGTTTTCAATAAGCTAACATGAATTAATAAATTTACACGACCTGAACAATAGTTTTTGACATTAAGTAACTTTTCTCTAGATACCAGCTGCTGAGAATTTATAACCACTGCAAATTGACAACATACTTCTTAGAATGAATAATTAATCTCAAGATAGACAAACGTTTAAAGTTTTGGGTCTCTTGCAGTCAAACTATCTACCTGTAATGCAAACTTATTTTAGGTAATATAATTTTGATATAATTGTGAAACAGATTGGTCTCCATGGTCACACCTCTGTAGCAACATTTAACATTGCATGAAAGAGCTTCATGCACACCTAACCAAATCTGTATTTTTGTAAACCTCTATTGAACGACACAACACACAGTTTGTCTCCATCCAGACACAGACCAGTTGGATATTTTAAACCATCCTTTATTGTCAGAATGTCTCTTATGAATTTCCCTGCACTACTGAGATGAATCACTTTGTGTGCAATAAAGTCAGCTACCAGAATGTCTCCTGTACTGGTAGTTGTGATTCCACGTGGATGTATCAGTTCTCTGTCTCCAGTAGGTGTGTATGTAAATACAATGTCACCAGACCGTGTCAAACAGATGACAGACCTCAGACCATAGTCTGACACCAGGATAGTGCCTTGTCTGGTTACATGTATGTAGTGAGGATCAATGAAGCTGTGTCCTATGGTAGGAAGTGTTGTGAAGGTCTTCAAGATGGTTCCCTTCATATCAATCAGATCCACAGAGGATGGATTATCAGAACCTGCCACCAGTGTTGACTGATCCAGAGTAGACAGACCCAAGTAGTTCTTACTTGTCTGTATTGTAGACAGGATTTCCAGGTCAGGGGTCACAGCAACTGTGATGATACGTTTAGGCTCAGGAAGAGACACAGCTACCTTGCCTTCACTGATAACTGTTAAACACCAGGGATAACCAGACACTTTGAGTACACTTGAACATGACTGTCCTCCTTTAGTGTAAAATGATTTCAGACTTTGAGAGTTTAAATCAGTAAAAAGTGTGACTTTTGTTCCTTCTATGTTCATAACCAAACCATCTGCAACTTTGCAACCGTCGTTCACATTAAGTTTAGCTTCGATAACTTCATCTAATACAGGTGCTGCTGTCAGGTCTATATTATCAATCTGCTGAATGTTCAAATTCACCTTGTTAATCATCACATCCATTTTGTCAATCTGTTCCCTCAGTTGAGCAAGATCGTGTTTAAAGCTGATGTCAGCTACATCTGTTCTGTCCTTCCTCTGTAACCCTGTGACGTCAGCCCCTGTTCCAGACGACAGATACATCTCAAACAGCTGCGCCTCATCCTCCAACTCCAGGGCCTGCTGGATGGACTGAGACTGCTGCTGGTACAGCTGTAGATCCATTTGTTTTGTCTTCATCATCGACCTCAACTGTTCCTTGTCTTGTTCTGTTTGATCCTTCACCTTCTTAATCAGCTGATCTTCCTTCTGTTTCAGTGCATCAATAGCTTCCTTTATAGTTTTCTTTATATCTGATTCAAGCTTCGACCTCCCAGTCACTATGGTTTTTGTTTCAGATACTAACTCTTCGATCTGGACATTTGTAAATTCGATTTTACCAGCCAGATCTTGTTGGTTTTTCTGAAGTTTAGATTTTACCTCAGTCAGCTGTGCCTTGATTGTGATGACTTCTTTACATGTTCTATGATCAATACTGCAACAGACCGTACACAGAGGTTTGTTACAGTCTTTGCAGAAAAGTTTAATTTTCCCCTCATGTTCACTGCAAATAAATGTCTTCCTTCGGAGAGGCGGTGTTCCTGAATATTGTACAACTTCATGTTTCTTAGAGTTGGGCATTATGCTGTGCATTTTCAGACATCCATCACAAAACATGGCCTCACACTCGGAGCACCAGTGTGTGGCTTGAGTTGTCTCCCCTTTTTCTTTGCACACTGAGCAATGGTCAGGTCCTGGAATAATTAAAGTTAGCCTAGTTGTAATGTCAATATATCAATATGAAAACATTCATGAGACAGAAAAGTGGCGGCAATTATTGCTGATTAATTTATCCTTAACAATTCGGTATTATCCAGAAATACATAAAGACTGTAACTTCAAATATATCATAAAAGAACCCGGCTAACTTTCTCATACAGCAAATAGCTTTACTCGTGAACTGATTTATGAAATAAATCGATAGCTAATTATCCAGAAGGCAGATATTGGCTTTGGGTACCTTGTGGGATTGAGTCCATGAGTCCAGTTAGTAGCAGTCCTGGTTTCAGCTGCCCCGCCCACTCTTCCACAGGTCTGTCAGGGTGAGGTACTGGGGTCTCTTGTCTACAGGTGGGACAGGGGATGGACTTGTTTCTCACAGCTTCTGCTTTAGTTTGTAGATATTTCCTCAGACAGTTCTCACAGAACGAATGCTGACATGTAAGGGTTACTGGTCGCTGATACACTTCCATACACACACTACAAGTAAGGAAGTCGTCCTGAAGCTTGCCTGCTGTCGCCATTCTGGAGAGTAGGTCTGCGAATATATATAAAAAGTTATTGAAAAATGAAATATATCACATTCAAGTGAGATTTTACGGTATCGTATACAAAGAATAATTTATTATGTAATATCTTCCCATTGAATTAAATCACAGTGAAAAAGAAAGGTGATTGAAATAATTCTGGCGGGTGTCTTTAAATTTGCTTTCTGACCACTGACATTTGTCCTTGAGATAGAATCAAACCTGATTGAACACGACTTGACTGAATTGAAAAAAAACAACACATGAGTATATACAGGGGACACCTAAACGCAAACTTGTCTATCAAACCCTTGCAAGATGCCATTCCTTTAGTCTTTTAATTTTTATGAAAAATTAAGGAATAAATCATAAAAATTACAGCATGAACATAAACTTTATGTATATTTTATTTCATACAACGAGTCAATGAGTTTTCGTATGATTAATGATATTAAGCTTCACTTTCACTTTCACAATATAAATGTAGTGAGGGACTTTAATTTCATTTAGATTGCATACTTTCTTCTTCTTTCTGTTGAAAGACACTTGAAGTAAACGAAATAAGATTTATTGTTTTTACATTTAACTATTTGATGCCTTTAAAATCTACAATAAAACAATAATTCAGCGGTGAAAATCTATTTTGACATTGTTTTATGATTTCATACAATATTTGACCCAAGATATGAAGTTCAACAATTGTTTAACCACATCTACGATAGACACTCATAAAGACCCTCAACCAATCGAGCATGATGAGATTGTGCACTTGTTGATTTAACGTGCAGACGCACATAAATCGAAAAGATTTATAACCATTCAGGCGGTCAAAATCCTGATATATTGTTTTTAAAGCATACATAAATTCAGTTAGGAAATATCTTCACATCATAAGAGTATTAATGGCAGTAGTAGTCATGTACCCTGCACACAATAGACACCAACCCGTATAGACCCTCAACAAACTGCAATGTCTTTTCATAATCTGAATAGAGTAGCCTTCCGCCATATACATGCTAACAATACAGTAAAATTGTATATACTTACATGTAGCACACTCTATATCATAAAACATGATTGTTTGTTTACCTCAGTGAACGTATGTTTATCATCTAAAAGGTATTCAATTAAACCGAAAGTGAAAATAGAAACTGGCGACTACAGTATAGTATTCATGTATTCAACTGATTTGTAGGTAATTCTTGCATTTCATAAGTTTGCTTTTGAAACGTCAGACATTAAAATTTATAATGAACCAAAATAAACGACGTACCTTTAAATAGAATGTGACTGAACTACGAGTTGTTCTCAGCACACACTGTGTACCTCTCCATGACTGTCACTTCCCTCTCGCCCGTCTCGGCTGGCTAGCTCGCTACGAGGCCGGTCACGTGACTATCTGTGGCGGCCCTGAATGAGAGTAAAGTATATTACATTCATAATAAGTTATTATTAGATAGAATATCATGCATTGTGCTACACTTATTTTAACCGTCATAAGTTTTTCTCAGACAATTTGAGATCGATTTCAATACAAAAGACCTCAAAAGTTTATGTTCCTCTCAAGGAGGTCACGTGATTATCTAAGCGAGGAGGCGAGGTGCAATCGATACACATTAGTCAGTTTTTGCAAAGAAGTTGTCATATTGTTTACAATAGGGGGAATGTGTGTGATTTCTTTTATCATATTCATAATAATTTTTACCTTTGTATCAAGCTAAACTATATATAATGAATACAACAGAGTATCTCTTTAAGCTTTACTACACTGCTACTCCACATCTCAGATCAGTGCTACCATGCTTCTTGTAAGAATGGTATTTCTCTCTGCGTTATAACTGTCGCTTTGAAATAGATTAGAGGTTTAAAAGCAGTTTAAAGAGGCAGTAGTTCATTTTTAGTTAAACAAAGAGATGTCACGAAAGCGTAAATAAATGTTTCAAAGGCAATGTGTGTTTTACTTATAAGAAGCTGGATGATCCGGTTGACTAATGAGATGTTTTGACTCTTTGAATACACCTAGTAATAGTGGTGATAATAAAAAAAACTAATTATACATCTGCTATGAATTAATTATGTACTAACTATATAACTAATTATTTGAGAACATTTGAAGAAATAAATCTTTCAAAAACCGTGGTACAAACTCTGGATATAACTTTATCATATACTTTAATTGAAAACGTGAATACTTATGTAATAGAAGACATTATAGAGAAGCGCTTATACATGTAGTCTGTGATAATTTCGATTGTGATTAAGTCTAGTACTTATTATCATTTAACAGAGTTCTTGTTAAAAGATGGAAAAAATCAAACGTATTTGACAAAGTATCCAATCTTCCATGAAAATAAATTTTAAGATAAACTTTAATCTTTAAAGAATGGGGGTTAGCGCGTTCGGCTTAGAATCAATAGGTACTTGTTCCGAATCCCGCTCGGCAAGTTTCTCTGTAATTGAGAACTGTTCTACACGCAGTAAGGTTTGGTTTCTATTTGCTACAACGAATTTCAGTAAAGTTAGTTAAATAACAAGACAGCTTTTACAAACAATATGTCATATTTTGTTCTATGTCCAGAGTGAGGGGATCACAAATACAATACTAGTTCACCCGTTTTTAACTGTCTATGTGTTACCTCTTTGTACACAGTTAGGCATTAATTATGATATATCTCAGCCGATTACGGTCGTCTTATCTCTTCCATTGTTCGTTACAGGTTAAGCGTTAAAAATAATTATAATTTCATTGCATCGACAGAAATTTCACAAAGCGTGACATTGTGCCCTTAATATCTAGCCATTTTCTTATTCTAGAAGCAAAACATTTAACAACAATATTTAGCTACAACTTCCTATTTCATTGTCCTTCGTTCACGTACCAAAGACAGGACTGTCAAGAAAGGTTCAATGCCATTGTTGTGTATCCCGTGTGACATACCACTCAAAATCCATTCTAATGAACATGTATATGTAGAAGAAATATGGTACACTGTCTACTTTGTCTGCAGTGAAGCATTCGTAAAATATTATACTACACTTGACATTTAGGAAGCTATTTCTCCCTGCATTCACCTCACAAAATATTCCCTCCAGCTTCTTGAACCTCGATACAATCGTCACATGACACCTTGTCTTTATCAAAAGGTACGCCCTCCTGCCTGAAGAAATGCCATTTGACTTATGTTTTGATAATGCGCTTTGGTCATGCCTCATTGTACACAGAAACGCCGAGTTGTTTATTCTGTGGCGTACAGTACACAATCACGCATTTTATATATAACAAGTCATAGACGAACGCTGAAATCGGCTTAACTACTTCAGCAAGATGTGCAGCTTAGCAGATATTTCAGTTCTTAAATGTGAACAAAGATGAAATATTTTTCAAAGATATCTGTAACTTAATCTAGTGTTTATATACAATAAAACATTGATGTTACATAACCCAAGTGGTGGCTGTTTATAGTCTGTATGCAAAATAGTTCAACGTGCAGCTAGCACTAGTACAGTCGCATCTTTAAAGTGACACATAGTATGTTTCATAGTCTTTTATTTGGCTTTAATATGAGGCAAAATGCCTACTGTCTGCCAAAATTTGGATATTTGCTTGTGTTTTAGTTACAGAGTAAACCGCCAAATAGATTTTACTTAATCAAAATTAAGCATTAAATTTAAATGAATATTTGTTAATTGACCTACTCAACACTATCAACATATATTTCCCCTCGTAGCTACTTTTAAGTCATTGGCGTGAGCCACTGTCCGGTTTTTGGTCAAGAATTACAACTCAAACCTGTTTATTGTCTCAATACTGAACTGATCAGCAATATGATAGTGATTTTCAGAGACAAGCACTACTTCTACATAAAGTTACACTATTCATGAAGTTAACATATTTGACTTCAGCATCATACTCTGTGGCCCTTTAAGAATGAACGTTATAACCTGTAAAGGTACAAACTGCATTTTATGGTAGATTACGGTAGAGTGTGGATCAATAGTGATATCTAGAAAAAATGTATTATCTGTGATATTCTGTATCTACGAAATGATGGTCTTCATTGTAAATGTTTTAAAGGCCCTCCTCCCAGGTAATCATATGGGCATACAAAACCCAGATATTCTATATTAAGGAATAAGACACTATAACACATCATATATACACAATTGCATATAACATGTGTTGCTCACTGGTTGTGTATAAATGTACTCGAGGTAAAGTTACAACTAGGTTTTATGTGCAGTAGGCAGTCTTCCGTGTTTATCAAGGTAATTGGCCCGCTTCCAGCAGTGTCTACGTTCATCTTCGCTCCCTATCATTATTGAAAATTAATGAAAATTCTACATGTGTGCACATGTAAAGTTTATTTGATTCCGCAGTGAGGTTCCTCAAATGCATATGTAGAGACAATCAGAATATCAGAGCTCACATCAACGCATATGAAAGCATAATATAGACCGAATCGTACCTCGGACATCAAGCTACCCGAGCCCCAACAAGTGAGTGCATGACAGTGTTTATGATAACACGAATGTCGTGATACCTGAGATTACACTAACATTCAGGTTCAGTTCTACAACACAATGCTTATGTCATGTACATACTGGAACAAAGTAAGGCGGCACAACACAAAATCTGGGTGGCAAAATATAGTTTTATTTCGTCATAGAGTATGCATTGGTTGCTGCATGCGACTCAGTCCCATGTCCCAGTCTGGTCCAACCTTTGGTCTTCCGCTGTCCAAACCCAGTCCAGTCTGGAGTCTCCATCTGAGATCCAAACGAGTTCTCAGTCCTCCCAGGTGAGTTTTCCAGACGACCACTCGATGATGTCTCCTCGGTTTTGGGGCTTCGTACTCTTATACTATTCTTAAAGATTATGAGAAGAAAGATAAATGATTCCAATTGCAAGACGATGCTTTTAAATAATTAGTTGAAAACAAACGTTACATGATTGATTTCAACATCATCTCTCCTCTATGATGTGTTATCTGAATTCAGAACTGGTAGCAAGCTTATACTGCAAAGATTATTTGTTTATAATCTTATGTTCTTGACTTTGATAACGGACTTAATGATAGGATCATTCTCCTGTTGTGACACGTGACATATTGAAAACAAATGTTTGCTCCAGCTAGGGATTACAAAATGAAATAGGCACCCGACAACCATTCTTCCGAAAACTCTCTGGGTCTTTTTGTATTCTTTCTTAACACCACTGACTTTTAAACTCTTTAACTTTGACATTTGATGAGTATATTGTATAGAGTCGGTTACCACGTGGATTCTAATTGAGGTCACCAGGACACAACCTTTTAAATGATTACAAATATTGCAGTTAAGGCATTCTAGAAGCAATTGGAAACTACTTACTTACTAACATTACCTTCAAGTCTCATCAATATATTTGAATAAATCAATATGAAAAAGTGAAGTTATGAGAACAGTTAAAGGGACAGAAAAAATGATCAATTTGGGCATATAAAACCTGTTTTTATACAAATGTTATCTCAAAATAGCTGAAATATTACTAATTAGTTTGGCAGATGTCCATTGATATAACAAAGTGGAATTGCTACTTTTATCTGGAAACCAATGTTTCGTTCTAATATAGAGAACAAAAGTGTGAAATAGCTAAAATCCTGTTAACAAACGTCTTGGCTAATTAGGAATAAAAATCAAATGTTTGATGACCATGTGGTCTCAAATGTGAAATGTAATAGATCCAATAACGCTATTCAAACTGAATTCGACTCTGAATTTGCTTGACTCTGATTGGAGTTAAACTCGATTGTATCCCCTGTTTTGTTTGAGGTTTACGTATTTATCGTGAAGAAAACTGAGGAAAACGTGAGGAAAGGAACCTAACTTTTAGTTTTATGTGGCATCTTTTAAAATAGAGCATGCAATTCTGAATTGTGAATATTATATTACGAAAAAATTGTTTTTATGTTTTCACAATAACTGTAATCATATTGAATACATGATACAGGATGTCATATCTAGATAGGGCAAACTGACCGAGGTTCGGACACCACCCGAGGTCGCCCGGACTTCGGACACTTTTGACTATTAGCTGACGCAATAATATGTGCAATGTCGGCAATATATTTGTTATGAAATATGAATTTCTCGAATGTCAATTTGTTATTTTTCATTAAATAGATATAATAATAGATCGAAGGTAGTATATCTAATCGACTTTTTGCTAAAATGTACAAATAATAGATCCATGTAAGGAATTGGCAAAATATTTGTTTCAATGTAAATGTTGACTATCAGATTAGGAAATATAGGAAGCGCCAAAACATTTTAAACTATATCCATAAACAAAGATAAACAACCACATAGCTATATTTTGCTGAACATTGGTATATATAAAGGGGATTTTTAAGTAAATGTTGAGAGATTGAAAATATGTCAAAATGACCTTGCTTCGGACAGTTTTGACCATGGTTCGGACACTTTTTATATTTCACTTAAAGTGATTCATGTAAATCAAGGAATTCTACAATCAATAAGGAACCTGATTCGGCGTTAAATAAAACACAAACAACTCCAGTGTCCCCGACTACTACTGCTGCTGTACCTAGAGCTATAACAACATCTAAACCAAGCACAGAGAGAAGTCGGATCCTTGTAGTACAAGTAGATAGAGATGCCCATCTTCAGATGCATCAGTTCAACATCATCACAAACTCTTTTGACAAATATCCTTATCTTTCTCTTGATTATTATGAGTCTGCACTCTATGTTTCCAAAATAAACTCTTTGTTAATTAGTCTTTACAAACCCAGCAGGATCATCATCTCAGAACTGAACACTTCTAAAACGGAAACAATAAAACGCAATGTTAGATCAGACGGAATGGCAGCCGATGAGGAAAGAGGAATTGTTTTCCTAACAACATGGCGTCCTACTTACTCAATCAGTAGAATGTCATTACGTGGGGAAAACTTTACTAGCTTAGTGAATTTAACAGGTTATGGTAGTTATCCACGTGATTTAGCTGTAAACCCAACAATTAAGACGATATATGCGTGTAATTATAACAAACTGTTCAAAGTATTCTATGATGGAACTGGTTTGAGGACACTTGACACTGGTTTTAACATCTACGGAGTAACTCTGGACATCACCAAGGGTCTCCTGTACTACAGCAAGAATACGAAGCTGATGAAAATGTCCTTGTCATCAGAGATTACTAGTAGAGTGACACGGTTTAACTTTTATATTGGGAGTATGATTTTCTACCAAAATAAAGTGTATTACTCGAGCTGGTATAAATCCCCCGGTGTACTGGGAGTAGTGGATGTAGAACATAAAGGTGTGTCTAGAACACTTCAGACACTGAATGTGACTGGTGTGAGTATCTACTCTATTTGTTTGATTCCGTAACTACACTCAACATGGTTAGATATAGAAGTCTGAATCTATCTATGTATTATTTTGTTTATTCATACTATTATGTTCATTTCTTGTTTATTGTTTTTGCAATGCTTGAACATTAAAATTAGCATATCACAGAATAAACAACAAGTGCAAATGTTCTTAAATTCATTTTCAAATCTTGTAATTTAAGTAATGAAGGAATGTATGGAAGAAGTTGCAATATGAGAAGCATATTTCTTCTCTCGTAAATATATTTTAAATATCTATGTTTGTTGTATTTACATTTGAATTCCTTTTTACGGGAAACGAATTAGGAAAGTCCAGTACTTATCTCTTATAATGTAACAATGCAGGTACGTACTCATGTTGTGGTTAAAACATATAATGCTTGAATTTATAAACGTTTGTTTTTAATTTACCCCTAATAAGGTACACTCATGTCCTGCTAGGATAGGCCTTGTCGCAAATCCCGTATTATTCTGTGTTTGTCGTCAAGGCTGCTTTGACTGTTAATCAAATGAAAACTCGTATCAGAATTGAACATTTTTCGCTGAAGAGTAAGCTGCACAATAATCACTTGTTGCCAGCAAGGTTTAAATTAGCCAGAGATAGAAACTGAAGCAGTTAAAAGCCAAGCGTGGGAAGATGGGTTAAATCAATCATACAAGCGCATATGAATAAATCTTTAACTCGGTCACGGTAAGCTCGACATTGTAGCGCCATTGGAATTCAAATTAAAAGAACAAAAATAATTTTCTGTATATTATATTATTACTTCTTTTTTAAAATATATCAATTATGAAAAAAATATAAATATATTTTTTTGAAATAACGTATTGGTGTAGAATATCAGACAGATGACTTGACATTTTCGCACTGATTGACCCGCCTGCTCAGTCAACAAACACGTCTCTGCACGTGTTGCAGGTGTTGCACGCTTCTCATGAGCTGTCTGTAAGCGTCTGCTCTGCTACAAGAATTAAATCTCCAGGCACATTTTTATTTTTTATAAAGGTTTGTCTTATTCATTTATATTGAAAATAAGATTAATTAAATAAGACGTTTAAACTATGATTTTTAAATACGATTTGTCTGGGAAATATACACTGAAGTATTTTAAGATGTAATAGTGAAGAAATTAGATTATTTCTATGACAATCTAATATCTCACAGAAATATAACTGTTAAATTTGGATCACGCCATCCACAATAGTAAATATTCTTGTACTTTTTACGGGGCGGGGCCGTTGCTGGATTCGAACCCACACCCTCAGAGTCAGGCACCACCGTCAGCATTAACCTTACCAACACCTTACCAACTCGATTATCACGCCTTAACTTAGCTGCTTGTATTGTCATCATTCCGTGGTTAAAACTAATTCTAATGACACTCGACATCCATGGCCATGAAGTTCTGCATCAGGCATGAGAGCACATCTAAAACGGCATTCACAATAAACACACAGTTATCTAATAAAAACGGTTACATGTTCATTAGCTTCACATATGAATAGAAACTTTCACTAATTCTATAGGTATAATTCCAATTTTCGTTTGGAATCTTTATTATTCTCTCTTAATAAAATTATGTTAGACAATATGCATTCTTGCATTGATCAGTCGTTCTGTTATGAATGCTTACTTGCTTCAGAAATATATGTGTAGGCTTCATCACAATCATTGTTTCCATATAGGAACATACAGATTTATCATTCAAAGAGTTTGATAACAAGCCTGATTTGTTCGTTAAAGGAAAAAACTGATATTTCTTGTTTTAATAATAGTTCCATTAACACACCAACATCGTTTGGGAAGCCAGAATGTATACAAACATATATTTTGTTTAAGAATTGTAATTATAATGCCATCATTTAGTTCTAAATATATTGAAACAATATTTGAAATTTCGGCACCAACTAAAATATCAATTTGATTGATACAATCTATGGTTACTTTTACTTTTAACTTAAATTGACTTATCACCAAACACATCATTATTTCAACTTTTTAAAAGGACTTTGCTGAATCGAGTGTTTTACATTCCCAATATATACCCAAGCTTGACTAATAAATAAACACTTTACTAAATACTAGCTCAGTGGCTGGAGCGTCCACTCCTCACATGGGAGGCCGGGTTCAACTCCTAACAGTGTCATAACAAAAGACGTTAACAATAGATATTACTTCCTGCTTGACACTCATCAATATGAGATAGAACATCACTTGAACTGGCCCGCTGCTTGTCCGAGATTTGTGTAGTGGAAGCCAATTATAAAATAGTAACAGAACCCCACCTCGGGTTCAAGTTGGAACCTAACGGACTCGTCATTCATGATTCGTGAAAGTGATGGTCACGTGACTACCCGGGTGTAACAAGTTGTTGCATGAGTATTCTTGTATCTGTTCTGTTTTTATACAATAACCACGCCGATGAATTGTTGCAATAGTCATTGGGTCATTTGCGTATCGATGAGGGCGCTGTCGTTCTTTATCTTATATGCCGAACAGCACAGGCGTTCATTTTATATACCACTTACTTTGCCTTCTACAAAAAGCGAATCCCGCCAGGGGCTCTGCAATCTTGTCTGCAGTAGAGAACTGTTCTACACGCAGTCAGGTTTTGGTCCAATGCTACACTGAATTAAAGCAAAGTACCACCCATGGTTCGCTAATTCCAGCCGATGCGCGAAGGTTTCACCGCAATTTATAGCCACAATGGTGTTGTGGTCTTTGATAATGCAATAACACTAGGAGCCGCTATATAAGTGAAATACACCAACTCACCTCACCTCAAAAAGCGAAAGAGGCGTCCTTAAAATCTCACTTCAAGAATAAAAGTCATAGGGTTAAGAGACTTACCAAGCCGAGCTGACCAAGCTCAGTCGTTGTGTCACTGTGGTATAATTATCTTCGTTTGTATTACACACACAGACTTTTCAATACTAGTACTGTTTAAATTGTTCTCTCTTGTTTAAATGCCCAACTTACATTTCATTAAGATTGCTATTGTGTAATTTGGAAGTTTAAGTTTGGAATAAATATTCAATCGCAATGCACATACTTTAAAACATTAAAATCTAACAATAACAAAATATGACACCCTTCTGAAACGAACTTTCTTTTTAAAACACATCCATAACATTGTTCAATGACCCACATGGTCCTGGATATTTAGTTAGCAGGTGCATTTTCTTTCAACTCGAGACGTCTATAAATGTAGCCAGCAACATGTTTAAACATGCACCATGAGTAGTTAATAAACTATTGACAAAGCTTTCCCTCCCTTTCTCTATGAATAACAGTGGCTGTACAAAGCATCACAATATGAATGGACAGTGTTGGTCGTGTTTATTGAAGTCATGTGGCTCTTTACATGCTATTCAAAGTTATTCTGCAAAGTAGTATACAAAAGTTACATGCTTTTAAGTGGTGAGGTCATTTGGGGTTTGACGACGCATGAAGGGTATTTCACATGGCTGCTAATATTATTGCAGTGAGAAAGCCTGCAGCAATAGTGTGGCTATGTATTGAAGTGAAACCTGCGAGCATAGTCTGGAACCAGCGAACCATGCATAACTTTGCTGTTATTCAGTGTAGCATTGCACACAAACATTACTGCAGGTAGAACGGTTCTCTAGTGAAGACAAAGTTGCCGAATTGGATTCGAACCCATGATCTCTTAATACAAGCAGCCGTGATAAAACAACCACATAGTGCTTTTGAAATATAAAATTACAATAAAACCCAGAGTTAATGTAATCTTTAAATATCTGTCCGACAGTTATAAATACTAAGTGCCACATTGATGTACATCACACATTGTTTGCGGCGTGTATCCCTCTTTTAACCTTGAGTGCTCCCTAACGCTCGCGAACATCCCGGGAAATTCTGTGTTACTGAACGCAGGGCAGGAAGACTAATGACAGGTGTTCAATGATGGTGATTAGCCGCAAACATGTCTGCGTCATTCTTATTAGAATTTAAAGAATAACATCGTCAGAAATGTTTTAGGTTTATCATTGTAAAAGTTCAAAAGGGAAATTTTTTGAAGGATGGACGCCGGACATCATGCCATGCACACAGGTCCTCGGATCATTAAAAAAACTTTTTTTTTGTAAATAAAAAAAGATTAAACTATTTTTTTGTGAACACCCCCTGAATCGAATTGTACCTCTGTTAATAGTGAATGGAAAGGCCAGACACTCGATTCGCACCCACCCGCTTTGTTGACCGAATGCTACAATAAATACGTACGCAATTAATATATAATTTACGCAGACATGTTCTCAAATGATTTGCCTTTCTACTCCAACTCACTTAAACAAATAAATCTTTGAGGTTATTTAATGAGGACGGCTTAAAGACGATTTCCACGTCCAACTTAACGCTGAGAGGACAAATGGCCGCCGACACCTTGACCCTACGGGGGATGTGGCCGCAGCGAGAAATCAGAAATCTAAGCTTCTGTTCTATATTCGTCTGTGCTTTAACATTAGATGAAAAATCATCGAAATAAGTATCAAATTTCAAGAGAACTTTACATATATCATGACATTAACAATAAACATCATCTTTTCATTATACAGTTTATCTTTTTATTTAACAATCTGTATAATATCAGTATATCGGTACAAACAGAATGTTTATTTGGAAGGACACTGTAGCCAAAGGCGAATGTAAATATCCGGGTTTCGATCTCAAATAACTACTTTAACCTGTTATTTGTCACTATACTAAAACTATAGGCATTTAGAAAGTGATTTCCGAAACAATCACTACGTTGTGATTAATTAAAGCCATTTGTAAAGCTGGACATATTTCACTCTAACAGCATAATCTGGCCCCTTTAACATACGTGAATTGACACGGCCTGCACGGGCCGCACGCTTTTCACGTGCATCAGCCTCACGAAGTTGTCAACAATTTAAGTTTACTTTTCTGACATATTTCTGTACATTTATTTCTAATTATGATGACCTAACGACGATATCATTTCATATTGTTTTTAATTCTTATAATTTGTATAAGTTTTCTCTATTATGTTGTATCCAATTTGGTGAACCAGGAAATATGAGCCTTTTTAAGTGAAGAGTCGGTCTTTCTTGTGAGCAATTGAAAGACTGGGGATTTTCTCCATCACGTCGAGCCTGTCTCAACCTTTAACTTTTGTTGTTTTAATGCAGCAACCACTCCAGCGAAATGTTGTAATATTGAGGGAGGGCGAGGTCGATCTCCTTATTATATTCCGAACAAAACACAGGCATTCATTTTCCATAAATGACCTATTTAACTTTCTTCAAAAAGCAAAGGAGGCGTCCTTAAAATCTCACTTCAAGAATGAAAGTCTGGGGTTGAGAAGAATTGCTTAGCTGCAGTTGCACCGTGGTATAACTGTTGGGTTTAAATTGAAGTTGTATTTAGGTGTCGGGTTAAAACGGCATTTTGCCAAAACATTTACAGACACGTTTAATTGAATAGTGAAACACCTTGCTTTAGGTGTATGTTTACGTGCAGAATGTGCAATTGTTGTTTTAATTTTCTCTCTTGTTTAAACGCACTAGTGCAAACCAATATTTCGTTTACACAACGAATGCACAGATTCTGCATATCTCTCAATATTATTCAAGATCCTCACTCAAGTAATCTACCTCGTAAGTTATTTAACCAATACTTACCTATTCAGGTAGTAAAGTTGATTTTTAAAGACCGGTAGTATTTAATGTTTCGTTACAATAAATCCGCGTCAACTATGATATCGGAAATATTTAGATTTTGCTTATAACCAAAAAAGCGGAAACGGCAGCCGCTTTGGTCCATCTAATAGAAATGCGAATGCTGCGTTATTAAATCTGTTTATTTACAACTTTGCTTTCATAAAACATAATTCATTCTTTGGTCTCAATTCAAAGTTTAGGTAAATTCAGCAGCTGCACATAATAATAGTTCACTCTCGTTTAACTGTCTTTAAGATATCCGTTTTGGGACAGCCAACCTTAGACCTTTTATATGTCTAAGTTCTTTCATTGTTGATTGCAGGTCAATTGCAAAGAAATTTAAGTATTTCATTGCATCGATAGAAAGGCTAAGTGAATGCATAAGTCTTCTTAAACCTTAAAATAGCCAATTTAAACCTTAAAAGCGAGCACTAGTGCCTTTAAATTTCCAATTTCGAAGCCTGTATGTATTACACATATGCCGATGTGATAACGTTAAATCTGGCAGAGTTTTCTGGTACAAAATGGACGTCTTGTTATGTACGACATGATACCGCTTAAAGAAACAAGACCTTTTTTCCATTCCTTTTAATAGCAAAATTTATATAATTAATATAATAAGTTTTATTGTTTGATATGAACAAAATGATATGGACAAAAGAAGCCTTTGTGAGCATTTCATCACTTAGACTTATCAAAATCCTGCACTTATTTCATCTTAAGTAACCTCTGGATTCAACCATTCCAATAGTTAATCATGGCAGCTGATATCTGTCATCTGAGGCTTTGATATTTCGCGTTAACTGACCTTAGGGCGAAATAACCAAATGACAATGGGAAAAAATCAAATGGCAAAATTTGAATGCATGGTTCGAAAGGTATCTTTACTTTTCTTTGTAATCCTTGACCTTTGCAACACTGCTATTTCGTAAATTCTCTATCTTATCATGTCGCTATTTATTTTCTTCAATTTTCCTCGCTCCTTCGCTACTTTGCATTGCTCCCTTTCATTCTGTATCGCAATGGCAGAAATGAGCCACGATAGTTGAGAACATTCTCGTTGTTGACAAAACAATCATGTATAGAGATTAAATAACAACGTCCACAACTAGACAGTGTAAGAAGATAGTGAGTGATTGTGTATTTCAAGATAAAGCAAACTATTCCCAGAATCCTCGGTTCATCCTCAAGCAGTTTGTGCACATATGTTCCATTTCACGATAGTAAATACATCCGACTTTGTAAAACCGTTAAAAGTCGGGTTACACCTAAAATTTTCCCATATTGTATGAAATTAAAATTCTTTTAATAAAAACCGTCATGTTTATATTGCAGACATTATATTTATTAGAAAATGATTTGAACCCTTTTGGACGATTGAACTATCAGTTTTCCGATTGTCAAAGCAAAGAAACAATACAATTATATTTTCAAGAGAAATCAACCAAATTGTAAAGTCAACAACTGTTTGAGGACAAGAAGTAAGAAGCATGCGCTGCACGTGCTAAGCGTGTTCATTTCACACGGAATACACACTCACCACGTGCATATTGTCTTTGGCAGCAGAATGTTCTTCTAATTGTCAAGTAGAGATTTGTCCTGTTTCCCGATATATTTTACTTGTAGTTATCAGGTCGTTCTAGAGGTCAATCAATAATGGAACTTATAACTATAACAATTCAATTAACACAGTTGTAAATACAAATTTTTCATAAAATATTTTACCCTTTAAAAGGCATCTCTTTATATAAACCTCCTATTCGCTCGTGAAACGCAGCGAGGTACGAGCGATTAGTTTCGGGCTGATTTCAACGAGATTGATCTTAGAGTTGCTTCAGGCTCGTCAAAAACCAATCTTTCGCCACGTGACTGTGCGGGTTTTATGTTTTTAAGTACACAAGTTTGCGTGAGTATCGTTGTAATCATAAAGTATAATACTTTTAAAACATTAATGCAAATATTACTTTATTTCCTGCTTATTGTTTCAATCTTTTTCATAGTGCATCATAATGAAATAGATGATTTATTAAAATATATAAATTATCATTACTGATAAACGTAATAAGTTGCCCATACAAGCAAATATGATATCAACTTAATTACAAATATTCAGTAGATATAACACAGTTGAGATCAAATCAACATAACAACAAAAACGTGTAAGAAGACTTTTGCAATGATTCTTGAAATTGGCACGACCTGCACGGGCTGCACGCTTTTCACGTGCATCAGCTTCTGAAAAAAGTCTACCCGTACATTTGCACCAACTTCGAGAAGTTGTTTTACAATTTAGGTTTACTTTTAACTATTTTCTACATTTCTATTTGACTATGATGACCTAAAACAATATGATTTCAAATTGACGATATTTTATCTTTACGTTTTCTCTATTATCTTGTATCAAAATCGGTGAACCCGGAATCTATTATCCTTTTCAAAGTGAAAGGTTGGTCTGTTTTCTGAGCGACTTAAAGACTTAAAATTCCTTCATAGCACAAATGAGAAATAGTTTGAAAAAATTAACAGTGTTAATAAATGAATAAATATTCGTACAATGACCAAAAAGCATAAACTCCATATTCTGATCCTTTAAATGATCATATAGAAGTTTAATCTACCCAGATGTCGAAAGGAAAAAAATATAGTGGAAATAATAAAATAAATAGCAAACGCCACTCACGGCAATTTTTGTGTTAAAACGTTCTGTCATTAGAGGTAGGGAAATGGAGTGCATAGCGTAACAGATCATGGTACAGTCGTTCTAAAACATTGTCTCGCAGTTGGAAACAGACCTATCAACCAGCACTGTTTGTTCGAAATAAATGATACCTTAGGAAGCCTACACCCCCTCCCCTCAAACGCGTACCCTAAATGGACGACTTTCATTCGGAGGCTTATTTATGTATGTAGCTTGTAAACGCTATAATGCGTTAAACACTTCGCAAACAAATTACAAAAGGTCAAAAGACGATTCCCGCAATTAACAGAGTCATAATTACAACACCGAAATCGTGTATTTATACATAAATAAGGATTTATTTGACTGTTTCACTAGCAATTTTCCGAATGTCTATGTAAAGAAATATACGACAGATATTTCAAAAAAGAAATATACAGTCCTGTTAGGTCAACAACCATTCATCCTGCTTCATCAGCGTTTTTGTTTCCGCTCAGCTCCATCATATACCCTGATATCCTTCGGCCTAAAACGCTCGTATCGCTAAATAGAGCAAGTCAATGAACTGACTCGCGATCAGCGATAGCGGCACCACCCGGATGTGAATTCAAACAAACGTCAATGTAGGCTAAAATAGCCATGAGTAAACAGCCGTAAGCGATACGAGAGTTTTAGGTCGACGGATATAAGAGTATATGATCTACCTAGGCGGAGATAAATACGCTGATGTAGCAGGATGACAACCATTTAAAAACAAGAAGTATGAGGCATGCGTTGCACGTTCAAAGCGTGTTCATTCTACAGGGAGGAAAAACAAATTCTGCACATGCAAATCGGCTTCACCATTCGGAGGCAGGTTGTTTAGAGGTTTGCCCTGATTTTTCAATCTCTTTTACGTATTGTCATAAGGTCATTGAAGAGGTCATTCAAAAAAAGGATTTTTTGTTTAAAAAAATCAATTAACAGATTCATAAATTTAGTTTACAAATATGAGTTTATAATTGCTCCTACAATTTATTTACCCTTTTAAAGGCTTCTCTTCAGTAAAAAAAAGTTCCTGGCGGGAAAATCTTACTAATGCTAATTAAACTACATCTTATTACTTCGACGCCTCGGCACTGAATCACTAAATACGATTAGGTCTGTAAATATGTAACGTTTGCTTCTTCACGCCAGATAACTGGTGTCTATATCAGGAAGCTATCACAAACAATGTATATCGTACTGCTAGAATAAACTGCATGATTTAAAAAAGAGGCATTTACTGCAGGGAATATAGAGTTTAATACCTAAGCAGAAGTGTGGTGTTATGTTTACAACATAAGTGACCAAAACTGACATTTTCCCGAGCAACAGCACAATTGTGTAATGACTTGACGTCTCGCAGATAAGAATTCATTTCTTTAATTTCTTTCCTTTACATGCCAAATGACGTACGGCCGGCCCTTCAACTAATTCGAATCTCAAAATCGTTCCTTAAACACTTTACATTGATTTCAATACAAGCAAACCATACCTCTTCTTATTCATTATTGGAAATCATTTGTTTGTGCAAAACATTGAATGAACTTTTGCACTGATTAACCTTCCTACTCTGTCAACAGACACGACTCTCCACGTGTTGCACGCTTTTCACGAGTTAACAGTAGCTTTCTACCATACCAGAGCAACTGAATCTTCAGGTATAGTTTTATAGCTAGAATTCATTGAAAAAATTGATGAAAGACAAATAATGTTTGCCTATTCTACCAACGTTTTTACTTTGATTATAGATTTAATGTCGACTTCTGTGTTAAGGTAGAAAGTTAAATATATTTCCCGACTGTTTGATGTTTGTAGTTTGTGAATGGTAGAGTCAGGTTTAAAGTCAGTATAAACTAAGATAGATGTAAACAAATGCGCCAAATGCAATAAGAAAGGCAAAATAAAATAACTTTTTCTTCATTTGATTAATTATTTGACTTTATTTACTAACAAGTATCCAATCATCAATGTAAAGAAACATTGCAACTAACCTTTTAGGAGAAATCTACATAACTGTAAAGTCAACAAACGTCTCAGGACAAGTGACATGAAGCATATAAGTTATAAGGTCATTGAAGGTGTCAATCATAAAATGAACTTATCATTATGACAGCGTTTATTAACACAGTCATGAAAGAAGGTAATATTCAATTTCCCACATAGTATTTCTAGGCTTTAAAAGGTTATCTTCATACAAACTTTGTATTTCTCTTCTCATAAGATTTAACAGTAACTGGCGGAAAATAGTATTCTTACTGTAAAATAACAGCTTATTGCTTTGCTACCTCGGCACCGATTCACCAAACACAACAGCGGAGATGACTCTGCATGAACTGCACGCTTTTCCCGTGCAACCCGGAAGCTGTTTATCGTTGTTACATAACTGAAACTCCGTCACATCTAACTCGTCAAGTTATGCGCGTAAACATGGCCGGAATGAAAAAAAACTGAGTCCACCATCTCACATATAAATGTTTTGATAAGCTGAAATAAATTATTAATTGTACACATGTTGAATAATATTTTTTGACAATTAATAACTATTCACAAGGTTATAGCCATGCAGAATTTGAAACTATTGAAAATTGACAACAGACATAATAATAGCATCGCATTTCTTAAATTTCCTGACTGAATTATTAATCTCAAAATAAAAAAAAGGTGGAATGTTTTCAGTTTTTAGTCATTTACAGTTGTAGTGATCGATATGTTTTCCAAACTTCTTTTAGGTAATATAATTTTGATATGGTTGTGAAACAGATTGGTCTCCATGGTCACACCTCTGTAGCAACATTTAACATTACATGAAAGAGCTCCATGCACACCTAACCAAATCTGTATTTGTGTAAACCTTTACATAACAACACAACACACAGTTCGTCTCCATCTAGACACAGACCAGTTGGATATTTTAAACCATCCTTTTCTGTCAGAATGTCTCTTATGAATTTCCCTGCACTACTGAGATGAATCACTTTGTGTGCAATAAAGTCAGCTACAAGAATATCTCCTGTACTATTGGATGTGATTCCACGTGGATCTCTCAGTGCTCTTCTACCAGTAGGTGTGTATGTGAATACAATGTCACCAGACCGTGTCAGACAGATGACAGACTTCAGACCATAGTCTGACACCAGGATAGTGCCTTGTCTGGTTACATGTATGTAGTAAGGATTAATGAAGCTCTGTCCTTTGGCAGGAAGTGTTGTGAAGGTCTTCAAGATGGTTCCCTTCATATCAATCAGATCTACAGAGGATGGACTAACAGAACCTGCCACCAGTGTTGACTGATCCAGAGTAGACAGACCCCTGTAGTTCTTACTTGTCTGTATTGTAGACAGGAGTTTCAGGTCAGGAGTCACAGCAACTGTGATGATACGTTGAGACTCAGGAATAGACACAGCTACCTTGCCTTCACTGATAACTGTTAAACACCAGGGACTACCAGACACTTTGAGTACACTTGAACATGACTGTCCTCCTTTAGTGTAAAATGACTTCAGACGTTGAGATAAATAATCAACTAAAACTGAGACAATTGTTCCTGGTATTTTCATAACCAAACCATCTGTGACAAAGCACTTGTCACTCACATTCAGTTTAGCGTCGATAATTTCATCTAATACAGGTGCTGCTGTCAGGTTTATGTTATCAATCTGCTGAATGTTCAAATCCACCTTGTTAATCATCACATCCATCATTTCAATATCTTTTATCAGTTGATCAACGTCGTGTTTAAAGCTGATGTCAGCTACCTCTATTCTGTCCTTCTTCTGTGTCCCTGTGACGTCAGCTCCTGTTCCAGACGACAGATACATCTCAAACAGCTGCGCCTCATCCTCCAACTCCAGGGCCTGCTGGATGGACTGAGACTGCTGCTGGTACAGCTGTAGATCCATTTGTTTTGTCTCCATCATCGACCTCAACTGCTCCTTGTCTTTTTCTGTTTGATCCTTCACCTTCTTAATCAGCTGATCTTCCTTCTGTTTCAGTGCATCAATAGCTTCCTTTATGGTTTTCTTTATGTCTGATTCAAGCATAGACTTTCTTGTCAATAGGTTTTCTGTTTCCCTATCCAGATTTTTAATCTCGTCATTTGTCAACTGAATCTTAATATCAATATTTTGTTGATTATCTTGGAGTCTTGATTTGACCTCTGTAAGCTGTGCCTTGATTGTGATTACCTCTTTACATGTTCTATGATCAATGCTGCAACAGACAGTACACAGGGGTTTGTTACAATCTTTACAGAACAATTTCATGTTCTCCTCATGTTCACGGCAGATGAATTTCTTCTTTCGGGTAGGCTTTGTTCCTGGATTTTGAACTACTTCATGTTTCTTTGAGTTTGGCATCCTACTGTGTTGCTTCAGACATTCGTCACAAAACAAAGCCTCACATTCGGAGCACAGTGTTTTGCTGGAGTTTTCTTCCCTTCCTCTGTGCACACTGAACAGTTGTCGAGTCCTGAAAACCATTAAAATTAGCATGAAAGTAAGTAACTCAATTGATAGAACATAATTGACATGACAATATTAACTACGTTGTAACTGTCAAGGTGTTTACACATTGGCGGCAGCTGTGTAATTATATATGCATATCAAAATATTGATTATCCCAAAAATAGTAATTTATTCATATCATTCACAACTGACTTTCACTACATGCAAACAAGGAGTAGCTCATTTCCCAGAAGAAGGTTTATGTTATGGCTACCTTGTTCAATTGAGTCCATAAGGTCAGTTAGAAGTAGTGATGGTTTTAGCTGGCCCACCCACTCTTCCACAGGTCTGTCAGGGTAAGGTACCGGGGTTTCTTGTCTACAGGTGGGACAGGGGATGGACTTGTTTCTCACAGCTTCTGCTTTAGTCTGTAGATATTTCCCCAGACAGTTCTCACAGAAGGAATGCTGACATGTAAGGGTTACTGGTCGCTGATACACTTCCATACACACACTACAAGTTAGGAAGTCGTCCTGAATCTTGCCAGCTGTCGCCATCTTGTATTGTAGACCTGTAAAAATTGTGAGAATTTAAAACAATGCTGTTTGATCTCTGTAAATAATTTTGTTAATGACTAAACTTTGTTATGTAAATGTTAAATCTAATGCCATCCGAGTCTGATTTGAAACAACAACAGACAATATACAAGGTTAAAAAAACAGGATGTTTTTTTCATTTAAAAGGCCAATATTTGTTTATCCCTTGCAATTGTTGTCTACAAAAATAACTAAACATTGGTGCACTTTTACTATACTATTTTTCAATAAAAACTAAAAAATGAATCATGGACAGTACAGCATGAACATTCATCGATGTACATATTGTTTCATATGATCATTCACTATTATATAATTAACTATATCAAGCTTCAGATCGATTATCTTAAGGTAGGTTAGAACATCTCAGTCGTTTAATAATTTGCTATTTTGTTGAATGCACATTGGTTTATTTTTTAAAGGCCACAAAGGTACACTAAGTAAGATAATTGTGTTGATATTTAACTCTCTGATGCGTTTTAAAATCTATTTTGACGATATTTTTTTATGATTTCAAAAAACATTTGCCCCTATAATTGAAGTTCGGGCAGCTACAAGCTAGACCAGCACCTAATGCTAATGTTCCTTGAATCTAAACACTGACAGCCCTACCATACTATTGATAAGAAGAGAACAGCTTGTATAATACATGACTAATTGCAAACATAATTCAACATGGAACATCGTGTCATTTACAATACATACGAAAGTAGTTAAATCGGTTTCGAAGATGTATATATATAAGCAAATAATGTTTTTTTGCAAAAATGTTAAAATACATCTGCAAAGGACACTTATTCAGACCCTCAACTTACCGAGCAGGATGACAAAGGCGGTGCACCTGTTGTACAAAACATTCAGACTAAAATAGAAAGAAACATGTATTAAACACTTTCAGTGGTAAAACTCCTGCCTGATGTATTATAGTATAGCAAATATCCATAGATCAGACGGTTAAAAATCATCAATTACCCTGGAAAATTGCACAACAAATAAATAACAGTTTGATTTTACTGGGGGTTGTAAACAAAGAGTGAAGTTGCAAAGGGAACATAGCGCAATATATGTAGGTCAATATAGTGTTGTGATTTGTGATCGAAAACCGGACAGTAGCATGCGCAAATGGTTCAAACGTAATTTCGGAAACACATTTTAGTAGACACAAATACAAACATTGGTTATCAGTGTTAATCAGTAGGTTAATTAATTATTATACGCGTTAAATTGACACATATTGCGAATCTTTAACATTTAGAGATCAGTTTTGCCATTATCAATTAAAACAAGCAAATATCATAATTTGGGTATTTTAGAGATAAGATGCAAGTTTAGTGTAGCAATTTCAACTTAACTCAGGACATAACGTATTTTGGCTCTCACTAAAGTCATATTCAAAACCTTGAAACATACTCTGTGTCATTTTAATAGCACCCATGTAGACCCTCAACAACCTTTTATTTCTTTTATTGTTCTGAATAGGGTAGCTGACATTCCGTCACATCCATGCTAACAATCAGAATTTTTTTTATCTAGTTTCATGTTACCCTCTCACTATGATCGATAAACCTACCTTATAAGTTTGTCTTAAGGAAGGTCTGTTTATCATTACAAAGGTTTTTAGTTAAACCGAAAGTGAAAATAGAAACTGGCGACTTCAGTAAAGTAGTCCTTTTTCTACTCATATGTAGGTAATTGTTGCATTTCAAAAGTATGCTGTTAACATATATTTATACTAATGAGAACCAAATAAATGATCGTACCTGAAGACAGGATATGTCTGAACTACGAGTTGTTCTCAGCACACACTGTGTACCTCTCCATGACTGTCACTTCCCTCTCGCCCGTCTCGACTGTCAAGCTCGCGGCTCGCCTGGTCACGTGACTGTCTGTGTGTGGCCCTGAATGAGATTAAAGTGTAATACATTAATGACAAGTTCATATGTGTTTGTAGTTATCACGCTGTTGATTTGATTTGTGTTGTTATTAGATTACATATCATCAATCATTGGACACTTATTATAACTCTCGTAACTTTGCAATTTTAGATTGATTTCGATACACAAGGAAACATAAAGTGTTGTTCCTTTCGAGATAAGTTGTGGTATGATGTAAGTACGTGAAGTATCAGAGTACAGCAGTACAGAGCAGTACAGAGTAAGCAATTCTAAAAACTTTTATTCACAGTTTCAGCTAAAGCTCTGTCAGTTATATAACGAGTGTAAATGTGACTTCGGCGTCTTAATTTGGCTTCTGTGCACATAAAAGGTAGTTTTTGAATGTTATAACAGGAAGTGATCCATTTGTGATTTGGGGTGAATGTGTGTGATGCTTTTAATTTTTGTCAACATATACGTGCATAGCCAAACTATGTTGATTGAAAATAACAGTACTAAGCTTTTTTCAATGTTACTCCATTGTTTTAGTGCAGTTCCATCCATGCTTCAAGTAACAATTATATTCCTCATCATGTGAATCGCTTTAAAATAAATCAAATCTAAAATGATAAAAAAGTGTTTTTTTGCTTGCCCCCTTATTATTTCCTCCAAGATTAGGGATGAACATGTTGGCTTGTGATTTGTAGTGATCAATTGAAAAGATTTGATATTAACTGATGATTATTGGATAATACTTAGAGCAACATACCATTTAGATGGTGAACAAATGTAACATTGTAATATGTTGGATCACACTACAAGTACAATATTTTTTGCCTCTGTGTCAAGTTCCTAGATGAGTACTATTGACAGAAACTTTCTCAACAAAAATCAACATTCTCAGTCTCCTGTACTATTCCTAGATGAGATATACATGTACATCATCGCAATGGTTTTCTTGATGAAAAAACAGGAAAAGGGAAAAGAGTTTTCATATTCACTACAATATTCCACAATGGTATTCACGCTTGAAAGCACAATCTGGAGCACACAGAACCTGTCCGTCAAGTCACATGGTACCAATTAGATTGAACCGATAAGTTTCCTAATGCAGCAATGTCTAAATGAATTTACTCTTCGTGTGTGACTCTGATTCGGAGATTGTATGCTCCTGTAACAGGTTACGGGTAACAGGAAAAAGGACCATGTATTTTCTGAATGTCTTTAATTTGCTTCAATAGGCTAAACTACAGCAGTGTAGTTGAACTGGAAGCACTGTCGATGGACCATCATTTGGAATCTTGTAAGACCAGATGCTGAATGCTTTTCTTATTAGACAGGGTTGGTTTAGCAAAACTGTTCTCTGGGATGGTACATGTTACTGAAAAAAAGGAAAATGAATGAGACAGAAAAAACTAAAATCAATTTTCGCTGAAAAACGTATTAATTGACATATTCATTTTCATTCAGACACATTTTACACTTTGACAATACATGGACAAATTTCAGTGTTGAAATTTTTACATGTGTGAAACAGTATCATTTATTTAGACTCTTGAAGTTGAAATTAAATTATTGACTTTTCCTGTTCTGTCAAAAAACTCACATCTTAATACCGATTAGATAGGGTATCCTAGTTGCAAGCACATGTTGCTCCATTGTGTTAATGAAAATATAATCTGTTTTCCGATCTCTTTTATGGTAGTTACAATGTCATTGTAGAGGTGAGTAAATAATGATACTACATTAATTAGAGGTCAATCAATAATGGAAAAACATTAACTATCAACTTAAATCCTGAAAATCCTACACTTAGTACTACAACTGGGTGCAAGCTAAAACGGAACCGTGAAAAAACGGCACCAAACTGCTTTGGCGAAAACGGAACCAAATTGGCGAAAACGGAACCATGGACAAGATGAAACGGAACCAAATTTTTTCATTTCTTTTATTTATCATAACATATTGTTTTGGGATTAATGTTGTTGATTAAACCCGTTACATAACTGTGCCCATAAATTGAAGTAACATAGTGGCACAAAATTCATGGCATGTGTACAAAAAACAGTTCGCATGGCAAACATAACAAAACATGTTGTCATGCATGGGAAACTTGTCTGTCTGTGTTCATTCAACTGAAGCATGTAGTGTTGCAGCTTTGGTGAGGAGTTCCGCCGCACTTATATCCCCGCGTCTGTATTGACGCCAGAGCTGTCTGCGGTTGGACTGCTGACGGATGTAGCATCTCAGCTGATCATCTTGTATCATCCGCGTCTGGATGCAGGTGATGACGGAAGTATCTCGAGTAGGGAACGGAAGACAATGAGGTAATCTGATCACAAAAACTAAAGGCAACATCTTCATGTCAGTACCAGACCGCACAAAAGCATGAATAGATAGAAGTTGATGGAAAGGTTCTTTGACAATCTTAAAAGTTACATCCATAAACCACTGTCTACTCGCACTTAACATACGTAGTTGCTGGTCCGTAGCTAGAATAATATGCCGTTGACCTTTAAGAATTATGTCAGCCTCAAGATAGCCCTCCGGCAGAAAGTCTTCCGCAAGCTAAAAAGATAAATATGATCATGTAAAATTTTATATAAATTTGTATAAAATTCTTCGTGTTTTTCAATGATAAATTGAATCTATTGATGTGGTACAAAGATAACATAATTCCCTCTCTCCAATATTGCATGAAAGACAATACCTCAAAGGTCAGGTCACGTGGGTCCTTGGGCCGCAGCTTTTCACGTGTCCGGTTGGCCATCCGAGATAGCATAGAGGAATTCTGAGTGCCACCGGGGTGGTTTACATCTACAAACTTCCTGTGGGCGTCCTCAACTATCTGGCTTCCTGCAGTGAAGATGTTAGCCACAGCCTTCTTCACCTGTTGGTAGAACAAATATCATGACGCCCTATTCTTTTTTTAAACTAATTATTCAAATAATATTTCTACAATAAAGAATTTGTTTCCAATAAAATAGCTACTGTTTTGTTACATCATCGTAAGCTATCCTCAGGCACTAAACAGATCATCGAATACTGCCCTCAGGCAATCGACATATCATAAGTTAGTCCAATGCGGCTATTTGTTTTTTTTTTGTTAATTACAAACAATTGCCACGTTAATTACCTCAACTCGCACTCTGACAGCAGTCAACTTGCCGGGCTCAGGTGGGTGACAGTGTCTGTGTTTGCCCTCTGTATAACTGTCTGTTGTCTGTATCACTGAGGCGGGACAGGTCTCCTTCTTATTTCTCACACTACAACGCCAATAGGATTTTCGTCCAGCCGTTTTCTGTAATTAACAAGTTTAGATTGTGTCCATAGTAACAAAAAAGCATAAAAATAAGAAAAGGCGCAATTGTGGCATATTTTGACTACTGATATATGTTGTTGGTTTCTTCGTACTGTTCTGCTGCACACCACACACGTAGCCATCATAAGACATTGTATTGACGGAAACCCTTTCATTTTATACACTTTGTTACTCTGACACTGAGTTACTACAATACAATACAATACAATACAATATAGTTTATTAAAGTCTCACCATTTGTACAACATGGGTTACAATGTTTGTTTTAAATATACGACTAGGATAAAAGTACAAATGCCACCCAAAACGGGTTACGAGAGACTACATACACTTTTTAAGAGCTTTAGGTAAAACATGTAAAATTGATTTAAAAAGGTATTGTAAGAAGCACTAAAGGTTACACAACTGTAAACATAGGTAAAGTCTAAAAAGGTAAGTATAAGTAATACAGATTGTAAGATGCATAGTATATAATTAGAATGTAGATTGTAAAAGTAGATTATGCATAAAACAACTTCCTACGCATAAACATTTTAAAACACATGCTTCCCAAAAGTGGCAGATTATAATGATTGTTTAAAATTGTTAAATCAACAGGAGTTTGGTAAAACATTTTATGTAAATAAGAAGTGCGGATATCGTCATAAAGGGGGCAGTATAAAAGAAAGTGGGTCTCGTCTTCAACTTGATCTGTACAATATTTACAATATCTTTCTGTAGGAGGTATTGGAGGAGAACGATATCGGCCCGTTTCAATTTCCAGTTTAAGGGAGCCACATCGTAGTGAAGCTAAGATTGCTCGCTGGTATCTTGGAAGTAGGGTATAACCTTCAGTGTGAAATTCTGTTTTAAAAAGTTTAAAAGTTCTTAGCTTTGCCGTGGACTGAACGCTGTCTTTCCATCGCTGTCTGTCAATAAAACTCAGTTTTGTTAAGATATTGTTTAAAACCCACGTGGACGATTTGTCAGTAGTTAAAAGTATTTCTTTAAGTTCAAGATCACTGTAGATTCGTTGTATCTTCTTTTCCCAAGACTTTCCTCTTGTGAGTGACCACTGGTGTATTTTGTATGTCAATCTGTTCGAGGGCATTCGCCGTAGTCTACACCAGAGTCTTGCAGCTTCCAGGTAAAGTTTAAACTGACAGTCGAGCCATCCCATATCTCCTCGTACAGCAGTATTACATGTGTTTCTCGAAACTCCAAGGAAGACACGGCATGCTCTGTTTTGTATAGTGTAGACTTCCTTATACTTGTTAACTCCCCACAGGCCAGAACAGTAGGCTAAAACAGGTTGAACAATACTTTCGTACAGTTTGGTAAAAACATCATAATGCATATCTCCGCAAGTGTAGTATTTGTGGCAGAGATATCCTAAAGCACGTGAAGCAGATTTAACTAGTTCTTTAACAGCGTAGCGCAAGTCACAATGCACGTGTAGCCACAACCCGAGATAACGGTAGCTGTCTGCAAAATCGAGTGTCACACGTCCACAATGGAAGGTCCCGTTATGTTGAAGCACGCTTTTCGGTCTGAAATGTACAACGTTCGTCTTACTTGCGTTTATGCTGACTCGCCACTTCCTTGTCCATAGATAGAGTATGTTCAATAAAACTTGAAGGCTTTCTGGGTCAGGGCTAAGTAAAACTATATCGTCCGCATACAATAGAACAGAAATATTAAAATTGTCAATATCTATTCCACAATTGCTTTCTTTCAGTTCCATAGCAAGGTCATTGATATAAATGGCGAACAGTGTAGGGGATAACACACATCCTTGCTTCACACCAGATTCTACAGGGAATATATCAGTTTCGTAGTTGTTTACTTGTACAGAACATAAGACATTGTCGTACAGTGATCTGATAGCTTGAAGAATATTGCCTGATATGCCATAGTCCATGAGTTTAAACCATAACAAATCCCTATTTATGGAGTCAAATGCCTTTTTAAAATCGATAAAACAAGTGTAAGTAGATTGTTTGCTGTTTTTTCTATTATTTACAATACTGTGTAAGCTGTATATGTGGTCAAGACAGGATCGTCCTCTTCTGAAACCGTTCTGTTCATCAACAAGTATGTCCCGGGACTCGAGGTATTTACATAGCCTTTGGTTGATGACGTCAGCATATATCTTGGAGGGTATGGATAAGATGGTCAGTGGTCTATAGTTCAGAGGGTCACGTGGGTCGGCGTCTCTGCACTGCTTGGGTATAGGCTTAATTTTACCTTGGTTCCAGATGCTCGGTACATGGCCTGTATTAAAACTATGAGATATCAGTTTGTACATTAACTCAGCACATACATTATTTTTCAGCACAATGCTTGGAATTTTGTCAAGTCCTGCAGCCTTTCCAACCTTGGCTCGATTAATAGCACTCAGAACTTCTTCTCTGCTGATTGGATCATTAAGAATAGGAATAGTCTCTGGTTCACCTTGATTCTCACTTAATTTCTGTTGTACTGTGATAAGGTGCTCGTCATCAAAATCGTGGGAGCCATATGTAGGGTTGTACAACGATCTGTAGTCGTCCTCCCATCTCTGTAGTACCGTCGGAGTATCGGAGCTAACGGTTCCATCATCGTTTACAACTTCGAGAGGAATGAAACTTTTCCTATCGTTACTTGTCCCTATTTTACCTAAATCTCTCCAAAAATCACGGTTTCCCTCATTAAGTAGCTGAGAAAGCTCATCTCTTTTCCTCTGCTGGTAATCACGTTTAGCCTTCTTCAAACTCTTATCAAATAGTCTTCGTGCATGACAAAATTCATCCTTCCTTTTAGATTTAAACTGTCTATTGCCTTTACACTTTAACCACAGTTTCTCCTTTATGCAAACATCATCATAAAGTTTCTGTAAATGTTCATTCCAAAAAGGCTTCTTCCTACTTTTCCCCCTCTTATGTCCATATGGGCCAACAAAAACTGTTTTACGTGGTAGTTTATCACACATTTCAGAGTTAACTAGGTCAGTAAAAATATCATAAGCGAGATTGACATCATCCTCGTTCAGCGCCTGCTCCATTTTCTCGAGTGATACTTGGGATTTACTAAAAGCTGGAACATCGTTAAAAAAGTCATTAGGAATATGTGATGTATCAAACCGTGTTTCTTTCTTGCCAAGTCCCCTGTTTACACCTGGAGACGGATTCACCTGCACATATATCGTCCACTCTATGACACTGTGGTCTGGGCTCTTATCACATGCTTGGATATCTAGATCTCTAATAAGCTCGGATATGCGATGAACCTGAAAGTCTTCGCACTGATTTAACTGTTCATGTGGTACCACAACATAGTCAACTACAGATTTACCCCTATAAGACACATGGGTAAAATCATGTTTGCCAATTCTACCGTTTAGCATGCACAAATTACTGCTTGTAAGAAAGTCTATAAACAAGTCACCATGTCCATTTTCAGTCTCATCAAGCACAGAGCGAGGCACGACGTGATCTACACCTGCAATATAATCAGGATTATTCCCACAGCGAGCATTGAAATCACCACACATGTAAAGACGACCCATATTTTGAAATTGACATACATGAGCGTGCAAAGTGCGAAAAAATTCTTCCGCATCACAAGGTCGAGTTGACCCGGCAGGAGGCAAGTAACACACACATACACAAAATACAAATGAAGAAGATTTAGAATTAAATTTTAACCAAAGTATATCATCGACAGAATCATCTAAAACAGTCACACAAAATAGATCTAAAACAGTCACACAAAATAGATCTAAAAAGTCATTTTTTATAAACATACCAACTCCACCCGGACCTCGCCGGGCAGATGGGTGACGAGTAGAACGGTTTCTTCCAAACCATGTATAACTGTCCATTTTCAAAACATCGCTATCAGTTAAAAAGGTCTCACATACAGCTAAAATATCATAATTTAGTCCATTTAATACATCTTTTCGAAAATCTGAATTGTCACACTGATTAAGGGACCATCCCCCAACGTTCCAAAAACTGAGTCGAGCACGCCCCTAGTGTTTCCGTTGTGCATTTTCTCTATTCTTCACTATTCTACCGCCTTTCACAGAAAAAGCGTCCTCTTTGCCGATTTCTCGTAAAATAGTTCTCATGTTTGCGTCGTTTCTCCTCACCTCGGTCGGCTGGTCGTTCTCGATGTAGATGTTCTTGTAGGTTTTGTGGTGACGTAGTTTAGCTTTTGCCTTCATGACTTGACTCTTCTGATCTGATGTCTGTATGGTTGCTATGACGACCCCCGGATACTTTGACCTGGTTTCCTTCCGGGTTGCCGATGTTACTGTGACATCTTTAAGTTGAAGACCGTCTCGAATCAAACCAACCACTTTACATTTGGTGATCGAGCTGTCCTGCTTTTCCTTGGAATCTTCTGACAAGTTCTTAATAACGACATTACACCTACGTGACGCTACATCCGGGCTCGTGCATGATCTCTCAACATGGCTGATCTGATCATTAAGCTTCTTAATTTCTGAATGAAACTCAGTACGCACTCTACCCAGTTCATTCTCTAGTGTGACTTTTAATCGCTCATCAATCACTTCTTCCATAGTTTTCTTTAGTCGTACTTCGAGATTCGATTCGAGATTGGTAATTTTCTGATTGACATCGCTAAACATCACACGCATATCCGTCGTGAATTTGTTGAATAGAGTCATTACATCTTGCATTGTACATACACTGCTCATATCACAGGGATTACTTACGATTGCATGATCATGTCCTTCTCCATTAACAATGTCCGTGCGCGGCGAGCACTCCTCGTGAATCCCTGATCTATCGCTAGAATGTATCACAGCTGTTACTTCATGCACAATATCTTTCTTCTTCTTCATGGTGTTGTCGGTTTCAGTTGATGTGTCCGCAGATCTATGTCGTTTACGATCCTTGATGTCCGATACACTTGACACAAGATTTGGCGCCATTACTGATTGTACAAAATCTGAGTTTTCACAAATCTCCATCGTCTAAGATGACACAAATTAAAAGTTTTATGACGATAAAAATGTCCACAGGGGTCTTATATTAGCTCACCAGACGATTCCCAGAGCTTAAATCAAGTGTTTAGAGTTAAAAGATTCAAAATATCTAAAACATTTCAGAGCTCAGCGAAACACGTCCTCACACTTTCGACGCATGCGTAGACCTTGGGAGCAATGAGAGTTCATCTACTTTGACATCGGGAAATGACAATGAGTCAAAAAGACGAGCTTGAGTTCATCCTGTTATTGTCTATTGTTCTGATACACGCGCTGATTAACAACCTGTTTTTATAACAATAACCTTTTTTAATTGAACCTATCCTTTACTACTTACTAATCATTTCGATATTACTATTTATCATTAATGCATTTAAAGAACATGCATCTTCAACAGATTAAAGCGACAAATACATTATTCCCTATATAATTTGTTATGGTGAATAAAGGAAATGAAAAAATTTGGTTCCGTTTCATCTTGTCCTTGGTTCCGTTTTCGCCATCAATGGTTCCGTTTTCGCCAGTAAAAAACGGGGCCGTTTTTGCTAATTTGGTTCCGTTTTCGCCAAAGCAGTTTGGTGCCGTTTTTTCACGGGTCCGTTTTAGCCATAACCCCTACAACTATACCTTCGACACCTCGGTACTGATGCACCAAACACGACAAAGGAGATGACTCTCCATGAACTGCACGCTTTTCACGTGCTGTTGTTATATAACTGAAATACCGGTGTACAAGGAAAAATGAATCTTGGAATTATTCAGACTTGTCTCAAACTACTCTTTCGCCACGTGACTATCCGAGTGTTTTGTGTACATAAGTTTCATGACTTTCGTTGTAACCATATTGTGACATGATTTAAACAATTAATTTAAATATTACATAACTTCCTGTTATTACTTCAAATTTGTATACAAAAAATGATAAATTAGATGATCAATGAACGTATATAAAAAACCTTTGCGGTCTCGCACCAGACTACCTCTGCAATCTTATTCCTAATACTGTCTCCGAAAACAGTCACTACAATCTAAGAAACCAGTCCAAGTTACAGACAACGAACTGTGCAACTAAATTATATGAACACTCGTTCCTGGCTGACACGATAAAGATGTGGAATTCATTACCTGATAAATTTCTGCAAGCAAACACCATAAGTGAATTTAAATCTCTGCTGAAAAATGATGAAGCAAATAGCAATTATCTTGATCTGAATAATGGAAGTCATTTCTGTCAGATTATACATAGTAGACTTAAGCTTGGGTGCAGTGATCTAAACGCAGATAAAGTAAATAGACATATTTCAAACGCTCCTGAATGCGCTTGTGGGTATCACAATGAAGATGTTGTACATTACCTGTTTACATGTGAGCTGTATATGGTTGCCAGAAATAATTCATTTTTCTATGAAAATGGCTATAGCCTCCAAAATGTGTTATACGGAACACCTCAAACAGCTAATGACGTCAATTTGCAAATAATAAAGTCCCTTCATCAATATATCATTAAGACCAAACGTTTTGATAATTACCGCTAATAGTGTTATTATAAATGAAGTGAAGCTGCAAAGAACACATATATAAATAAGCACATGTTGTACAGATACTTTATTTTGATTGTACTTTATAATGTCATATTTTGTGTCTAGTTCTTGTGTATTAATTTATCTGATGTATGTACTGGTGAGGCATTAGCATAAGCAGAGTTTTGCTTGTTTGCCGAACCAGATTCTTTATTGAATAAAAATATGTTTAAACCATATAAAAACCTTCAATAATCAAATATTCAAATGATGAAACACGGTTTCAAATAAATCATCATGACAACAGACATATGTAACGTTACAATTGCACTGGTTTAACTGCCTAGTGAAATTGACACGATCAGCACGGGCCCCACGCTTTTCACGTGTATCGTCTACACGAAGTTGTTATAAATTTATTTTCATTATTTTGCGGCTGCTAGTTATAATGCGTATAATATCGTTTCATTCAAAGCCCGCAATAACCGATGTGGCCAAGCACTGCTGTAAACCCTGCGAGCATCGGCTGATACTAGCGACCCTCGAATGGTATTGTGCACATATTTAGTGATATATTGCATCCAAACCTGACTGTGTGTAGAACAGATCTCCACTGCAATCAAAGTTGCTGAGCCTCTGACTGGATTCGAACCACCGACCTTTTGATCCGAGGCCAAACTTTATCATAAAGAGCACAATAATTTTTACTATAATATTGCGTGAACAAATCAAGCTTACTTCATCTTTCCCTCGGAAGTTGAATATCTACACGCATTCAAATCCCAAAAGATCTGCTAAATGTATTTACTTTCTTTGATATTTGAGAATGCTATCAGAAAGTGATGAAAGTCGGTAAACTAAACGTTTATTAAGTAAACCAAACGTTTATTCAGTAAACCAAAACAAAACAGCTGATCTGCTTATTTGATTCTGCAGTATGGTTCTTCAAATGTTTATGTAGAGAAAATCCGAATTCACAGTTTATCTCAACGCATATGATTGCATGATTTATACTGAAGCATACCTCAGACATCACTAGACCAGAGTCCCCACAAGCGGGTGCAGACAATGTTTGTGATATACAGTGATACCTGAGATAACACTTACATTACGACACTTCACATGTGCTCATGTGCTATACATATCATTTTGTTTTCTGTTCATGGGGTAATATTTATTGTCACACAGACATATGGAACAGAAGTGATTGCGAGATCACCCCCGTGGGATTCGAACCTTAGACTTTAGTCAGGCCGTCTACCGATTCAGATAAAGTGATATACCTCTGACTAATGTCACTAGAAATGATTTTATCCACCCCGCCACCTTCATAATTGGATCATTTTCGTTTCTATTTATTTCATTTTGATTCTTCAATAATCTATACCTTTATAATAATATCTATACGTCAGTGTGGGGAACGCCTGTGTGTGTCTTTCGCTCTTGAAATATAAGTGAGTAATATTTTGAACTCGCAACAGCGCATGTGATTGCGAGTCGAACCGAATCCTACCTAAACAAACAAAATACCTGAGCCCCCACAGACGGGCGTCTGACTGTGATATCACTGACTGTATCATGTTCAGTTGTGTACAGCAATGAAGTAGAGAGCATTATATTTCTACTTACACCTTGACTTATTTTACAAGGTAGTCATGTACAGACTGCATGTACTTGGCGAGTATAGAGGTTATACTTGTATGTTAATTTGACTTTTAAATCATCTTTAATGTCTCGAAAGAAGAGTATCACAGGGGTTAGAATTGCTGACTTAAATCAAAGATAAAATGAAGATTCTGGACACGTTTATGCTGTATTGTGTTTATGAAAAAGTTTGTTTTCTTTAAAAAAGTCGGGTGGTCCTGTTTTCGATCATTGTTCAACAACTGAAGTGTCGTCCCATTTGTTCTCTATATAACAGTTATATTTCAAATTCGATCGAAATGGGTTATTTCGACACATATAAAGGATGTTTATTTTGATTTTTTCATCAGGTCAATTCAGTTTACGGAATCTCTTTGGATAAGATAATTATCGCGAGGGTAAGATGATCCACAAAATTCCCAAGTTAGGAATCACGGAAAAACTGAGCATGTTTAGGTCATTAACTGTGTTTTAACAGACAAGGTGTTTGAGAAACAAGAACACTTTGAGGATATGATACTCAACAATTACATACTGTTGATAAAGTTATGTTTTGAAAATCGAGATTTTAATGGACAAAATGCGCCAAGTCAGACTAAAGTGTGTTGATTTCATCAACTTCAAAATCTTAATTTGTTAGCGTCGTATAAGACCGTGAAATGTTTTTTGATATGTGCCAGAGTGATTGACAGGCTGAAATTAACATTTTGTTCAACACTGCTCCTCGTACACCACAGTTTGGTGTAAAATCATCAGTCAGCTGAATTGACACTTTGCACCAATTGACCCGCCCCTCGTCGGCGATTTGAGTCTTGTTGATTTTGCACGTGCTGCATGCTTTTCACGTGCGACTGGAAACTCTCCGTTCTAAATGTTTCCCATTGCAAGACGATTCTTTTCAATCAAAAGTTTTAGCTTAAAACAACGTTTCATGATTGAAATCATCTTTCCACTGTAAAATGTTATCTGTAGCATAACTGGTAAAATTAGTTATGTGTATATCCTTATTTTCTTAACTTTAGTAACAAAGTAAAAAATACGACCATCTCAGTATTATGACACACGTGACTGAGTCGACATATTCCTTGCTTAGGGTTACAAATAAAGAACATCAATTCTGACATCAATTCTCCAGTCAACTCCCTCGTTTTTCGACTTCTTTTCTAGAACTACTGACTCCAAACTCCGAAACTTTGACAAATGAGGATTCAAATGTATAGATTTGTAATGTTTATACTAAAAAGCCCCGCCCTTTAGATCAATACAAAGAATGCGCTTTAGGCATTTTAGAAAATGTGTTCACTGCAAGTTCTAAAAACTTGTTACCACCCTTGGTTCGCTAGTTTCAGCCGATGCTCGCAGGTTTCACCGCAATGCACATCCACAATGGTGTTGCGGGCTTTCTCCATGCAATATTACTAGCAGCCGTGATATAAGTGAAATAATCTTGAAAGCGGCGTTAAACACCTACTCACCTCACCTCACCTCTTATACATTTTGAAATAAATCAGTTACAAAAAGTTATGAGAACAATTAATAGGAGAGCAAAAAAGCGCCATATCAAATCTGTTTCTATACAAACATAATTTTAAAATACCTCTCATTTCAATATTGCTATTCACTTCAGTTTAGCTCATGTGTGTTGATAAAACATAAGTCATCTATTGACACATATTTTGTGATATGTGTTTGAAGTGCTTGACTCTGACTTGAGTATCAACAAGTTAATCTGTTTTCTTTAGAGTGCACATGTTTTGTTTTGGGC
Source organism: Phorcus lineatus (assembly GCA_921293015.1). Classification (NCBI taxonomy): domain Eukaryota; kingdom Metazoa; phylum Mollusca; class Gastropoda; order Trochida; family Trochidae; genus Phorcus; species Phorcus lineatus. The sequence goes on from OV121093.1 coordinate 18,274,948, forward strand.
TGTATATATATTACTGTATAGGAAACTAGGAATAGGTTTACGATCGCGGTAGTCTCGCATGACATCTTTTCTCATTTCAGAAATACAATCATTTCACAATGTATTCAGATTATTAAGTCAGTTAACAAAATAACTTGATTTAATGAGTTCAAAATTTAAAAGTTAATAACTGCAATCATGTCGAATGAAATAACCTCTGTGGTCAGAAATATCGACAGTACTTAATATCTTCTAAAACTAACAGGTTTCCTTGCATGATATAAGATGTCAGTAAGCTAAACCTATCTAGATATACAAGGTCGAGTCAACAACAACTGAATCAATGACCTGGATACTTGCCAACTACTTGTTGTGTGTACATGTCTGGCTTTGTAAAAAGGTCAAGATAAAACTGAGATATCAGGCTCACATTACATGTCGCCCTAACAGAAATAAAGTAAACAACTCGGCGTTTCTGATTCATAAAATATGGAGTTTTACATGCTATTTTCTGTGTGGATCAGTGTTTCCCGTCTGTCTGGTGTCAAGGGTATTGAAGACATTGAACTCCTTAATGACAGGGTGGATGTCCTTGAAAATAGAGTGGAAATTCTGTCGGATAAATATGATGCTTTTGAAACGAAAATGTTGACTGATAGAGCTGAACTCCTAAACAAACAGAAAAATAACCATATCAAGATGTGGTGGCACGTGGTCCTGTGCGTAGCTCAGTTGACCGCTATCAGTGAAGTTCAGCAACATCTGGCGTGGCTCGCCGGATGGGTGGGTTACCCGATTGTTGCTGTATTAACTGAGAGTTCAAGGGTTATTCCCTGCCCCACACTGAGACACGAGCTGAAAAACTTGTGGTGTCTCCTTAAGCAAGGGACTTTATTCAAAATGTGCTTCTGTTCACCCAGCAGTACTAATTGGGTACCTGGTGTAGATGGTGTTGGAGATGACCTTTAAGCGCTTAATCGGCTGCTTGGGTTAGACCAGGGTAATAATGCAGGGAGCGCATTGAGCATGCAATCTGTGTGGATATCTGCGCTATATAAATACCCTAATTATTATTATTATTATTATCAAGATGGATCTGAAACAGAACATCAGGCAACACATCACTGAGTCCTTGGCCGATTTACTGAGAGAGGAGTCCCTCGCAAAGTTGATCAAGTCTCAGGTTCTCTCCGAGGTGAGGCAGGTCAAACGTGCCAATCATCAGATGAGGAGAGAACTTCATCAGATGAGGACATCTCTCGGACACGTCGAGCAGGACAACAGGGTGTTTAGAGATGGTCTCAAGAGAGGTGAGAGAAAGAACACTAATCTGATATCTTGTTCTCAACTTCTGGTAAAATCTGAATTGTTAACAGTTGAATTAGCAGCACGGGACAGACAAATAAAAGAACTTAACCAACAGCTTAGAGAAAAGCATGATTCATGTGAACCATCACCTAAAACTATCAATAAAGAAATAACATCACTACTTGATTTGTCTACTTTTCTGAAATCAGAAGTTCTGACAAATGAGCTTGCAAGATATGAGAGTCAAATTAAGGAACTCAATAAAACCCTGAGGGAACAAAGTTATTCATGCAAATCAAGGAATGTTACTATCAAAGGAGAAACTGATTCAGGGTTAAATACAACACAAACAACTTCAGTGTCCCCTACTACTACTGCTTCTGTACCTAGAGCTATAACAACATCTAAACCAAGCACAGAGAGAAGTCGGATCCTTGTAGTACCATATTGGGAAGATGATCATCTTCAGATGAGTCAGTTCAACATCATCACAAATTCCTTTGACATATATCCTTATCTTTCTCTTGTCGGTTATCAGTCTGCACTCTATGTTTCCAAAATAAACTCTATTTTGATTGGTCTTTACAACCCAAACAGGATCATCATCTCAGAGTTGAACACTTCCAAAACTGAAACAATAAAACAAAATATAAATACAGTAGGAATGGCAGCTGATGAGGAAAGGGGAATTGTTTTCCTCACAACATATCGTCCTACACGATCAATCAGTAGTATGACATTACGTGGGGAAAACTTTACTACCTTAGTGAACTTATCAAATGATGTTAGATATCCTCGTGCAATAGCTATAGACCCAACATCAAAGACAATATACGCCTGTATTGATTATAAACTATTCAAAGTATTCTATAATGGAACTGGTTTGAGGACACTTGACAGTGGTAATTACATGTACGCAGTAACTCTGGACATCACCAAGGGTCTCCTGTACTACAACAAAGGAGTGAAGCTGATGAAAATGTCCTTGTCTTCAGAGATTACTAGTGAAGTGACACAGTTTAACTTTTATATTTGGAATCTGATTTTCCACCAAAATATAGTGTATTTCTCGAGCAGGAGGAAATCACCAGGTGTACTAAGAGAGGTGGATTTAGAAAACACCGGTGTGTCTAGAACACTTCAGACACTGAATGTGTCCGGCGTTGACACCTATTCTATTTTTTTTATTCCATAAGTATAGACAAAATGGTTGCAAAACTAAAAAAGATTTCAAGTTTTTTTATTATGTTCTTACCTTTATTAACATTTTTGCAATATGTGATCACTTAAATTACTATATACACAGCAAGTTCACAGCTCAGGCTGTGCCTTTCTTTATGTCTTTGTTTTCATCCTGTCAATCTCTTTCTCCCTGATCTGTCCCCTCTCTTTTGGATGCCTGTCAGAAACGTATTTAATAACTGAAATATTGTTCAAAACACGTTAAACCCCCAACTCACTCACTCACATTACAGGTCCAATAGTTGTTTTCCTTTTCGGTTTTTCATTTTGCTCGGCTGTTAGGTGGTTACATTTCCCTCAAGGGAGTTAAATTCACCCTCTAACCTATTTAAATAGTCGCTATTATCCCAAGGTTATTGAGGCAGTCCGATGATCCTTGGGTAGTTTAGCCAGCCACTTTAGTGCTACCCCGTTACGTTGGATGGGAGTCGAGAGGTTGTAATCTCCAAAGGAGGCTATGAAAGTCCAATACTCTCCAAGAAGTTGAGTCCGCCCTATACTTCCCAGGGAATTGAGTCAGCCAAGTCATTCCTAGGAGGTATATGGTCGTCTCAGGAAATGTTAGGCCTACTTGCAAGTAAAGGGTTGTATCAACTCCAGGGACTTACAGACCGAGTCAGCTTCTTTGCGAGAATAGGGCCGACCAAACTCCCTGATAACAGAGAAAATACTCAACTCCCCGAGGACCACAGGGCCGATTCAACTCTCAAGGACCACAAGGCCGACTCAACTCCTCGAGTATCTTAGGCCCGACTCAACTCCCGAGAATGACTGGGTGGACTAAACTTCCCGGGCATCACGGGATGAAAGCAACTCCCCAAGGCTCATAGGATCCCTTCATGTCCAACTCAACTTAAAAACATCACAGGCCGACTCATCTCCGCCAGAACCAAAGGGGCGGCTCAATTCTTCCTGGATCATGGAGCTAAAGCAATTGATCTTGGAACTTTAAATGTGAGTGAATTACATAATTCTCGGCGATCTCCCTGGGTTTGACTCGTCCCTATACTCCGCGAGTAACCTTGTAAGGCTTTGGGATTGAGATTGGTCTCTGCTTTCTATCTTACATGTATACATACGTGTCTTTGATACTTGGTACTTTTCCATAAAATCCTGTAAATGATATAAATGTTTAAAATGATTTGTTAACAATAAATCAGTGCTCGACCTTGACTACTTCGTACGGCAACGAGTATGGACATATAATGATTATGTATATGTAGTGTTTTATCATGATTACCTGTATTAGACAAAGGAGTGAAATTTCCTGAGGCAATAGCCTGAATCAATGTAAGTTATAAGTATTATAAACGAGTAATAACACGTAGACAATGACCTTACTCTTTTATGAACTGATATTTATGTCCGTTGGCTGATGACCAATTCTTATGCCTGCTGTTAACTTATGAAACGTATTTTACTGTTGCTTTACAATGTTATTTCCTTAAGTAATAACATATACATGTGTCCTTTAAGAAATCACTATAATTGGTTGATGTTGTTTATGAGTGTACATAAGGACAAAGTTACAAGTATACAATGTACAGCAGATTATCAGCTGACAATGATTGCGGTCAGGTAGCAAGTTCTATATGACATGGCTCCCTTCCATTGGTATCTATGCTATCATGGATAATTTAACATAACTTTATGTGAGGTATGCGGGAGAGAAAATGCAATGGTTAGTGCGGGATAGCCAAGTGGTTAGTGCTTATGGTGTTGGATGGGTCCGCCGTACGAATCTCCTAAGGGGCTCTGCCTCTTACTTTACAGTAGAGAACAGTTGGGGTCTTTCCCTGCAATAATACCACTGGAGGTGAACAAATTGAAACACTCTTCTTTAAGAGTTAGTCACAAATAACCGCAACTCGATGTCACGTCCTTATCAACGTGCAATTGGTTTTTGACCAAATTGATAAAACTAGTAATCATCATTTGTTGAAGTTATACCTGATTGGAGATACATTACCAGTTTAAGATTTTACAATAACCGTTCGAGACAACAGAAGTAAAATTCAATCATAAAAAAGTTACTGCTTGTTCTGAATTTCAATATCAATTAAGCTCTTTCTACTAGAATTCAGACCACGATGAAACTGTTGAAAAGTCTTATATGAGAAGATCAGATATACTTGGTGTATTTGATAGTTTTTAATTTTGCATTACGAAGGAAAGGGTTTTAAAATATGTTCTAACATTTAAACCCCTTCAATGGTCCAAAGATGCTGTAAGAAATTTCATTTTCCAATACACTTATACTACTTGATTGTTAAAGAATTAGGTCAGCATGCTGACTGTGATGTTACCTGTTGCTTAATCCACTTCCCTTGTGTAAGCTCACGGCCGTCATGGTTCAGTGCACCCTTGTATAAACAATGTCATATCTTGGCCTGTAAAATTGTTAAATAATGGGAACTCACTCACTCATCGATATAAAGGTCAACATAATACATAAAAACTTAATGACAATGAAAGATAATTTCTTATGAACACACCAATCCATAAAGCTTGTGAGTTAAGAAAACTCATCATTTTGACTGAGCGTGAAGCCAACATTTCAGAACTCATCTACACATTTATTCAGCTCTTACACGAAAGTTTAAAAAACAATTTATAAGAGCAATTTCACTGAGTTTGATGCAGCAAAGGGGTACTTACTTTGGTATCCTCTACTGTAGAACTGCCTGTGAACTTATTACTCAGCTGTGAAATTATCTACAGTCATTTATGTTGATGGCGGCCATATTTGTCTCCTTCATTAGTAACTGTCCTATGTCCGGCCAGGCCAGGTGATACGCGCAATTATTGCATCTTGTTGGTTTCCATTCCGGAAATGAATAAAAACCTCAATGCCAAATTCCAGTAGGAAACCAAGTTACTCAGTTTCAGTGGATGGATACAAAATGGATGCCAGGCTATTCAAACATTAATGCTCTTGATAAAACCAAATAATTTGTCAATCTATTCATTTTGTTCAAAACAAGATTGGAAACCAACATAGAACTTCACATAATGGTTTAACGTTAGTTTTCATTCAATGAAATCATCATTTTCACTTTACAGAAATGGAAACGAACTGGATACTTATGACCACAGTTTCATGCTGGTTTCCACATATGGATATATACAAATCAAAGAATCCAAAATGGATTGTAGCTGGAAACCAAGTTACTTAGTTTCAGTGAATGGATACCAACTGGATACCCCAATTACTCACTTTCCTGGTGCCTTCCAGGATTCAGGACACCAAGTCATTTCAAATAGGTTTGGTGAATAAATATTACATCTACAAAATCATTTACTCAGACATGTTAGCGACGTTATCTGGAAATTTGACATCGGGTCTCAGTGACATCATACCATAAATAAAGGTCACATCAGGTCATCCTCCACAAGTTTAATACAGGTTGCCGACACCATCAAGAGTGTAGAACAGCTCTTCTCCTTGTGCACCTTTAACATCAAGCTACCGTGACCTCAAGTTGGCAACTGCACTGACTCACACTCACTCAGGCACCTTTATAGTCGCTCCGCATGATTTTTACACGAAACATGCTCATCACCGGGCCAGGTTAGGTTCTACTTTAGAATACCTTAAATGAATCAACCTGACAGTAGGTTAATACCATAAATCGGTATCTGAGTTTGCTTTGTTCCTAAGAGTCAAGAACAAGATTCATAATGGTACCATAAATTGTGATGGAGATTGGTACAAGGGTTGTTTGTTTCATACATAAGGTCACACTTGAAACAGTCAACGTCTGTGGCCCACCTGCTATGATTTTCTTTTAAAGGGCGACCCTTTCTTTTGGGAGAAGATAGTATACTTCTTCTTAATTTTAGTTCAAGGATTTCTCCCTCTCATGTCATCGTAACCTTGTAGGTTTTTGATACTTTTTGAGTCCCTTCCGGACAGACAGACATTGGTTTACTTACATCCTACTTCTGTACGAACGTAAAATATATTTAGATTTGTACATTGAATCTGTATGTAGATAATGTACAGAACCATTCCCAACAGTATTATGATAGGCCGGATATTAAAACATAGCTAAACCATATAGCAAGTCCGATAACGATGTAAAGTTGAAAGCAGATTTTGGATGTTAAATAATCTATCAAGGTAAACAATCCCACTTTTTCAAGATCCGATTTTTCTAAAAAGGTTGGTCTTAAGTAACACTGGTTATGAAGTAACTATCTAATGTCATCATGAAATACACAGAGATACAAAATCTAAGAACAAAGTTTTAATACATCATCATTACAGTTAAAACATGTTCTAGTTTCTAGTAGAATTATTTTATAATGCTCAGTTACTTCTCTGATGGGAGCAAAGTCACATCAAAACTAAGACATTACCGACCAATAGTGTCTGGGCAAGCGATTGACAATATCTCCTTCCGAGTAAAAGTGGCATTACAGATGCTTGTCAAATCTAAGTTTGTTCAAGCCCGTTCTCCCTTCCTCCCTAATTAACAATGAATGCAATGATGTTGCAAACTCATTTATGACCTTGTCCTCAATATATTTACATAGAACAGGTTTTTGAATCTTAACATTTAATGTTAATGGGTAGTAATTTATTGAGGTCAACTTCTTACTTAGTTTAAAAATCCATTTCTTAACCCCAACCTAATCTAACATCAGAAACGAAACAGCTTTATTGCTTAAAGAATAGGTGAATCCATCCCACATCTCCATTAATTGCAACGTCAGTGGCATACTTTCCAAGTCCCATAAATGAACTGATGGCTCTGCGTTGTACTGGTTTACCAATGATTTATCGTAAGAACCCTAGACCATTCTCCATAGCTCAAAATAGACTAACCCATGGTGTCATACAACTTGGAATAATTATAATGCATATCACCGATACTTATAGATTTAGATATTCAAAGGCCAAAACCCCTGCTAGCTGGTTTGGTGACCATCCAGGCAATAGCATTAACATTAAGAAGCTGTTAGGTTTAGTAATAAGGTTAAAGTGTCAATAAATTCTAAAACATCAGTTCTGAACAATATCTAAAACATCGCTCCCGATAGTATATATATGCTGCGTCCATAGACAGATTTCTAGAAATTTACTATTTTATTAAGTTTATTTCTCATTATGAGAGGAACACTAATAATGCATTACACCAAAGAGCAAGTTGATATCAGCTTCACATACGGCATGTCATTTTTATTGGTTGAAGCTTCAATGTAGAAGTTATTTAGGTTCTGATTATTCAACTTGTGTAACATCGATGAAACCAAATAAGTGACAGGAGGCGTCCTTGCTTAAGTCCAAGATTCACTGCAAACCAGTTTTAATGTAAACTATTCATGTGTACAAAACACTGAACATCTTTGTGTAGGCATTGCAGAGCAGTTAACGCCACCTGTCGAAACCCTCCTCCAAAAAATGTTTAGCCTTTCTAAGTCTGAATTTATCTGTTTCTAGAATTGATGAAAGGGCCCGCACATTGTCGATAGTTGATCTCTTTTTCCTAAAGCCATTCTTGGAGTCATGTAACACATTGTCGCTTTTGGACCACGCTCCTAATCTCCTGTTCAGAACACTACAATACAGCTGATAAATCTAATGAAATTCTTCAAGGGCATTTGGAAGTTAGTGTAAAAATACTAGATGTTATCCATCTCTAGAATCTCTAGTATGATAAATATAGGTTGTAAAAGTTATGCCTCATATGCAAGGGGTATATTTGGGTCCATCGTAGAGGATTAAGGAACTGGGGTTATTATCCCTCTGGACCTAGAAATGGGATATTTTCTGTCGCTTATTTGCCTGCATTATGTTAATGTCTCTGTCAATTGAAATACTATGCAAACTCGTGTTGGTGTCACTGTTGATCTCTTCGTCACTTCGTATATCTTTGTTACTGTATGTTTTACATTTCCATTGTTTATGTCTTGTTTATTAGTTACCTTTACCGTTTTTGACGTAGATTATAGAGACACATTTGTCTCAAAATAGTCCAACAGATGAAATAAATGATCTATCACTAATAACGATTTCATTTCAATCGATCTAAAAGAAGAGTAGTAGGCAAGTACCTCTAAATACATCATACATGTCGTAAGGTGGTATGAATATCTCACAAGTTAAATTTGAAGAAACATTTTTATTCATCCTTCATAAACTCTTTCTACTATTAGTTGAGTTTAACATTTCAGTAGGACTTTAAGATAGTTGAAAAACTAACATAACACATTACTGATCGAAATCGATATATTAACACTATAATAAGACTTCATAAAATTACTACTTTGTTTGACTATATAAGGTTTCATAATGTATTTCAGTTGTAACATATTTGTTAAGCCTCTATGGTTTATTACACTTTGAGAAAAAATCATATGTTCTCAATATTCTATAGAGAAGTAAAATCCTGCCATTGGACAATACTGCTTTATCAGCCGATTTGTTGCTATGTTGGATTCTCCATGATTTCCTGAGAGGGAAATGTGACTTTAGAACCTGGATCATTGAAATATATGGAGATTTAGTCCACGTCAACACTTAACAGTTTGGAGAAGGGAACACAGAGCACATGGAGTTGAAAATTTTATAACATGAACAGACATGTACGATACATGGACATTTATTTGCAGCATACAAAGAGGCTTTTTTAGTATATTAAAAGGGGATTATCGAAAAACATACTTAGTTCTAAACTATAGAGGAAATATTAAAGGATAATGATATTGAACAAACTCGATCAATGGGTTAAAATTAGGTAAAAAATTATCAATATTATTATGCTTTGGCGGTTAAGGAAACAATCTTTTAATAACCAATTGCTGTCCAAAATAATCCGTTAATGGCAACATCAAGCAACAGTGTTGTCTGTCCGTTTCAACGAGGCACTGATAATGGGTTAGACCAGATTTTAATGAGATTTACTAGACATAATGTAACGTCAAGTATTTCCAGTTCAGATGACGAAATCATTTGGTCAGTTGAATGTCACGGTGAACAGAAGGCTGATAATATTTGCAATTGATAAATATTCCATTGGTATGAATGTCATAATTCATATAACGCAAATGAATTGTCAACAAAAAGTCCTTCTTGTGTTCCTATGAATTAAAATCTTATATATAAATGCATATATAGTTTGATATGAAAATAATATTCATTGCTGAGGATTATCACAGATCATAGTGACAATAGAATGACGTCACACTTATGGTCAAAGTTCAAGTCAGAAATCATATTCAATACAAAAGGTATTTGAGTTTATAAAAGGACATTTATACCATTTTACTATACCATTATATTTACTATTAGTCTTAATAGTCATTTTACCCTTATCTGGTCTAGCTTAAATGGGATATATGCCTGAGTGATAAAAGTTATATAATTCAACATATGGGGATAACAATATGTTTAAGAAAAACAAATACCTCAACAATGACAAAAAGTAATCAAATTCGAAGAATTCATTATCAAATGAACCTACACATTGTACTGTATATTATAAAAACATTCTACATCAGTATAGATAAACGTTTACTCTTTAGAATTTTATGGAAGAAATGGAGTGAATCAACTTAATTTTAGAATATGTTTTGTTTTAAGATTATAATGGACGTTTTCTTAAATGGCAAACGGACCTAACACTAGAAAAGCTTACCGTGGGGTGTTCAAATTACATGAATAACACATTTTAAAATAATCCACACTATTTCTAGTTCGAGATATTTGCTCTTCAATACACTGATCATATTGAAGTCGTGTATTGTATCATTTGGTTTTATAATATCCTTATCGAACTTATTAGATTGTAAACGTTACCTTTAATTCATTTTATCATGAAATTTATTCTTAAGGAGACCATAGTTCAACTGTCGAATTTGACCTATGACCCTCTGCGGATGGGAGATTGAACGGCATGAGAGCCATACTCAGTCTTCTCTTGTTGTTGGAGGAGCATTATTCTAATACACGTTTTGTTCTTTATCATTGTTTTAATGTTCGACCGCCACTTGACTCTAATCCTTATCGTGGTGTGGTGGTTGTTTTATTGTTGGTAACGTTTCCATTTATCTTTGACATGTATTTTTCAAATTCACAAGGCCAATGTAATCGGCAAAAACGTAAAGGAGCATAGAGTTTGACGTTGGAGTCAAATATGTGTGACAGGGACATACTATGTATGTCTGTGTAATATAGTTTTAGTTAGGTTTTAATGTTGACAATGCATTTTAATAGAAATCTTTCTTTCAGCAATCTAACAGGCGCTGAAAGAGGTTCTTAAATCCTTAGTTATCATATCTTTATTTAACCATATTACAGTGGTTGAACGGATAAAACTATTAATTCCGTGTGCTAATGTTGTTACTTTATTTCAGCTTTATAATTCGAGTTGAAGCATCAATGTAATAAAGCAGTTTTGTAGTTTCAATCATTAAATCAATAGTGTTCACTCAACGGTGACAACACCCGTCACGATTGGACCATTTCAAATCTGCACGCTTTTTGTATGCATGAGCACTTCGCACCCTGACACGTCACATCGATACACAGCACGACGGACGAACAATCAGGTAGAAATTCCACATGTAAGAGGTGAGGTGAGGTGAGTTGGTATTTAACGCCGCTTTCAAGATTATTTCACTTATATCGCAGATGCTAGTATTATTGCAGGGAGAAAGCCCGCAACACCATGGTGGCTATGCATTGCGGTGAAACCTGCGAGCATCGGCTGGAACTAGCGAACCATGGGTGGTATTGCGCTTAATTTCAGTGCAGCATTGCACCCAAACCTGACTGCGTGTAGAACAGTTCTCTACTGCAGACAAAGTTGGCGAGCCCCTGGCGGGATTCTCCACATGTAAGACATCGACTCAATTCTAATTCAGGTTAGTAAATAAGTTATCTTAATTAATCATTCTATAAATCTTATATATCTAATACAATAATATAATGTTAAATGCAGATCATATACTTAATAAGTTAGTTACTACCGTCAGGATAATTAGCGTGTGTTGTAATCGGCACATGGGTAAATGCAAAGTTAATATTTTCAATATGTATTAAAAATTGGCTTTTAATCATATATTACTCTAAATAAGCATTAAAGCGAGGCATTGTGAGTATGCTTTGAGTGTTAGTGATGTTTTGGTCGAATTTACTATTTTGCACAAAGCATGGCAAAGTGAATCATTACATCGTTTTAGAGTGTACATAGTATATCTTTCAGTGTTGTATTTCTGTCTCATCAATATTTATGGAAGGTGGTTTCTAATTCTTACATTCTGATTTCCAGCGTATGTATTCATCGTCTGCTGCGGCAGCCGGGCAGATACGAGAACCTCTGTGCCATTCATAGGGTGCGTTGACAGTTTGTTATTGTACATACATATTGTCAACCATATACTTATGTGTAGTGTACACACAAATGATGTTATATAAGAATTGTCAGGACTAATAGTTCCTGATCATTAAGTTCAATTCCACTTTGACAAATGTTATGATATTTTCCTTACATAAAATATTGTGTGCGCTCATGTATTCAATCCTTGTTAACATTTATAAGGTTGATATTTTTAATAGATGTATATGAGTACATTCTAATGTTTAAAAAGTTTATTATTATTATTATCTTGTTGTCATAAATGTTTCAGGGTTTAGAGTTTGTACCTATCATCCAAGCCACTTGGAATAAAGAACTCAAACCCAGCATTCACCTTGGCGTTGTTCCTAAGTGACCCTGCTACATTAGTGTGAAAACATCAATCAGATGAATTGACACTTTGCACCGAATGACCCGCCTGCTTCGTCAGAGATATGTCTAGTGTTGATTTTGCACGTGTTGCATGCTTTTAACGTGCAACCGGAAGCCTCTGTTTTTCTTAAACAACCGAAATAACAGGCACAGTTGACGTTTCTACAAGACTAGGTATTTGATTACTTTAAAATTTCAAATAAAAAACAAATTAAAACAACTGATTTGAAATATGAAAATACCGTCTCCATCCCGAATTGATCAAATATACAATTATTTTGACTTCCCGTTATCTCATGTACCACTGAATACCCGAGAGAAATGTTGCAACCTTAAGTGATTTCCTAATCCCTAATAGATTTATTAAAAAGTCAGTTTTGGATCAGTTCAGTTTGCGATTCTTCAATTCTTCAACCGTATTTCCTACTTTTAAACAAAGAAGAAACAAATCATTCTTTTGTATCTACCGTGTTCATACTTAATTCAGGCCTCAACATTATTATCTGAACACATGCCTGACCTTATACGATTTGCATAAACTTGTCAATAACTATGTAGAAAGAGGGCGTATTATAATCTATAAGAAATACAAATATGTGTCAGAGTATTCCTACTTGTCTTGTTTACAAATACAAAGAAAGGTTAAATATGTTGAAACATATCAACTTACAAGAAATATTCGTTTTTCCCTAAAGGAAGCTTTGTGATGATTTTTCTTCACCTTTAAAATCATGTTCACCTATTAACATTGTTATTTGTCCCAGACTTGACCATTTACCACTTAACGGCAATATGTAAGTAAATACTCTGTGTTCGACTCTTTTGCACGAGCCAGTCAAGACTTATTGTCCAGTTTTCGATCACAAACCCTGACATTATGATAGGGAGTGAGTGAGTGAGTTGAGGTTTAACGTGCTTTGAACAATGTTTCAGTTTTTAAACACGCGGATGACAAGCACCCAAAAGAGAGTGGATAGATAAGGGAGAAAGGGATCGAAAGGATGAGAGAAAAGACGGAAAGAAAGGTATAATGAGAGATAGAAAGCAGGTTTTAGAAGGACTCAAATTTGGTCTGGCTTCTACCCATCAACCTGTCCAGCTTGGGTGTCCCTACCAGGAGCATGTACGCTCCAGCTGGCATAGCTCTCGGGGTCTCTGAAGCACGCAAACCACCACACCACGATAAGGTATTAAGTCCAGAGGTGGACATTTTGATAATTATTCAAATCATAGAAAGTAAAAGCATACTATGACCTACAAACTGTTTGCCTTGTGTTTAAAGGAGTATTTAGCCACGCAATTAAAATGTCTCCTACAGAAGTATATCGTCTTCGTGAGTTTTTTCATGAAATAAATGAAAGTGCAAAGACAACAATTCTTTATTTGCTGTTTAAAGTACATTTCTAAGGAGAATTAACAAAGAGGAGACAACAAGAAACCGTATACTCAATAACAATGGGAGAACTGTCATCTGAAGTGCCATTTTAAAAATAAATATAAAACTATTACATATTTTATGACATTAACAACAAACATTGAAGTTTCTATTGTTCAGTTTTGTTCTTTAATTCAATATTAGTATGAATCAGCATATCTTAGCAAACAACGTGGTTTGCTTTCAACAAGACAATTTGTAAACTTCCTCGTTATTTCGTTGAACAATGTTGACATTTCTTTATACAATCATATTTATAACATCTAACAGTATGACATCTGACACCTTTGCACTGATTGACCCGCCTGCTTTATCAACAGACATGGCTCTGCACGTGTTGCACGCTTTTCACGAGATAACTGTAGCCGTCTGCCTTGCAAATTACTCGACAGTGTTTAAACATGTGGGTCATTTTTGTGATGTCTAAAATAGGATACATTCAATAAATAAATATGATACCAAATTATGTCAGATATAAATATGAATATTTTTCCACATTTCACAAATCGGTGGCGGTCACTGTCCTCAACAAACCTAGTAGATGCTGTGAAATATGGATTCGGGGTTTGGATAGATTTTTCCACTTTCAGAGAAATCTTAATCCTTCTTTATATAATGACTTAACTGACATGTTTTTGGTCGTTAGTGGAGAGAAACATTACAAATATCTTTGTATGAGAAATCTACAAAACTGTAAAGGTAACAAGCCTCTGAAGCCAAGAAATAAGGATCTTGTACTGCACGTGAGACGCGTGTTCATTTCACACAGAAAAACAAACTCTGCAGTGCAAATCGTTATTTAAACAGTCAAGTGGAGAATGCCTCAGACTCTTTTCTTTTTTATTTGTACTAATAAAATCATTGTTGTAAGAGGAACATCTTATAATGACAGAAATTATTAAAGGAGTCCTAAAAAAGGTTAGATTTTATTTCCCCAAATTTGTTCCTAAGCTTTGTATAATGTATCTCTTCACACAAAGCGTCTATTTCTCTTATTACAAAACTATAACTGTCACTGGCGGAAAACCTTATTCTCACTGTTAAAACTACATCTTATTACTTTGAAACCTCGGCACTGATTCTTCAAAAACGACAGCGGAGATGACTCTGCATGAACTGCACGCTTTTCACGTGCTACCCGGAAGTTGTTTATATTTGTTACATAACTGAAACTTCAACACAACCAACTTGTTTGTTTTAACGTCGCGCTATTCATGTAAAACATGAACGCAATAAAATAAGTATGTCATTCCTTTTTTGTCTTATAATTTTTTCAATAAGCTAACATAGAATATTAATTTTACACGTCTTGGACAATAACTCTTGACATTTCTCAAGATATCAGCCGTGAAGAATTCAAAACTACTGCAAATTGACAACAAACATAATAATTGCATATACTTTTTAGAATGAATAATTAATCTCTAGATAGATAATTTTTTGAATGTATAAAGTTTTGTGTCTCTTGCAGTTACAGTTATCGATCCGTATTCCAAACTTATTTTAGGTAATATAATTTTGATATGGTTGTGAAACAGAATGGTATACATGGTCACACCTGTGTAGCAACATTTAACATTGCATGAAAGAGCTTCATGCACACCTAACCAAATCTGTATTTGTGTAAACCTTCACATGACGACACAACACAGACTTCGTCTCCATCTAGACACAGACCAGTTGGAGCTTCTAAACCATCCTTTTCTGTCAGAATGTCTCTGATGAATATCCCTGCACTACTGAGATGAATCACTTTGTTTGTGTTATAGTCAGCTACAAGAATGTCTCCTGTACTGGTGGATGTGATTCCACGTGGACATCTCAGAAGTCTGTCTCCAGGAGGTGTGTATGTGAATACAATGTCACCAGACCGTGTCAGACAGATGACAGACTTCAGACCATAGTCTGACACAAGGATAGTGCCGTGTCTGGTTACATGTATGTAGTGAGGATTAATGAAGCTCTGTCCTTTGGCAGAAAGTGTTGTGAAGGTCTTCAAGATGGTTCCCTTCATATCAATCAGATCTACAGAGGATGGATTTTTAGAACCTGCCACCAGTGTTGACTGATCCAGAGTAGACAGACCCCAGTAGTTCTTACTTGTCTGTATTGTAGACAGGAGTTCCAGGTCAGGAGTCACAGCAACTGTGATGATACGTTTAGGCCCAGGAAGAGACACAGCTACCTTACCTTCACTGATAACTGTTAAACACCAGGGCTTACAAGACACTTTGAGTACACTTGAACATGACTGTCCTCCTTTAGTGTAAAATGATTTCAGACGTTGAGAGTTACAATCAGCAAAAACTGTGACTTTTGTTCCTGCTATTTTCATGACTAAACAATCTGTAACACCGCAATTGTCGTTCACATCAAGTTTAGCGTTGATAACTTTATCCAACACAGGTGCTGCTGTCAGGTCTATGGTATCAATCTGCTGAATGTTCAAATCCACCTTGTTAATCATCACATCCATCATTTCAAACTGTTCCTTCAATTGAGCAAGGTCGTGTTTAAAGCTGATGTCAGCTACATCTGTTCTGTCCTTCCGCTGTGTCCCTGTGACGTAAGCTCCTGATCCAGACGATAGATACATCTCAAACAGCTGCACCTCATCCTCCAACTCCAGGGCCTGCTGGATGGACTGAGACAGCTGCTGGTACAGCTGTAGATCCATTTGTTTTGTCTTCATCATCGACCTCAACTGCTCCTTGTCTTGTTCTGTTTGATCCTTCACCTTCTTAATCAGCTGATCTTCCTTCTGTTTCAGTGCATCAATAGCTTCCTTTATGGTTTTCTTTATATCTGATTCAAGCTTCGACCTCCCAGTCACTATGTTTTTTGTTTCAGATGCTAACTCTTCGATCTGGACATTTGTAAATTCGATTTTACCAGCCAGATCTTGTTGGTTTTTCTTAAGTTTTGATTTTACCTCAGTCAGCTGTGCCTTGATTGTGATGACTTCTTTACATGTTCTATGATCAATACTGCAACAGACCGTACACAGAGGTTTGTTACAGTCTTTGCAGAAAAGTTTAATTTTCCCCTCATGTTCACTGCAAATAAATTTCTTCCTTCGGAGAGGGGATGTTCCTGAATATTTTACAATATCATGTTTCTCTAAGTTGGGCATTATGTTGTGCAACTTCAAACATCCATCACAAAACAGAGCCTCACATTCGCAGCACCAGTGTCCGGCTGGAGTTGTCTCCCCCTTTTTTTTGCACACTGAGCAATGGTCAGGTCCTGGAATACATTAAAAGTAAGCCTAGTTGTAATGTCAATATATAAAATATAAAAACATTCATGAGACAGAAAATTGCCGGCAATTATTGGTGATTAATTTATCCTTAACAATTCGGTATTATCCAGAAATACATAAAGACTTTAACTTTAAATATATCATAAAAAAACCGGCTAACTTTCTCATACAGCAAATAGCCTTACTCGTGAACTGATTTATGAAATAAATCGATAGCTAATTATCCAGAAAGCAGATATTGGTTATGACTACCTTGTGGGATTGAGTCCATTAGTCCAGTAAGAAGCAGTCCTGGTTTCAGCTGCCCCGCCCACTCTTCCACAGGTCTGTCAGGGTGAGGTACTGGGGTCTCTTGTCTACACGTGGGACAGGGGATGGACTTGTTTCTCACAGCTTCTGCTTTAGTCTGTAGATATTTCCCCAGACAGTTCTCACAGAAGGAATGCTGACATGTAAGAGTGACTGGTCGTTGATACACTTCCATACACACACTACAAGTAAGGAAGTCGTCCTGAAGCTTGCCTGATGTCGCCATTCTGGAAAGTAGGTCTGCGAAAATATATAAAAAGTTATTGAAAAATGAAATATATCACACTCAAGTGAGATTTTACGGTATCGTATACAAAGAATAATTTATTATGTAATATCTTCCCTTTTGAATTTAACCACAATGAAAAAGAAAGTGAATGCAAATAAGTATGGCGGGTGTCTTAAAATTTGTTTTCCGAACACTAATATTTGTCTTGTTAGAGAGAATTAAACCTGATTGAACAGGACTTGACAGCGTCTGAATTGAAACGACAACTGGGTATATACAGGGGACATCAAAACTCTGTGTGCTTACTGTTGTGTCTTTTCATCCCTTGAAACTTTTGTTTAAAGTCATACTCTCATTTTTGTAAGGCAACTTAACTGAACTAATCATTCTTCACGAACGAAATCTGATCACTAACATAATTAATTCCTGTCGCGTTTGCAAATATTTTCATTTTTATGTCAGTTTTACAGTTTTGGGTGAAGCAGCTTATTGGTGTATGCCGTTTCAGACCGATGAGGTACCGAATTAAGTGCAATCACATTTCGAGTACGAAACACCGGAAATCTAGTAATTGTAGCGCTGATACTTGTGACAGACGCATTCTTCATTGAGATAACCACCTCTTTGTTATTTCTGTATTTGAAAAAGCGTAAGCTATTTTCATTGGATATTCAGCTGGGAAATTGTATGTGTTCTTCGTCCCGGCCTTAGCGAAATGACGTAGTAAGGACTAACGCTTGCTAAAGACCCAATCTTAGGGTTAGGTCGGGTAGTTTGAACTTCATTAGTGAGGGCTAGAATGCCTGCAGCGTTCTGAAAATTGTTGCAAACGTCAGGGGAAATATTTCTGTGAGTGATGAACTGTTTGTCCGACATGCATCACAATTTGCCTTGCAACAATGAGACTATGACTTTAACAAGGAAATAAACATTCGTGGGCTTTCATATTTGCATGAAGCTATTTCTTTTTTCTTTGTTTTTTTAGGAAAAATAAAGGAATAAATCATATAAAGTACAGCACGAACATAAACTAAATATATATATTGTATCATATAATGAGTGATTTGTATATTACAAATTATATTTAACTTCACATTCACTATGAGAATATATTTGGCAGCTTTTATTTTGAATTTCATTCAGTTTTTTGTTTTAGTTTTAAAGGGCAATTAATTGAAATTATTTTGTTGACATTTAACTCCTTGATGCGTTTAACCTTTCGAGTATTGTTTTATAATTTCAAATAATATTTGACCACAAGTATGGCGTCCTTACCATCATACACACCCGCAGCTGGTGTGACTATTCCTTGAATCAAAAAGCTGATCACCCTACTATACTCAAGATAACCCTACTGTACTCAAGATAACCCTACTGTACTCAAGATAACCCTACTGTACTCAATATAACACTACTGTACTCAAGATAACCCTACAGTACTCAGGATAAGAAGAGAACGGCTTCATATGATACATGACTGCTTACAAACAGGGTGTTGAGGGTTGCTTTTATTAAATGTACAAATTGTTAACCACGTCTACCAAAAACCACTGATAAAGACCCTCAACCAACCAGGCAGGCTCACAGAGTTGTGCACGTGTTAAATTAAAGTTAAAAATCAAGGATATTTGAAATTCTTTAAAAACTTTCAGGGGTTCAAACTCCTTATATATTGTGTTTACAGCATATATGCAGTAAATTCATAATTACTTCCGACATACAGAGACGAACACGGCAGTAGAAGTCATGTACACTGCACCCATGTAGACCCTCAACAATCTGATATGTCAATGATACATTATCATTTGATTTTATATTTATCAATGATCTGAATAGGATAGCTGACCATCCGCCATAGTCATGCTAACAACACAGTAGAATTTTATGTCAATATCATATAACCTAGTTCAGTTAAACCGAAAGTGAAAATAGAAACAGGCGACTACAGTGAAGTAATCATGTATTCAACTGATTATAAGGTGATAGTTGCACTTTATAAGTTTTTAGACACGACCTGCATTGGCCGCACGCTTTTTACGTGCATCAGCTTCTAAAAAATTCTGTCCCTTACATTTATGAGTTGAATTTGATGCTTTGCTTAAGTTTTATCTACTGTTTTGTAACAAATTCGATATTACCTTAACATTTTATCCTTTTCAAAGTCGACAGTAAGTTCTCTTGTGAGAAATTTAAAGACTGGGGTTGTTCTCCATCACAGATAATACATATGCCTAAATATATCTCACAGCCGACTTAACAATTGTTGATGTCCTAGTTGAATAAAGGGTCTGAGGCTTAAATTTTTACTGAAGTTAAACCTTTTCCTCAAACGTTCTTACTCTGTTGCTTATGATATGTGAATACAAAATTTAAAGTGAGTTAAATTCCGACTCTTACCTTCACCAATGTGAAACTGATAACCGCCCCCTAGAAATCGTTACTCGTGATATCGATAGTCACGTGACCTCGTGTCACTAGTATACGTATATCTGTCTATCATATAGGTCAGCTTGTTCTATTATCACATGTTATCTTTGCAAGGTGTATGAATATAAGATACATTCCTCGATTAGCAGGTGGTTAAATGTATTTATTGGGTAGCTTTTATAGTAATATCAATGCATAAATATAAAATAAATAAATTGGAACTAAGCCAAAACAACTTTAACGAAACACAAAATAACACAAGTTTGAGGAAAGGTGACATCTGATATTTAATTGTTTGAGTTATCATGTTTCCTAAAAGATGAGAAGAAACACAGAAAAGACAAGCATCACACTCTCAAAGCATTGTAGTTGTATCACTACACAGAAACAGGTTCCATAAGGCAGGTTCCATAAGTAAATTTTGTCACGTTTGTCATCCTGTTTTCCAATTTCAAACAAATTTGGAGGTTCAAATTCCGAAAGCTATGGTATCAAACCAGGTATCTGGGTGCCGGGTGGATATAGGCACGCACTGAACTCACACACTCACACGGGGTGGCATGTGCAGCGTTAGAATTAATCCTTTACATTATCAGATTATCCATCAGATCATTCGACCATCCGACAAGTCGTGCTCGTTATTGCTGAACTTTGCTAAAAGCAGTCAACTGAGCATTTCACAGGGCAGCGTGCCACCAGTTTATACCTGCATTATCCACATAAATTTGTAAATAGTTTAGCAAAAGATAAAACAAAATAGGGTTCTACTACAATATATCAATTACATATTCAATTAAGCATTCAAACGTTGGTGATAATTTGAAATATTTTTTTTATTATTCAACGTTTATTATGATGAAAATAAATTTAATTTTACAAAATAATACCCTGTATTAAAAGAAAATTAAAATGTATTTATGTTCCTGCAAGCATTCAAAAAGATGTATAATAGGATATAATATAATATATAATATTATAATATACAATAGAAAATCAGGATTAAATAGAAGAAAGTAATATTTTTACAAATTTTTGGTTTTCTCTATTTTCAAAATATCTTGTAGACCCTGTCCTGTAGTGTTATAACTGAAAGAAGGGTCTGCTCATTGCAAATAATATCTTGTAGGTTCCTGGCTAGTATCACTTGTTCTCATCCTACCTTACTTTAGAAATTCTATCTGAAAATGTATATATGTATTAAACTCTTGATATACTCAATTAACATTAATAACTACTATTTTTCACAATCGCGCAGATGAATGGCTTCACTTCTCATTCTTATTTTATATATCCGAGTGTGCGTTGTGATTTATCTAGTTAACAAACCACCAAAATGTACCCTCGTAACATCCTTCACCTTGGTTGTGTTATAACTGTGTCGTAACAAAATACATATATCAACTGCAATAAATTAAAGGTATAGATAGAATATCCACACATTTGCAAATGATTTATGATAAGGCTGATCAACAATGCCTTGTATTACGTTCACACTCGGCGCGCAGATGAGTGACTTCACTTCTCATTCTTATTTTATTTAACCGAGTGTGCGCTCTCATTTATCAAGTTGACAAATCAACCAAAATGTTACCCTCGGTAGCATGTTTTATGTTTAGCATGTTTTGTTGTTTTATAACTGTGTCGTAATAAAATACATGTTTTAACTGGAATAGCCCCTTGAAGTTTGTTTTCCCAAAATTACCCTGATATGAAATTCCACACGAAACACGTTTTTGTATGTTTCAAAATATATGATAATTCCTGCTTTCAACATTTACATTACTTGGACTTGTGAGACAAGAAAGTCAGTTCCGCACAAAATGGTGCCGTTAATTTCTAAGAATGGCATGTTTGGAAATGTTTGCTGTAAAAATCGACTCGCCCGGATAATAAATTGAAATGACCTTGATACATAATCTTTAATTACATTGTATATTTTGTATCAGTACTTCCGATCATTATGTACACTGAACATGCGAGATTCAAGAGCTTGTGATTGATGTATGATTGATATGTTTTGAATAATCTCCATGTAGATGTATTTGATTTCATTCACAGTCTGCATTTACTTTCAATCTAGAAAAAAGAGGTTATTCCTTACAACATCCATGTTTGTATGTCCTGCACTGCCAATCTGGCGATTGTGTTATGTAACTTTAAGTTTTTCACAAAATTGCACAAATATTTGCTGAAAATGGCAAATAACGGAATAAAGATACTCATCTCATATTGACATTAAATATTCTTTCATCTAAGCTGAATTATTGACGTTATAATATTATCTACAACTAGTGAAAGTTCCCAATTACGTGCCAACCAAGACGCAAGTAAAACCTCAACCTGAACATATTAAGGGGACTAATTAAACAAACCGAAGTAAGAATCGAACGATTTGCTGTGTAGTTGAACTGTATTAGCGGTACTTGAGGTAAATTGAAAGAAGTGATATAAGGTATATTTGAAGGTATATAACTATACATTAAACAAACTCGGTTTTTTTGGCAACAACAAATTGCCAATGAACTTAAGATATCTATGATTTTAGATACTTAAACAAGAAATCAAAGTCATTCAAGAAGAATACTTTTCCCTAAACGTTATATAGGATAGAAATGACGTTTTATTTATATGAAATCCTTCAAACTTAATTATATGAGTTGTGGTCCGAGCATTAAATAGGTAATTTCAGCAACAAAGGAATTGGATGCATGGGTTACCCGCTTCATTCTTGGTAAAGTGAGCCCCCACATTGAAACATGAACTCTTATAGTGGCATTCTAGAAGTTGTAGTAGTAGAAAAGTACACGATTTTATGGATATTCAACTTCTTTATTAACAAATTTGCGACGTGTCGGTATAGCTGCTTATACCGTTTTCAAGCATATGGACAAAAAGATGTATGGTTGTATATTTAGGTGTGTTTACAGCAACTACAAATGGTGATTAACAATGAGATAACAAAAACAATTACGATAGAGTATACATAACGAGACATGAGTCGAAAGACCTGTAGTCATGTTTCATCCCAAATTGGCATACCGTCCTATCGTTAGATGGGACGCGTTTACACTATTATATTATGCTATATATTGGCTACGCCCTAACTCTGCAAGATGTCTCTACTAGACCATACCTATGATACAAACCACAGAGCTTGCGATCTTTCGAAGAAAACATAAGGAATGCTTCTTTTATCCGTTTCAATGTGTTTCTTTATAGCAGCAAAAGTGTCAAAGACAAATTATATTTATAAACATCGTTGAGTGTTTATTAAAGGAATATAAAAATTCGACTCAAAATTTCAATGCACTTTCAATCTAGCCCCAGTAATATGACCCTTATATATTAATGCCCCATACAGATGTGTTAAACCTAAAAATATCTTATTTATCATTTGAAAAGGGATTATATTTCAAACGGAAGAATTTTGTGATTTTTTTTATAAATGTCTTCTTTGACAAACACTTTGCAAAAAATCCAAAATGTCAAAATATGAACTAAGATTCATGTAATCAACTGCGTCATAGTAATAATACAGACATGATATGTTCTCTAAAATAAATCATACCTTATTTGACAATGGAACTAACACGCATCCGAATGTCAGTGTAAAGAAACATTACAAATATCTTTGTAGGAGAAATCTACAAAACTCTGAAGTCATCAAGCGATTCAAGAAAAGAATCATGAGGCACAGGTTGCACGTGCAAAGCGTGCTCATTTCACACGGAAAACACAAGGTGCACGTGCTTCACTCTTCGGAAGCAGGTTGTTCAAACGGTTATTTAGTCAATTTCCGATCTGATTTTCTTAAACTTTTCTTTATACAATCACATTTATAACATCTAACAGTATGACATCTGACACCTTTGCACTGATTGACCCGCCTGCTTTATCAACAGACACGGCTCTGCTCGTGTTGCAAGCTTTTCACGATATATCTGTAGCCGTCTGCCTTGCAAATTACTCGACAGTGTTTAAACATGTGGGTCATTTTTGTGATGTCTTAAATAGGATACATTCAATAAATAAATATGATACCAAATTATGTCAGATATAAATATAAATATTTTTCTACATTTCACAAATCGGTGGCGGTCACTGTCCTCAACAAACCTAGTAGATGCTGTGAAATGTAGTTCGGGCTCCTGACAGATTCTTTCACTGTCAGAGAAAACTTAATAATCCTTTACATTATGACGTAAGTGATACGTTTCTGAGCGTCAAGTGAAACATTACAAATATCTTTGTATGAGAAATCTAAAAAACTGTAATGACAGTATTTATAAAAGGAGACCTAAAAAAGGTTAGATTTCATTTCCCCAAAAGTGTTGCTAAACTTTAAAATGCCCCACCTCGCACAAAGCGTCTATTTCTCTTTTTACAAAACTATAACTGTCATTGGCGGAAAACCTTATTCTCACTGTTAAAACTACATCTTATTACTTTGAAACCTCGGCACTGATTCTTCAAAAACGACAGCGGAGATGACTCTGCATGAACTGCACGCTTTTCACGTGCTACCCGGAAGTTGTTTATATTTGTTACATAACTGAAACTTCAACACAACCAACTTGTTTGTTTGAACGTCGAGGTATTCAGGTAAAACATGAACGCAATAAAATAAATACGCCATTCCTCTTTCTTTCTTATAGGTTTTCAATAAGCTAACATGAATTAATAAATTTACACGACCTGAACAATAGTTTTTGACATTAAGTAACTTTTCTCTAGATACCAGCTGCTGAGAATTTATAACCACTGCAAATTGACAACATACTTCTTAGAATGAATAATTAATCTCAAGATAGACAAACGTTTAAAGTTTTGGGTCTCTTGCAGTCAAAGTATCTACCTGTAATGCAAACTTATTTTAGGTATATTGATATAATTGTGAAACAGATTGGTGTCCATGGTCACACCTCTGTAGCAACATTTAACATTACATGAAAAAGCTTCATGCACACCTAACCAAATCTGTATTTTTGTAAACCTTCACATGACAACACAACACACAGTTTGTCTCCATCTAGACACAGACCAGTTGGACATACTAAACCATCCTTTTCTGTCAGAATGTCTCTTATGAATTTCCCTGCACTACTGAGATGAATCACTTTGTGTGCGGCACAGTCAGCTACCAGAATGTCTCCTGTACTGGTGGATGTGATTCCCAATGGACCTCTCAGTGTTCTGTCTCCAGTAGGTGTGTATGTGAATACAATGTCACCAGACCGTGTCAGACAGATGACAGACTTCAGACCACAGTCTGACACCAGGATAGTGCCTTGTCTAGTTACATGTATGTAGCGAGGATCAATGAAGCTCTGTCCTATGGCAGGAAGTGTTGTGAAGGTCTTTAAGATGGTTCCCTTCATATCAATCAGATCTACAGAGGATGGACTAACAGAACCTGCCACCAGTGTTGACTGATCCAGAGTAGACAGACCCCTGTACTTCTTACTTTTCTGTATTGTAGACAGGAGTTTCAGGTCAGGAGTCACAGCAACTGTGATGATACGTTTAGGCCCAGGAATAGACACAGCTACCTTGCCTTCACTGATAACTGTTAAACACCAGGGACTACCAGACACTTTGAGTAGACTTGAACATGACTGTCCTCCTTTAGTGTAAAATGACTTCAGACGTTGAGATAAATAATCAGCAAAAAGTGTGACTTTCATTCCTGCTATTTTCATGACCAAACCATCTGTAACATGGCAACTGTCACTCACATCAAGTTTAGCATCGATAACTTCATCTAATACAGGTGCTGCTGTCAGGTCTATGCTATCAATCTGATGAATGTTCAAATCCACCTTGTTGATCATCACATCCATCATTTCAAACTGTTCCTTCAATTGAGCAAGATCGTGTTTAAAGCTGATGTCAGCTACCTCGATTCTGCCCTTCCTCTGTGTCCCTGTGACGTCAGCTCCTGATCCAGACGACAGATAAATATCAAACAGCTGCGCCTCATCCTCCAACTCCAGGGCCTGCTGGATGGACTGAGACTGCTGCTGGTACAGCTGTAGATCCATTTGTTTTGTCTTCATCATCGACCTCAACTGCTCCTTGTCTTGTTCTGTTTGATCCTTCACCTTCTTAATCATCTGATCTTCCTTCTGTTTCAGTGCATCAATAGCTTCCTTTATGGTTTTCTTTATATCTGATTCAAGCATGGACCTTCTGCTCAATAGATTTTTTGTTTCCATATCCAGTTTTTTAATCTCGGCATATTTGAAATAGATTTTTTCATCAAGATTTTCTTGACTTTCTTGAAGACTTGATTTGATCTTTGTCAGCTGTGCCTTGATTGTGATGACCTCGTTACATTTTCTGTGAGCTATACTACAACATATTGTACACAGGGGTTTGTCACAATCCTTGCAGAACAATTCTATGTTTTTCTCATGTTCGCAGCAAATGAATTTCTTTTTTTGGGGAGGCTTTGTTCCTGAATATTTCACAACTTCATGTTTCTTTAAGTTTGGCATTATGCTGTGCAGTTTCAGACATCCATCACAAAACAAAGCCTCACATTCGGAGCACCAGTGTGCGGCTGGAGTTGTCTCCCCTTTTTCTTTGCACACTGAGCAAAGGTCAGGTCCTGGAATAATTAAATTTAGCCTAGTTGTAATGTCGAGATATCAATATAAAAACATTCATGAGACAGAAAATTGGCGGCAATTATTGCTGATTAATTTATCCTTAACAATTCGGTATTATCCAGAAATACATAAAGACTGTCACTTTAAATATATCATAAAAGAACCCGGCTAACTTTCTCATACAGCAAATAGCTTTACTCGTGAACTGACTTATGAAATAAATCGATAGCTAATTATCCAGAAAGCAGATATTGGTTATGACTACCTTGAGGTATTGGGTCCATTAGTCCAGTAAGAAGTAAGGATGGTTTCAGCTGCCCCGCCCACTCTTCCACAGGTCTGTCAGGGTGAGGTACTGGGGTCTCTTGTCTACACGTGGGGCAGGGGATGGACTTGTTTCTCACAGCTTCTGCTTTAGTTTGTAGATATTTCCCCAGACAGTTCTCACAGAAGGAATGCTGACATGTAAGGGTTACTGGTCGCTGATACACTTCCATACACACACTACAAGTAAGGAAGTCGTCCTGAAGCTTGCCTGCTGTCGCCATTCTGGAAAGTAGGTCTGCGAATATATATAAAAAGTTATTGAAAAATGAAATATATCACACTCAAGTGAGATTTAACGGTATCGTATACAAAGAATAATTTATTATGTAATATCTTCCCTTTTCAATTAAATAACAATGAAAAAGAAAGGTGATTGAAATGATTCTGGCGGGTGTCTTTAAATTTGCTTTCTGACCACTGACATTTGTCCTTGAGATAGAATCAAACCTGATTGAACACGACTTGACTGAATTGAAAAAAACAACACATGAGTATATACAGGGGACACCTAAACGCAAAATTGTCTATTAAACCCTTGCAAGATGCCATTCCTTTATTCTTTTAATTCTTATGAAAAATTAAGGAATAAATCATAAAAAGTACAGCATGAACATAAACTTTATCTATATTTTATTTCATACAACGAGTCAATGAGTTTTCGTATGATTAATGATATTAAGCTTCACTTTCACAATACAAATGTAGTGAGGGACTTTAATTTCATTTAGATTGCATACTTTCTTCTTCTTTCTGTTGAAAGACACTTGAAGTAAACGAAATAAGATTTATTGTTTTTACATTTAACTATTTGATGCCTTTAAGATCTACAATAAAACAATAATTCAGCGGTGAAAATCTATTTTGGCATTGTTTTATGATTTCATACAATATTTGACCCAAGATATGAAGTTCAACAATTGTTTAACCACATCTACGATAGACACTCATAAAGACCCTCAACCAATCGAGCATGAGATTGTGCACTTGTTGATTTAACGTTCAGACTCACATAAATCGAAAAGATTTAAAACCATTCAGGCGGTCAAAATCCTGATATATTGTTTTTAAAGCATACATAAAGTCAGTTAGGAAATATCTTCACATCATAAGAGTAATAATGGCAGTAGTAGTCATGTACACTGCACACAATAGACACCCACCCGTACAGACCCTCAACAACCTGCAATGTATTTTCATAATCTGAATAGAGTAGCTGACATTCCGCCATATACATGCTAACAATACAGTAAAATTCTATATACTTACATGTAGAACACTCTATATCATAAAACATGATTGTTTGTTTACCTCAGAGAACGAATGTTTATCATCTAAAAGGTATTCAGTTAAACCGAAAGTGAAAATAGAAACTGGCGACTACAGTAAAGTATTCATGTATTCAACTGATTTGTAAGTAATTCTTGCATTTCATAAGTTTGCTTCTAAAACGTCAGACATTAAAACTTTAATGAACCAAAATAAACGACGTACCTTTAAATAGAATGTGACTGAACTACGAGTTGTTCTCAGCACACACTGTGTACCTCTCCATGACTGTCACTTCCCTCTCGCCCGTCTCGGCTGGCTAGCTCGCTGCGAGGCCGGTCACGTGACTATCTGTGGCGGCCCTGAATGAGAGTAAAGTATATTACATTCATAATAAGTTATTATTAGATAGAATATCATACATTGTGCTACACTTATTTTAACCGTCATAAGTTTTTCTCAGACAATTTGAGATCGATTTCAATACAAAAGACCTCAAAAGTTTATGTTCCGCTCAAGGAGGTCACGTGATTATCTAAGCGAGGAGGCGAGGTGCAATCGATACACATTAGTCAGTTTTTGCAAAGAAGTTGTCATATTGTTTACAATAGGGGGAATATGTGTGATTTCTTTTATCATATTCATAATAATTTTCACCTTTGTATCAAGCTAAACTATATATAATGAAGACAACAGAGTATCTCTTTAAGCTTTACTACAACGCTACTCCACATCTCAGATCAGTGCCACCATGCTTCATGTAACAATGTTATATCTCTCTGCATTATAACTGACGGTTTGAAATAGATTAGAGGTTTAAAAGCAGTTTACAGAGGCAGTAGTTCATTTTTAGTTAAACAAAGTGATGTCACGAAAGCGTAAATAAATGTTTCAAAGACAATATTGTTATTACTTATAAGTAGCTGGTAAGTAGGAACAAGGATCCGCTAGACTAGGGTTGATCCGGTTGACTAATGAGATGTTGTGACTCTTTGAATACATCTAGTAATAGTAATGGTAATAATAAAAACTAATTATACATCTGCTATGAATTAATTATGTACTAACTATAACTAATTATTTGAGAACATTTGAAGAAATAAATCTTTCAAAAACCGTGGTACAAACTCTGGATATAACTTTATCATATACTTTAATTGAAAACGTGAATACTTATGTAATAGAAGACATTATAGAGAAGCGCTTATACATGTAGTCTGTGATAATTTCGATTGTGATTAAGTCTAGTACTTATTATCATTTAACAGAGTTCTTGTTAAAAGATGGAAAACATCAAACGTATTTGACAAAGTATCCAATCTTCCATGAAAATAAATTTTAAGATAAACTTTAATCTTTAAAGAATGGGGGTTAGCGCGTTCGGCTTAGAATCAATAGGTACTTGTTCCGAATCCTGCTCGGCAAGTTTCTCTGTAATTGAGAACTGTTCTACACGCAGTAAGGTTTGGTTTCTTATTGCTACAACGAATTTCAGTAAAGTTAGTTAAATAACAAGACAGCTTTTACAAACAATATGTCATATTTTGTTCTATGTCCAGAGTGAGGGGATTACACATACAATACTAGTTCACCCCTTTTTAACTGTCTATGTGTTACCTCTTTGTAAACAGTTAGTCATTAAATATTATATATCTCAGCCGATTACGGTCGTCTTATCTCTTCCATTGTTCGTTACAGGTTAAGCGTTAAAAATAATTATAATTTCATTGCATCGACAGAAAACTAAAGTAAGTGCCTATAAGCCTCAAAATAGCCAATTTCACAAAGCGTGACATTGTGCCCTTAATATCTAGCCATTTTCTTATTCTAGAAGCAAAACATTTAACAACAATATTTAGCTACAGCTTCCTATTTCATTGTCCTTCGTTCACGTACCTAAGACAGGACTGTCAAGAAAGGTTCAATACAATTGTTGTGTACCCCATGTGACATACCACTCAAAATCCATTCTAATGAACATGTATATGTAGAAGAAATATGATACACTGTCTACTTTGTCTGCAGTGAAGCATTCGTAAAATAATATACTACACTTGACATTTAGGAAGCTATTTCTCCCTGTATTCACCTCACAAAACATTCCCTCCAGCTTCTTGAACCTCGATACAGTCGTCACATGACACGTTGTCATTATCAAAAGGTACGCCCTCCTGCCTGTAGAAATGCCATTTGACTTATGTTTTGATAATGCGCTTTGGTCATGTCTCATTTTACACAGAAACGCCGAGTTGTTTATTCTGTGGCGTACAGTACACAATCACGCATTTTATATATAACAAGTCATTGACGAACGCTGAAATAAGCTTAACTACTTCAGCAAGATGTGCAGCTTAGCAGATATTTCAGTTCTTAAATGTGAACAAAGATGAAATATTTTTCAAAGATATCTGTAACTTAATCTAGTGTTTATATACGATAAAACATTGATGTTACATAACCCAAGTGGTGGCTGTTTATAGTCTGTATGCAAAATAGTTCAACGTGCAGCTAGCACCAGTACCGTCGCATATTTAAAGTGACACATATTATGTTTCATAGTGTTTTATGTGGCTTTAATATGAGGCAAAATGCCTACTGTTTGCCAAAATTTGGATATTTGCTTGAGTTTTAGTTACAGTGGAAACAGCCAAATAGATTTTACTTAATCAAAATTATGCATTTAATTTAAATGAATATTTGTTAAAAGATCTACTCAACACTATCAACATATATTTTCCCTCGTAGCTACTTTTAAGTCATTGGCGTGAGCCATTGTCCGGTTTTTGGTCAAGAATTACAAGTCAAACCTGTTTATTGTCTCAATACTGAACTGACCAGCAATATGATAGTGATTTTCAGAGACAAGCACTACTTCTACATAAAGTTACACTATTCATGAAGTTAACATATTTGACTTCAGCATCATACTCTGTGGCCCTTTAAGAATGAACGTTATAACCTGTAAAGGTACAAACTGCATTTTATGGTAGATTACGGTAGAGTGTGGATCATTAGTGATATCTAGAAAAAATGTATTATCTGTGATATTCTGTATCTACGAAATGATGGTCTTCATTGTAAATGTTTTAAAGGCCCTCCTCCCAGGTAATCCTATGGGCATACAAAACCCAGATATTCTATATTAAGGAATAAGACACTATAACACATCATATATACACAATTGCATATAACATGTGTTGCTCACATTGTGTATAAATGTACTCGAGGTAAAGTTACAACTAGGTTTTGTGTGCAGTAGGCAGTCTTCCGTGTTTATCAAGGTAATTGGCCCGCTTCCAGCAGTGTCTACGTTGTCTACGTTCAACTTCGCTCCCTATCATCATTGAAAATTAATGAAAATTCTACATGTGTGCACATGTAAAGTTTATTTGATTCCGCAGTGAAGTTCCTCAAATGCATATGTAGAGACAATCAGAATATCAGAGCTCACATCAACGCATATGAAAGCATAATATAGACCGAATCGTACCTCGGACATCAAGCTACCCGAGCCCCAACAAGTGAGTGCATGACAGTGTTTGTGATAACACGAATGTCGTGATACCTGAGATTACGCTAACATTCAGGTTCAGTTCTACAACACAATGCTTATGTGATGTACATACTGGAACAAAGTAAGGCCGCACAACACAAAATCTGGGTGGCAAAATATAGTTTTATTTCGTCATAGAGTATGCATTGGTTGCTGCATGCGACTCAGTCCCATGTCCCAGTCTGGTCCAACCTTTCGTCTTCCGCTGTCCAAACCCAGTCAAGTCCGGAGTCTCCATCTGAGATCCAAACGAGGTGAGTTTTCCAGACGAGTACTCGATGATGTCTCCTCGGTTTTGGGGCTTCGTACTCTTATACTATTCTTAAAGATTATGAGAAGAAAGATAAATGATTCCAATTGCAAGACGATGCTTTTAAATAATTAGTTGAAAACAAACGTTACATGATTGATTTCAACATCATCTCTCCTCTATGATGTGTTATCTGAATTCAGAACTGGTAGCAAGCTTATACTGCAAAGATTATTTGTTTATAATCTTATGTTCTTGACTTTGATAACGGACTTAATGATAGGATCATTCTCCTGTTGTGACACGTGACATATTGAAAACAAATGTTTGCTCCAGCTAGGGATTACAAAAGGAAATAGGCACCCGACAACCATTCTTCCGAAAACTCTCTGGGTCTTTTTGTATTCTTTCTTAACACCACTGACTTTTAAACTCTTTAACTTTGACATTTGATGAGTATATTGTATAGAGTCGGTTACCACGTGGATTCTAATTAAGGTCACCAGAACACAACCTTTTAAATGATTACAAATATTGCAGTTAAGGCATTCTAGAAGCAATTGGAAACTACTTACTTACTAACATTACCTTCAAGTCTCATCAATATTTTTGAATAAATCTATATGAAAAAGTGAAGTTATGAGAACAGTTAAAGGGACAGAAAAAATGATCAATTTGGGCATATAAAACCTGTTTTTATACAAATGTTATCTTAAAATAGCTGAAATATTACTAATTAGTTTGGCAGATGTTCATTGATATAACAAAGTGGAAATGCTACTTTTATCTGGAAACCAATGTTTCGTTCTAATATAGAGAACAAAAGTGTGAAATAGCTAAAATCCTGTTAACAAACGTCTTGGCTAATTAGGAATAAAAATCAAATGTTTGATGACCATGTGGTCTCAAATGTGAAATGTAATAGATCCAATAACGCTATTCAAACTGAATTCGACTCTGAATTTGCTTGACTCTGATTGGAGTTAAACTCGATTGTATCCCCTGTTTTGTTTGAGGTTTACGTATTTATCGTGAAGAAAACTGAGGAAAACGTGAGGAAAGGAACCTAACTTTTAGTTTTATGTGGCATCTTTTAAAATAGAGCATGCAATTCTGAATTGTGAATATTATATTACGAAAAAATTGTTTTTATGTTTTCACAATAACTGTAATCATATTGAATACATGATACAGGATGTCATATCTAGATAGGGCAAACTGACCGAGGTTCGGACACCACCCGAGGTCGCCCGGACTTCGGACACTTTTGACTATTAGCTGACGCAATAATATGTGCAATGTCGGCAATATATTTGTTATGAAATATGAATTTCTCGAATGTCAATTTGTTATTTTTCATTAAATAGATATAATAATAGATCGAAGGTAGTATATCTAATCGACTTTTTGCTAAAATGTACAAATAATAGATCCATGTAAGGAATTGGCAAAATATTTGTTTCAATGTAAATGTTGACTATCAGATTAGGAAATATAGGAAGCGCCAAAACATTTTAAACTATATCCATAAACAAAGATAAACAACCACATAGCTATATTTTGCTGAACATTGGTATATATAAAGGGGATTTTTAAGTAAATGTTGAGAGATTGAAAATATGTCAAAATGACCTTGCTTCGGACAGTTTTGACCATGGTTCGGACACTTTTTATATTTCACTTAAAGTGATTCATGTAAATCAAGGAATTCTACAATCAATAAGGAACCTGATTCGGCGTTAAATAAAACACAAACAACTCCAGTGTCCCCGACTACTACTGCTGCTGTACCTAGAGCTATAACAACATCTAAACCAAGCACAGAGAGAAGTCGGATCCTTGTAGTACAAGTAGATAGAGATGCCCATCTTCAGATGCATCAGTTCAACATCATCACAAACTCTTTTGACAAATACCCTTATCTTTCTCTTGATTATTATGAGTCTGCACTCTATGTTTCCAAAATAAACTCTTTGTTAATTAGTCTTTACAAACCCAGCAGGATCATCATCTCAGAACTGAACACTTCTAAAACGGAAACAATAAAACGCAATGTTAGATCAGACAGGCAGCCGATGAGGAAAGAGGAATTGTTTTCCTAACAACATGGCGTCCTACTTACTCAATCAGTAGAATGTCATTACGTGGGGAAAACTTTACTAGCTTAGTGAATTTAACAGGTTATGGTAGTTATCCACGTGATTTAGCTGTAAACCCAACAATTAAGACGATATATGCGTGTAATTATAACAAACTGTTCAAAGTATTCTATGATGGAACTGGTTTGAGGACACTTGACACTGGTTTTAACATCTACGGAGTAACTCTGGACATCACCAAGGGTCTCCTGTACTACAGCAAGAATACGAAGCTGATGAAAATGTCCTTGTCATCAGAGATTACTAGTAGAGTGACACGGTTTAACTTTTATATTGGGAGTATGATTTTCTACCAAAATAAAGTGTATTACTCGAGCTGGTATAAATCCCCCGGTGTACTGGGAGTAGTGGATGTAGAACATAAAGGTGTGTCTAGAACACTTCAGACACTGAATGTGACTGGTGTGAGTATCTACTCTATTTGTTTGATTCCGTAACTACACTCAACAAGGTTAGATATAGAAGTCTGAATCTATCTATGTATTATTTTGTTTATTCATACTATTATGTTCATTTCTTGTTTATTGTTTTTGCAATGCTTGAACATTAAAATTAGCATATCACAGAATAAACAACAAGTGCAAATGTTCTTAAATTCATTTTCAAATCTTGTAATTTAAGTAATGAAGGAATGTATGGAAGAAGTTGCAATATGAGAAGCATATTTCTTCTCTCGTAAATATATTTTAAATATCTATGTTTGTTGTATTTACATTTGAATTCCTTTTTACGGGAAACGAATTAGGAAAGTCCAGTACTTATCTCTTAAAATGTAACAATGCAGGTACGTACTCATGTTGTGGTTAAAACATATAATGCTTGAATTTATAAACGTTTGTTTTTAATTTACCCCTAATAAGGTACACTCATGTCCTGCTAGGATAGGCCTTATCGCAAATCCTGTATTATTCTGTGTTTGTCGTCAAGGCTGCTTTGACTGTTAATCAAATGAGAACTCATATTAGAATTGAACATTTTTCGCTGAAGAGTAAGCTGCACAATAATCACTTGTTGCCAGCAAGGTTTAAATTAGCCAGAGATAGAAACTGAAGCAGTTAAAATCCAAGCGTGGGAAGATGGGTTAAATCAATCATACAAGCGCATATGAATAAATCTTTAACTCGGTCACAGTAAGCTCGACATTGTAGCGCCATTGGAATTCAAATTAAAAGAACAAAAATAATTTTCTGTATGTTATATTATTATTTCTTTTTTAAAATATACCAATTATAAAAAAAATATAAATATATTTTTTTGAAATAACGTATTGGTGTAGAATATCAGACAGATGACTTGACATTTTCGCACTGATTGACCCGCCTGCTCAGTCAACAAACACGTCTCTGCACGTGTTGCAGGTGTTGCACGCTTCTCACGAGCTGCCTGTAAGCGTCTGCTCTGCTACAAGAATTAAATCTCCAGGCACATTTTTATTTTTTATAAAGGTTTGTCTTATTCATTTATATTGAAAATAAGATTAAATAAATAAGACGTTTATACTATGATTTTTAAATACGATTTGTCTGGGAAATATACACTGAAGTATTTTAAGATGTAATAGTGAAGAAATTAGATTATTTCTATGACAATCTAATATCTCACAGAAATATAACTGTTAAATTTGGATCACGCCATCCACAATAGTAAATATTCTTGTACTTTTTACGGGCGGGGCCGTTGCTGGATTCGAACCCACACCCTCAGAGTCAGGCACCACCGTCAGCATTAACCTTACCAACACCTTACCAACTCGATTATCACGCCTTAACTTAGCTGCTTGTATTTTCATCATTCCGTGGTTAAAACTAATTCTAATGACATTCGACATCCATGGCCATGAAGTTCTGCATCAGGCATGAGAGCACATCTAAAACGGTATTCACAATAAACACACAGTTATCTAATAAAAACGGTTACATGTTCATTAGCTTCACATATGAATAGAAACTTTCACTAATTCTATAGGTATAATTCCAATTTTCGTTTGGAATCTTTATTATTCTCTCTTAATAAAATTATGTTAGACAATATGCATTCTTGCATTGATCAGTCGTTCTGTTATGAATGCTTACTTGCTTCAGAAATATATGTGTAGGCTTCATCACAATCATTGTTTCCATATAGGAACATACAGATTTATCATTCAAAGAGTTTGATAACAAGCCTGATTTGTTCGTTAAAGGAAAATACTGATATTTCTTGTTTTAATAATAGTTCCATTAACACACCAACATCGTTTGGAAAGCCAGAATGTATACAAACATATATTTTGTTTAAGAATTGTAATTATAATGCCATCATTTAATTCTAACTATATTGAAACAATATTTGAAATTTTGGCACCAACTAAAATATCAATTTGATTGATACAATCTATGGTTACTTTTACTTTTAACTTAAATTGACTTATCACCAAACACATCATTATTTCAACTTTTTAAAAGGACTTTGCTGAATCTAGTGTTTTACATTCCCAATATATACCCAAGCTTGACTAATAAATAAACACTTTACTAAATACTAGCTCAGTTGCTGGAGCGTCCACTCCTCACATGGGAGGCCGGGTTCAACTCCTAACAGTGTCATAACAAAAGACGTTAACAATAGATATTACTTCCTGCTTGACACTCATCAATATGAGATAGAACATCACTTGAACTGGCCCGCTGCTTGTCCGAGATTGGTGTAGTGGAAGCCAATTAGAAAATAGTAACAGAACCCCACCTCGGGTTCAAGTTGGAACCTAACGGACTCGTCATTCATGATTCGTGAAAGTGATAGTCACGTGACTACCCGGGTGTAACAAGTTGTTGCATGAGTATTCTTGTATCTGTTCTGTTAGCCTTCATGTTTTTATACAATAACCACGCCGATGAATTGTTGCAATAGTCATTGGGTCATTTGAGTATCGATGAGGGCGCTGTCGTTCTTTATCTTATATGCCGAACAGCACAGGCTTTCATTTTATATACCACTTACCTTGCCTTCTACAAAAAGCGAATCCCGCCAGGGGCTCTGCAAACTTGTCTGCAGTAGAGAACTGTTCTACACGCAGTCAGGTTTTGGTCCAATGCTACACTGAATTAAAGCAAAGTACCACCCATGGTTCGCTAATTCCAGCCGATGCGCGAAGGTTTCACCGCAATTTATAGCCACAATGGTGTTGTGGGCTTTCATACTGCAATAACACTAGGAGCCGCTATATAAGTGAAATACACCAACTCACCTCACCTCAAAAAGCGAAAGAGGCGTCCTTAAAATCTCACTTCAAGAATGAAAGTCATAGGGTTAAGAGACTTACCAAGCCCAGCTGACCAAGCTCAGTCGTTGTGTCACTGTGGTATAATTATCTTCGTTTGTATTACACACACAGACTTTTCAATACTAGTACTGTTTAAATTGTTCTCTCTTGTTTAAATGCCCAACTTACATTTAATTCAGATTGCTATTGTGTAATTTGGAAGTTTAAGTTTGGAATAAATATTCAATCGCAATGCACATACTTTAAAACATTAAAATCTAACAATAACAAAATATGACACCCTTCTGAAACGAACTTTCTTTTTAAAACACATCCATAACATTGTTCAATGACCCACATGGTCCTGGATATTTAGTTAGCAGGTGCATTTTCTTTCAACGCGAGACGTCTATAAACGTAGCCAGCAACATGTTTAAACATGCACCATGAGTAGTTACTAAACTATTGACA
Organism: Phorcus lineatus; assembly: GCA_921293015.1. Lineage (NCBI taxonomy): Eukaryota > Metazoa > Mollusca > Gastropoda > Trochida > Trochidae > Phorcus > Phorcus lineatus. The sequence goes on from OV121093.1 coordinate 18,312,754, forward strand.
AAGCTTTCCCTCCCTTTCTCTATGAATAACAGTGGCTGTACAAAGCATCACAATATGAATGGACAGTGTTGGTCGTGTTTATTGAAGTCATGTGGCTCTTTACATGCTATTCAAAGTTATTCTGCAAAGTAGTATACAAAAGTTACATGCTTTTAAGTGGTGAGGTCATTTGGGGTTTGACGACGCATGAAGGGTATTTCACATGGCTGCTAATATTATTGCAGTGAGAAAGCCTGCAGCAATAGTGTGGCTATGTATTGCAGTGAAACCTGCGAGCATAGTCTGGAACCAGCGAACCATGCATAACTTTGCTGTTATTCAGTGTAGCATTGCACACAAACATTACTGCAGGTAGAACGGCTCTCTAGTGAAGACAAAGTTGCCGAATTGGATTCGAACCCATGATCTCTTAATACAAGCAGCCGTGATAAAACAACCACATAGTGCTTTTGAAATATAAAATTACAATAAAACCCAGAGTTAATGTAATCTTTAAATATCTGTCCGACAGTTATAAATACTAAGCGCCACACTGATGTACATCACACATTGTTTGCGGCGTGTATCCCTCTTTTAACCTTGAGTGCTCCCTAACGCTCGCGAACATCCCGGGAAATTCTGTGTTACTGAACGCAGGGCAGGAAGACTAATGACAGGTGTTCAATGATGGTGATTAGCCGCAAACATGTCTGTGTCATTCTTATTAGAATTTAAAGAATAACATCGTCAGAAATGTTTTAGGTTTATCATTGTAAAAGTTCAAAAGGGAAATTTTTTGAAGGATGGACGCCAGACATCATGCCATGCACACAGGTCCTCGGATCATTAAAAAACTTCTTTTTTGTAAATAAAAAAAGATTAAACTATTTTTTTGTGAACACCCCCTGAATGGAATTGTACCTCTGTTAATAGTGAATGGAAAGGCCAGACACTCGATTCGCACCCACCCGCTTTGTTGACCGAATGCTACAATAAATACGTACGCAATCAATATAAAATTTACGCAGACATGTTCTCAAATGATTTGCCTTTCTACTCCAACTCACTTAAACAAATAAATCTTTGAGGTTATTTAATGAGGACGGCTTAAAGACGATTTCCACGTCCAACTTAACGCTGAGAGGACAAATGGCCGCCGACACCTTGACCCTACGGGGGATGTGGCCGCAGCGAGAAATCAGAAATCTAAGCTTCTGTTCTATATTCGTCTGTGCTTTAACATTAGATGAAAAATCATCGAAATAAGTATCAAATTTCAAGAGAACTTTACATATATCATGACATTAACAATAAACATCATCTTTTCATTCTACAGTTTATCTTTTTATTTAACAATCTGTATAATATCAGTATATCGGTACAAACAGAATGTTTATTTGGAAGGACACTGTAGCCAAAGGCGAATGCAAATATCCGGGTTTCGATCTCAAATAACTACTTTAACCTGTTATTTGTCACTATACTAAAACTATAGGCATTTAGAAAGTGATTTCCGAAACAATCACTACGTTGTGATTAAATAAAGCCATTTGTAAAGCTGGACATATTTCACTCTAACAGCATAATCTGGCCCCTTTAACATACGTGAAATTGACACGGCCTGCACGGGCCGCACGCTTTTCACGTGCATCAGCCTCACGAAGTTGTCAACAATTTAAGTTTACTTTTCTGACATATTTCTGTACATTTATTTCTAATTATGATGACCTAACGACGATATCATTTCATATTGTTTTTAATTCTTATAATTTGTATAAGTCTTCTCTATTATGTTGTATCCAATTTGGTGAACCAGGAAATATGAGCCTTTTTAAGTGAAGAGTCGGTCTTTCTTGTGAGCAATTGAAAGACTGGGGATTTTCTTCATCACGTCGAGCCTGTCTCAACCTTTAACTTTTGTTGTTTTAATGCAGCAACCACTCCAGCGAAATGTTGTAATATTGAGGGAGGGCGAGGTCGATCTCCTTATTATATTCCGAACAAAACACAAGCATTCATTTTTCATAAATGACCTATTTAACTTTCTTTAAAAAGCAAAGGAGGCGTCCTTAAAATCTCACTTCAAGAATGAAAGTCTAGGGTTGAGAAGAATTGCTTAGCTGCAGTTGCACCGTGGTATAACTGTTGGGTTTAAATTGAAGTTGTATTTACGTGTCGGGTTAAAACGACATTTTGCCAAAACATTTACAGACACGGTTAATTGAATAGTGAAACACCTTGCTTTAGGTGTATGTTTACGTGCAGAATGTGCAATTGTTGTTTCAATTTTCTCTCTTGTTTAAACGCAATAGTGCAAACCAATATTTCGTTTACACAACGAATGCACAGATTCTGCATATCTCTCGATATTATTCAAGATCCTCACTCAAGTAATCTACCTCGTAAGTTATTTAACGAATATTTACGTATTCAGGTAGTAAAGTTGATTTTTAAAGACCGGTAGTATTTAATGTTTCGTTACAATAAATCCGCGTGAACTATGATATCGGAAATATTTAGATTTTGCTTATAACCAAAAAAGCGGAAACGGCAGCCGCTTTGGTCCATCTAATAGAAATGCGAATGCTGTGTTATTAAATCTGTTTATTTACAACTTTGCTTTCATAAAACGTAATTCATTCTTTGGTCTCAATTCAAAGTTTAGGTAAATTCAGCAGCTGCACATAATAATAGTTCACCCTCGTTTAACTGTCTTTAAGATATCCGTTTTGGGACAGCCAACCTTAGACCTTTTATATGTCTAAGTTCTTTCATTGTTGATTGCAGGTCAATTGCAAAGAAATTTAAGTATTTCATTGCATCGATAGAAAGGTTAAGTGAATGCATAAGTCTTCTTAAACCTTAAAATAGCCAATTTAAACCTTAAAAGCGTGCACTAGTGCCTTTAAATTTCCAATTTCGAAGCCTGTATGTATTACACATATGCCGATGTGATAACGTTAAATCTGGCAGAGTTTTCTGGTACAAAATGGACGTCTTGTTATGTACGACATGATAAAGCTTAAAGAAACACGACCTTTTTTCCATTCCTTTTAATAGCAAAATTTATATAATTAATATAATAAGTTTTATTGTTTGATATGAACAAAATGATATGGACAAAAGAAGCCTTTGTGAGCATTTCATCACTTAGACTTATCAAAATCCTGCACTTATTTCATCTTAAGTAACCTCTGGATTCAACCATTCCAATAGTTAATCATGGCAGCTGATATCTGTCATCTGAGGCTTTGATATTTCGCGTTAACTGACCTTAGGGCGAAATAACCAAATGACAATGGGAAAAAATCAAATGGCAAAATTTGAATGCATGGTTCGAAAGGTATTTTTACTTTTCTTTGTAATCCTTGACCTTTGCAACATTGCTATTTCGTAAATTCTCTATCTTATCATGTCGCTATTTATTTTCTTCAATTTTCCTCGCTCCTTCGCTACTTTGCATTGCTCCCTTTCATTCTGTATCGCAATGGCAGAAATGAGCCACGATAGTTGAGAACATTCTCGTTGTTGACAAAACAATCTTGTATAGAGATTAAATAACAACGTCCACAACTAGACAGTGTAAGAAGATGGTGAGTGATTTTGTATTTCAAGATAAAGCAAACCATTCCCAGAATCCTCGGTTCATCCTCAAGCAGTTTGTGCACATATGTTCCATATCACGATAGTAAATACATCCAACTTTGTAAAACCGTTAAAAGTCGGGTTACACCTAAAATTTTCCCATATTGTATGAAATTAAAATTCTTTTAATAAAAACCGTCATGTTTATATTGCAGACATTATATTTATTAGAAAATGATTTGAACCCTTTTGGACGATTGAACTATCAGTTTTCCGATTGTCAAAGCAAAGAAACAATACAATTATATTTTCAAGAGAAATCAACCAAATTGTAAAGTCAACAACTGTTTGAGGACAAGAAGTAAGAAGCATGCGCTGCACGTGCTAAGCGTGTTCATTTCACACGGAATACACACTCACCACGTGCATATTGTCTTTGGCAGCAGAATGTTCTTCTAATTGTCAAGTAGAGATTTGTCCTGTTTCCCGATATATTTTACTTGTAGTTATCAGGTCGTTCTAGAGGTCAATCAATAATGGAACTTATAACTATAACAATTCAATTAACACAGTTGTAAATACAAATTTTTCATAAAATATTTTACCCTTTAAAAAGCATCTCTTTATATAAACCTCCTATTCGCTCGTGAAACGCAGCGAGGTACGAGTGATTAGTTTCGGGCTGATTTCAACGAGATTGATCTTAGAGTTGCTTCAGGCTCGTCAAAAACCAATCTTTCGCCACGTGACTGTGCGGGTTTTATGTTTTTTAAGTACACAAGTTTGCATGAGTATCGTTGTAATCATAAAGTATAATACTTTTAAAACATTAATGCAAATATTACTTTATTTCCTGCTTATTGTTTCTATCTTTTTCATAGTGCATCATAATGAAATGGATGATTTATTAAAATATATAAATTATCATTGCTGATAAACGTAATAAGTTGCCCATTCAAGCAAATATGATATCAACTTAATTACAAATATTCAGTAGATATAACACAGTTGAGATCAAATCAACATAACAACAAAAACGTGTAAGAAGACTTTTGCAATGATTCTTGAAATTGGCACGACCTGCACGAGCTGCACGCTTTTCACGTGCATCAGCTTCTGAAAAAAGTCTACCCGTACATTTGCACCAACTTCGAGAAGTTGTTTTACAATTTAGGTTTACTTTTAACTATTTTCTACATTTCTATTTGACTATGATGACCTAAAACAATATGATTTCAAATTGACGATATTTTATCTTTACGTTTTCTCTATTATTTTGTATCAAAATCGGTGAACCCGGAATCTATTATCCTTTTCAAAGTGAAAGGTTGGTCTGTTTTCTGAGCGACTTAAAGACTTAAAATTCCTTCTGCCATGTCTTTGTAATTTTTAAATAGCACAAATGAGAAATAGTTTGACAAAAATTAACAGTGTTAATAAATGAATAAATATTCGTACAATGACCAAAAAGCATAAACTCCATATTCTGACCCTTTAAATTATCATATAGAAGTTTAATCTACCCAGATGTCGAAAGAAAAAAAATATAGTGGAAATAATAAAATAAATAGCAAACGCCACTCACGGCAATTTTTTTGTTAAAACGTTCTGTCATTAGAGGTAGGGAAATGGAGTGCATAGTGTAACAGATCATGGTACAGTCGTTCTAAAATATTATCTCGCAGTTGGAAACAGACCTATCAACCAGCACTGTTTGTTCGAAATAAATGATACCTTAGGAAGCCTACACCCCCTCCCCTCAAATGCGTACCCTAAATGGACGACTTTCATTCGGAGGCATATTTATGTATGTAGCTTGTAAACGCTATAATGCGTTAAACACTTCGCAAACCAATTACAAAAGGTCAAAAGACGATTCCCGCAATTAACAGAGTCATAATTACAACACCGAAATCGTGTATTTATACATAAATAAGGATTTATTTGACTGTTTCACTAGCAATTTTCCGAATGTCTATGTAAAGAAATATACGACAGATATTTCAAAAAAGAAATATACAGTCCTGTTAGGTCAACAACCATTCATCCTGCTTCATCAGCGTTTTTGTTTCCGCTCAGCTCCATCATATACCCTGATATCCTTCGGCCTAAAACGCTCGTATCGCTAAATAGAGCAAGTCAATGAACTGACTCGAGATCAGCGATAGCGGCACCACCCGGATGTGAATTCAAACAAACGTCAATGTAGGCTAAAATAGCCATGAGTAAACAACCGTAAGCGATACGAGAGTTTTAGGTCGACGGATATAAGAGTATATGATCTACCTAGGCGGAGATAAATACGCTGATGTAGCAGGATGACCATTTAAAAACAAGAAGTATGAGGCATGCGTAGCACGTTCAAAGCGTGTTCATTCTACAGGGAGGAAAAACAAATTCTGCACATGCAAATCGGCTTCACCATTCGGAGGCAGGTTGTTTAGAGGTTTGCCCTGATTTTTCAATCTCTTTTACGTATTGTCATAAGGTCATTGAAGAGGTCATTCAAAAAAAGGATTTTTTGTTTAAAAAAATCAATTAACAAATTCATAAATTTAGTTTACAAATATGAGTTTATAATTGCTTCTAAAATTTATTTACCCTTTTAAAGGCTTCTCTTCAGTAAAAAAAAGTTCCTGGCGGGAAAATCTTACTAATGCTAATTAAACTACATCTTATTACTTCGACGCCTCGGCACTGAATCACTAAATACGATTAGGTCTGTAAATATGTAACGTTTGCTTCTCCACGCCAGATAACTGGTGTCTATATCAGGAAGCTATCACAAACAATGTATATCGTACTGCAAGTGCTAGAATAAACTGCATGATTTAAAAAAGAGGCATTTACTGCAGGGAATATAGAGTTTAATACCTAAGCAGAAGTGTGGTGTTATGTTTACAACATAAGTGACCAAAACTGACATTTTCCCGAGCAACAGCACAATTGTGTAATGACTTGACGTCTCGCAGATAAGAATTCATTTCTTTATTTTCTTTCCTTTACATGCCAAATGACGTACGGCCCTTGAACTAATTCGAATCTCAAAATCGTTCCTTAAACGCTTTACATTGATTTCAATACAAGCAAACCATACCTCTTCTTATTCATTATTGGAAATCATTTGTTTGTGCAAAACATTGAATGAACTTTTGCACTGATTAACCTTCCTACTCTGTCAACAGACACGACTCTCCACGTGTTGCACGCTTTTCACGAGTTAACAGTAGCTTTCAACCATACCAGAGCAACTGAATCTTCTGGTATAGTTTTATAGCTAGAATTCATTGAAAAAATTGATGAAAGACAAATAATGTTTGCCTATTCTACCAACGTTTTTACTTTGTTTATAGATTTAATGTCGACTTCTGTGTTAAGGTAGAAAGTTATATATATTTGCCGACTGATTGATGTTTGTAGTTTGTGAATGGTAGAGTCAGGTTTAAAGTCAGTATAAACTAAGATAGATGTAAACAAATGCGCCAAATGCAATAAGAAAGGCAAAATAAAATAACTTTTTCTTCATTTGAGTAATTATTTGACTTTATTTACTAACAAGTATCCGATCATCAATGTAAAGAAACATTGCAACTAACCTTTTAGGAGAAATCTACATAACTGTAAAGTCAACAAACGTCTCAGGACAAGTGACATGAAGCATATAAGTTATAAGGTCATTGAAGGTGTCAATCATAAAAGGAACTTATCATTATGACAGCGTTTATTAACACAGTCATGAAAGAAGGTAATATTAAATTTCCCACATAGTATTTCTAGGCTTTAAAAGATTTTCTTCATACAAACTTTTTATTTCTCTTCTCATAATATTTAACAGTAACTGGCGGAAAATATTATTCTAACTGTAAAAAATAACAGCTTATTGCTTTGCTACCTCGGCACTGATTCACAAAACACAACAGCGGAGATGACTCTGCATGAACTGCACGCTTTTCACGTGTTACCCGAAAGCTGTTTATCGTTGTTACATAACTGAAACTCCGTCACATCTAACTCGTCAAGTTATGTGCGTAAACATGGCCGGAATAAAAAAACTGAGTCCAATATCTCACATATAAATGTTTTGATAAGCTGAAATAAATTATTAATTGTACACCTGTTGAATAATATTCTTTGACAATTAAGAACCATTCACAAGGTTATAGCCATGCAGAATTTGAAACAATTGAAACTCGACAACAGACCTAAGAAAAGCATTGCTAAGAAAAGCATTGCTTTTCTTAGATTTCCTGACTGAATTATTAATCTCAAAATAAAAAAAAGGTGGAATGTTTTCAGTTTTTAGTCATTTACAGTTGTAGTTATCGATATGTTTTCCAAACTTCTTTTAGATGATATATATTTGATATAGTTGTGACACACAAATTGGTCTCCATGGTAACACGTTTGTAGCTAAATATCACATTACATGAAAGAGCTACATGCACAACTAACAAAATCTGTATTTGTGTAAACCCTTGAAGTACAGTGTAACACACAGGTGATCTCCATCAAAACACAAAGCAGTTGGATTCTTTATATCATCTTCTCCAATCAGAATGTCTCTGATATACTCCCCACTGCTACTGAGATGAATCACTTTGTGTGTGCTACAGTCAGCTACAAGAATGTCTCCTGTACTGGTGGATGTGATTCCACTTGGATCTCTCAGTTCTCTGTCTCCAGTAGGTGTGTATGTGAATACAATATCACCAGACCGTGTCAGACAGATGACAGACTTCAGTTTATAGTCTGAAACCAGGATAGTGCCTTGTCTGGTTACATGTATGTAGAGAGGATTAATGAAGCTCTGTCCTTTGGCAGGAAGTGTTGTGAAGGTCTTCAAGATGGTTCCCTCCATATCAATCAGATCCACAGAGCGTGGATTATTAGAACCTGCCACCAGTGTTGACAGACCCCTGTAGTTCTTACTTGTCTGTATTGTAGACAGGAGTTCCAGGTCAGGAGTCACAGCAACTGTGATGATACGTTTAGACCCAGGAAGAGACACAGCTACCTTGCCTTCACTGATGACGGTTAAACACCAGGAACTACCAGACACTTTGAGTACACTTGAACATGACTGTCCTCCTTTAGTGTAAAATGACTTCAGACGTTGAGAGTTACAATCAGAAAAAATTGTGACCTTTGTTCCTGCTATTTTCATGACCAAACCATCTGTTACATAGCAACCGTCGTTCACATTAAGTTTAGCTTCGATAACTTCATCTAATACAGGTGCTGCTGTCAGGTCTATGTTATCAATCTGCTGAATGTTCAAATCCACCTTGATTATCATCACATCCATTTTGTCAATCTGTTCCCTCAGTTGAGCAAGATCGTGTTTAAAGCTGATGTCAGCTACCTCTATTCTGCCCTTCCTCTGTGTCCCTGTGACGTCAGCTCCTGATCCAGACGACAGATACATCTCAAACAGCTGCGCCTCATCCTCCAACTCCAGGGCCTGCTGGATGGACTGAGACTGCTGCTGGTACAGCTGTAGATCCATTTGTTTTGTCTTCATCATCGACTTCAACTGCTCCTTGTCTTGTTTTGTTTGATCCTTCACCTTCTTAATCAGCTGATCTTCCTTCTGTTTCAGTGCATCGATAGCTTTTTTAATGTTTTTTCTAATTTCTGATTCAAGCTTTGACCTATCATCCAACAGGCTTTTTCTTTGCATATCAATATTTTCAATTTCCCCATTTGTCAAATTAATTTTCTCAGCCAGATTTTGTTGACATCCCTGAAGTTTTGATTTGACCTCCGTCAGCTTTTCTTTGGTAGTGATGACCTCTTTACATGTTCTGTGAGCAATACTGCAGCAGACAGTACACAGGGGTTTCTCACAATCTTTGCAGTAAAGCTTAATTTTCTCATCATGTGCCTCGCAGATAAATTTCTTCTGTCGAGACTTCTTGTCTGTGACTGGTACAACTTCATGTTTCTTCAAAATGGGCATATCATTGTGCATCTGCAAACAACTCTTGCAGTACGAAGCTTCACAGTCAGAACACCAATAAGCGGCTGGAGTTGTCTTTCCTTTCTGTTCGCATACAGAGCATTGGTGACATCCTGTAAAACAGCAATGTAGAATGTAACTCTGCGCAATAGAACTTCATATGTAATATAAAATCAACCTTGTGTTTGTTTATCTTACTTTTTTAAACAATCTGACAGATAGTTTAGATTGTCGAGAACTTCTATGAACAACACCAGTTTAAAAACTTGATACATAATAATTCCTGTAAGTTATGCTTTAATAGTACTTTGCCCAACTGTGTCCATGAGTCCAGTTACAAGCAGTCCTGGTTTCAGCTGCCCCGCCCAGTCTTCCAGGGGTCCGTCAGGGTGAGGTACTGGGGTCTCTTGTCTACACGTGGGACAGGGGATGGACCGGTTTCTCACAGCTTCTTCTCTTGTGTGTAGATATTTCCCCAGGCAGTTCTTACAGAAGGTGTGTTGACAGTCAAGTGTTACTGGCTGCACAAACACCTCCATACAGATGCTGCAAGTTAGGAAGTCGTTCTGTAACTGAACTGCTGTCGCCATTTTAGACCTGTAAACATGGAATATTTCACTGTCAGAACGGTTAAAAAGAGATAAACACAGATGTTGTCAAAACAATCTTTAACCTAATTTCGTGAATTATTCTTCTCACAAATAAAGTATATCTGATCATGGCATTTGTGTATTAGAAGTTTCCTAACCTTAAGATGAGCTACACTATAAATGTAAATGAGTACTTCATCAACCACTAAAGCTGTTCAGATATTTGGTTGATATAATATAATAGTTAAAGAAATCACATTATTCTTAATTAAACAAAAATATTATATTCTATAAAGAAATCACAACCGTAGGTAGTGCCACTCTACATAGAATTTTGTAAAAGTACAAAGAGTACATGATAGTATCAAAGTATTCAAAACCGAACATTATGAAATGAAATTGTTTTTTAAGTTTATTGATTTGAAAATAATAATAATAATTGCAGGGTTGATAAAGGATTGCAAATTGCAAGTTTCCAATCTAAAGTATGATTTAAAAAATAAACATGTTTCTACAAGGTATTTTATATAGAATTACTGAATAGCAGATAAATTGAAAGCTTAATGCCAATGATGCAAAAAGTACTGTTTTTTATACTGATCTAGCCTATCTTTGAACACCTGCCAATGTCAATTAACAAAATCAACATGACAACAAAAACATGTAACAACACTATTGCACTGATTCACCCGCCTCGACCTGCACGGGCTGCATGCTTTTCACGTGCATCAGCTTCTGAAATATCTGTCCCATTGTCAAAGATATCATTTCACACTGACAATATCTAATTTTTAAAGTTTTTATCTATTGTTTTGTAACAAATTCGATGTTACCTAATTATCTTATCCGTTTCAACGTGGACAGTCAGTCTCTCTTGTGAGTAATTTAAAGACTGGGGTTGTTCTCCATCACAGATAATACATATGCCTAAATATATCTCACAGCCGACTTAACAATTGTTGATGTACTAGGTAAATAAAGGGTCTGAAGCTTAAGTGAGTGCACGTGATCTCTTATGACTTACATTGATATTTTGATGGCAAAATTACATTTCTATTAAAACACAAACAAGTCTATTATTGCGTGTCAGCTCTCGAACTATGTAGGCTACATACAGTAATACGGGTAATGTGATTAGCAATTTTTCGTATCGACTTTGAAGCATTTACATTATATTTATAACAGCAGGTTACAATTTTGTTCTATACAATATCCTTAAAATATTTGAATTTGAAAACAACAAATAAATATATGAATAACTTTTTTTACTAATGTTAAACCTTTTTCTCAAACATCCTTAGTCTATTGTGTATGTTATTTGAGTACAACATTCGAAGTGAAATAAATGCCGACTCTTACCTTCACCAATATTAAACTGATATCCACCCCCGAGAAATCTTTCACGTGATGTTGATAGTCACGTGACCTCATGTCACTAGTACACATATCTGTCTATCATCTAGTTCAACTCATTCTAGTATCAAATGTTATCTATGTAGGGTGTATATCAAGATAGATTTATAGATGAGCCAGTTGGTTAATGGGTAGCTTATAAAGTAATAACAACGCATAAAAATAAAACCCATACAATGGAATTAAGCCAACAAAACTTTGTATTATTACAGAAATATATAAAAGAAAACACAAGTTTGAGGAAATTAGACATGGTATTTAATTGTTTGAGAAATCGTGTTTCTTAAAAGATGAGAAGAAAAACAGAGAAGATAAATCAGCACACTCTCAAAGCATTGAAGTCTTATCATTACACAGGAAAAGGGTTAAAGATCCATTTTCATCTTTGCATAATGTTCTAAGTAATTTTGACGTATTCATTGCAAAATTAGAAAACGTTTAATTCAAACAGAACGACAATCGGACCAAAATTCATTTAAAAAATACAATTAAACGAAAGGGCATTCCCGAATCGACTTGGTACTATAAATAGAAGGGGCGTATTATTTGCAAGATCGCGCAAAGGATTGTGGGACGTAAACATAGGATGTAAACAAAGATGGCCGAATCAAGACGTTCGCGGAGACCGAGTCGAAAACTCTTAGAAAGTTTGGAGGTTCAGGAAACGTTTTCGTTTATTGGAACAGCATTTAGTTCGATAGAATATACGTTTATCTGCTCGAAATAATAAAAATAAATATCCATCATCGTGATCGGAAGCCATAACAATGAGATCGCGATAAACAGGAAGTATGGTAAATCTTACACATAAAACTGTGACGTCACGGATTGTGGGTTCGTTTATGGCTACGGCAAGTTTTGGAGGGTGGTATACTTTGAAATTAAAATTGAATACCTTCTCGTTGATTATAAATTCTTTTTATGGTCTCAAAAAATTGTTGAAAGATTTTTCAACAGAACTGTATAGTCGGATGTGTGATACATGAAAACGGAGTTATTACGAATGCAAAGTTGAAAATGGATCTTTAACGGCAGTTCCACAAGTGAATAGTAACACGTAAGTAAATAATGTAAATGCCTTCAACATTCACATATCATTCCTATCATTGTAACAAGGATGATGGGGATTTTTATTGCATTAGCTATCAATTACTTGCACTCTCTGCGGTGGAGAAACAGGGCTTTATCAGTGTTTGATACATTCACGAGTCCTCAACTACAAAAGGATAGAGTTTACAGTTTCTTCCATGAGTGTGATATAGCTATACATATTCAGGATTTGTTCATACGGATAATCATTGAGTTTTGAAATTTCAAGTTTAATCAAATTAGTGCAGTACCACCCATGATTCGCTAGTTCCAGCCGATTCTCGCAGGTTTCACCGCAATGAATAGCCATAATTGTGTTGCGGGATTTCTCCCTGCAATAATACAAGCAGACGCGATACAAATGAAATAATCTTGAAAGCGGCGTTAAACGCCAAATCACCTCATCCTTGATAAACAGATAACTATATTTGATATAAGGGCTCCATTATGTGTACTCTTCACTTGTCAGCTAGAAAAATTATGTGCTTTGGATTCTCCGTTTTCATAAAAAAAAATAAATCTAGAATTTGCTGAATTATTTATTATACACCAATTTACTGCTCTTTAAGATACGGGATTCGAACCACGGACCTCTGAATTCGAAACCAACTGAGCTATCCCAACCCTTCTGTAAATAAGGCAGCATTACAATTAATTAGGAGATAAACCCCTTCTGTTTTTTTATTTTGGGGTTGTATGTCATGCATTTTTCACCCCTAAATTTAATTTCAAACCGACCAAGACATATTTTTTATCCCGTCAGAGTTATGGTTTTCACTTAAATACACAGGACACCTATCACCCCTATAATACCGACAAGGACTGACCAAATCAAGGGACGTTACTCTAAAAGTAGTTGTTTCTCACGTACCAAGTGAACTGATTTAATAAATGATAAAGAAAGCTTTAGGGGAATGGGGAATGGAAGGAAAGTTGAAGAATAACGTACGTCCCCTCTGTTCACTTGACGGAACGCTATATTACCGCGCGTTACGGTAAGAAGCGAGCTCGGTTTGAAATTAAATTTAGTGAAAAAAAATAAACTACTTTGACAAAAAATATACCACAGAATGAATTTATTTTCTTAATTTCATTTTTAAGAAAACGGTATTCTCAAATGTCTGTATAGAATTGATTTAAAATTCATTTTGCTATTGTCTGTAAGGCGATGAAAACAGTAAGTTCAGCGAGTGGAGTTTGTAAACGTGCGCGTCAGGATGTGAATCGTTCGTTAATATAAAGAGGTGATTATTAGCGAAATAATGACTCCGAAATTGATTGTGGTAACCAATCAGAAAGCAGTATTTTCATTCTAGTTTTCGTGTCATGTTAGAATGCCGGTGTATAAGCCTCAGATGGCATTCTCAGAAAATAACAGATCATCGTACAATCGTTCTAAAATATTGTCTCTTATTTGGCAGAATGCTGTGTAACAAAGGTGAGGCCTAACTGCTATCCGTAGTTCACAACAACAGACAACAAAGTGCAGTTAACTTTCGAAGTCATTTCTTTTTAACAATAAAATCAACATTTAAATATTAACTGACTAGTTACAGCAGATGCATCCTCCATGTCTCTAAGAGCATTTGTTTGAAATAAATCATACCTTTGGAAGCCTCCCCTACTTACCCCCAACCCCTTTTTTTTATCCGGGGACAGATTTATTTATGTAGTTTGTAAACTCTAGAATCCGACAAGCACTTTGCCAAATATTTTGAAAATGTCAAACTATGATTCGTGCATAATTATAACAACGGACTCGTGTATTTATACATAAATAGTTATTAATTTGACGGTTTAACAAGCAATTTTCCGAATTTCTCTGCAAGGAGTTATAAGACATATTTTTAATGAGAAATCTACAATACTGTAAAGTCAATAACGAAGGACTGGCAGTGTGAGGCATGCGTTGCACGTGCAAAGCGTGTTCATTTCACAGGGAAAACACATTCTACACATTCAAATCGGTTTCACCCTTTGGAAGCAGGATGTTTAGAGGTTTGCCCTGTTTTGCGGTCTTTATTATTTATAGTGATAATGTCATTGAAGAGGTCAATTAAATAAAGGAACTTATTAATAAAACCAAAATCAATTAACAGATTCATAAATGAAGTTTACAAATATAAGTTTATAATTTCTCCTACAATAATTTAACCTTTTAAAGGCTTCTCTTCAGTTAAACAGTTACTGGCGGGAACAATTTTCTAATACTATTCAAATTGCATCTTATTACTTTAACACCTTGGCACTTATTCACTAAACACGACAAGGGAGACGACTCTGCATGAACTGCACGCTTTTCACGTTCCATCCAGAAGCTGCTCATCGTTCTTACACGTAACAGCCTCAAATGACTTTACCGGTTACTTCCCAAAACACCTGCAGACACCCAAAGACAAGAACACCCACAGTCAAATTGCGTGCTTGATTGAGTTTACCTACCGGGATTACGGAATGACCCATTAGGTTTAACTCCTAACGAGACTTGTTTGAAAAAGTATAACAAGAAACATATTAGTATGTACAGTACAAATAATGTTTTAAAAAAAGTTGAAAAATCAAAAGATCATGTCTGTCAAATTGCCTTTACTTAAATTGAAAAATTAAAACTAAGGGATTATGCTTTTTTCAAATCTATGTATTAAAAAACAATGAAATTAAGTGTTAGAAATAAAAACATCGACGGTATACACACTTTAATTTGTTTTAATTCTATTGTATTCATCTAAAATGAACATCTCAATTAAAGTACAATGTAAATCTGCATTATAGACATCATTAACATGGCAGGTCTTCGGAAAGTAAAATAGTAACATCTCAGAAATAAACCATACATTTATTTTTGGAAAGCAATATGAGACATATGTTGTGTTTGAATCATTTATATATTATATATCTTTATTTTTTATGATATGAGAGATAAAATGGACTTAACATATCATTTTTCAGTCATGTCTATTGGATTGGTCCATTATTAAATGATATTAGTTGTACACTGGCCCATGACTCTTGTTGTTTTAAACTGTGAGTGTTTTACCACTGTGAGTGTCATTGGAATATACCACTTTACCGCTTAAACATTCGTATGCACTGGGCCCTGAGGTTTATGACCTAGATTTCTAGAAACTCATACATGGTTTAAAATCAAACAATATAAGTTTTCATTACGAGTAGGTCTGTAATTATGTAATGTTTGCTTCTCCCAGGCAGACAACTGGTGTCTATAACAGGAAGTTATCATATAGATTTACATTGTAAATCGTTGCACGTGAAAAATGAAGCACACACGACAGACAATATATAATTCAATACTTAAGCAGAAGTGTAATATTGTGTATACAACATAAGTGACCAAAATGTTATTTTCCTGAAGAAACAACACAAGATAAGAGTTCATTTCTTTGTTTCCAGCCTTTACTAGGTCACGGCAAGTCCAATGACCTTAATGGCCTCAAATCTAATTAGAACGTTATAGGTTTTATTTGACGCATTACATTGTCTTCAATACCAACAAATCATAACCATTTCTTATTCTTTATAAAAAATCATGTAATGTTAGTAGAACATCAGATAGACGAATTACAATTAAGCACTGATTGACCTTCCTACTTAGTCAACAGACACGACTCTGCACATGTTGCACGCTTTTCACGATCTATCGGAAGCCTTCTGTCGTGCTATAGGAAGTGAATGTTCACGCACAGGTTAATAACTTGTTGAAAATTTATTTTTTAAATGATATGACTTGAAAAATAAGATGAAAGACACATATTATTTGACAATCATACTAGCGTTTTTAAAGTTGAGTTTATTATAGGTCGGTTTTTGGTCAAGGTAGAAAGTTACATAGAACATAAACTGAATACCAAAAGAAACTTTGCATCAGATTGACATGACTGTAATTAAAAAACTGAAAATAACAACGCTTTGATGTAGAGTATCTTTAATGCATCAACATGTCAACAGTGGATTGGAAAACTTCAAATGAACGCTGTGCGGTAAATGGAATTACACCATACAAACAAAGGTGGTGGGGGTCGAAAATCCCATTGTTCAGAGTTTCAATGCAGTTCATTAACATCAGGAGAGTGTTCAAAATCACTAAAAATTTCATTTTAAAATTTAATATCGAATGTGACCACCCTGTGCAGCAATACAGGCCATGATTCGACGTCGTACTGAAGACGTCAAACGTCGGATGGGATCAGGTGGCAGGTGGTTCTTGCCGAGCTTGAATCAATTCTTGTCTGTTGGCGGGAACGTGTTGTCAGGCTCGAACTTGCCTGTTCAAGCGGTCCCAGAGTTGTTCAATGGGTGATAAGTCTGGAGAACACGCTGGCCACGGCAAGACATTGACGTTGTTGGCCAAAAAGTCCTGTACGATTTGGCTTTGTGGGGCCTGGCGTTGTCGTGTTGGAACAGAACACCCTGGGGCTGTTGTTGGAGGAAGGGCAGCACCACTGGACGAAGGATTTCATCTCTGTAACGTTGCGCGTTGAGATTCCCATTCATGACGATGAGTTGCGTCTTCTAGTTCCCACAAATGCCTCCCCACACCATAACGCTACGACCACCGTAGGGAACGACTTCTCTAACGCATCAAGCAGCAGTCCTTTCAGTCTGCGACGGTAAACACGCTGTCTGCCGTCAACTCGAAACAAACAGAACCGACTTTCGTCGGAAAACACAACGCGTTGCCACTGCCGACGTTGCCACCTTCGCACTGTATTTGCCCATCGTAGTCGTCTGCTCCGCTGTACCAAATTTCCAACTGTAACGCGGGAACAGCCAAAGGTTCTTGCGACGTGAACGTGCGTGGCCCCCATATCAAGCATTCCCAGTGCTCGCTGACGCTGTGCATTTCTCCCAGTAACGACGTCACGTGATTTTGACATTTTTGCGTTTTCAAAGAAACATGGGCATATTGCCGGTAGAAATTGGAGGTCAAAGAAGCTTGCGTTTGGGCGATGTGTTCATACCTATTTGTTTTTTATCCTGTCCAACTAATTTGTAACAACTTTGTTTTTAAATGTGCAAAATTTCTTTTGGTGTTCAGTTTAGTTTAAGAATAAGAGATAAATACAACATACATTCCATCGTAGAATATTTGAATACATGAAGTTCTATGAGTAATATTGTTTATTGCGTAATGTTTAACAGCAAATAACAAAAATAGCTCCGTAATTGACACACCAGTTCTTAAAAACATCTTTCTTACAAACACAAATCGATTCTCGCAAATTATATGTGTTCATTTGTCCAAAACAAATAAATGATTAATGACTTGTTTTTCCATGGATGTTAACAATCTACTGCTTCATATAGGACTTGAATATAATCTTTGGCAGTCACTTACCATATAACTTATCTAATCATCCGATTAGTTCATTAAAAGAATATTATGTTTTTAATCGGAAAATATCTGCATCGCTCTGTGTCACCCGACATTACGAATAATTATTGATAAAAACTTTAATATAAAGTCAAAAGAATACTGCTTTGTTTAGAAATAACATATGGAAAATGATTCAGAAGAAAAAGAACATTATCCCCAATGTTACACTTATCATCAATCGTCATTGTTTCCAAATTGGTTGAACTATAATATGAATAATACAAAATATCATCTTGCATAAGGAATGATGTGATAACTTTTGATCCGATACTTGTAACATTATGACACAGATTCATGATTTTGCCTTGATAAAATACAGCAACATTTATGAAATTTTCACGGCTTTTACCCGAGACAAGGACAGTCATGTACATATCTCTCAATCTGCGAACAGCCAATCTGTATAAACTCCCTGACACTTTTTTATTTCTCTTATGTTCTTTGAAGGAAGGTCAGCACAAAGGATACTTGAAATATGTTGCGAGTATTCAAGCCAGCAAAACAGATCACCATCAAGACTTAGATATCTAATCCTAGAGTGTTTTTTACATTGGTACCATATGTGGTTAGGTTCACCAATATGTTTTGCAATCTGTCCTATCTTACATGCCCCATGCTCAACAAAAGAATAATAAAGGATTTCCTTGTACACCTTCAAGTAACACGTCTGCCCTTTCTTTAAAAGTCTTTCTTCTGCTTTCTGTCCAATAGTCTGCTTTGTAATGCCTCTTAAGGTCGACCAGAGAAGCGTCTTCGTAGATCTGTCGTATTCAATATCACAAATGTAGCCTGAAATCTTGATTCCAATCTTCTCAAATTTGTTTGCAGTGGCCTTAAGAACATCTTTCTTCGGATTTCGTTCAGCATCGCTGACAGCCATGACGAGTTCAGTCTTCTTTGCGTCTTGAACATTGTTCAGAGGGTTTATTGAACAGTTTGCAATGCATGGAAGCCCACATCTTATCTTCAACTGCGACTCTCTTTTATAAACTGCTATGTTCTTTATGGATGCCGCAAGTGTGGCCAACAGCAGACACATCACAATTCTGCACATCTCCATGTATCAAGTCGTCCCTCGTATGGCTCCTCGTATACTCCTATGTGGTAAATTTATCATAGAGTGTTATGCATTGAAGCGACCTTTCTCAATATCTCTCGACTTGAAAGTTATCAATTATGTACAAATGATGTTACTTACATGATGATTGCCTCTTTTTTGTTTTACTCAACCTTTAGTTTGAAATCATCAAGATATCTTCATAAAATATACGAATAACATAAACATATATTACTGGAACATTTGTAATGGAGAAAATTTTTAATTTAATTCAGTGTGATCTCTCATTGCTTGCGGTTTAATAAACAAAAATAAGTAATAAAATCAACATGTGTATTTTGTAAATGTTTGATTTTATCCTCTTAAAAAGAAATGCTGCAGGCAGAAGGTTTTTATATTTCTATATTTGTTATCTTTCCTTGAAACATTGCTCCTTCACTAGTAGGCACAAATTTACATAATAAATTATTGTCTATATAACTATACGATTTCTGTTCATCAAGCATTTAATAAATGTTTTGCTAAGGGATATTTTAATTTTTATAATATAATATTTCATACAAAAACCTACAAAATTGTTTATGCTGTATAAGATCTTTATTGATTATAAAATACCTTCGTAAACTGTATATTGGAAGGAATTCGAACCTTACTCAATAATGAAATGGTGGGCAGTGTCATACAGAGAGAACATTGCAGCGATGTGCTTAAAAGCTAGCACCAATGTGATGTGGAAGCAGACTTAAAACGTAATGTAACAACAAAACAATTTGATTTATTTTTTTTCAAATGAACAAGTGATATTCTTTTACTGAAAACGACTCTGGCAGTCAGCGTGTTCTGTGACTCCGTAAGTGCAACTTCATGATATTATTTCCTTTTCTGTAGTGGACATTATGTTGAATACACACTTCAGAATACTTTCACACCCAAAGTTCAGGATTTCACTGACATGCGTAACATATTGTTATCATTCGTCTATGTTATTCGTGTTTGCATATTACATCCGTTAAATTTTTAATTACTTGATAATTGATTAAAAATATTTTCACAAAGCCTTTGCCCTATATTTTCCCCCAAAGGTTAACCGTATCTAAATTTTTTAAACAAACCATGTATAATCAGTCATATCAAGGTTTTATACTTGATGTGAATATTGTTCTTACATGGCCGAACATGTACATCACATTCGGTACCATTACACATACAGGTATAGCTAATAGAATATGTAAATTTCAATTAGTATTTTAAAGCTCATAAACCGGCTTTAATTTTTCACAAAGAATCACAAAAACAAAAAAGTGGTCACAGCGGGAATGCTGATTACAAGGAAATGGGCAAAATCTTTTTTAAATTGTCCAGGTAGAACAATAAATAACTATAATAAAATAGCTTTGAAAAAATAAACTATGAACTTTAACATCTGAAGTCTTTATGGACCCAAAGAAGAAAGATAACATATTGATAAAACAATCCTTTTTACTATGCAAATACTTGAAATACTTTAGTATTTATGCAATATTTAATTCGGTCATTCTATTTCAATGCAAATTAGAAATAATAGTTATATAATTATGTAAGTGAAGAACCAATAAAAAGTCTGTAAAACGGAAGGTGGCTATGTATTTCATTCCTTAATAATCAATTTTGATTATGTGTTGTTCATAAATGAATTCAGGCTTTTGTTATTGGTTTGTAGGTGTTGTTTTTAATCCATCTATTTAGTTGAGCTTTTTTAGCCAAAACGAGGAATGACAGAAGTAATATTATCATTGTAATTATATATATTAATTTACAGAATATTTTTAATTGATAGATATCTGTAACTTCAGCGACTGTTTATATATTATAAAACTATTACTGTTGCATAACCCAAGTCGCTGCTGATTTTAGTCTGTATGAAAATAATAATTATTGCTTATATCAAAGTTCAACGAACATGTAGCACTAATTCCATAGCGTCGTAAAGTGACATAGAGTATGTTTTTATATTTTTTATTTGGCTGAAATATGAGCCAAAATACCTTCCGTCTTGAGTCAAATGAAATATCCCCTATATCTGTGGATTATCTATATCAACGAAATGAATTGAATTTCATTTACTTCACTTACTGACTCAGTACGAACTGTTTAACACTGAAAAAACAATTATTTTAAGTCACATTTGATTACTGATTTAATCACATTTGTTTAGCGATATAACAAAATCAGATTAATACATAGATTTATATCTAGATAATAGTTTTCAGCATTTTCAAACGACAAATACATGCGTAGATGGAACAGCTGAAAAAAGAGAAAAATCAAACGGCTCCACTTTTAACAGACACCTTTGTATCTTAGTTTCTTTACAAAAAGGTGGTATAAACTATTAACACTAAAACATGCATTAATTTTGATACAGAGCCAAGTTTTACAATACTATTGAAAAATTGCTTCTAAAAAATAAATTTAATGTGAAAGCTTGGAATGACAGAGGAAGAAAGCCTGACACTGAATGTATGGGCACCAATTTACTCACCGTAAGTGGTGTTAGGCTAAAACAACATGTCGAGACAACATAAGCCCAATTGTTTTAGCTATTATCTTGTTAATTTACCTGGCGTCTTGGTTGATGTATCAAATGTACAAGTTTTTTAGAAGTTCCTATCATCGAAGTCTGGTTCCCCAACATTTTAGATATTTTCCACAAGTGCCAACTTAGTGCTTCAATATTCCCTAGTAACTCATATTGATATACGATACTCTTAACGGCGACAAATCTTTGTCACAAAATGTTAACGAATTTCTAATACTATGTTTATCATTTCATAAATGATACCAACCGATTTTCTAAGCTTTTTCTTACATGTAAATCTGTACAAAATGCGAAGGTAGAAAACCTTAATATAAATCTTAGTTTAGTAAGAATAATTGCAAAAATATATGTCCATTAATGTGCTTGATATCTTAATCGTTTTACGTTTGCTTCAGTTGGGATGATACATATACAGGTTTATGGTTTATTTACTAAAACTGAGAATAGTCGGTCGATTTCCAACAATAAATATCAAGAATTTTTATGCTAACTTCAGTGTAGTTTTTGGAATAAACTAAGCAATAACAGTAACAATCCACTTCAAAATGACCAAATATTGTGTTTATTTTTATATTTCTGGCCCTCTTTTGGGATAAATAATTTGAGCCTGAACAGTTTCTCAGAAAAAACTTTATCTCGTCACCTGAAGAGACTTGTCAGGAAAGGTATGAATCTTTTGGCATATTGACACTAAAAAACTTTGTGAAGGCTAAAATGTTTGTTCTCATTTTATTTTTTCGCCAATATTTTGCCCTAAGCTTTCTCGAGATTCTACATATTAGCATATTGAGGCTAATGGAATTTCTCATTCATTTTCTTATATTTATATAACTTGTCATAAGTAACATGGTCACTAGACGTATAAATGAGAAAAACATTGCTTTAGAAGCATTGTCTGGAAGACCAGGGGCGGGGTGTCAGAAATCCACTAAATCTACCCAAACATCTAAAGTATTTTGTAGTAAAAATCCTAAATTGACAGCTAAGATGAGGTCTTATTCTGAGAGAGAGAGAGATAAAGATAACTATGGAAGTGATGGAACCCCAAGTGGCCATCGCACACAAGCATGCATATACCATTAATTTTGAATGAAACATCATGAGTACTATATACCAGGTTTCAACGGATCATAGGAATTGTCGTCTGCTAGATGAGGTTGTTTACTTTATGTAGGCTGTGTGTTAAAGAGAGGCTTTTTTACGCGGGAAAAGATATAACTTTGTTACAATTCTACCACAAATGTCGACATAGTGAGGATTTTGTAAATAAGTAACATTTTGTAAGCCTAAAACCTAAACAATTCTCATCTTTGTTTGAAATTAAACATTCACTTAATAAACATTATCATGTTTATATGGCAATGATTTATACTACAATTAATTATCCTCTTTTGGACGATTTAACGATTAGTTTTCCGATTGTCAAATTAATTAACATTAGAATTATCTTTTCAAGAGAAATCTACAAAACTGTAAAGTCAACAACCCGATTGAGAACAAGAAGTAAGAAGCATGCGCTGCACGTGCTAAGCGTGTTCATTTTACACGGAACACACACTCATCACGTGCACATTGTCTTTGCCCGTCGGAAGTTTTTTCTAATTGTCAAGTAGAGATTTGTCCTGTTTTCCGTTATATTTTACTTGTAGTGATAGTGTTGTTGTAGAGACCAATAAATAATGGAAATTATTACTATAACAAATCAATAAACACAGTCGTAATTACAAATTATTCATAAAATGTTTTACCTTTAAAAGGCATCTCTTCATGAAAACATCCTATCTTTCTACTCATAAAATTCTAACAGTTACTGCGAAAAACTATAATTACTATTTCAACTACATAGAGAATCTCACCCAAGTGGCTTCTGATATCAAATATATCATCACGAGTTGATAAAAAATACAAATATCCGAGGCTTGCGATATCTCTTGTGGAACACAGTTTTTGATGACAAATCTTAATATTTCCTTACGTCGGCACTGATTCACAAAACACGACAGCGGAGATGCCTCTGCATGAGCTGCACGCTTTTCACGTGCTCCCCGGAAGCTGTTTATCGTTATCAAAACTGAGATGCCGGTGTATAAGCCTCAGATGACTCTAGCAGAAAAATGAATCTTGGAGTTGTTACAAGCTCGTCTCAATAAACTACATCGCCACATCACCATTCGAGTATAAAGTGTTTAAAATACATAAGTTTCCATGACTTTTGCTGTAATCGTACAGCATTATGCCTTTTAATCAGCAATGTAAATATTACATTATTTCCTGTTATCATTTCAAAATTAAGAAAATACTTACATCAAAGGAAATATGATATCAACTGGTTTCATTTCAAATGTCCAGTTAATGTAACGCTGATTAGAACAAATCACCATGACAACTGACACAATGTTGTTGCAAGACTTAAAGAAGCCAGTCATTGGAACTGGTGCAACTTATACCTTGTGAGGGATGCTGATGAAACCATGTGAATTGCGTATATCTCGTATAGGACAAAAGTATCAAGGGGATGAATATTATCATCTCGACAGTGCAAACACTATGCTACACCGAAAAGCAACATTTTTATTCGGCATAAGTGACGTGCCGACGTAGATACTAATGTTGTTGTCAAGTTAGTAATAATAATACCTATGTCGAAACGTCTTTGATACAAAATAAAGAAGTAATTTATCCATAAAAAATAATCATATTTTTTTTCAATCCAACTTCTAAGAGGACTCTTCAACACGTAAAAAAAATCCACTCACCAGCCGAGTTTGTACAGAATTTTGTCTTTCATGCCAGTACTTGTAAACGGTAAAGATTCAGTTTTATGAAACGACAGGAGACTGGAACATTGCTGTCCTGTAGCAGTGCCAAAGCTTGGTCTCTTGATCAACAGGTATTGACACTAATGAGTAAAATATTTAAAGACTGAATTTGGCAAAAGTATATGAAATACGTTTATCAGGTGCGTACCAAACACAAACGAAAAATCTTAAAAATCTAATTTCAAGTTGATGTAAAATGTTTCAAATGTTTTCACGTTTTACATCTAGCAAATTATTTTCAGAGAAAAACCTAAGACAAAAGCTTTTAGCGCAACCAGAACGTAGTGACACGGTGAGTGAAGCCAGCAAAACATGACAAAATACTAATTCAGTCATGTATACATAGTGATTGTTGCTGACACCAAATTCATCAAAATATATGAACCTAAGTCACAAATTGTTAAATATATCAAATATTGGTATTCCTTTTTGTTTTCTTCTTTTTTCATTTCATAGTTTTATTTTTTTATGTAGCACTCAACAATTGAGTAAGTGTGCCGTATCAATAAAAGTAACAACCTATTTATTTCTATTCAGGAAATGATTGACAGGGAGCACGCTTTCCACGAGACAGATTGTACAATTCTTCGTGCCGCACATACAGGCTTTCATCTCCCTATAATAACATCAGTGTCTAATGGGCTCTGTTTTTTAGATTTGTATCTCTGGATTCTGGTGTAAAAAGATTACTGACGGCGGCTTTTTGAAGTAGCATTTGAAGGACCATTTGAAGTGGCTTCTTATCAATTTATCAACCGAGATATATAATAGGAAGGGGCGACTAGATGTTTTTACTTATAAACAGCCACTTTGATTTTGGTTAATTTGCACTTTCAGATGTAGAAACCTTCCCTAGACGCACTGTTACATATTTATTCTCAATTATCACCTGTAATTCATGCACCTCGAATGCATTAATTCATGTTTTGATAATATCCTCTACGTCAGAAATAGTTACTTTGATAATGTGACGATTCCTTCCTATTTGGATTTTTTGAATTTCAACTATTTGATTTAATTTGCAGTACACTTACAATGCACATGCTTTATCAAAATTTGAGTTTATAACGTCCTTGAAAAATATATCAGATTGTCATTATTGATAGTAATTTTATATATCACCTGTGAAGTGATAGAGATGTGTATATATTTCTATCCAATAATTTTACTAATTTTACATTCGTTAATGTTACATGCGCTTTATCTCTTAAATCATGATATCATTTTAATTGCTTGATTATGATTCAGAGAGTTGAAACACCAACACTCTGTATTTGTGTATGTTGTGTAGACATGAGGTATTTGTATAAGTAAAGGAAAATGCATGAAAATAAACATCAAAGAAAATATGTTACGTGTGTGTGTGTTAAGACTTGCAGAGAAGTAAACAATATGCCGCCATTAAATCACTATAGTGGTACATTGAGAAAACAGTCTAACATGGAGATTGACGAACGCTTTGAGCTTTCATATCATTTCTTTTAAGTAAGTAGAGTATAGCCTACCATCATAAACACTTCAGATATTCAACCAGTGGAAGTTGCAATCTGAATTAGAGTAGACAGATCAATAAGAAGAGCGAAAGACACAGAGAAACACGGAGAGAATGAGTGAGATACGCCATGGATAAAATCATTAAACATTGTTGTAAATGATAAAATATCATACAAATACATACAGCATGGTTACCGTCATTCTTTCATTCCTTCATTCTTCCTACTATAAAAAACACTGTTACTTATTCCGAAGATTTAAAGAATGATACAATTTCAAGATGATCGTTCTTCACTGCCAGTTGTAGAGGTGTATCGTCCTCTTTGGATTATATACACTCAACCCCCCTCAGTTCCTCAAGAGTGGCCAGATACTTGACCATTTTCAGCTGACCAGCTTGACAGGCAATGTGTAGTAAAGTCAAACTACCATTATCTTTTGCTTTGAAATCAGCGCCTCTCCCCCTCAACAACTCTACAACAGGTGTATGTCCGCTCTCGACAGCAAACATTAAAGGAGTTCTCCCTAAGTGTCCTCTGCAATCAACCTCATCATGTTTAAGTGACAAAACGTTCTTCACCATATTTACATTACCACCACGACAGGCAGCATGAAGGATGTTGTTGTTCATGTGGTCAACTGTGTTCACATCAGCCCCTCTGTCTATCAACAACTTGACAAGATGTTGTCGACCATTTTCTACAGCAGTCATCAGAGGTGTTCTTCCATTATGTCCTCTCGAACCTAGGTCAATGATGTTTAGTGATGTTTATGTAGATCTGATGACCTTAGGATTAAACTTTACAAAATATTTTTTAACAATGGTGCTTACAGTTAATATTCTGAGATTTCTGTTTTCAAGACTATGTCTTTGGCACGAGAAGCATCAGATTTGAGTGTACAATAATAAATGCCATCAGAAAATGAAAAATCCATCAGTTTACTATTATGTTCTCTAAAACATCGATACTGTCTATTTCTTTTTCAAAAGTAGTTTCAGATTCGGTTACTATTATTAACAATAATAAAGGCTATCAGAAAATGAAAAATCCATGGCTTTAATATCATGTTTACTTTAGCAATGATAATGTTTATAAATTTCTAAATAAGAACTCATCATCACGTGCCTGCAAAATTGATCTCTTGCAAATGAGGAATATATTATTCCCGCAACTATAGCATACTTGGTAAGTGGCTTTTAAAAGAAGAATTAGTTATAATAACTACGATAAACAGTAACTTGATCATTATGAATGGCTTGAAAATAAGATATATTGTATTTTAATATTATTTTCTTCTATAAGTGCAAGGGAATATTTAAACAGTTGTCTAAAATTTATTTGTTTCCTTTGAAAACTGCCAGGCTTTTCAAAATGAGACTAGACTAGGAAAACCTTCATTTACAAATATTTTCAAAATATGCCTGAAAAGCAGTAAATTTAATTCATATGCCAGCACAGACAGTGGAATTTTAATTCCCTTCCTCTAACAATGGTGTAAAAGATGTTAACGAAATGTCACATTATTTTGAAGGCCCAGTAGCACAAGTTCCTTTTTGAAAAATTAAGTTATCTCAAGAAAACATCATCAGACGTTTGCATTTTCAAGATAATGTTTTTTTTTCTTAAATAATGCAGTTTAAAACAAACTAAAATAATTTGTTAGGCTTGGAAATCTATTTCCCTACCTTATATGGTTAAAAGGTGTTGATACCAAATGTGCCCGCTGTAGATTCAGCTTGTTACTTTACTTCTTCCTCTTTTACTACGCGCGAGTTGAGTACTGAGATATTTTGGCCCTCTAAAACAATATATTTGGCATAAACTTCTGTTCAATTACGTACCTTTCAAAAATGTACTACCGTCCCTTTTAAGAAGTTACAATTTGGCATTATGTTTGAAAAAAGTGAAAATCATGTTGTGTGACATTCATTTGTTAAATGTGTAAGTGGGAATCTCTTGTCGACAAAATATAACATGATACACAATAGACCGATCCATTAAGCCCCGCCCCTACAGGTTTTCGACCAATCGGCGCGCCGTATTTTTGACCTACCTTCCCGCGATCGCTTCCTCGGACATCAACAGGCAACATTGCGGGCTGTCTTTATGACACAGGATTTTCGTCCAGACATTTTACGAAGAAATTGCAGTAATATCAAGTCAATATAGTCGATGGCAGTATTAGTAACATTGCAAAAAGGGTCCTTTATTTCAGAAAAATACATCGGAGACAGCATATCCGACTCACATCGGAGATGTATCAATAAAATAATGAGAGGTGAGTGCACCATGCTCGGTTTGTTTACATAAATAAAAGTGTGTTTTGGGGGTTATTTCAAGCTAAATTTTCCAGTACAGTAAAATAAGTTGAATTAATTTAAAGGTAAGTTTGCCTCAGGCGAGGTGAATAAATAGAATCAAATATTCTTTTTCAAATAATATATTTCTAAAGGCTAAGTTGAAATCGATCGATAGAAGGCATTTGTTCCCCGACAGGTTGGGGTGAAACAAATAACACAATAATTATTCTAATCAAACATTAAACAATTTGAAAGCTAAATAGATGTATGAATTGGAATTTCATAGATTAAAAACTAATTTAATTATATTTTTCCAAGTTTCCATTAGATGTGATACCAATTAATAGAATGTCAGATTAAATAAAAAATAATCTCATGAAAACATTGATGAAATACTATATTCATGGATTAAACATATATAGGCCTAAAGTCTGTGAAAAGATCATCTCATTAATAGGACAATTAATTCTAACCTTCAAAAATTCTTGAAAATATAGACATATAATTGATGACATTCTCTTCATGAATATATAATTGTCAAATAAGTTTTCGACAAAGGTGGAATAATTTAATGAAAATGATCCTATATACACACAATCGTCATGTCTGTATAAAATATTAAAAATCAACCAGCAAGTGGAGCCTTCTAACTAATTCTTACAGTTTGTATTGCTAGATCTATAATAATGATAATTTGGTCAGACTATTTATTTTATCTGATTTGATAACACTGACTTTGTCAAAATGTCTATCTAATAAGTTTAATCAATTTCTTTTTATGTGAACAATCAAAATAAACATTGCCAGTTTTTAATTTATTTTGAAAGGCTGTT
Organism: Phorcus lineatus; assembly: GCA_921293015.1. Lineage (NCBI taxonomy): Eukaryota > Metazoa > Mollusca > Gastropoda > Trochida > Trochidae > Phorcus > Phorcus lineatus. The sequence continues at coordinate 18,341,847 of OV121093.1, forward strand.
AATTATCACTATCATCAAACCATACACTCTTTTATTTATGTAATTTTGCAAACCATCAGTTAGAATATTTTCAGGTTTACACCCTTATTGATTGTTAGATGAAAAGAAAAGTCAGTTGATGCATGAATAAAACACACTCATAAGCTTGTGTTCCTTTTTTCAGAGTCAAGGAGGCAAAGGGTTTTGATAAATCTGCCCATCATTAATAAGTGCAGATGTAAAAACAGTATGACATGGGCAAATAAAGCAGCATGTAAAATATACCTAATTATTTTTATGATTGAATAATTATACAAGTGAAATCATTGTTTTCTCATTCATTAGATAAAATCTTTTAAATACTTCAGCAAAATAGTTTGCAAATTAATCTGATTGTATCTGAGCAGAATAATACAGTCCTATAAATACATTCATAAATACATATATTGTGACAACATCTATAATGTACTAATAATTATATAAAGGTACTTATAAGAGTTCATATTTTAGGCATGATTCATTTATTGAATGTAAATTATTTCTAATATTTTCTTTTTGCAGAAATGTTTACTGAATTGAATTAATAATTGTTTCTTCATCAAATGATATTATTATAAAAAAAGCACATATCACATTCTCCCTATGAATTGCTATATAGTTAAATATTGATAGTTATCACAAGTTTCATGAGTAAAAACAATTATATCTACTCTAAATACAGGTCATGTCCAGTCACTGGAGGAATGATTTAGCCAAAATACAGTTTTAAAATGATTAAAACAGTCAAAATATTACATGATAGAACACTATAAAGGGAGATAACTGACATATGTTACGATGTGTCATAAACTTTCCACGGGTTTCAACTCATAGATTCATAAAAGAAGCTTGTTATTTTCACTGATGCTAGATTAATTTTTTAAAAACGACTGTGTTGAAGGCGAATACAATTTTAGAAAAGATCAGTCTGCGAGATGAAAATCATGTGATCCAGTCCGTACGTGTTGCTATAAATAGGCAGTGCACGCACACATAATGCATATGAACCACAGGATTTTACGATTTTTTCAGGGTTTTTTACCAGCAGTTCTCAGAAATGAAAAACACCTGAAACCATCATCAGCAAATTTATTGTTGCTCGATTTCACAATTAAATATAAATCAGGGCCCATTGACGCGACAGAGGACCTGTTTTCGCGTGATCAAATATTTTTAAACAGTTATTTTGTTCCAATTTCTGCAGTTACATTATCAATAGACTATATTTTCAATAATTCAACCGTTTCTGAGACATGACAAAACTCTAATTAGCCGTAGTCGTCGGCAGAATACTCGTACTCAAAAACACATGTGTCGGACACTTCCGCATGTTTGTCCGAGGTTTGCGGTTGCTAGGGGCGGTCGTTAGGGGGCGGGGCTTAATGGATCGGTCTATTGAGAATGCACGAGGAGCTAATGTCAATTCAAACATCAACAATAGCGTTTCAACTCGTTGAGGCTTTATTAATAATTTCACATTATTACGCTCATGAAATGGGGAACGCTCATCAAAGGGAAAATCAATACAAAGCCTTTACTTCAACCTGGAACCTGAAGTAGATAAATTATATAATTTGTATGATGTGCTAGCTTACTTAAGTCAATTTTTCTATTGAATGGACTGCAATGGGTTTTTTTTGGACATATTATGTGTGCCAATAAACCATATTTTATGATATACATTAATGAGAAACCAAATGATCATTCCCAGAAAGACAAATATAGTACTATCCCAACATTACAATGAATATTGAAACAATCATTGATATATATAGATAATTGAAATTAGGTGTCTTCAAGTGTACAGACTGTAATTGTAACCTCCCTGGGGATAAAGTTGAAACATGACAGATGAAATGGGCGATGTTATTCTTTTAATAATCACTTGTCTGTGACACGTGACTTCAACAACTCACAGATAGTCTCTGTTCGCAGTTTGATGGGGGAAGACAATTGCGCCACTTTGTACATGAAACACGAGAAGCGCGATCCTGTAAGAGATGAGTCAATGTTATGCCTCTCACTGTCAGTTTCAATTTCAAAGACACGGGAGAGCCGTGCTGCACGTGCATCTCGTTTAAATCAACAACATGGTCAATACTATAATAGATCCTATACGAAGGACAGCATAGCGATGTATACATAAGTAGTAAATTCATATTGCCAATGCCTCTGAAACAATATATTCCTGAGTGAAAGCGCATGTGCTGTAATAACTATATGACATCTCGCAAATGGAGGTCATCATTCCATGACCAATCATTCATCGGATACCAACCCATGTTGTCGAAATTTATACCACCACACGTCTCCCATAGTATTCCTTCTAGCTTTTGGAAACTCGATATACTTAGACTGACCCATTACGTAAAATAGTAGTATTATGTGATTCTGTTTCACAAACGTCACTATACACTGTATGATAGTTAAACATAATCGAAATTATTGCTTCTTTTTATGTAACATTCAAATACTTTGAATAACCCTGTCTGCAAAAAGAAATGTTTTTGTAATTGTTATTTGGCAGGTACAATTGCTATTCCAACTTTCTGTCATTTCCCTTTTCTGAGGAAAACAGAAATTGGTTTCCATGCAGCAACCCAAGTTCGTTCGTCATGCACTGGTCAATGAACGACAACTCAGCCTTAAGTTGACTGTACTGCTTCAATGGACTAGCATGGTGTACTTGAATTAGAGGGGCAAGAAGATCAGGTCCGCACAAAACGATGTTGTTATTTACTGAGAACGGCATGCTTTGATCTACCGCTGTTGGAATTCACTCACCGGGAGATAATTTGAAATATGATTGATATACTCTATTTAAGCAAAACCATTCTTTAAACACAAGTGTTTGAAAGTACTTCCGCTAATTACGAATATTGAGCATGCGATATTATAAAGCTTTATGTATGACTGATATCTTCATTTGGATGTGTTTGATTTCATTCAAGACTTTGCATTTCATTTATTCCTTACAACAAGATCCCTGTTTATATGTCCTGCACTGATCGTCCGATGATGGCGTCATTTATGTACCAGTTCTGCGCAATCACAGCGCAAATATTTGCTGAATATTTTGCTTTTGGAATAAAAAAAATAAATTCTAACATGACACGAAAACTAGATTGATGTAACATGTTTTCTGATTGGTTCATCTAATGAATTTTGGAGTAATTATTTGCTTAATAAATACCTCTGAATATATGCAACCGATTCAAATTCATCCACACACGTTTACAAAATCCATTCTCAAAATTGATTTTGAATCAATTTTTTATACATACATTATCAAGACTGTAATTGTTTTTCACAAACTTGGTTTTATATTAAATTTAGGGTAAGCTAATGCAATACATACAACACTAGAAAGAACCCCAGAATGGATTAATTTATTTTAGTGGAAACTAATTTGAGAGACAGTCCTGCTAAAATACACCTGTCGTGAAAACTTCATTAGTCTTAATTCATAAATCCTATCGTTTAGAAGTGGTGAAATAAGTAATAATTTCAGCAACAATTGCCTTTCACATGTCTCTTCACCATAACGGTTTGTCTCTTTAAAGTGAGAATATTCAACAGGCACATTTCATTTCACACCTTATTTCAGCCTTAAAAGGTTTGCATTCACCAGGACATACACACTTTGTCTACTTAATTCAGCAGTTCTTGACACACTTTTGATGCTTGTCTTCCCCGCAGGTTACGATATCTATTGTGCTCCGATTTTCAAACGTTAGTGGAAACTTTTACAACTTGCAGAAATGTCTGCCTCTAACTCATGTGAATTACATTGTCCTGTTTCGTATGTTGATACAATTCAGCCAAGTTAGTTGTAATGAATTAGTGTACTGATTTTGTGAATGAATGAATGAATTTTATACCAGAAGCATTAACACTCAAAAGCAAAGGTACTGTTCTTACAAAATGAAAAAAACACCAACAATATGCTTCCTGATGTTGTAAAAACATTTACGTCACCTAACATAATACTATTTCCAAAAGATACAATGAAAGAAATAAAGGCAACAATTGAAAACATTGTTGTTCACAGGAAGTATATGCCAAACTTCTTTAAGAATGTTGACGATTGAAGTAGTGACCGAGTTTATTTGTTCACAAAATAAGTACATGGTTCATGGCATCTTGGCATTGTATCAACACACACAGAGGACAGCATACGCCAATATTTATATAAAATGGGTGACATTGGCCAAAACTTTTGTTGATGATCCAAAATTTTTTACAAGTAAAACCAACAATTTTCTCAACATATCGTCGCCTATAATGCTTGTTAAAACACAAGAACACACTCTACGAAAGTAATTGCTGTACAATTAGCATACAAAGTAAGAACTATCTAAACGAGTTTTGAATTCAGGGATATGTGAAATATCCTTTTTACAGGTCATTATGAGCACATATTCAACAAGTTAAAAGCCATTAAGCTAATATTGTTAAAGAGGAATATTAAAGATTAATCACTGGAACCATATGATTGATCGTTAAAATAGATTGACAAACAAACTCAGACTGATGAACATTCCATGAGGCCATTTGCAAAGCCATCCGAAAATATAGATGTCAAAGTAAACTATATATATATACTTTTCGCAACAAAAAACCCCCCATTTGTATGTTGATTATAATGTCTGTATAAATAGATTTCCATTTGTCTTCTTGCTTCACATGTCAACACGATTGATTACTTAAGTAATTCAGCTATTGTGCATCCTAACTAAAACTTGATTTTCATCTAAAACTTCTTCAAAGTAAACAATAGCAACGATCTGTTTCTGAACTCAAACGTAACCGACCACGTATGGTCATTTTTGAAAACATCATTATTTGAAAATGACAAATAAACAAAAATGTGAATGTTTTTCACAATTCTTTTCAGTAAAGAAGTTTTTTAGAGGCATTTACCAATTTTCTACTGATTTACTTTTAAGGTAAGCATTACTTTTAAAGACAATTTCGCTGTTTTGTTGAATTTGTTTTTTTTTCAATATCCATGCTATTGTCTTAGATTTGTTTCACCAAATTACAACCAGAACATGAACTTGAACATTGATGGACAAACTTACAAGGTGAGTGACAAAGTGAACACAAGTAGGATGTGAATTACTCACAAGCCGTGATTCAAACAAATGAATAATTCAAGTTTTAATATCAAATCTAATTGACTTGAAACACTATAAGCAGGTATTAAAATCGTTTACTTGCAGTGATTCAAATAAAGTATTAGATGCATGATATTGATCATAATATAATTATACTTAATCGATTTGCAAAATTATGGGCACTTCCATGGACAACAACTGTCAAACAAACACTATGACAGTTTATCATTACACAAATATGTGTCCATTACTGGATGTCATTCAGTAGCATACATATCATCCTTAGTTACATGTATAACGTATAGACTGTACAAAAATGCATTGATTTTTATGTTAAGATTTATAACATAATATTTGACTATTTTATATTCCCTGATAGTTGGTTGACACGTGTAATTACGCTTGTTTATAAAAGGAAAAGAAACAAACTAGAACCTGTAGATAATCGCCCTTTTACTCTAATTCCTTCTTAAGTATTTCACAGAATCTATATCTAAACAAAATTAAATTGCCAGTGGCCTGGGCAGCTTTTTGGAAAGGTCACTCAACAGTAGATCACATATTCACACTATTCAGAATTCTCAAATTCAGAATCAAATTATTTTGTGCATGTGTTTATTTTTAAAAAGCCTTTGATAAGATCTAGCGTGTGGGACTCTGGCATATATTACATGGTTCACTTTAGACTGATTCCTCTAAGATTGAATGCACACTAAACTTGTCAATTGTTGAATCAAATGGAACAAGATAGTCTCATCAGTTACAACGTTAAATGACAGGACTTGTACGGATAGACCTCACATTCGTTTCTACCTAAAATGCCAGATAGAATCTTCTCTTCAAGATTTTATTGTTTTTGTGCAAAAGTTTTGTTTTTCTTTACATTATAAACATTCGCATTTAAGATTAATAACGAGATAAGATAAAACCTATCATTTTTTCAATGCATTAATGATTTTTCTTACAATGTCTCAAGAGATGGGTATTTGAGGACAACAAAATGTGGAACATTGATCCAGTGTGCTTTAGCCTGTCTTTCTCTGGTCGACTGTGCTATCGCGGATGTAGAGTCAGGAGATCTGTATGCTGTGCCAGGTGATAGTGTAAATGATATGCTTCAGCTTGACAGCTTTCTGCATATAGCTGCACCATCTTTGCCAAATACCCAGAGAGATCTGAACGATCAGGCACTTCAGACAATCCAGGAAAATCTGAAAGATTCGCCATTCCAGACCATTTTGTTTGTTGAAGAGAATGGGAAGACAAGGCCACTTCGTATAGGGACATTTTCACCTGGTAATACTTCTGCCCTAGAAACAGACATAAGTGTTGAAGGACGTGTGTTTTCAATTCTTTATCATCGGTCAACACATACCGTGTACTGGTCCTGTAAGTCTGGTATACGAGGACAGGTGCTTGAGACCGGGTCTAAACCTTTTAAACTTAGTGAAACCTCTGCACGCCGTATGGTTATATGTCAAGCTCAAGTATATTTCACTGACTCTCACAAGATATATCGTCACCCATTGGAGTCAAAAGGAAAGGAGATGACAAAAATTTGTGACACAACTGATAATTACTCAACTATTGAAGCACTAGATCTTGATAATGGTATTCTATTTTTGACAGTCTGTAAACAACGTCTTTGTGAACTTATGTTTGCTAAACTTCCCCTGAAGATCCTTTTTTAAAGGATGCCCATGTTTGTAATTGCAAATTTATATGTTTCCTAACTATATTTTAACTATAGTTCTTTGTTCGCTCTTTTGTATATATGTATTTCTTCTTCTTTGTATATATTCATGTAACATGTATTATGTAAAACTTTATATATGTCAGTTCTGTATATAGGAGAGGGTTTCATTAAGTTGGATAACTTGTACCCAATCCTTTCTCTGAATAAATATGTTTAAATCAAACCTGAAGATCGTGAAGAAACTATCAACTATCAGACCTAGTTTCATGGTTTCATTCAGTGTTGGAACATTTGTGCACATGAGGATACATACTTGGATAACGAATAAAAAAGAAACTATGGAAACATGGATTACTGACACTAACTTGAAGTGATATAAAAAAAACGTTGTCACATCAAGCATAGTGCGGCAGGGAAACCACTCCACTCAATACAGATTTATCAGTCGTACTGTTTTTTCAGCTATGGGGAAGGAATCAAGGCCATTGGAAGAAAATGTTTCTCGGAAAGTTGTTTTTTAAGTAAAGAAATATTCTTAAAATACGAATCTAACTTGACATCTCCAGCAATTTTTACATTGGTATAAACAGTAATGAATGACATCATACTAACAATACATGGACAGAGTCGAGTTTATGTGAGTTGAAATTCCATAGACAAACAAGATAATCAACTGTTTAAAGGAAATCAGTTGGGAAAGTTGCATTCGATTGCATTCCCAACAGAGGTAGCTCCATAAAAAATTCCTGTCCTATTACGAATGCTAAAAGCAGTTTCCATTGACGGCGCGATATTGCAACCTAAACTACCTGACAATATTTCAGCCAATGAAAACACTGATGGCATGAATAACTTATAATATTAAATAGACTTATGCAATGATGCAGTTGCAAAATGAGGCATAAGTGTTCTGTAAAGAACCCTCAAAGTGCAAGTTTCACATCCGAATAAAGCTTTTGGAGAACTTGCGGAAATAACCTTGCAATTTGAAAGAAAACTTTTTATGGAACAGTTAACTTACATCATTCTACATTCCTACAGCAAGTCATGTTCGTATTGAGACAGAGGTTGTATAGGAACTAATGACAGAACGACTGCTGTCTTAAAAGATGCTAATATTTTTGTTATGTGTTATCGAGACTGTCAATTAATTGGATGGAGTGATCATGAAATTTACAAAAAAAGAAATACTTGAAAGTTCATGTTTAATTGTGAGGGAACCTATCGCCAGGTAAACATTGCCTGAGCTATATTTTGTTAAAAGATGCAATGACATTCTAGGACACCAAACTTGTGCATCATGCTGTACTTACAGAGACTAAATATAAATATGTGGAAAAGTGGCAATCATCGATGTGATGTATTGATGGTATGATGCTGAAACATTCTATCTATGTATACTTAAATGAATAATACCACTATAATTATAATAATGTAAATAATACCACTAGTGTTACTATGAATATAAGTAGTATTATTTAAAGATTGATTGTAATTGTTCAATTTGCTGGGGAAAATATCATTCAAACTCACCTAAGTTGCAAAAACGTCCTCTCAGTGCTGACTGGGGTTAATCTTTGTCTGATTGTGAATTTTTTAAATCTCAAATTTTGTCTTGATAAAGTTATTATAGAAAAAAGCAACATTTAAAAACCTTGTTTTGTTTGCGTTCACATAAATTGGATGATCTTTCATCACAATTTTCAAATACAAACAAAAAGTATCAGCCCATATCGGGTGCCTTTAAATACCTATAAACATATGAAATGCATTCAAAGTAGGTGACTATTGAATTGAAATCAACAATAGTTTTAGAAAGTAATTTTCATTTTTCAATATCACATTTTGTTATTGTTTCGTTATAGATATCCTTAAAATAGGTCAGAGTACCCAAGATCGCAAAGGTCAAGCTCATTTAGATCACTTGATCAAATTGAAATCCTATCAAACTCTCCATGAGGATAAAAAATATCAACTTTTTTAAAACCTCGTCTTATTGTGATTTGAAAGAAACGAGCATACTCAGCCTAAAATGAGAAAGAATCTTGACAATAGGCAATACAAAATTTTGTTTTCAGTATTTGGCATGCATGCGATAGATAATTAGATTAAAGCTATAACATTCAGAAGTTTTGATATGTGACAACTTAACGATGATCAATTGACAGCAGTTTACTTGGATACAAAACTTTCTTTTACATTACTATAAGCTAAAAAAAAATTATGTAACACTTTCATGTGTGCAGAGCTATTGTTAACTTTTTTAATACGAACTTTGTCATATTTTATCTTCCATATTTTCATAATTGATTTTATTCTTTAAAAAATTCACTATTTCATTGCATGAATAGGATCCTTTGTGAGCACATGTGCCTTCGTATTCCCATGAAAGCTAATGTGAGGATAAAAGACTTGCTCTAGTACCTTTTATTCGGCTACTTTTACTAGTCTGCTTTACATTTCAAGATAAGTTTGATACATTTACTTTCGAAACGAAAACCATGCGTTTTCTGATGGGCTCGGAGTGTTGGGAAAATAGTTTGTTGAATTTCGGAAGAGAAATAGATTTAAAATCAGTGTATATTACAACTGAGGTTTCTGGCGGATCATAAATTCATTTGAGTTTCACTTTTATTGGTTTTATTGGTTTTTATTGTTATTCATTTTGAACTTGACATAAGGACCAAAAAAAAGGTATTCACGTTTATATGGCGGCAACCTCATACCCATAAAGCTTCCTCAGAGATAATAATTTCATAACTAAAAATATTATTGATTCTTACCAGGTAAACCCTGTCTTGTCTGTAAGCTGAAAAAGAGACAAATGGTTATTACATTGAACCCCTTTCTTCCACCAACGAACTATTATAAGTATGATTTCAAAACAGCCAGGCATTGGCGCAATTTATTCCTTGATGACGTTGTTGATAAAAGATACCAAAAGTTGCATTACTTTCAAAAGCAATTTCTTGTTTGTGAAATCCTAGTCAGAATAAGCTTTAACATATATGTACCCAAGGGGGGAAATATTTCTTATTTGTATTTTTAGATTATAAATCTAAAATAGGGAGGTTTGCTGGAAATATATTGGAAAGAGAACATGTTTATGAATACCTCTCTTTGTAAATATTTTTAAACAGGCTATTGTGTTATATTCATACTTCCATGTATAAGAATAATAATTGTGCAAACTGTTATTGTTTAGAGAGCAGAGATTATCAAAGCAAAACATCAATTGACCCAATGACCAAGAAGACAGCTGCTGGCTCCACTAACAATTCCAATACCCTATAGGTATAAGAGTTATTCCCAAGCAACAACACTAGCAGCTAAGAACTTATAAATATCAACAGCTATGTATGTCTCTCATATTATCTGTAATCATTGTTTTTGTCACATGCTCTGTCAACACATTTCCTTTTTTTAATTTTAATCAAAATTTTTAAACTCCATTTTCCTATGTTTTTACACGTGTTATTATTAGATTTATATCCAAGTCCAAGTGGTCGTAAGAAGCCCTAAGAACTTTATTTGGAGACATCTTTTATGCTTGCAGGTTTTCAAATTTGATGTAATATGGTATAAGTTATACATTACTTGACATCTCTACTAACAAGATTTGGATTGTGTTTATAAAGAATTTAGGCATATAATATGTAATACCTGTAAAGGTTTGCATATATCAACACAGGATACCCTGTATGAAAAATGGCAACAGGCGGGAAGTAGACTGGGTATCGAAAAATACATGGTTCATCTTAAATGGGAAACTTGAATAAAAAAACAGCATGGAACTCAAATATATTTTAGGGAAATTCGGATGACAGTTTTCCCTTTAATATTGTGCATGTGGTTTTTATTTTCTTCTTTATCGTATACACATTTCTAAATGGATTTTAAACAGCAAATTTCATTTTTTTCATGAAAAACCTTATGGAGACGAAATATCTTTGTATGAGACTTTATTGATTGTTTGACTTAATACTTATTTGAACAAGTAGAACAGGCAGTTTGTTGGTCACAGCGAGCATATGTATTTTTCATAAATAATTCTATTTTATTAATTTATTATTGCGAGGTTTGAAATGTTAATTTAGGGGTGAAAATTCACAACATACAACCCCAAAATAAAATCAGAAGGGATTTATCTCCATTCTAACATGACTAATTTGAAATATGATGAGGAACTTATTTTACTTGCGCAACAACAATGTGATTAGGTCAAACCATTACAGACCGGTTCCACTTGCTTTTGAAACTACGGTACAGTTCATTTTCAAAGAACACGCTTCAATAAAATATAATATATCTAAGCATAAATCAACAGGTTTTAAATAAAACCCTGAAGTATTTCTTTCATTGATAAAATCAACACAGGCAGATTTTTTTTTATCCAATCAGAGTTACGTTTTTCATGCAAACACACTGGACACCTATCACCCCTACAATACCGACATGGACTGACCATATCAAGGGACGTTACTCTAAAAGTAATTGTTTACTGCTAGCGCTAACTTCTCACATAAGATGTGAACTGATTGAATAAACAATCAAAAAAAGCTTTTTAGTTTGTCATGGTTGAATACACTCTCTGGAAATGTGGTCACTTATGAATGAGAGGGGGGGAAGGGAAGGAAAGTTGAAAAATAACGTACGTCCCCTCTGTTCACTTGACGAATCGCTATTACCACACGTTACGGTAAGATGCGAGCTGAGTTTGAAATTAAATTTTGTGATTAAAAAATAAACTACTTCGACAACATAATTAATTTATCTTCAATGCTTGAATATAGTGTTATGTATGTTGACAAATGTCAGGTTTATGTTAACGCTCTAGTCGTTGCTGGAGTGCTTAAAAGAGCAAACTCAGAGACATTACTATCCCATTGACAAACATCACTTGGTAGTGTCAAAATATCTGCTTTTGGTTTTGGACTCGCTTGTTAACTAGCGAGAGGTATACGTTCTTAATAGATTTAAAAGAAGGTTTCTCATGATTTTATTTACAAAAACATTTTATTTCATTTAAAGCATCTAAAATCAACACATATTTTTTATTCTTATTTCCATCTCCCTAACCTAGCTTAATCCATACCGTCTCTACTCCTAAATACTTTAAATAAGCCTCTGCTCAAGCCGGCCAAAGTCCCTGTTTTCTCTCCCGCAAAAATTATTGGTCTTCATAACTTTTCTTGTCCAACTCTCGAAACTTCTCATTCATCCCCTTTTTAACCCATCTTGTCATAAATCATGTACTAGGTAAGTTTATACATATTTGTTTTATTTTCTGATTTCCTTCCACTAATATGCCACTCAAAGAATTTCCGTGGTTTAATAAATTACTGTGGTATATAACTTCACATTGGATACTGAGTTTTCTAACCTTAAACCCTACTATTCATTGTAGCAGTGTTAACAATAAATGTAATATGAATCTTTCTTGTTTCAAAAGTGGTAATAGCCATGTCAGAATTATTATCATAGCAGATTTTAGACAAACTAAGTGAACACTCGAACATAAAAAAAACATATGTAAGGAGTTGTTTTCAAAAGAACCAATTCTCAGCTGATTTCTAGTTTTAAGCTACCAACGCTAAAAAACCTTATACCAAAGATGTGTTTGAGATCTTGAAGAAAATGCATTTGTCATAAACACATATTTATTGCGGAGAATGTGAAGAAATAACTGCTCCTGTTTTGATCCATTATGAAAGTAGTTTTCCGCAATAGTGAGCCTTTCTGAAAATTATTTTACTGTTGTTTTTACCTATTTTATTTGAGAATGTATCCAAAAGTATTTCAAGAATGAAATTATCCTTTTTGGGACCATTGGTTTGAGGCAGTTATATCGTTTTGTTAAGTAAACAAAATCATTTGTTGGGCCATTTAACTTGGTAGCAACGTTATTAGTAATTTTCATGTTGTATCCGAAAAACTTCTTGCAAACTCAGGTTGCAATTGTTAACACTTTAATAATAAACAATACGGAAAAGGTTAACCATACATTTGTTTTAAACGTTTTGTAAGTCTAATAGGATTTATTTAAATATAATCCGAATACATTTCTACCCTCGAAATAATGGCCAAAACATAGGTTATGCACTGTATAAATTGAAATATGTTTAGAGCAGATGAGGATGATACTTCAGTTTGACATACTATTAAAATTACCTTTAAAGAGTGAAATGATTCATTGATACATTCGTTTTTTTTAACGATGGTAATGATAACATACAATTGTATTTGTATTTTAAACATATCACAATCGGAAACTGCTTAATGTTGAAATAGCAGAATGTAGGATTAAGATGAAATCAATCTATTTAAGATACATTGACAAAACACTATCAAACAAAGTAACATACGAATTTTCGTATTATTTGTTCCTGCATTTGTGTTTACTTATTTTGAAGCAAATAGTTTAGGATTTTACTATTCAATCACACAACTCTCTTCAATTTTCGTTAGTAGTAATTTAAAATCTCTGATTTTGTGCACACAAATATTTACATACTGGTGTATTTCTTCTCCAGTTTTGATTCGTAAAAGTTGTTTCATCACTGTAATACACGGGAGAAAAAGGAGTAGTTTAATGAGGTTTCATGAGGAGGAAATGCCGAATGTCAGCTACAGTAGACATGAGGAAACTTGGAGTTTCCTATAATTTCATGCAGAGTATGCGCCTAGTTTCCAAACGAAGGATATGCTTGGAAATTATATTAAACTATATGAAACTAGAGGAATTATTAAAAACTTTTGAAAACATTCTATACTTCAACAAAAACAATATGCAAAAGGTATTATTGATTTACAACTTGGAAGATGGGTAGTTTGACGTTAATATCAGGAGCTTGAATGGCATTGTCAGCTATTTTCATCATAATTACTAGTGGCAGTGTGAAAAAGAACAAAATTCAAAGGTTAAATGTATATCAACAGATATCTTAATTTCAAACTTTTTTTAAATCACTGACTTGCATAAACTGTTACATCAGTCAGTCCAATAGTATACTGATTTGATTAAAAATCCAGTTTTGATTCCGCTAAACACAACAATATGATGATTGAAAGATTGCAACTTGTCCATCTATGATCAGTGAATATGCAAAAATGAAAAGATAGACACAACCAACCAAATTTTACAGTATATTTTGCGATCTAAAGATACCCATCACAAACGTATTTTTAGTCAGTAATGTGTTAAAGCACAGTATATCTTCTCGTTAACAATGTACATATACTTAGTTCAGAGATATTAGATTCAGTACAAAATAGCGTATCATCCGAAAGTGTTTTACAATTTATTACAAAATGCCCTTCTTTTAGTCTTCGACTGTTTATTGTCATTCAAACATACCAAAATACTCAGTCTTTGCTGGCCAATTGTTCATAAAAAGGCCACTCAAATGAAAAGTGAAGACGTGACAAGATATGTATCAAAAGTTAAATGTATCAGATAACATTCTATAAAGATGAATAGTAAAATGGTTTTGTTGTAAACAGTTGTTGCATCCATATTACTCCTGCATTAAAACCAAGTATACTTTATCATTATTCACACTATTTTAAAATCGATTCGTATCGAATCAAAATAATATTTCAATGACTTCCCTTCCTAATATTCTTTTCGCCTTTTAGCAAATAGAAATGCCCAAAGAGTATACATTTTGTTAATTTTTCTAGCCGCGATCAAGGATGCCTCTTTGATCTCAAATTGGTAATAAACTGAACGCAATTAGTGTGAATGGTGGAACAGGAGGGGGAGGGAAAGAGTAGAGTCTTGAAGTGACACTCACTAGGAAGAAGTGTCTAATGAGATGCTTGTATTGTTTTATTCAGCGGTCTGTAAGACAAAGAAGTTATGCCCTTGTCTATTTTCCCTGGAATATCGGATTATAGCATGTGACCCTAATTGGTTTTATCAAGAATGCGAGTTTCATTATGAAGTCAGATGAGAACTGTTCATCATATCAAAATAATATAGACATAGCCAATGAAACGAGTTTACAATTTACCAAGATTAGTTTGTTATGAAATCGCTGTTTTATTATCAGAATAAATTTCGGAGGTCAATTTAATATATATTCATATATATATTATTATATTTAGTATATACTGGAACCAAAACAGTTAATCTATAATGTCAAAAAAATTACTTATTCGCTATTTGTTAAGCTCAATCGACTTTAAACTGTGTTTCTTCACCACACATAATTAGATACAGTGAATACGCCAATGTTTCTAGATAATATTATGCACATAGAAACTCGATCAGTGAAATATTTCGATGTAATATTAAGCTTAAAAATCTTCCATCGCTGGAACCCAATTCAAGATGGCTGACATCTGAGGTATTATTAAAACCGGAAAATCAATGTTCTAGTTATCTAATACATACAAAAATAATGTGGAGTTAAATGAGAATGCTTTTCGTCATCATTTTACCAGTGGATCAGAGGCCAAGATCTCCAAGATATGTTCGGGTCTTCTACTTGAAGGTTAGGGCATGATAACACAGACAGACAGACAGACAGTATTTCTTATGTAGTATTCAAGGCTAAGACCAATATTAAAATGAAAATATTACAAATCCATGTGCTGCTGGTAGACTTGTAACAAAATACAAATAAAAAGAGTTGGACGAAGCTTCCGTAAAATTCCTTGACGATTTCAACAATTATCATGGACACTATGCAATCAATTTCCTGTTTTCAAAACTATAGAAGCTTTTGAATGAAAGTTTACATATTTCGAATTTTACGAGCCTGCAAAAGAAATTCATATATATTTACTATAATATTTTTAATATTACATGACATAAACTTTACAAAATATTCCTTACTAGGTTTGATAACCTATTAATTTCAAGTGAAATATGTTTAACTTTAAGAAACTACTTACCACAAATAATGCTCACAGTTTGAAAAGGGTTAGCCTTTTAATTTTGCGTTCATATGAGCGAAGATGTAAATTATTACAAGAATGAAAGTAAATTAAGAGCCAAGATATATTTTGATTTACAAATTACTTTTTTCTTTTTTAGTTATCAATATATATCAATTTTCTATTTTTATTGAAATGTGTAAATACAGTAATACAGATGGGGGTGTTTATATTATGTAAAATGATTTAATGTATAAAGACATGAATATGGGCCCAATGGACTACATACTGAATAAAGTATATTTGATTTGTTTTGATAGGTCATCATGGTGAAAGTACTCTTTTGTTGCATCCTTGTAGAGTTCACAAACCATTTATAGGTGATATTCATCTTCAACTAGTGATATTCTTTTGCTATGACAATATAAACAGAGTCTATTACAATAATCTGTATCATTATGTCTTCCTGTTCAACAGCAAGTTTGAAATTATTACTTCTTAATTCGACTCAAAATATGATTAAAGTACAATAGAATATCTAGGGAAAGATATCTTTCGAATTGCAACATGGTCTTAAGTTGTCAGAAAGTCATTTACTCATTTCAGAAACAATGCTAGGCCACAATAGTTAGTGTGTACGCCTCAAAACAGGGGGTCTTGTGTTCAATCTCGCCGGATCATTCTCTTTTTTCCATGTGGTGCAGCTTATAGTAAGGTGTGAGTGTTCCATTTCACTGAATTTCACTGCAATTTCACTAAAGGTGAAGTTTAGGTACACAGATTTCAATTTTAGTACTAAAGTTAGTTTAGCCTACCAGACTTCTTAACCCAGTACTTTTATTGATGTCGATATTATTGATTGTAAATTAGAATCATGAAGAATTTCAAAATAGTCGCCACTATGAAATTGTTGGTCTTGAACCTGTTGCTATGCTTGTATGATATCCATGTTATTGGTGTTTCTTACAATTACGAAGCCAAATTATTTGTTTGATTCATATATACTTATAGTTACATTGTTGACAAATCCAAAACATTACCCAAAATATGGAAAATAAAAAAACCCGTACATATGGATCTGAATAAACGAGTATAATAAAACTTAAAAATAGAAAGAAAAATGTTTATTTGCTATTGATACATAGTGTTATTGTGCCTGATAAAGTAATTTAAGGATGCGGTTTTTTTCTTGTATTTTATGAGGAAACTAATTTGAGAGGTTTTCCTGCTAATACACACTTTTCATGAAAACTTAACATGGAACTGGTAGCAATGATTTGCCTGAATGGTTTTTAGAGTTTGAAAATTTAGTGTACATACTTTTAAACTGAAAATAGTTTAAAACAGAAGCATCATCATAACTACTTGTTCGTTATTCTAACATGACATGAAAAGGCTAGTCTAATAATAAAAATGTAAAAATGTTATTGAAATTAAATAAATTCTATCGTTTAGAAGTTGTAAAATAAAGAATATTACAACAATAATTACCCTGTCATGTGCCTCCTAACCAGAATGGGTTGTCTCTTGAAGGTGAGATTATATTATTATACATTTCACACGTTATTTTAGGCTTGATACTTTTGCATTCACCAAGACAAGCATACTTTGTCTACTTTGGTACCATACCTCAACAGTTCTGGACACACTTTTGATGGCTCATTTAGTTATCCACGCAGGTTCAGATATATTTTGTGCTCCGATTTTCAAACCTTCGTGAGATACTCTAACAACTCGCAATAATGTTTGCCTCTAAATCCTTGTTTATACGGCGGCCTTTGCATAAATGCAAATTTGCCCAGGGTAGTAAACATACTCACGTGTGTAAACATATTTTAGCTATGGGTTCATAGGTGTTTAATGTCACCTAAGCAGGTGGGTTTTCAGTGCTCACGTTACGTATCATTCACCCAGAATCATCGAGAGGGAAGACTTGAAACTCTCTGAAGTCACAGGAAATATCCAGAGTGATGTTAGTGCTTGGCTAATATTTGGCATGTCTAATTTAAGGGAATGTCGAAGAAAGTTGCGATCAAGCAAGTTGTTTGAAGATGATGTTTTGAATCATTTAAATGCTTCAGAGTGGCTTAAAAACTTCAGAATGAGGAGAGAAATCTTGATCTCCTAGATCTTGAAAAAAAAGTTGCGATATATTGGCTAGCCTCATCATCAGAGTACCGGATGGTTGGCAATCTCTTCAGTGTCGGGAAAGCGACAGTCTGTGCATGTGTGCATCAGGTTTGTTAGGTGATAATGAACATATTGTTGAAATAATATAAAGGGTTCTATTAACTGATTCTACAGGGAGTGTGTAACCACAATACCTTTTCACCAATATCAACATCAGATAGCCTGGGAGGGTACACGACGCCCGTGTCTTCGCTAATTCAGACATCTTCATTCTTGGGGATAGTGGAGCTCTTCTGCCGAACTGGAAGAATATTATTGGCAACTCACAAATGGCTCTGGTACTTCTTTGGGACGCAACCTACCCTCTTAAGCGTTGGCTTCTGAAGTCATTCACTGGCAGAGGAAATTATACCCCAACTGAGAGTACCTTCAACTACCGACTGAGTAAAGCGAGGATGACTAGAAAACTAGTTTGGTCATCTTAAGGGACGATGGAGGTGTCTGGATGTCGACGTTGAGTTTGCCTGCACAGTGATTGGCAGCTGTGTTGTTCTTCACGAGATTTGTGAAATCTTCAACGAAACGTACAACGATGAAAAGGGTGAAGAGCGACAAGGAAAAGACGAGGACGACTACGAGGACATGCAGGATGGTGGAGAGGACCGAATCCTGAGTGTCAAGGTCCTTTGTGATGACATTGCCAAGGCTTTTATGAACACTCTTTAAGTACGATGTTGATAAACATGCAAATGTATAGCTATAGGCATTGTGAACTGATGTCATGTCATTAGCACAGTAAACTTAAGTTTGAAAGAGAGAAAGATAAACTTGTATTTCAAATCTAATTTTCATTTAAAATTTCTATTAAAAATCATTTGAGCATATCCAAGTTTCCTAATATCTAACTAGTAAATGCAAAATGTTATAAATCCAAATAAATGAAGGAATTCCAATGAAAATGCATATCAATGGAATGTATTACATTTCCTCTTTTTCATTTGCTACATATCCCCTTTGGATGGTGAAGACAACAAAACATTGTATATGATATCATTTTGTTTTATTCATAGCAGTCTTTGACATACTGATGATCAAGGTCCATAGGTCAACTATAACAAGTGGTTTCGTGATCACTTTCTTTAATACAATTAAACCAACTCGTTGCTGGTTATCTTTGTTATTGCAACACATGACTTTGTGTTAAAAGGAAAATGGTAACCAAATAAAAGTCATTGTTCATACCTATGAGTGTTTACTCTTTCTATCCCTAATGATATGTATTACGAAAAAATAAAAATAAAAATATGTATTTATTTTTGTATCAAAAACTAAAAGTAGGGAAAGGTTTGTATTAACAGTTCGTTCACAGATTGTAGAAGGTGGTGCCATCCCTCATGTCATCTGATATCCAGCCGGATTCACCTCCTTGTCCCTCAGAATACGGAGATGAGTGCATGGTAGCGGCCCCGTAGTTCACCGGTGGTGTAGAAGCTTGTGCTGGCCCACGCATTGCTCCCATGATCATTTCCATCATTCTATATTGGTGTTCTCTTTCCTCTCTTCGCTGCCTTTCCATCTTCGCTTTTTCTAGGTCCACTCTCTGTTTTTCTAACTCAATTTTCTTGAGTTCAAATCCCATGACTTTATCCTCTGGCTTCTCTTTAGCTGAACTAAACCCGTCCACAACCGTCTGTAAAGCTTGTTCCAATCTGGTTTTTCGAAGATGCAGGTCTACTTCCCAAAATGGAATCCAGATCTGTAAAATATTTACATGTTTACCTTCCTTTTCAACTTTTTGTCATGCTCGTTTTATATTCTCTATATGATCTCTTCAGGTTATGGATTCTAATTTTGCATTGATCAGTCAATTCGGTTGCAAAAGTCCTGTACAATGATCTGTTGTTTGTTTTAGGATTTTCCAGCATTTCTTCTATCCCATTTTCGTCCCAAATTGCCAGTTTCTTCATCACAAGAAATGAACTACTTCGCCTCCCGCAACGATTTCCCCTTTCTTACTTGTCATTTTTTCACGTCTACTCCGTTTCAAGTCTAGACATTGACTGGCGGTACTTTAGCTAATTAAGCCCGAAAGGATTTGGCGGGAGAGTTCTAAAGGTAGGGATGATGTAAGATTAAGGCGAAATTTGCTAACTCTCAGTGAAGTTGCTACACGTTCATACAGCGAGATTTACTTAGGGTAGTAAAAAAACCGACATTTACTCACAGTAGTAGGGAATTTACACCTGCCTCTGACTAAGTTCAAATTTCTTTACGGTAGTGAAAAATTTGCTTATGGTAGTTAATTATACATATGTGCAAATGCGTCCGTTCGTTGAAGTTTACTCATATGACCAAATTTGCATATGGTGCCGTATAAACAGGGCTAAGTTCTTATCACTCCCCTCTCTAATTTTTTGGTGTTGATACTATGCACCGAAGGTAGTTGTCCTAAACTTGATGTACTGATTTTCTGAATGAATTGATATACTCTGTACCAGAATCACCAACGCTCTTATATAATCACCAACCCTTTTAAAGGATCATCAACACTCTTACAAAATCATCAACGCTCTCAAAGAATCTTCTACACTCCCAAAGAATCTTCTACACTCCCAAAGAATCATCAACACTCTCAACGAATCACCACCCTTTTAAAGAATGATTAACACTCTAAAAGAATCATCAACACTCTTCAATGATCATCAACATTCTTAAAGGATCATCGACACTTTATATTACAATAAATGAAAAAAATCATTGTGGGAAACCAAACTATGTTCCTTGATATTGCTAAATCATATACATCATCTAAAATATTGATATATTCAAAAGATACCATAAAGGAAATAAAAGCCTCTTTTAAAAAAAATTGTTGTTCACGTGAAGGATATGACACACTTCATTAAGAATGGTGATGCTTGGTGATAAAAACCCCAAAACATATCGTCATCTATAATGCTTTTAAAAAAACAAAAAATACACTCTGCAAAAGTATTTACTGTCCATCTAGTATATGAAATAAGACATTTTCAATTTTCAATTGAATTCACACTTGGGTAAAAATGTGAAACATCCTCTTCAAGGTAATTAAGAGCAAATATTCGTAGAATGAAAGCCATTAGTCTATTATAGTTATTGAAGCAAAATAAAGATTAAGCACTGGAAACATATGATTGTTTATTTTATTTCAAAAGTTTGAATTTTTTTAACAAGAAACGAAACTCTGGTGACTGATGAGCATTCCATAAGGCTATTTTGAATATTTTGAAATCCATCTGAAAAAGTAATGCAGAAATGACAAAAATGATCAGTACAAAACATCAACCAGGAGGAAACATGATGAAAATATAAAACATCATTATTTGGAAATGATGAAAATACAAGAATTTGATATTTTTCAGTAAAGTAATTTGTTAAAGGCATTCACAAATTTTAAGGGGTGCAACCACGCAGGTAGGTCACGATGCGATACGTATCTCGATACAGCAGCCACGATACGATATGTATCGTCATACACAAAATAAAAATCACAACAGAAAATTATATGAAAAAAATGGTCAAATACCTTCTGTTTGAAAAGGGTCAATTTGAACACAAATTCCATGATCTACACTTCACATTGGCGGAGTGTTTAACATTTGTGACAACTGACAAATACATAGAAATTCAGGTTGAACAGATATTCGGTTTCAATTGTTTAAACTTTCAAGAAAACAAAAGTGTCTATAACATATTTTTCGGTTGATTTTATCAATTGTGGTTTTATATCAGTTGATTTAAAAAAATGATTAAAAATTTAGTTGAAACATTATTAGAAATTCAAGTGATCAATGATCATGCCAGATAATCCGGTCATTCTAAAGCTGTTTTGAAACTTCCCGTTTTAGGCTAGATGATGCTATCAAAAAATGGCCGAATGAGCTTAGATGGCCACAATATCGAATTTTAAGGTGAAAAGTCCCTTCTTCACTTAAATCTTCTTGTTTTTCCAGTGGAATACAATGGCGGAAAACTGTCAAAAAGGATGTGATGGTATATCGTCGTTGTCAACTACGAATTAAGTAGGCTAACATTGAAATCGAACTTTGCCATGCCGATCAAGCGAATTGATCTGATTGGCCATTTGCTTAACTTTAATATAATGAAATTATTTTTATAAAATAAATAAAGTTTGAGTGTCTTAATTATATCTAGTACAGTTAGGGTTAATATTTATTTATTTTGGTTAAAATTTACATTATATACGCTTTGCATTTGAAAGTTTTGGAAGAAATATTCATTGACCATCACAGAACAAATATTGAAACATTTGAGCAAATACAACAAGTTGTTTAATCACGACAATCTCATATTGTATTGCAGAGAAATTTTTAAGCATTTAAGGAAAGTTACGAGCTTAAAACAAACCACAAGATTAATCTACTGGGGAAATGTGAAGATTGATATGTTTGAAAAGGATTTAATTTCAGTACATTTTGTGCAAATTGTATTGTAGAGTATCGATTCACTAGCAAAACTGTATCCCGATGTATGTCAAAAATCGCGATGCATCAGTGTATCGGTGTATCGTTTCACCCTTGCCAATTTTCTAGTTATTAGTTTTTTCTAGTTAGTTGTAAGTTAAGCAACACATATTAATGCAATTTCGCTGTTTTGTTAAATTTGATCTCTTTCAATTAATATCAATATAATGGAAATGTTATTATTCAAAGTTTTTTTCACAACAAACTTTTGTTTGTCATTACACTGTTTTTTGTATGGTTAAGTGTCAAGTGTCTTCTTTCTTGACGTGTCCACAAGATTGATTACTTAAGTTATGCTATAACTATTGTGCACTCTATCACCCTGCACCGATTTTTATCTAAACCTTTCTTCAAAGTGAACAATACCAATGTCGTTAAGTAATTTATGAACTCAAATGTAACAGACCACGTCTGATAAATTTTGAAAACATCGTTATTTGGAAATGATAAGAAAACAAAATTGTAGTTGATTGCAGTACTAATTTGTTAAGACATTTTCAAAGTTTTGTTGAATTTGCTACTTTTTTCAATAAAGCTTTTGTCTTAAATTGTGGTAAAGAATAGCTACGCATATTTCACCAAATTACAACCAGAACATGAACTTTGGCTCTGTCAATATTGGTGGACAGGCGGGAGAGTTGAGATCTTACAAGATGAGAACTAAAGTGTACATGTAGGATGTGAATCGCTCACAAGCAGTGATTCAAACAAAGTTTTAATATTCTATTCATAATTATATTTTGAAATCTGATTGATTTGAATCAACGTAAGTGCGTAGTAGCCTAAAAACAGCGATTCAAATAAGCTATCAATTTGCAAAATTATAGGCACTTCCATGGACATCGACTGTCAAACAAACACAATAACATTAATGCATTACCAGCCTTATCAGTATCTTTGAAACTATTCTTTTACACACATATGCGTGCATTACTGGATTTCGTTCATTTGCTTATATATCATCCTTATATAGGTACAACATATACAGTGTATAAAGATGCATTGATTTTTATGTTAAACTTAAATATTTGACCATTTTATATTCCCTGATAGCTGGTTAACACGTGTTATCACGCTTGTTAATAAAAGGAAAAGTAACACACAAGAACCTTTAAATAATCGCCCGTATACTCTAATTCTTTCTGAAGCATTTGACAGAATTTATATCTAAAAATTTAATCTTCAGTGGCCCAGGCAGCTTAAAGGAATGGTCAGTCTACAGTCGATCAAATATTCCCATTGTTTAGCTAGATTTATGTTGGGAAGATATATACTGTCGTTATAATTTAACATTTGTATGTATCCATTCAATTGCAGAGAGGGTCGTAGATCTATGAAGCATATTGTAGAATTTAAAAAACAAACCATGTAAACTATTATTGTTACTAAAACTATTATTGTTACTAAAACTATTATTGTTACTAAAACTATTATTGTTACTAAAACTATTATTGTTACAGGACCGATACTGACCGTGCTTGATATAGGATGCGCTCATCTAGTTCAGAAAAGTATTATTGGACAAATTGTTATATATTAACACTAGTATTCAAGGTAGAACAACACCGTAGTTCGAAATATTAATTACATGCAATTATCAAATTGGTACATCATGCGTTTAACAAATAAAATTTACCTAACAATGTTTCAAAATTGGAAACTTCACAAAGACTCCAATCGTTTCATTATTTCAGTATTTATTTATCCCTTCCAACACCAACATATGCGGAATGTTTTGATTTACCAAAAGTTGTATATTTTTACACAAAGAGCTAAGATTTTCATTTTGTATTGCTTCCTGAAGATCGCATCTTATTTACAAAACTGTTATCTACATTAATGGATGCTGAACTGTTTTTAAAAATAATTAAGTTTATTGTTTTACTATACAACAGACGCACATACACAGATCTCGCTGAATAAGAGGTGCTTTCAATTAACGCACATAAGCGTGTCATTATTTTGACACATATACGCGGCTCTCGGCGTTAATGAGTTAAAGAATGTATGTGTGTAACCTAACATATATTTTACATGCTTCACATTAGTCTGATTCCTCTAAGATTGATTGTTCACTAAACTTGTCCAGTTTTGAATCAAATGGTACAAAATAGTGTCATTAGTTGCTTGAATAACGTAAAATGACAGGACTTGTATGCTTAGACCTCAAATTCGTTTCTGCAGAATATTCTCTTTAAAGACTTTATTGTTTGTGTAAAAGTTTATGTTTCTTCTTTTCACCATAAACTTCGACATTAATGATTAATAGCGAGATAAGGTAAAAAGCTTTGCTTTTTTTGGTAGTAAATGTTCACTTAAATCAAGTGTTGCTGAGACCTCCTTACATTTTGAATTTTTTGGCGTTTGTTAAAATTTTTAAAATCATTTACAAATATAAATTTCGGCTTCATAAAATATCTTAAATATTTTGATTTATAAAAAAAGAAGAAATATGTAAAGCTTGGTTGGACACACACTTAAAGTATATGAAATATACATTGATAATTGATCACTAGCGTTTGTTATGCTTTCTGGTTTCTGTCACACATTCCATCTATGTTAATTAATTATATTTTCTAAAATCACATTATCATAAAATAAGTTTTGCTGTCTGTTTATGGAAACCACGCCATTGCTAGGTAAAGATAAGACAGTGGTAAGATCAACTCCTCCAGCAAGAATGTATGCATGTTATTTGTTACTTTCAATTTCAATGACAGTGGAGGGGAAAGATCATTATAAACAACTTGAATACATCAACGATTTTCCTGTAAATGTATCATATGATGGGTATCTGAAGACAACGAAATGTGAAACATTGATCCAATGTGCTGTAGCCTGTGTTTCTCTGTCCGGCTGTAGTCTCGTGGATGTAAAGTCAGGGGATATGTATTCAAGACCAGGGAACGCTCTTAAGAATACAGTTCAATTAGTAAGATTCCTAAAGGTTGATTCAATGTCCTCGCTGAATACCAAGGGTGATCCGAATGATCTTGCACTTCAGACAATCAAGAGAAATCTGAATAATTTGGAAATTCAAACCATTGTGTTTGTGGAAGAAAATGGAAAGACGAGGCCGCTTCGTGTAGGGACGTTTTCGTCTGGTACCACATCCGCCCTTGAAACAGATATAAGAGTGGAGTGTCAAGTGTTTTCGGTTCTTTACCATCGGCCAACCCACACCGTGTACTGGTCCTGTGAGTCTGGTATTCAAGGACAGGTGCTTGAGACCGGCTCAAAACCCTTTACTCTTTGTGAAACTACTGCACGCCATATGGTTATATCTCAAATGCAAATTTATTTTACAGACTCTGGCAGCATATTTCGTAAACTGTTGGGCCTAAAAGAAGAGACAAAAGCAAAAACTTGTTATACAACTAAAATGTATACAAAAATTAGAGCACTAGATGTTGATAATGACATTCTCTTTTGGACACGTGAGGAAGGTGGAAGGTATGAAATTATGTATGCTAAACTTCCCCTGAAGACACCAAAGACACTCAGTAACTTCAGCCATCGGCCTATGAATGGTCTCAGTGTGAGTACATTCGAGGACGTGAGGGTATATAGCTGGATATGGAGGAAAGAGTTGAAACTTTGGATCACAGGTAGCAACATGGAGAACTATACACGTCGTTGTACCTCAAATCATGTAATGAAATGGCAAGTACTTAACACAATAAAGATGTATCAGTCGTACTCTTTCATAAGCTTGGAATACGAAAGCATTGAAGAAAGTTACTACTCTATTACAAGGCAAAAAGTCTATAAGAACTGCAGTCTCGGGGAAAATATCAACTTGAAGTATAAATCAAGCTCTGCATGGCCAGGCATTTTTACAATTGTGTAAATAGATTTAATAATTTATGGCGCGCAGCATGTGGTTCGTAGGCAAAAGCCTATGCTAATTAACAAAAACAAGTAACAAGAATAGTTTTCCTCAACAAAGGCATTCCTTTGAGACTTTTAACAAACAGCTAGGAAATTATCTCTGCGACTCATTCGTGATTACTTTTCAGCTTTTTATAAGGAAAGCTATGATCAACACTTGAACAGGTTGTAAGGAAGCTGACCCATACCTTTATGTTGAAATGGATGTTTGCTGTTAAAGAGCCACTCAGTGAGTTGATGGAGTCATGTATGCCGAACTTAAGCAATGTTGTTTTTATTAACTAGACTGTTTACGGACTCCTGCTGAAATGTTATTTTCAAGCATATCATTTCGGTAAAGTGCATTTACGAAGATATAAAGTCACAGTGCTGAACGAAAACGGGCAATGATTTCAATCACATTTTTGATTGATATGTTTTGAAAGCAAACAGAAAGACAGCAATTTAATGTTTGATAGGTTAATTCTTTTAACTAGTATTCACGTTAATTGGATGAGGGCAATCGTTAATAGATTGATGGTGTTTCATTTTGGCCAGATTCTGAAGTACGGTTCTGCGGTACCAACAATGATTTCTTAAACAAAACGACCTTTTTGCATATAATTAAAATAGTTAGTTCTGAAATCGATGGAGAACATAGCCTTAGAGATATTTTACTTTTAAGTGTTCAACTCTTTTCGTTGTGCCTAAATATTGTTTTACAGTCAATTGTGTTGTAATAAGAATATAACGTTGCTGTTTCGGTTTTTAATGTTTATCCTATCGTGACTACAATCAAAATCCATTATGACACCTGATTTTGAAACGCATTAAATGTTGGTTGGGCTGGTCTTGTAGCTTTATGTTTGATAATTTAGAAAATATTTGATTATGTTTCATCCTTTCTCTAAAAAGGTCAAACATATTTTAACAGTCTTGCTAACCAAATTGTCAAGGATATGAGGAGCCAGCATGTTTCATCCTCTGAAAAGTGTGTTTCTTAAACATGACTTTGAGTTTTATGACTATGAGTTTTATAGCCACAGAACCATGTTTCTGTTTTGGCAATGCAAGAGTTTTGTCTTGCATCGACACATTTGGTAATCATACAACGTTCCTTAAGCTGTATAGTCTTTTTCTTAATTCCCACAGCATTGACAATTATTAAGTCCTTGTAATCGAGGTACTGATGCCAAGATATTTGTCATCACAAGGTCGTTCCAAAGAACTGAGATTGTCCTTGGCTACTTATGTAAGTGGTGAAAACGTTTAAGGGGCAGCACATATCTAAACTTAACCCCTCCTTACACGAAATTTCAGATGTCCTGAGCCAATGGGTATAGACAGGGAGTCGAAATCTTAGTAAAACGTTTATCCTGCAGAAAACAAATAGCGATAACAATTGTATTTAATTACGCACTGGTAGACATGTGTTAACCATATTCATATATATCTTAACGTCTTAAAATTGCCAGTGAAATATAAAATTACTAAAAAAAATTAAGATTATTAGTGAATTATTATGCCGATTGGATAAAAGAAACAAATATGATCATTAGACAAACTTTTTCTTGTGAAGGTAGTGATTTCTATCCCGAAAGAACAAAATGAAAAAAGTAATGAAAAGATGTCAAGAAGCTCATCATAGTAATAATGAATTAGAACACAAGAACAGCAAAAAGTTGCAACTAAGGCAACTTTTTAACAGAAAGTAAACCATTGTAAACAGCACCAAAGTAAGGACGTAAACAAAATCAACTAAATTTCAATATGTTAATTATGAGACGTTAACCACTGTAGATCACTTTCAACATTGTAGATAAAAATACCGCTTTAGATTTGAGTTTTTGTTTATGGCTGATATGCCAATAGTTCAGTCTGACTCGGCTTTTGCTAAACATGCACACTTGTAGTTAATCAGGGAATAACATTTGCATGACACACACAAAGATACTAGTATATAAATATTTCTCTTCATTTAACCATCTTTTAGTTGTCATTTGTTAATGATTTGTACATGTATGTATACGCACTTTTCACAATCTATCGGAAGCGTTCGGTCATGCTAAAGAAACCGATTGTTTATGTACACATTAATAACTTGTTGGAAATTTCAGTCATATCATTTACTCTTTAAATGATAGGAATTGAAAAATGAGATGAAAGACACATATTGTTTACTATCCTTTTTAGAATTGCGTTTATTATAATCATAAAGTTGATTCAGTATCAAGGTAGAACAACAGCAAATAACAAAAATAGCTTCGTAATTGACACAACATTTCTTTAAAAAAATCTTTCTTACAAACACAAATTGATTCTCACAAATTATATGGGTTCTTTTGTCCAAAACAAATAAATGATTACTGACTGGTTTTTTCATGAATGTTAACAATCTACTGCTTCATACAGGACTTGAATATGATCGTTGGCGGTCACTTAACATGTAACTTATATAATCATCCGATTAGTCCATTAGCAGAATGTATTTTTTGACTGGAAGATATCTGCATATCTTTGTGTCACCTGACATTACATATAATTATTGATGTAAACTTTAATATAAAGTAAATAGAAGACTGCTTGTTTTAGAAATACCATATTGAAAAGGATTCAGCAGAAATAAAACCTGATCCCCAATGTTACGCTTATCATCAATCCTCATTGTTTCCACATTTGTTGATCTAGAATACGAATATGACAAAATATCATCTTGCATACGAAATGATGTAATAAATTTTGATCCGATACTGGTAACATTATTGCATAGATTTTTTATTTTGCCTTGATAAAACACAGCAACGTAAATGGAATTTTCACATCTTTTACGCGGGACAAAGACACTCCTGTACATAGCTCTTAATTTGCAAATAGCCAATTTATATAAACTCCTTGACATTGCTTTTATTTCTCTAATGTTCTTTAAAGGAAGGTCCGCATAATGGATACTAGAAATATGTTGCGTGTACTCAATCCAGCAAATTACATCACCATCAAGACTCAGATATGTAATTCCAGAGTGTTTTTTACATTGGTACCATATTCGGATAGGTTCACCAGTATATTTTGCAATATGTCCTATCCTAGCTGCTCGACGCTCAACAAGAAATAATTAATGTATTTGTACACCTTCAAGTAACCCGTCTTACCTTTCTTTAAAAGACATCTTCACAAAATATATGAATACCATAAACAGATATTTCTGTAATATTTGTAATGGAGAATATGTTCAATGTTTTGATGCAGTGTGATCTAGAAATGCTTTCGGTTTAATAAACTAGAATAACTTTGCAACCAAAATGTGTCTTTTGTAAATGTTTGATTTCATCCTCTCAAAAGTAAATGCTGCAGGCAGGAGGTCTTTTAGACACAATTGCTGATTTAAAGTGGTTAGACGTCTGAAGATTGATCGGTTGTTTTTTCTTGTATATGATTTGTTATTCTTGCTTGAAAGGTTGCTCCAACACGTCGAAACTGATATTCATAGTTTATTATCAATATGACAAAACGATATCTGTCGATCAAAATTGTTTTGTCTCTAACTGGATATTTTGATGTTTTATAAATACAATATTTACATAAAAACATTCCAAAATGTTTATGCTGTAAAAGAACCCTATTGATTATAAAATACCTTCGGAAAATGTATTATGGAAGGAATTAGAACCTTATTCGTACACAAAGTTGATGATTTAACTGATAGAAATAAACTATTCGTGTGTTATTTGTGTTTGCATACAAAATATTTACACAAAAACCTCCACCTATATTTGTCCCCAAAATCAACCGTATTTAAATTTAAAAACACACAACTGGTAATCGATATTTTCAAGGTTTAATACTTGATGTGAATATTGATCTTATAGAACCGATCATGTACATCACATTCAGTACCGTTACACATACACAAAGAAGTAATAAAATGTGTAAATTGCAAATAGTATTTCATAGCTCATAAACAAGGTTTCATTTTCACGGTAGAATCATAAAAACGAACAAAAGAGGTTACATCGGGAATGCTGTTCAGAAGCAAAAAGCCAAAATCTTTTTAAATTCTTCGGGTATATTGTAGCAGAACATTAGATTAGAACTCAAAGCGTTGAAAAAACAAACTATAATCTGTTATTAACTGAAGTCTTTATGGACTCAAAGAACAAACAATATACGTGAATAAAACAAACCTTTTTACTATGCAAATACTTGAAATAGTTCAGTATCTATGCAACATTTAATTTGTTAACTCTATTTTTCAAAGTCAAATATGTAAGTGAAGAAAATAAAGTCGGTAAAACAAGTCAAACGGAAAGAAACAATGTGTTTTGTTCCTAAATGATTACTTTTCATCTTTAGATTGTTTATCAAGGATTTTTTTTTTTATTGGTTTGTTGTTGTTTTAATCCATCGATTCTGTGGAGCATTTTTTATTCAAAACTAAGAATGACAGAACTAATATTATCTGAATATTAATATATTTATTAATTTTTATATTAATTTTAGAATATTTTCAATTAAAAGATATTCTGTTTACTTTACCGAGTGTTTATGTATTATAAAAACATTGCTGTTGCATGACCAATTTGGCTGCTGTATTTAGTCTGTTATATTGCCTTAATCATAGTTCCATGTGCATGTAGCAGTTACCCCGTCGCGCCTTTAAAGTGGCACAGTATATATTTCATATTTTTATTTGGCTTAAATAAGAGCACACATACCTTGGTTTGATGTCAATTGAAATATTGTCAAAAAACTGCTTCTTTTCTCTATGAATGCCTACATTTTCTCGCTATTTGATTATAGTAGAACAATAGCCATATTGATTTTAATCAGTCAAAATTATGCATTTAATTTCATTAGTAAACACTATCAACATATATTTTTCCTCGTAAGTGTTGTAAATAAGTTTCAAGAATTACGTTTTAGTCATTGACGAACGGCATTGTCCGGTTTTTGGTCATGAATTACAACTTAAAAGTGTTTATTGTTTTCATACTGAACTGATCAGAAGTATGCTAGTGATTTGCATAACAAACCAACTCTTTTGGATAAAATATAATCATTTATGAAGTGTAACTTATTTGACGCCAACAACCAACTCTGAGTCATTTTAATAATGAAGGTTATATCCTGTACGGATACGTGTTCACAAACTGCACTATATTCTAGATTACGGTAGATTTGCTGAGTGTTGATCATTACTTATATCTGTTAATTATCTATATCAAGGAAATGGTGGTGCGCTTTGTAAATGTTTTGAAGGCCCAACTGGATCAACTGGAATTACAAAAACCGAGATGTTTTATAATTAAGATAAAGTTCGCTCTACCCCAATGTGTTTTGTAATAAACTACCGCCCCCGTGCTTTAACGTTATAATAGTTCAGGGCAAAACTATACTTTATTACAAATATGATATAAACTAAATACAATATAGAATTTATAATGCTCACATTAATAATCAAGGAACAGGGCTAACTGCTGGCTATTCCAAGTATAGAACCCACCCCCTAGTTTAAAACGACATATAGTTGGTTAAAGCTTTAATTACTGCAAGTTTTTTCATATATTCAATTTGGAATTATATTTTCTTCTTATGTGTTTCTTTAAAAATTTAAACAAACGAATTAACACCACAAAGAATTATGGGTATTGTTTATTTTGGAAGCGTGATGGTGGACTAAATGCCGACATCTATTTTTTCCTGCTGTCATAAACGTTGAAGGTGATACTTTAATCTCTTAGTAAGCAGACTGTTGCGGCTGTACACCCATAATTACTTAATTATTAGGTTGACCTTATCACATTGTACCTGGTAGAGACGGTCGAAGTGAACCAACATCACAGTCACACGGGGCGCCGTGACCTGACGTGAAACAAAGCGGTCACTCGACAGTCGACAAGCATTTGTTTTCCATTCTTCTTTCTGGTAAATAGAACTAGATTATTCAAAACTAGTCTCAGACTGCAGACTTAACGAGGTGGGTGATAGACTGTAACGTTGCTAACTATTCTTTGTTCAAGTCTGGCTCTTAATTGTAATACTGACATGAACTTCAGCTTGTTTGAATCATGAAGATTATTACCGGTACATTGACCATATCAATAAGCTTTCAAATAAACCTCTACCACAGCCTTAATTTCGGGGGTCATTCTACAAAGAATACTTTATGAAAATTCAGATCACTGGCATAATTGGTCTCTGAAAAAAGGTGACAGAAGATTTTGGGTAACTTGCCACGCCCATATTTGAAGTTTAGTCTGATGAGCTAACTTCAGATTTTAAAATATTTCTCTATATGTCCACATTGAAAACTGTGGCCTAAATGAGTTGTCAATACACAGGCGTTTTATGGCCCCCAGTTGCTGATTTGAGTGCGGCATGCAACAAAAGGTGTATAATTACATGACACTAATTGATGTAATAAGAATTGATTTGACATACTATAATATTTCTTATAAAAATGACGCTGTGTATCAACTTTTTAATGGAATCATCAAAATATCATTGGTTTAGTCCGAATACACTTACACAACAACAAAAAATAGTTTAATTAAGTAATCAGATCTATGTTTTCATATATCAGAACAAATGAATTTCTTTTACATATTAGCTGCATACAGTCAGAGCTAGATCGACATAATAAGTATAGTATATACTGCTAGAGCTTTCGTGTTAATTTTTTCAAAATTGAAAATAAAAAAAATCGCCTGTAAAATGGATTGCCCTATCGTTTGTTTTGGTTTAAGTTGAAGGGCTCCTAAAATAAAAATAAATTGATAGAGAAACGAATTGTCAGATTGGAAAATTGTAGAAAACGAAAAAACGAAAGTCAAATTGTACAGTAAATTTGGAAAGTCATTCACGGACAGAACGCCAAAGGGCAGTTGGGAGTGTTTAATAGGACATATCTTAGTATTCTTGAAAATTTGTTTACATGATTTTGTCTGCTATGAATAAAGTTCATAAAGTGTGAAAACTATTTATTCATATAGATTTTATCACTAGCGCTTGGGGTCGATAATATGATTTTTTATTGAGTTGAAACAAATTGTTGACATAGTTTGTGATTTTCACTTGAATATCTTTGTGGACTTGCTACAGTTTCAATCTTCTAGGCTACTTTTATTTAATTTTTAATTTTCTTTAATTGAGCAAGTCAGTTAGTTGTTGTTTTTAAAATAGTTTTGTTAAAAAATTATAGGAACTAGCAAGGGTGGCTTAAAAATCAGGCTCACTGCTTTTTACAAAACGACATATTTTTAATAGCACATTAATGCAAATACTCAGAATTAAGAAGTCATGTAATCAATATAGTAATAGTATAAGTTATAAAACCCAATCAATCATCTATTGTTATTGGTAATGGGAATACCATTTTTTATATGAGAAATAAATTGATCTTAGTTGTAAACTTTTCATAGTTCAATTCTTGTCTACTGTAGCAAGAAGAAGAGATCCTGTGGGTATCTGGCAACGGATCCCTTTAATCTCATCTACTCGGGATCCGGCCGGATTCCAATAACATTTGTTGCTCACTTATTGTGTATAAATGTACTCGAGGTAAAGTAACAACTAGGTTTTGTGTGCAGTAGGCAACCTTTGGCTTTTATCAAAGTAAGGTAAAATTGATATTGGCCCGCTGCCAGCAGTTCTTACCACTCTTTGAATTAGATGATTTAGAGTAGTTATCACATTAAAAATTATGAGAATATGATTCTGTTAACCAATTTGACCACCACTCAATTATTATGATTATTTGTTTAAACTGTACATTGCTATTTGTATATTATTTCTAACATTGAAGCCCAAGTTTTTCACAATAATGACAAGATGATAATAGTGTTCAGTGTTTTATCTTTGATAAAATTAAGTGAGTGTCTTGTTTGAAAACCTTTTTACATTCCATCTAGCCAAACAGAGTTAGAGATGTAACAGAGAAAGAGATTGTCATTTCTTGAGACATTGAGAGTTGTGTTCCGTTGTTCCCAGACAAAAATCGGGAACCTGTTATTTACCGATCAGGAGATGACTATATAAAAACATGATACAGGCTACACATTTAGATATAACATTATATCAAATCAAATATTCTAACTGTAAATTCAATATTCTGAAACTGAACCAAGTGTCGCAGTTTCAGAACACAATGTATTGACTATTCTTCCGGCTACTAGTTATTGTGAATATATTTCTTGATGTAGGAATATCTATCTCAGGTTCTTAAAAACAAAGTGTAGTCAATTTCATTTCGAAATCAGTAACAGCCACAGTGATAAAACAAACTTTGCAATATTGGCCCCTAAAAATGCCTTAAATGAAACTCTCATTCATGAAATTTCTTTCACTATTTTTTCCAAAAATATTGTCCAATTTGTTTAATTTTATTGTTCAAATTCTGGTTATGATGTGTATGAATATGTATAAGTTTGATGTCAACATAAAGCTAAATACGATGTTATAGGTGAAAACGATCTGTTTTAATGGCTCCCGCTTTCAGCCCCTTCAGTCTATGTATTTACATAAATATAAAATAATGTTAATTTAGTGCTTATGTCAATGAATCATATTTTTAATATTCCTTTCCGCAGTGTGGTTCTTTAAATGCATATGTAAAGACAGTCAGAGTTTCACAACTCATCTCATCTGATTGCAAGATATAAGTCTACGTCTACCTCTCACCTCTTATGACAGTGTTTGTGATAAGACGAACATCCTGATACCTGAGTTAACACTGTACACGTGTCGTTCGTCACCCCAATGCTTATGTGAACATAACTTCATTACCAATCCACTATGATGTGAGGACAGTCGTGTAGTTGGCAAATATCCAGGTTATACAATATGTTCAATTGATATGACTATCTGTTAAACTCTATATATGCACACTTTCAGATTTCTTACACCATGCGTATAGCATTAATGATATGAGTCTCTGAAACTCACTATTTCTTCAGTTTATAAACTTAACATATATTTATTGGTAAATAACTCTTGGTCAAATGACAGTAGGGTTGAGCTGAAACAAATTTAAAGCTATTAAGATATATTTCGTTTTATACCGCTGATTACAAAACACAGTATGTTTATCTCCTAAATACAATCCATTCACTTCATGCTTGAACACGTTTATTATTACAGTAAGAGATAATGCACGAGAAACGGTCTCTTAACTTTCTTAACGATATCTAAAAAGACTAACCTTACAAATAAAACATTAACATTATAGAGAGAAAACAATAGCTAAGTTGCCGATACACAGTTAAAGGTAGCGCTAAGGACATGTTGTCGTTTTATTGTGCACTGGTGATCGAATGATGTTGAAGTGTCATTTGGGTTGTCAAACTGTGAAGTAAAGAGCCAAAAATTTGAGTTGACTGAGAAGAACTTTCAGTCCAAAAGATATATATTTTTTTTATAAAACCCAATGTTGATACTACTACACTCATTCCTTTACTTTTTAAATTTTTGACTCACTCAAATCACTATCTGTAACTTGTCAAATTGTTAAAATTAGCACGAAGGCACGTTTGATCGACAAACGCACGCTTTTCCGTTGATAAACTTTGTCAGTTTCAACATGCTACACCCGATGCACGTGTTGTACGTGCTTCTCGTGCAGATCCTGAATGGCAGCACTGACGGACTGCAAGTAAGGAGATATGCATTGAATTTGAATTTGTGTATCATTTTGGGTTTTTTTTTGGAGTTATTATGAATGTTTGAAACTTAATTTCACTATCAAAGACAATTTCTTATGTATCAAACGCAAATACTGAAAATAGAGCCAACTCCATAGCACACAACTTATTAACTTGTTTTTCTGTAATCAAATTCCTGTTCTATAAAATTGTTTACTCAAATTTTGAAATATTAAAGAAACCCACTAATAAAACTTAGGAAAATGTTTCCAATTGATTTCGTTTATTTTATGTGTATTGTAAAATTGTTAAGTATTTTATGTAACTAAAGTGACCTACAATTAAAAATCATTGTTAATTTTTATGGCATAATGTGTTCATGTATTTTTATTGACATAATTTTCTTTAAAAACTAAATTTATGAATGTTTACAAAGCTTGTAAGAATGCACCGACACATACATAAAGGAATAATTTGGATTTCAGTTAATACATTTTTGTTGTTACTTATAAAAGATTTGTACATGTATAATCAAGTCTATATGTTAATGTGCAGAACGTCCGTGTGTTTATTTAGCTCATGTAGTATCACTGAACTATATATTGAACTCAGAGCAGCGCGTGTGATTGCGAGTTGGACTGAATCCTACCAAAACACACACAATACCTGAGCCCTGTCTGACTGTGATATCACTAACTGTATTGTGTTCAATCGTTTACAGTGATGAAGTAGAGATCAATATATTTCCACTTACACACTGGCCTCCGGGAAATAACAGAGTCTTTCATTTCCCGTATCTCCTTAAGATAAGTCCCTTAGAACTACCATGAACTTGGTCTCCGCGGTCTCGGTGTGCATTTGCACGTGCGCCAGTATTCATCAGCCGTGAACTCCTCGGTCTCAGTCGGTAACCAATACTTACACCTTGACCTTGAAATCATCTTCTATGTCGAGATAAGTAGTGTCACAGAGGTTCGAATCGTCGACTTCACACAAAGATAAAAAGTAAATTCTTAACTTTTACACTCATGTATCGCATATTGCCACTTTAAAATAATTTTGTTTTTCATTGATTCGTACTCAGTATTATGAACTTCAAACATACTTAAATGTATAAATATCAAATCTAGCACTTTATGAACACTTCACATTCATCAAATAATCTTACAAAACTCTTTCTAATTATAAGTCTTAGAACGTGTTACAATTGTAGTTATCACCAAAATAATCTAACCATCTAGGGTACATGATTGCGCAATGGTTAGCTCGTTCTGCTTCGGATCTTAAGGTCCGTGGTTCGAATCCCGCCAGGGGCTTTTGAATTTACAGAACTGTTCTACATGCTGTCAGTTGTGGGTTCACCACTATGCATATCCACAAAGGTGTTTCGGGCTTTCTAAAGCATGACAGTTCAAACGTTTTTATGTCGGCACTTCAAATGCAAATAAAAAATATACAAATTAAGATTTACAACTTTTATCATCTTCATGTTGTCTCATTAAATTTAGCAGGTAAGGTCATTTACTGTGCATTAACTGAGAGGTGTTTAAGAAACCAGAAATCAAATGTTCAGGTTATGAAACTAATTTATAACAAACTGTTGATAAAGTTATGTTTTTTAGAGAGATAACTTCTGGAGATCGAGAATTTAATGGACAAACATGCACCAGATCTGACTAAAGTGTTTTGATTTCATCCAAATCGATATCTTAATTTGTTAGTGTCTTATAAATCCTTGAAATATTTTGATATGTGTCAGTTTGATGAAATCAACATGTTATGTTTTAAGACTGCTCCTCGTGCACCAGTTTAGTGTGAAAGCATCAGTCAGATGAATTGACACTTTGAACCGATTGACCCGCCTGCTCCGTCAAAGAAATGACACCTGTTGATTTTGCACGTGTTGCATGCTTTTAACGTGCAACCGGAAGCCTCTGTTTTTCTTAAACAATCGAAATAACAGGCACAGTGTCTATAAAACTTTGGTATGTGATTACTTTCATATTTCCAATAGAAAACAACTTTAAATCACTGATTTGAAATATGAAAAGACTGTCTCAATCCCGTATTGATCAAATATACAATTAAATTGATTTCCTGTTAATTATTTTAATACGGAATACACAAGAAAAATGTTGCAAACTTAAATGATGTCTTACTTTTTATTTAAAAAATCAGTTTTAGAGCTATTCAGTTTACAATTCTCTAACGATAATCGTGTCTCCTAATTAAAACACAGAAGAAACAAATTATTATTTATATTAAAGCGTGTTCACACTACATTCAAGCTTCATATAATTATGATATTCTTTTATACTTTGTCTTACATTATAATCTGAACCCAAGCCTGATAGTATGTTCTTTTTGTTCACTTGTCAATAACTATGAAGAAAGAGGGCATATTATAATCTATAAGAAATGCAATGTGTCAAAGTAATCCTACTTGTTTTGTTTACAAAGACAAAGAAAGGTTTAATATGTTGAAAAAGGAATTAGGTAATGAACCATTCTCATCAATTAATTGTATATCAACACACATGAAATATTCGTTTTGTCCCCAAAGGAAACTTAATGATGGTTTTTCTGCATCTTTAAATGAAATCCGCCAATTAAGATTGTTATTTGTCCCATACTTTACCATTTACCATTTATCGGGAATATGTAAGTAGATTCTCTGTGTTTGACTCTTTTGCACGCGCCAGTCACGACTAATTGTCCCGTTTTCGATCACAACCCTTGACATTATGTAATATTATGTAATAACTATTCAATTTATAGAAAATGATGAATACTATCTATGACCTACATACATTTGCCTTGTGTTTTAAGGAGTATTTAGCCATGTCCTACAGAAGTAAGTATTTTAATGAAAGAAATGAAAAAGCATGGTCAACAACTCTTAATTTGCTGTTTAAATTACGTTTCTAAGGATAATTACTTACCGCATACTCAATACCAATGGGAAAACTGTCATTTGAAATGCCAGTTTTAAAATAATTATGAAATTTTAACATATTTTATGACATTAACAATAAACATTGAAGTTTTCATTGTTCAGTTTTGTTCTTTAATTCAATCTCAGTATGAATCAGCATATCTTAGCAAACAACATGGTTTGCTTTCAACAAGACAATTTGTAAACTTCCTCGTTATTTCGTTGAACAATGTTTGACATTTCTGTATACAATCACATTTATAACATCTAACAGTATGACATCTGACACCTTTGCACTGATTGACCCGCCTGCTTTATCAACAGACACGGCTCTGCACATGTTGCACGCTTTTCACGAGATATCTGTAGCCGTCTGCCTTGCAAATTACTCGACAGTGTTTAAACATGTTGGTCATTTTTGTGATGTCTAAAATAGGATACATTCAATAAATAAATATGATACCAAATTATGATACATATAAATATATGTTTCCACATTTCACATATCGGTGGCGGTCACTGTCCTCAACAAACCTAGTAGATGCTGTGAAATGTAGTTCGGGCTCCTGACAGATTCTTTCACTGTCAGAGAAAACTTAATAATCCTTTACATTATGACGCAAGTGATACGTTTCTGGTCGTCAAGTGAAAGAAACATTACAAATATCTTTGTATGAGAAATCTACAAAATTTTAATGACCGTATTTATAAAAGGAGACCTAAAAAGGTTAGATTTTATTTCCCCAAAAGTGTTGCTAAACTTTAAAATGCCCCTCCTCACACAAAGCGTCTATTTCTCTTTTTACAAAACTTTAACTGTCACTGGCAGAAAACCTTATTCTCACTGTTAAAACTACATCTTATTACTTTGAAACCTCGGCACTGATTCTACTGAGCGGAGATGACTCTGCATGAACTGCACACTTTTCACGTGCTACCCGAAAGCTGTTTATATTTGTTACATAACTGAAACTTTAACACAACCAACTTGTTTATTTGAACGTCGAGCTATTCAGGTAAAACATGAACGCAATAAAATAAATACACCATTCCTCTTTCTGTCTTATAGGTTTGCAATAAGCTAACATAAAATAATAAATTTACACGATAAACAATAGTTTTTGACATTAAGTAACTTTTCTAAGCTGCTGCGAATTTAAAACCACTGCAAATTGACAACATACTTAATAAAAGTATAGCCTTTTTAGAATGAATAATTAATCTCAAGATACACAAACTTTGGAATGTTTAAACCTTTGGGTCTCTTGCGCTAAGAGTTATCTATTCATATTCCAAACTTATGTTAGATAATATGAGTTTGATAAGATTGTGAAACAGAATGGTATACATGGTCACACCTCTGTAGCAACATTTAACATTACATGAAAGAGCTTCATGCACGCCTAACCAAATCTGTATTTGTGTAAACCTTTACATAACAACACAACACACAGTTCGTCTCCATCTAGACACAGACCAGTTGGATTTTCTAAACCATCCTTTTCTGTCAGAATGTCTCTGATGAATAT
The DNA here is from genome assembly GCA_921293015.1 of Phorcus lineatus. Lineage (NCBI taxonomy): Eukaryota > Metazoa > Mollusca > Gastropoda > Trochida > Trochidae > Phorcus > Phorcus lineatus. The sequence continues at coordinate 18,382,186 of OV121093.1, forward strand.
CCCCCCGCTACTGAGATGAATCACTTTGTGTGCTGACTCGTCAGCTACTGGTGGAAATGATTCGTCGTGGACATCTCCATGCTTTGTCTCCAGTAAGTGTGTATGTCTGACACTAGGATAGTGCCTTGTCTGCTTACATGTATGTAGTGAAGATTAATGAAGCTCTTTCCTATGTCAGAAAGTGTTGTGCAGGTATTCAAGATGGTTCCCTTCATATCAATCAGATCCACAGAGGATGGATTATCAGAACCTGCCACCAGTGTTGACTGATCCAGAGTAGACAGACCCCTGTAGTTCTTGCTTGTCTGTATTATAGACAGGAGTTCCAGGTCAGGAGTCACAGCAACTGTGATGATACGTTGAGACTCAGGAATAGACACAGCTACCTTGCCTTCACTGATAACTGTTAAACACAAGGGATAACCAGACACTTTGAGTACACTTGAACATGACTGTCCTCCTTTAGTGTAAAATGATATCAGACGTTGAGAGATATGATCAGAAAAAATTGTGACATTTGTTTCCGCTACTGTTATGACCAAACCATCTGTGACAAAGCACTTGTCACTCATATCAAGGTTAGCGTTGATAACTTCATCTAATACAGGTGCTGCTGTCATGTCTAAGTTATCAATCTGATGAATGTTCAAATACACCTTGTTAATCATCACATCCATCATTTCAAACTGTTCCTTCAGTTGAGCAAGGTCGTGTTTAAAGCTGATGTCAGCTACATCTATTCTGTCCTTCCTCTGTGTCCCTGTGACGTCTGCCTCTGATCAAGACGACAGATACATCTCAAACAGCTGCGCATCATCTTCCAACTCCAGGGCCTGCTGGATGGACTGAGCATATTTATCAAGGCATTTGCCCCTATCGGCTATATCCCTGATAGGTTGAAGCAGACGTGATCAAACCCTATCCTAAAACAACAACAAATGTTTATTGTTATTGTATTGTTATTCGATGAAAGTTGTTTTGCCACGCTAAATATATTCAAAATATTTTTTTTCATTAACAGAACGATTATCATGTCAAGTAACCAAAATGAAATCTAACATCATCCATTGATTAATTATGGGGAAACAGCAGGCTTGTCAATAGATTTTTAAAAAATTGAGAACTTAGTTTCCAAGATTTGCAAAAGAAGATTATGGTTTAAACATATTTTTTTCATTTTTGTAAAAAGAAATTAGATTTGGAGGCAAGCTGGAAGCTTATGTTAATGCCGCTCCAATAAAAATTATTTTTGAAACAATCCAACATACAATACAAAGTCAAACAAATACGATGTACAGTTGCAGCACAATACGTTAAGATATTCAATATTGCAAAGGCAATTTCTTCATGCTAATTTAGAAATGCAATATTTCAACTCAGTTTGTTGACTTTGAGTTCACTAAAAAACTTTGTTTACTTTCACTAGATATTTTGACACAAACCAGGTTACAGAGTTGAGAAAAATTATTCTACTATTTTTCTACATAGCCCGAGGTAACATATGATTTTGATCAGTATTAAAAGGTTGTTTTTTTTTTATATGTACAAGCGTCTATCTAGGCTTGTTAGAAGCGTTGAATTGAGAGATTTTTTGTGTATTCTTACAACTAATACGTTAATCAACTGATCCGTACATAAGTCAAATAAGATGAGTAGGTGAGTGGGAAGAATTACATTTCAGTGTAATATTGTTATTTTACAGCTGAAAGTTTACCCAACTAATGGTTTTGTTATCTTTAAATATGCTACTTAAATTATCCCCCCGAAAAAAGGCATTAGGTTTGTAAATACACATCAATGAAGTTTTATTGATATACTAAGACTTATCGAGTTATTATGTGCTGACATACATGTACTATTGTAATATCCTCAGAGGACTAATTGATTCATATTGTTATTACTTAAACACATTTGATATAGAAACTGTCATTTCTTATACAAATTTGATGTTGAAACTGTCATTGCTTATTGTAAACTATTCGATATTTCATTGCATAAAAAAATATGCAATATGTGTAATCATATAATGGTTAGTAAGTATATTTCTATGATTTAAACGGTATTTTATTTCAATAAAACATGTGTTACACAAAATTCAGAATATATATACTAAAAGAAAAAAGGATTAGCAAACAGGCAGTAAATGCTTATATAAATTCCTTTCCTGAAACAAACATAAAACGATTTAGATATCACGTTGATTGGTGTAAATATACATTTGCATTTATTCTTACTAAACTCAAATTTATATCAAGCTTTGTTTACCTTACATTTTTTTTACAAATTTTAGGAAAGAGCTTTAAAAATCGATTGGTATCGTTTATGAAATGATGAATATATATCATTAGGAATTCGTTAACACTCTGTGACAAAGATTTGTCGCCGTTAAGATAGATTTTAGTATATTGAGCTCCGAGGGAATATTCAAACCCTAAGGTTGGCACTATTTGAAAATATCTAAAATGTTGGGGAACCAGATTTCGATAATAGGAACTTTTAATTTCTTTTACATTTGATACAATCAACCAAGTCGCCAGTAGATAAACAGGATAATACTTTGTTAAAACAACATGGGGTTTTGGTGTCTCCATATGCTATTTTAGCCTAACAGTTCCCACGGTGGGCAAATTGGTGTCCAATCATCCGTTCTCTGTCACGCCAAGCTGACACATTAACATATTTAGTCTATTCAGTGCTGCATTGTAACGATGGAGAGTACCTTAAATTCTGTTTATAGGAGGTTTTTGCATGGACTAATCATTTCTCTGTATCAGGTACGTTTTTTAAACATATATTTTTGAAAAGGAATTTATCACTAGTATTGTAAAACTTGGATCTGTATTAGAATAACTTCATATCTTTGATTGTTAATAGTTCATACCACCTTTTTGTAAAGAAACTAAGATACAAAGATGTCTCTGTGATGTCAGCTGTTCGATCTACGCATGTATTGGTCGTTTGAAAAATGCTGAAAACTATTATCTAAATATAAATCTATGCATTGATCTGATTTTGTTATGTTGCTTAACAAATGTGATTCAATCAGTAATCAAATGTGACTTTAGATAAATGTTTGAGTAGTGTTGAATCGTTCGGGCTTGATAACATATGAAACCGAGTGAAAAAGTAAAGTAAATGAAAATCAAATCAAATTTTCTTCGTAGGTGTGAAAAGAATATAACAAAACTATCTAAAAACATCTTTTACTGACATAAATCATTATAAAATATTAATATTATTAACATGTTTCAGTATCCCTCGTCCCATCTCAAGATTCCAAGTTGGGACGCGGATCCGCAGTTGGGATGATTAATATGTGTGTGTGTGTGTGTGTGTGTGGGTGTGTGTGTGTGTGTGTGTGTGTGATCAAACTGATTTTCCATTTATTTTTTTATTTCTTTCTTCCACTAAATCTTTCCATAAAATCTTTCATTTAATTTTTATGGAATAAAGTATACAGCCGTGTAGGGTACAGATATGCGGAGTGTAAAGATACACACTCACACTAAAGTTAACCTAATAATTCCATATTTTGAGTTAGCTTGTAATATTTTGTTGACTTTACATCCTTTAGAAATTTAGAGGACATTAAAAAGTTTTAAACTGCTTAAAAGGAGTAAGATATTGAACAGTGGCACAAAACTGTGACATGTGAGTACAAACTGAGAGAATTAACAAATTATTCGTCATCAAATATTTTCTCTTTTCACATACCAAATGTCAACAAATCATTGTTCCTACAATCAATTTGTACTTCTGGTTTTTAACTCTATAAATATCATAAATTTGAAAATGTTAGGTGTATTCAAAACTTGCATGCATATTTTTAGCCTACACTTCCAGACCTCCACAAAATAAGGGGTAGTCGTTTAAAAACTTTGACTGCCTTGCGACTTACTTATGCGAAAGAAATTCCAAAGGATTGTTCTACATTCGAATTGTAAATTAAAGCCTTAACTTTCACAAAGACAAACGTTTTTCACATATCTTCATAATCTTTTATTTTCCTGTCATGACTGGTCATTTAGGCCTATTTCTCAGATGCTTATCTTTACCCACAATCACTGTTACACTAATGTCAAATTATTAACACATCACCTGTTCATCTATGACTGCTGAATAAAATTTACTTAAAATTACAATTCAAGTAAATACTGTTTTAAAAATATTTGTATTTAGTAGATAGTTTTTTTGGGCGTTTTTTTTTACAAGCATACCTCTAGTTCTGCACTTGTTGACGTTGCAGCTGTTGGTGGATCATTCATAGACCTGACCATTGGAACATGCTTCACATATCTTTTCCCATTCAGTTGATAGTGACACTTAATGGTTGGCAACTTCCTTTTTCTGTAACTCCTCTGAAAAAAATTAATAATCAAATTAAATATTGGTTTCTATGTGAATTTAAAGTAGATACTCTCATCTAAAAGGTTTTACGCCTTGAACAGCAGTAGAAGATAAAAAAGAGCCCAGAATAGGAGCACAGTTCACCAATTCTTTTTTCAAATGAAGTCCCGGCTATTACTAATACTACCCCAAATGAATTGAAGACTCGAGGGGTACATCGATCAATGAAAGTGTTATGCCTATTGTTGTCTGAACTTCTAATTATCAATTACGTTTATAGAGTCACGGCTGTGCACGTGTCCATCTAATTGGGGCTCGTGTCCAGCTAATGAGTAGCCTACATATAAGGCTACCCGACTCGGGGTCAGAGTGCCAAAGCGATGGCATTTTTCCTCGTTTAGCACTTGCCTACTTAATAGTATGATAGACCTTTTACAAGATGAAGTGGATTATATATTATTATACTCACATAAGGCATTGCTGATGGAGTGTAGGTAAATATTTCGGTAGGTTTCAGTTGGATTTCCAAAATTTGGCGCTCTAACCATAAAGGAACCGGATGATTGAAATTGTGGAATTGGTAATGTAAGGAACCGAAATCGGATTTTGTCGGATAACAATTAAAACTAAGATTATGATACGAAGAATATAACAATTTGATTACATTTACAAACATTTCAGTCGATTTCAAAATAATGTAAAAAAATTCAGCTTTTACTGAGGATTTTACTTATTCTATTGATTATTATTAAAGTTATCGTCGCAACAGCTAACTTTAAATATGTATCTATAGGCTTACTGTAAACTACGGGAAAAAACGGCGATACACGTCTACTTGCCCTGACAAACTGTTATTATACAGACCTCTCTTACTTATTATTGAAATATTTTGTTAAGAATATGGAATATATTCACAATTGTCCTATTAGTTGGGATGTTTGACTATTTTAAAGTAAGTATATAACTTTAAAATCAGGTACTTTTTTAAGGGATTAAAATACATCCTCGGCGAAACAGAAAAGAAAATTGGGGCCAGTGTTTTTTCAGATGTGACGCCTCCAAGATAATGGCACCAACTACAGTTTGAATATGAGAGTCTATGAGCAGAACTTTTATATAAAAAAAACCCATGGAAATATATATTATATGATTCAAGTATCTAAATAATAATTGATATGTTATAAAGTACATCTTTCGATGCTAAAATCAATGATGAAAAATATGATAGTGTGTGATTATTTGAGCTACGATACAAAATAAACTTGAATAACTCCCGAATTATTAAAAATTAGGTCGTTAACGATATTCTGTCATTTCTTTCGTAGCGATAAAGTAACTTTTTCATTTACCTTGGCAGTTTCAATTCCCTATCATTTGAAAATATTTCCGGAATTAAACTAAAAAATTCTATTCGAATCTGTAACTATTTCAAACTGACATAGAATGTCTCCTTAATCATACATTTTGAATGGTTAACTAGGCATACAGAACTGTCCTAAGCTCAGTCCAGGATGGGGACTATATAGTACATGTAACTAATCAACCAATCAATATACATGTAGCTGAGATGATTTCCTTGCAGTCAGAAAAATATGACAAGTATTCGGATCATTGCTCTCGCAACTGCTAATTAACATGTAAGTCTATGGGAATAAGTCACATGTACGTAATAATGTGGCCAATCGCTGTAACTTCGGGTTAGGGATCATGGGTGATATGCCATGATAGCGCTAACCTGGGTTACGGGTTACAGGCTATCACGGCAGCTTATGCCATGACAGCGACCATAACCCCTAGGCTTAAAGCCATGACAGTGTGCGTATCGGGTGAATATAAGGACAATAAACGTGATTTGTGATCGAAAACCGGACACTGACACGCTAATAATTCAAACGTATTTTTGAAAAGTTATTTACAGCAGATGTTGTAATGTTGGTCATTTAACAATTATTCCTGTAGATTGAATTCTTGAACTCTTTTTGAGATATTTGAACTCAAGTTTTTATTTGCCACATACACAATTTATGAAACATGCTCTGAGCACCTTTAACAGGTGAATTATATAACATAGCTTTACTTGAGTTCAATGTCCCTCCGGGGAGAGATAATGGAATGGTTTGCGTGTTCAGCTACGGAACAAGGTATTTTTTTGTCTGCAGCAGAGACATGTACTGAGTGCAGTAAGGTTTGAGTGCAATGCTACAATGAATAACTTCGCAGTACCACAGATGTTTCGCTAGTTCCCGTCGACGCTCGCAGGTTTCACCACAACAATCATACAAGCAGTCGTGTAAAAAGGTGAACTACTCTTCGAAAAAGAGTAAACCCCAAATCACCTCACCTCAACCTCAACTCAATGTCGCGTCCTTATCAACGCTCTCAGAGAAGTTATGTTTGGCAATTGTCTTTTGACCAAAGTAGAAACAACTCAGTCTCACTATCTAATGAAAATATACTTGATTGGAGATACATTATATAGTTTATGTTTATACAGTGACTGTTGCAGACTCAAGCAGAATATTCAATCATAAAAGGTTCCTTCTTATTCTCATTATCAATAATTTTTAATCTCTTCATACTAGAATTAATACCTTGATGAAACTGCTCAAAATGTTTTAAATCTGAGGGGATCCAATACACTTTGTGTCTTTGTTAATTTCAATTCTAACGTTATATATAGATAAATGACTCAAGAAGTATATTCAATCATTTAATCAACTTAAACAGTACAGAGATGCTGTCAGAAGTTCCTACTGGTATCTTTATTCTATATGGATCGAGCCTCTCACTATAGAATCGAGCACATGAGGGAACATTTTGAAAGCTTTATGTCGAGGAGAAATCCACATTTGAGGTTTTGAGAGACATTTAAAAAACTTTGCTGGGAACGACGTCTAAAACTGAGCTTGCGAGGTCTTACTATTCATGCCGAAATCAGAACGTTTTTAAAAATGCTTAGACAAACTCCACCCAAAGTTTTTTTATTGATGTAATATACATTTCGAGCCCTCATTTTGCATGTGTAAAGACAATATTGAATCTAGCTTGATTCGAACGTACACTATGTGGGTGTTCCTCTCCACAACGGTTGGAAAAGAGTCTCACTGCTCGAGCTTTCTGACACCAGTTTAGCGCAGACACAACCCTTCATTAGCGAGCGAATCACATCATCGCGTTTAAAATAAGGAGAGGGTCGATCAAGTTAACGTATAGTAAACGGGGGTTACTTGCCCCTATTTACTGATGCCGAAGGCTTTTGCCGGAGTCATTATGATTCGCTGGTTGAGATTGCGTCAGAACGTGCGGACTACGAGGGTGCATTCAGACCATTGTGCGGAGGAAAGCTCCTGATAGTGACTGCATCAGTCTTCTTCAATATAATATGGGTAATTTTAGATATATGTTTGCCCACATATTTATCAAATTTAATGTTTATAATGAAATTCAAGCTCCGTCCAGTATTATTTTCACACATCCCCAAAAATTATAATATATACACCCATCATTTCAGATTTTACGAAAGAAATACACAGATGTGTTTGTGTTAATTCTCTTCAGAAACGACTTGTAGCAATGTTTGTTTAACCTGGTTTCAGTTTCTTATGGATGAATGTTATTATACACTCCCTATTTTAATCATGCGTGTAAGTGTAGGTAGTTCGGGTTCTCTTCTGTCTGAGAAAACTTTATCTTGATGACGTCATCTGATGAAATGTAAGACTCTCCCACACGTAGATATGTGCTTCCTTGTGAGCTCGTCGAATATTCGTCGTACAATGCGTGAATATCGTTATTCAACTAAATGAATATCTAAAGTGTTGAAATCCACCCATCCTGCATCTGATTTTCATTGAAAAGATATTGTTTGATAGGGACCAACAATTTGCTACAAATCAAAGCAAGTCAGTTGATCAGTAGAATACCGGGAGACGTCGTAAAATGTTTTATTTCATTTCAAGTTCGTGTCCGACACGTATATTTGAATATGCAGATAGGGTTCAACCAAATTAGAGGTTTTGCTTAGCTGCTGTCCGAAGATGTGTCGAGCAATGAGTGCGTGTAGTCCGTGTAGTCCGTGTAGTCCGTGCATCGGCCACATGTGCAAGATTATATAAGTGATGTAGTGCACGTGGGATAGCACTTGCGGTTCACGACCGACGGGGTAAGGACTCATCACAAACCAAACCTTGTCGGTACTGCAAGGGTAAATGTCATAGTGATTGCCGTTTGGCTTAATGCTGATCGAGGGACTCTGGGCTGGAAGATGAGGTTTTGGTTACTTAGGTGAATTATTTATATATTGATTCGCCGCATCGAACTTGTAAAGGAGTGTTTGATCGTGTTCTAAAGTAAAGTTTTAAGTGTTTTCTCTGCGCAAGAGATGTTTCTTCGTGGGACGAACTAAGCATGAATATTGGCATGAGAAGGACTCAGCAGTTTAACTGGTTATCAACTGGTCGGATCGGATCATCCGGGGTACTAAGGTCATCTTGTACCACGTGAGAGATTTTTCGCATCAAGTTGTACTACTTTTATCGTCTTTGTAATAAACCCCGCTTTAGGCTGCCGTGAAAACACCGACATACAAATTTGAGTTGTAAATGATTTTGACATGTTTTTGGCCCACGTTTTTTTACCTTTCAGATATTTTCTGGCAAAATGGCAAAATATTGATATTAACAGAGTGTAACATAAAATTATAGTAACCCGTAACCCCCGGTTGATTGTTCTATATCAGATAAGCATCGTTCGATTTCAATTGACCCTAATATTTTGTAAAATAATTGTTCCATACTATGTCTTATAATACGATTAAGGAACTTATTGAAATAACTAAATCAATAAACAGAGTCGTAAATGAAACGTACATATACATAAGTTTCCAATTTATCCTTAAATTTTACACCACTTAAAAGGTTTCTCTTTATATAAAGCTTGTAATTCTCATTTTATAAAAAGTTAAAGTTTCTGGTGGGAAAATGTTAATCCTGCTATTTAACTACATCTTATCACTTGGAACCTCGACATTGATTCAACATTGACGACAGCGGAGATGACTCTGCATGAACTGCACGCTTTTCACGTGCTACCCGGAAGCTGTATATAAATGTTATATAACACTGGACTAATACACTCGCCTGGCGTGATGCACTTGCATCGGTGTGACAAGAAGATCAGCTCCGCACAAAATAGCGCTGTGAATTACTGGGAACGGCATGCTTTGTACTACTGCTGTAGAAATTCATTGCAAGGATATTGAATTGTGTTGTTATATTCTTTTTGAATTGTCATATTTGCATTTGGGGGTGATTATGTGTCTTGTTTTCAATGTATACCAACATGTCTAGCTTTTATCAAAATACAAATTATATTTCATGAAAAACATGGGGGGTCACTCTAACATTTGTCAGGATGCGTCCAAATTTTAGTGAAGTTCCACCCTATTATGATGCCTTTTCTCCCAGCATTATATCTGTTGGCTGGAGATGAATAAGATGATACACCTCTTATAACGTCATCTCAACTTCAATTAAAACGTGAAATTTGTTTATATGCAATAATTCTATAAGGAGAAAGTTGTTTGTGAACGGGAGCGGGCAACAAACACTTTGCAAAAGGTAAACAAAGTCGAAGTCTTAACTAAAAAAAGTGTAAACAACTGCGTTATAGTAAAAGTACTTAACGTACTGATACTTTATTTGACGATTTTACTCACAAATGTACGGTCATCATTTAAAAGAAACATTACAACTATCTTTTGAAGAGAAATCTACAATACTGTAAAGTCAACAAGCGTTTGAGAACAAGAGGCATTAATCATGCTCTGCACGTGCTAGGCGTGTTCATTTCACACGGAAAACATACTCCGCACGTGATCGTGTTTGCCCTTCGGAAGCGGTTGTTAAAAAGATCAAGAAGAGATTTGCCATGTTTTTCAATTTCTTTTACTTGTAGCTATTAGGCCATTGTTTAGCTCAATATGCGTAGGAACTTATTATCAAAACAAACATCAATTAAATGAAAGTAAGATATTTAGCCTTCTAATTTCCCATACAAATATGTAAGCCCTTTAAAAGTTTCTGTACATACAAATCTTCTAGTTATCTTCTTACAAATATTTTACAGATACTGGCGCAAAATCTTACTCTTGCTATTGAACTTCGCCTAATTATTTGAAACCTCGGCACTGATTCAACAAACACGACAGCGGCGATGACTCTGCATGAACCCGCGCGCTTTTCACGTGCTATCAGGGCGCTCTCTACCGGCGTTACATAACTGAAATGCCCGCAAATTTTAATTGTTTGAAATATATGTTATGTACAGCATAGCGAAATAAGGTAGACAAGGCATTATTGTTTTGCACATGTCAATGTGGAATTTGCTAGAAATAGATGATTGCAATGTGTATATTAATGAATTTTTTATATATGATAGATATTCAACATATAGATAGATAATAGACATGATGAATTCGAAATTACTGATATTACAATTTTCAAACTTTAAAATATTTCAAAGGGAAGTAGTCAAAACACATATCATTGAAAAGAACTCTGTTCACAGTTTTGACTTTCTAAAAAGTATAGTTATCTTAAACTCTGTTAGGTAATATTTTTGACGTTAATGTAACACACTGTTAGATTCAAAGATAAAATCTTTCTCCGTACATCGAATGTGAAAATACAACTTTCACATCTTACCAAATCTGTATTTTTGTAAACCTTTTGACTCCGACACAACACACAGTTTATCTCCTTCAACACACAGACCAGTTGGACAGTGTAAACAATCCTTTTCAGTCAGAATGTCTCTGATATACTCTCCACTGCTGTTGAGATGAATCACTTTGTGTATGTTATAGTCAGCTACCAGAATGTCCTCTGTACTGGTGTATGTGATTCCACGTGGATCTCTCAGTGCTCTGTCTCAAGTAGGTGTGTATGTGAATACAATGTCACCAGACCGTGTCAGACAGATGAGAGACTTCAGACCCAAGTCTGACACCAGGATAGTGCCTTGTCTGGTTACATGTATGTAGAGAGGATTAATGAAGCTCTTTCCTATGGCAGGAAGTGTTGTGAAGGTCTTCAAGATTGTTCCCTTCATATCAATCAGATCCACAGAGGGTGGATTATCAGAACCTGCCACCAGTGTTGACTGATCCAGAGAAGACAGTACCAGTAGTTCTTACTTGTCTGTATTGTAGACAGGAGTTCCAGGTCAGGAGTCACAGCAACTGTGATGATACGTTGAGACCACGGAAGAGACACAGCTACCTTGCCTTCACTGATAACTCTTAAACACCAGGGCTTACCAGGCACTTTGAGTACACTTGAACATGACTGTCCTCCTTTAGTGTAAAATGATTTCAGACTTTGAGAGTCATAATCAGCAAAAAGTGTGAATTTTATTCCTGGTATGTTCATGACCAAACCATCTGTAACACCGTAACCGTCGTTCACATTAAGTTTAGCGTCGATAACTTCATGTAATACAGGTGCTGCTGTCAGGTCTATGTTATCAGTCTGCTGAATGTTCAAATCTACCTTGTTTATCGTCACATCCATCATTTCAATCTGTTCCTTTAGTTGAGCAAGGCCGTGTTTAAAGCTGATGTCAGCTACATCTGTTCTGTCCTTTCTCTGTGTCCCTGTGACATCTGCCCCTGATCCAGACGACATATACATCTCAAACAGCTGCGTCTCATCCTCCAACTCCAGGGCCTGCTGGATGGACTGAGACTGCTGCTGGTACAGCTGTAGATCCATTTGTTTCGTCTTCATCATCGACCCCAACTGCTCCTTGTCTTGTTCTGTTTGATCCTTCACCTTCTTAACCAGCTGATCTTCCTTCTGTTTCAGTGCATCGATAGCTTCCTTTATGGTTTTCCTTATATCTGATTCAAGAATGAATCTATCATCCAAAAAGTGTTTTGTTTGTGAATCTAGCTCTTTGATCTGGACATTTGTCAAATCAATTTTACCAGCCAGATTGTGTTGACTTTCCTGAAGTCTTGATTTGACCTCTGTCAGCTGTGACTTGATTGTGATGACCTCTTTACATGCTCTATGCGCAATACTGCCGCACACAATACACAGGGGTCTGTGACAGTCTCTGCAGAATAATTCTATTTTCTTCTCATGTTCACTGCAGATAAATTTCTTCTTTCTTGAAGTCTTTGATCCTAAGTTTTTCACAACTTCGTGTTTCTTTGAGTTTGGCATTTTACTGTGCAGTTTCAAACATCCATCACAAAACAAAGCTTCACATTCAGAGCACCAGTGTTTTGCTGGAGTTGTCTCCCCTTCTTCTGTGCACACTGAGCAATGGTTAGGTCCTGGAAACATACAAGTAAACGCGTGTCTGAAATAGGGTCACCGCATCAATAGAATAATAATATATTTATCAAATGTTTAGATATCTTGGTATTTATGCAATCATGAAAATACATTATTTGTTGTAAGATTTTGTATATCTGAATATTAATAAATTATCACCAAAGGAAGTCATGCATGTTACTCATTAGGAAAAAGTTTGCATAAATTTGTTTACATTAACACATGAAAGTTCATACTGCTACTATGAAGCAGGGCCGGTTTTCACAAAACTTCTATGAATTTTCTTAAGCCTTAAAAATTCTTAAATCCACTATGATCTCTTAGTTTCTATGGCAAGGTACACAATACTTAGATTTTTACTTAGACTACATTCACCAAACCCCTCAGTGCTTAAGTTTATTCTTAATTCTAAGTAACCTCATGAGGATTCTTAACTCCTAAGAACAATTTTTCAATCTAATAAAATGGCCGCCAGCTGATTATGTGCCTTCCTCACTGGCAAATTCACATTTATTTAATTTTTTCAATAATTTGATACCATACACAAAGTAATTTGTAATTGATTTGCAAGTATAACATCAAAGTACTAATGTGAAATTGGAAGACCGACTAGAACTCACACGACTTGTGTTTTGTCATGATACAGTCTAATCACTGAAGCAATCAAACAAAACAAAGAAATAGAGATTTATTGATATTTTTATGGTCAGATAAAATATTCTGTTTTGTAATATCTTTATTGATATTAAACATTTTCATACAGAGCAAAACACGAAATTGTTAAATTTAGTATTAGTCCACCGGCCCAGAGGGGTCCCCATGCACCCCCCCCCCCCCCCCCCCCCCCCCCCCCTTGGCAGAATGAAACTAACTTTTTTTGAAGCCTTGAAATGTCTATTATGCAAATGTGACTGTAAGAGTGTATAAACTGGGACGAAATGTGTCATTTTTACATATTTCCATGGGTACCCCCCTCAGCTACTTATTCTCTGAAGCGTCACACCAAAAGGTGGATGTCCCAATATCTTTGGTTCAAATTATCATAGAACCATAATCTTGGTATCTAAATGTATGTTTATAAGGTCACTGAAACCATTGACAGACATTTCAGATAGCTACCATAGGTCATTTGTACGAAATTTTAGGTTTCCATTACAAAAACTCGTCATTCATGACTTCTACCGGTAACAATTCTATTTTCTCTTCTCTACAGTTAATGTATATGATTTTATTTTACATTATTTGCACTGAGAATAGTATCTTGAGTACTTGTAACGATTTTGTGTAATTATGTGTACTTATAACACACAAATTAAGTGTCCAAAAGCAAACCAAGGGACCTACCGTTTATCTACTATCATTAAAATACACAAACTCAGCCTTGGAAAAAAAATTTGTTTTCCTCTCTACAGTTAATGTATATGATTTTATTTTACATTATTTGCACTGAGAATAGAATCTTGAGTACTTGTAACCCTTTTGTGTACTTATGTGTATTTTTAACACATAAATTAAGTGTCAAAAAGCAAACCAAGGGACCTACCGCTAATCTACTATCATTGAAAAACACCAACTCAGCTTTGGAAAAAACTATTTTCTCTTCTCTACAGTGAATGTATATCACTTTATTTTACATTCTTTGCACTGAGAATAGAATATTGAGTACTTGTAACCCTTTTGTGTACTTATGTGTACTTATAACACATAAATTAAGTGTCAAAAAGCAAACCAAGGGACCTACACCAACTCAGCCTTGGTAAAAAACTATTTTCTCTTCTCTAAAGTTAATGTATATTATTTTATTTAATATTATTTACACTTAGAGTAGAATTATGGATATTTGCAACTCTTTTGTGTATTTGTGTACTTATATCAATCAAGGTTAAGTGTCCAAAAGCAAACTATGGGACCTACCATTAATCCACTATCATTGAAATACACCAAATCAGCCTTGGAAAAAAACTAACAATTTTGTATTTTGAATGTGTTGTTTTACTTCTAAATCATTGGGGATTTAAAGGGATAGATGTAAAGGGCACAAAGAAGAAAGATAACACATAGGTACTAATTCTGTCGTTACAGAAATCACAGACATGTACTATAGGAGTACATTCTTGCAAATTATTCATTTTCAATCTCCATATGACTGTTTGATTCAGTTGCTTTTTGGACATCAACAACTTATCAAAATTCTAGTTTTAAGAGAGAGCATCATCATCAATAACATCACCATACACCACACACCTTAACAACGTTCATCATCATCCTCAAAGCTGTCACGTTGCAAGGCCTTGATGTCGACCAACTCTCTACGAAGAGCGCACTGGCTCTAGCTTCCAATCCACAAGAGTCGAACTATGACTCTCATTAGCAAAAAGAACAACAGACATTGGAACAGAGATGTATTCCATAGAGCCTCCTGCTAATTGAAATGCATTGTATGATACTCTAGGCTTTTGATGGTATCATGATAGTGTCCATGTTACATTGTTTGACTCATCTTCACAGCAATAGTCATTCAGTTGCAGACAGCAAACTTTATCAACATTTTTATGTCAGGTCCACCATAGAGAACAAAAATGAAATCCATAAGGGCTTTTATAAGTGATTTGTACAATAAGGAAGACAAAATTTTCTGCTTAACAACTTTATTTTAAAATTCACGTTCCTGAGTACATGATTACTCCATCAGGTTGGTTGTAGGATATATGAATTGTGGTACATATAACCACAACAAGTAAACATTAAACAATAGTGAGGAAACCTAATTATCAAGATTAATCATATGAGAATGTAATACAATATGGATTTCCAGTAAATGCACATATGAAGGCACCTTGCTCACCAAACAAATCTGATGGCACAACCTAAGAGCCACTTGATCTGACAAGAAAAACTTTGAAAATAGCAAGTAAAAAACACCTTGCAATGAGCCTAATCCGATGAGTCCAGCGTCAAGTGGGATAAGAATGTCTGAGAAACAACTTCCATCCATTTACTTGCCATGCATCCTTATATATGCTCATTCCACTCGGAATGTTCTTATGACTATGATATGGTTTTTGTATCTATCATTGTTATGCCATGTGATAGGGCATGCCTTCATTGAAACTTCCAGATCAAATGTGGTCATACTGAAGGTTGAAACCTACATTACTATAAAGCACCTTCTGTGTTGATTTGCTGAAGAAAGCACAACTTAACCACATGGATACATCATATATGTGTGATACTAACTTTAAGCCTTTTGCAGATTGTCATGTAACCACTGTAGTTCTGTTGTCTAGAGATGCAGACATATTTTGTTTGATATATCTATTGATAAAATTACAGCATTAAGTTGCTCATTCCTACGGTGACTTCAAAGTTTTCATTGTCAGATCAAGTGACTATAAGGTTGTGCCATCAGATTTGTTTGGTGAGCTAGGTGCCTTCATATGTGCACATAAAAAATGTTGATAAAGTTTGCTGTCTGCAACTGAATGACTATTGCTGTGAAGATGAGTCAAACAATGTAACATGGACACTATCATGATACCATCAAAAGCCTAGAGTATCATACAATGCATTTCAATTAGCAGGAGGCTCTATGGAATACATCTCTGTTCCAATGTCTGTTGTTCTTTTTGCTAATGAGAGTCATAGTTCGACTCTTGTGGATTGGAAGCTAGAGCCAGTGCGCTCTTCGTAGAGAGTTGGTCGACATCAAGGCCTTGCAACGTGACAGCTTTGAGGATGATGATGAACGTTGTTAAGGTGTGTGGTGTATGGTGATGTTATTGATGATGATGCTCTCTCTTAAAACTAGAATTTTGATAAGTTGTTGATGTCCAAAAAGCAACTGAATCAAACAGTCATATGGAGATTGAAAATGAATAATTTGCAAGAATGTACTCCTATAGTACATGTCTGTGATGTGTGTAATGGCAGAATTAGTACCTATGTGTTATCTTTCTTCTTTGTGCCCTTTACATCTATCCCTTTAAATCCCCAATGATTTAGAAGTAAAACAACACATTCAAAATACAAAATTGTTAGTTTTTTCCAAGGCTGATTTGGTGTATTTCAATGATAGTGGATTAATGGTAGGTCCCATAGTTTGCTTTTGGACCATTAACCTTGATTGATATAAGTACACAAATACACAAAAGAGTTGCAAGTATCCATAATTCTACTCTAAGTGCAAATAATGTTAAATCAAATAATATACATTAACTTTAGAGAAGGTACTATGGATAGGCGCTGCGAAAAACTCCAAAAAAAAACTTTGTCAAAACTGGAATTTAGATTGGAAGAATGACACCTTTACACTACTTGGTATCATATTTACGCTCAATGTAGCAGAAATGGTAGAACGCAACTATAAAGATAAACTTAAAACCTTTAAGATATCTATGAATCAGTGGTTAGCAAGAGACATAACTCCACTAGGTCGCAACACCATTTTAAAAAGCTTACTTTTACCTCAACTTAACCATTTATTTGCAACTTTACCAAACCCAAACAATCAAATGATAAAAGAAATTGAACAACTCTGCTACAAGTTTATATGGAAAAACAAACCCGACAAAGTTAATCGCGATACTATCACTAACAACTATGAACAAGGCGGAATAAGGCTTCCAGATATAAGATGTTTCATTCAATCACAAAAAATATCATGGATAAAAAGGTTAAACAACTCCGATTCAAAAATAAAGACATTGCTGACAACAACCATTAAAAGTAATATAGACAGCTTTATACAAACATGTGAAACACACATAAACGAATCTGTAATAACACCCCGAACAAATCACTTTTGGAGAGATACATTAACATCGTGGGGCAGATTTATTAACAAAAAAGGTCGAAACGCTAAAAAAGCTGAAGATGTCTTATCACAACCAATTTGGCAAAATGACAATGTCAAGATAAGTAGAAGACCTATCAATTATAAACATTACTCCTCTAAAGGGATCACTTACATAAACGACATCCTGGATTGCCATGGTAACTTTTTAACCATTGAACAATTAAGAAAACATTTTGGTTGCAAGACAAATTTTCTTGATTACCAAGGGATAATAGAAGCTATAAGATATTACTGCAAATCAATAAATGTTCAAATCGAAAAGAACATATCCCGACCAATTTTACCCTTCTTTTTACAAAACATAACTGGTGATCCAAAAGGCTGTAGAGATATATATGACATACTCATAAACAGAAAAAGCACAAAAACTCTCAAATATCGAGAAAAATGGCAAAAAGAATTAAACGAGTTCATCAGCGAAAATACATGGGAAACCATAGAAAGATTAACATTTAAATCCTACAATAGTGCTAAACATTCATGGCTCCAATATAGTACATTGCATAGATTTCTTCCAACAAATGAGCTTCTAACAAAAATGAGATACAAAGAATCAAACAAATGCACATTTTGTAAAACAGAAAATGAGTCAATTTTACATCTGTTTTATGATTGTAACTTTATCAAATCTATATGGGAAAAATTGGAAGAATGGATACTTGAAAAAACAGGAACTTCCATCATCTTTTCTAAAAAGAACATCATCTTAGGATATTCCGAGAAACGAAACTATGTTCTGAATTTACTGACAATCATTGTGAAATACAACATATTTAAAATGAAACAACAGGAGAAAATCCCAAATTTTAAACATATTAAAGAGGATATTAAATCTGCATATTTTGTTGACCGATTTAACGCTTACACAAACTGTAAATATGATAGCTTTATGAATTTCTGGTCAATTTGTCATACTCTTATATGAAATATTAGATTAGTTTTTAATTATTACTATTTTCAACCTACTGTCAGAATTTATTTTGAAGATTGCCTATCCATTATATCTAGCATACATTAATGAAATATTACTTGTGTAAAATTTGTTTATGTTGGGAACTGTTATTATAATATGTGTTTTTTTGTATGGAGTTTGGGAAAATAAAAAATTAAAAAAAACAAAAAACTTTAGAGAAGAGAAAATAGTTTTTTACCAAGGCTGAGTTGGTGTCTTTCAATGATAGTAGATTAGCGGTAGGTCCCTTGGTTTGCTTTTGGACACTTAATTTATGTGTTATAAGTACACATAAGTACACAAAAGGGTTAAAAGTACTCAAGAATTTATTCTCAGTACAAATAATGTAAAATAAAGTGATATACATTCACTGTAGAGAAGAGAAAATAGTTTTTTCCAAAGCTGAGTTGGTGTTTTTTAATGATAGTAGATTAGCGGTAGGTCTCTTGGTTTGCTTTTGGACACTTAATTTATGTGTTATAAGTACACATAAGTACACAAAATGGTTACAAGTACTCAAGATTCTATTCTCAGTGCAAATAATGTAAAATAAAATCATATACATTAACTGTAGAGAAGAGAAAATAGAATTGTTACCGGTGGAAGTCATGAATGACGAGTTTTTGTAATGGAAACCTAAAATTTCGTACAAATGACCTATGGTAGCTATCTGAAATGTCTGTCAATGGTTTCAGTGACCTTATAAACATACATTTAGATACCCTCTGGGCCGGTGGACTAAAGTTGAAGCGCTGTATGCATGATTTAAGCGTGACATATTTCCACATGTTAACCCAAACTCTTTCATTCGGTTAATGTGTTATGAGAAGGTTCAAGGGCTCAGATTTCCCTCGTCAACTTTCCTATGGGTCATTTAGAAGACTATCGAAACAACACATTTAACTGCGGCCGATAACGTTTTGATTTAAACATATTTTACTCATGAAAAAGCTAATAATATGAATATGGATTGGCACATCAAGCTTTGAGCTTATTTAAGTGCCGCTACATTCACTATGACAAAATACAATCATTGATAATACAGATCAAAATTTACAAAGTAATTAAATTGATATTTCTACAAAGGCCAACAAAAAACCCCAGACAGTTATAAGCGGTGTAAGATCATCAAAGATATATTGAATATATGAGTTTTGTAGTAATTCAAATAAAGGCATTTTATAATAACCTGAAAGGTTTCGAATCTTGTATAAATGTATGAACAGATTCAAGAATATTCTGGTTAAGTAATTTACTTTAAAATATTGATTACCATGTAGAATGGTATATAAATCGAAACCATGTCTAAAGAAATATTTATAAAATCATAATTTGGGCAAAATAGGAAGTAGGGGAGAGAATCTTCCCATGGATGTCCGCATGAACAATTCGAATTGTTTAAAATATGCCTGTTTTTATCCATGCAAACCTGAGGGCGGTACGTATTGGTTTACGCCATGACTCCAATCGAGGAGAATTTTGCCCAGATCGGTGTTGTGACAACAAAAGAGAGCAGAAGTTGGATTCAAATGTACAGTTCTTTAAAGTACAGGGATTAATTGAACTTTACATACAACGGTATAAATAGGGGTTGTAGTGGCGAAAATATCATCCATAATGAAAAACAATGTCTATCTTTCAATTGGCACGTATGCCGGGGTTAAATCAAAACCTAGAGCTACAACTATGCCTCAACAATAAAAAATTTGCTACCTAAAGTGGCGACTCATTAAGCAGAGTAGATGGTCGTAAATTGACACTTATTATAGCGATATAAGATGAATGGGTACAGATTTAACATTGAAACAAGAATGTTAAACTATGATAATAGTAGCACATTACTAACTGCTGGCCTGGCGACTATTTCATACCAGAGGAAAAACATTCACCTTCTTAACACATGGCAATATTTCGCACGACATGGCCCCCACCCAGAAAGCAGGCAGATAACGTATAATCTTGTTAGGTAAAGCATTATATATGTGACAGTTAAACGCACTAGTGCACACCAATATTTCTTTAACACAACGAATGCACAGATATTGCATAAAATTATCTCTCGATATTATTCAAGATCCTCACTCACGTAATCTACCTCGTAAGTTATTCAACGAATATTTAAGTATTAAGGTAGTAAAGTTGATTTTTAAAGACCGGAAGTATTTAATGTTACGTTACAATAAATCCGCATGAACTACGATATCGGAAATATTAAGATTTTGCTTATAACAAAAAAAAGTGGTCAATATAATAGCAATTCTAATGCTGTGTTATTAAATCGGTTTATTAACAACATTACTTTTATAAAACATAATTCATTATTTGTTCTCAGTTCAGAGTTTAGGTAATTTCAACAGCTGCACATAATGATAGTTTAGCTGCTTTCAACTGTCTATAATTTATCCATTTTGTGCACAGCTAACCTTAGATTTGTTATATGTCCAAGCCGACAGCGGCTGTCTAAAGTTTTTCATTATTGATTGCAGGTCAATTGTAAAGAATTTTAAGTATTTCATTGCATCGATAGAAAGCTTAAGTGATTGCATAAGTCCTCTTAAACCTTAAAATAGCCAATTTAAACCGTAAAAGCGTGCACTAGTGCCTTTAATCTTTAAAATCCGACGCCACGTTTGACGTAACGTTTAGCATTACGTGAAATAACCTGTTTTCCTATAACAAACTCAAGTGTGAGGTATAATGTCTTCTTTCATATATTTAATTTGTCTTTCATTTTTTACGTATGTCTACAGGTTCATAACTGTATCTCATCCTCAACCCCTTAATTGCATCCTGCTAAATCAGCGTATTTGAATCCGATCAGCTTCTTCATAATACCCTTATCTCTTTCTGGCTAAAAGCCTCGTAACGCAAGCTATCTAACCAGCCAAAGATACGACCCTTCAAAAACTTCTGGAAACTGTTGAAATAGACATTGCAACCGACACTGAAACTGACATTTGGGACACTCCAACTGGCGTTGAGAATGTGTTTACCTTACGTGTTTGAATGTGAATGGGTATAGATTCAAACTCTGTATTGATAAATTCAAACAATTCGTTAAACTTTAAGGTCATGTAAAGGTGTGGATTATCTTGATCGCTTACTCTCGGAATGAAAGTGAAATAATCTTGAAAGCGGCGTTAAACCCTATATCACCTCACCTCACCTCACCAAACTTGTGAACTCAAATCCAAAGCTTCGCTGTGTTCACCCGAACTGAATCAGATCCCTTTCCTGTGAGTGTTGTGTTCAACATAAAAACCGAAACAAATATTCCCAGATTTGTCTTGAAAGATGTAACATTTGTGATGTTAAGAAATATTATATCTTCATCCCTGGACTTACTCCGTCAAGATAAGATAGACAACATTGACCAGTTCGTCCTAGCTTTAACATACTATACAGGACGCAGCTGTAGTTAGTGGTATGGAGAGCCGACCATATTGGAACAGAGGGTACAAAACAAGGTACGACGAATAGGAATAGTTATAGAAGGTTATATCTACTCTATTCTGATTTGACGTTTACGATGTTTTTCAGATTTAGGTGATATATCAACTGAACATGTAAAATTGAAAAAAAATTAGATATTGTCACTTGTATGTAATGATGACACTGTTATTTGTAATTAATGAAATTCCGCTGATCTCCTCCCTCGTTCAATATAACGAGTGGCAAGTCAATCGTGATAAATACAGTTAAGCAATTAACTTACATGTATACATTGTCTCTTGTTAAAATAACTTTTTTTTTTTTTTTTTATTTATTTATTTATTTTTTTTTGTTGCATTTTACAGAGTTGCGCATACATCAAAAGATTATCTTATCTTATCTAAACAGCAAATGACAACTTGACCAAAACTTGTTGAAGTTATTTACATCAGAAGATATTGTTGCTGCATATTTTGTTAATTCATAGTATTCGGCAAGTTCCCGTTTGATATCATTGAAATCTGGTTTCTTGTGCTGTGCTCTTCTGTTAAAAATGAGGTTTTTGAAAATTATTATGATTATGTTTAAAGGATAATTATTTCTTTGAGTGTAACCCAGAAGAACAGTTTCCAAAGATATGTTAACATTTATCTGAGCTTCGTTAAACAACCACTCTTTCAATTCATACCAAACGGGACGTACGTTGATGCATTCCCAGAATAAGTGA
The DNA here is from genome assembly GCA_921293015.1 of Phorcus lineatus. Classification (NCBI taxonomy): domain Eukaryota; kingdom Metazoa; phylum Mollusca; class Gastropoda; order Trochida; family Trochidae; genus Phorcus; species Phorcus lineatus. The sequence continues at coordinate 18,404,841 of OV121093.1, forward strand.
ACAATTGACTCTTTTTCTTTCAAACAATAACAGCATAAGTCGCTATCAACGTATCCCATTTTATATAGACGTGAATTTGTAGGTAAGATATGATGCAAGATCTGATACTGGAACCATTGAAATTTGGTAGCCTTGGTGCATTTAAATGCCGCTAAATTATAGCTTGAACGTTCACGTTTACAAATGTCATGACCGAATGTATGTTCCCATTTTGTAAAATGTTGATTCATAACCATTTGCTTTTGCATTAATATTTTGTAATAATTTTGGGATCCTTTTGGATATTTCAGCAAGTTGGCCAAGGGAAAGGGAATCAATGGGTTAGAAATCTTGCACAAGTTAACGATATTTCGTTTATGGCAGTATTTTTTGATCGATTGTACAATACCTAAATAATCCAAAAAATTAGCATCAACTGAGTATATATTACAGAAATCTCTATGGGTATAAAATTGCCCTTCATGGTCTATGAAATCATTTATAAATCTTAGGCCTTTATCATTAAGTTTTATTATAAAGACAGTTTTATGACCCACTTGTATGTTGTCGTTTAGCCAAACTGGTTGTGACATGATGTCATCATTTGTTAGTATACCTTTATTTAGCTCCTCTATGAACATCCACCAACATTTTACAATATCTCTGTAAAATAGATTGCTTACACATGAAAGGATATTTGTGTTATGCTCTTTACTCATTATCTCATAGACACTTTGTTTCTTAATTGTTGGGGTGTTTCTAAAAAATAGATTTTGCCACTTGGATTGCGAAATAAAGGCTCTCCTTACCATTGCTAGAATAAATCATTTCGCTTATTTTCGGACATTTAATTCCACCATTTTCTGTATCACATATCATTTGGGATCTTTTTATCTTGTCTGGTTTATTACCCCAAATAAAATTAAAACACTTTTTTCGGAATTTTTCAATAGCTGCATCCGGAGGGTTGGGAAGTGCAGAGAATAAGTGGTTGAGTTTTGGAAGTATCAGTGATTTGAGAATCGTGTTTTTCCCTATAGGAGATATATTACGCACTGACCATATCGTCATTAAAGTTTCACATTGTTTGAGTTTGCTATCATAATTCATTTTAACCATTTCTTCTAGATCAGTGGAAAACGTAATACCAAGCAATTTAAAAGGCTCCTGATTCCAATCCAGTTTCCAGTTTTGACAAAGTTTCATTTTTGATCTTTTTTTTGAGCCAATCCAAATTAGTTTTGTTTTGTCTGTGTTCACTTTTAAGCCAGAAAATCGAGCGTAGAAGTTTAAAGTTTGAAGTACAGCATAGAGGCATCTCTCAGAACCATCAAGAGTACAAGTTGTATCATCAGCATATTGTGAAAGTAGATATTCTATATTTCCTACTTTAATACCCTTTATGTCGTTATTATTTCGTATTAGAATTGCTAATATTTCTACACATAAAAGAAACAAATAGGGGGAGAGTGGATCTCCCTGACGGCAGCCCCTAAAAATATCAAAAAATCTCGACCCAAAACCATTTACGATTACACATGATTCGATCTCATTATACAATGTACATATCCATTTCCTGATTGATTCCCCAAAACCGAAAAAAGAAAGAGTTTTTTCAATAAATGTCCAATCCACTGTATCGAAAGCTTTTTCAAAATCCACCATTAAAAGGAGGCCGGGGATCTGACAGTCCTCAGTGTGTTGGATAATATCGTATATCTGTCGTGTAATCTCTCCTATATATCGACCTGACATAAATCCTTTTTGGTCATCATTGATAAGCACATCAAGCACCGATTTCATTCTGATAGAAATAGCCATTGAAGCGATTTTATAAAATATTGATAGTAGAGAAATAGGTCTCCAATTCTTTAAAAATTGTTTTGGTTTGTTTTCCTTCGGAATGCAAGTTATGATTCCTCGCCTTTGGGAAATTGAGAGTTTGCCGCTAGTATATGCATAGTTAAGTGATTTTAACAAGAATTTCCCGATGTCATTCCAAAAGAACTTTACAAATTCTGCGGTGAATCCGTCCGATCCCGGACTTTTACCATTTTTGAGACGTTTAACAGCTTGTAATAATTCATTATGGGATAGTTCGCCTTCTAGTGTCTCTGAGACAGTTTTCGAAAGTTTTGGTACATCAAAATTGGAAAGCAATGTAACAAGATTTATGTTAGACACTTCATGTTTTGAATAAAGTTTTTTGTAAAATGTATTAACTTCTTCAATAATCTTGTCTTGTTCATTTAGAATATTCCCCTGGTTATCCTCCACGCGAGTTATGGATTTGTTCAAATAGTTTCTCGATTCTAAGCTCAAAAAATATTTTGTTGGTTTCTCCCCATATTCTATCCATTCCGCTTTAGATCGGACCATGATTCCTTGAGTTTTTTGTTTAACTATATCTTCAAGTTGTTTTTCAAGTTTATTTATACTAGAGAGAATCTCCATTTTCTTGTCCCCATTGTCTGTTGTGTCTAAGTCAAGATTAGCCATCTCTAATTTTTCTTGAATGTCTTTTTCAAGTTTTTCACGTTTTCTTTTCTTGTTGGCAGAATATTCTATCGTTTTACCTCTTATACTTAAAATTATCATTTCAAATAACATTTGATCATCAACCATACATGCATCGTTTTGATCTGCTTCATTACATTTATATTGATTGATTGTTTCATTGATTGTTTCTTTAACCAAGTGTACATAATCCGGATCCTTTAAGAGGGAATTGTTGAATTTCCAAAAACCTTTCCCTTGTTTCATTTCTGAGAGTTTTAATGTAAGCGAAATTAATGAATGGTCAGATTTATAACTTTGTTCTATATCTGTTTTAGTTATAGAGGGGATCAGATTATGCGATACGAGGAAGTAATCTAGCCTAGATTGTTTTAGTGGTGTGGGCTGTCGCCAGGTAAACCGCTTTGTTAAAGGATTTTGGTCTCTCCAAGGATCAATTAGGTCTAATTCATCTTTTAAATCTAACAACTCTTGTCGTGCGTTGGGGTTGTTTATGTTATTATAATTGTAGGTATCTAGGTGATAGTTTTGTATAATATTCCAATCTCCACAGAGTATAAAGTGATCGCTTTTTAAGTTCTTTACTATAGACGCGATTTCTTTAATAAAGTCAGGACTGTCAGTGTTTGGTCCGTATACAGTAATTATGGCAAGCCGAAATTCTTCAATCTTAAACTCTAAGGTCAATTTATTACCAGTTGGATCTCTCTTTTCGTTTTCAACTTGAAAATCAAAATTGTTTGACCCTAAGATAGCCACACCCACCACAGGGATACGTTGACAGGGTTACAATAAATGAGAACTTCTGTATGCAAATTTCATCTCTTATGAATGGTACGCTCATGCAACATGTAAAGAAATAATTCAAAGAAAACTTCATCGTAAATTTGTACATAGACAGTAGGGTTTTTTGACTCCGCCTTCCACGGGGATAAATAGCATATCATACAGGATTGACACCGTATCTCTTGTGCAACTGAGTAAAAAGTAGGGGTAACAACACGTAATAATTCCATCAAACTCATATAGTTACAACATCGTAGTAATTCTTACTTACGTTTTCGATTCCATCTTGAAAATCCACACAGTATAATCCATAACCGAAATAAATCATATCACAAACACCTCAGAAGCAGTCCTTTCCCGAATTATGTGTTAGCCTGTAAGCACTCAATAACCCGCATAGCATGTGGGGCACGTGCGTACTAAAAATAAATCTAAAGGGTATTCGGTACAACCTAAAATTGTCAATGTTTGTTCAAAAGTGTATACTAAGCATAACGTCAATTTTGGTTGAAACGTTACATTAAAAAATAAACATAAAATGTCCACCGGACAACATAACTTTTAAACGCTCCTGTTTTAGAATGTAAAGTTAGAGAATGTGTCTTTTTCATGACAAACTGATAAACAGTTGTTACATTGTCAACTTGAACCATTTGTTTACAAACATTTCACTTTGTTAAACGAGCGTTCAGATTATTCAAGTTTACTCCATCCAGAACCTGGAACCTGCGGGTCTCTGGTCTCCAAGACAACTTCAGCATCCACCACTCGCACTCGTGTCCAGATTTTCATCTCCTCGCGGATGGCTGCGGCCTGGCGACTTAGAATGGCACGTCGTTTTTTTAACATTGGTGGGAGATCTGTTTGGATGCTGATCCGAGTTTGTTTGAGAAGTTTCCGAGCTGCGAACACTGCCTCACGGTCGGGCATATATAAGAACGTGGCAATTATGCTCCTTACTGCAGATGGATTGTTCTGTCTCTGGTATTCCGATAGGGGCAAGCCTGTGGACAACTTTGAACGTAATCGAGTCGACTCTTTCCTGTTGAAAGTTCAGAGATTTCACCAGAAAGTCTCTCAAAACTCGTTCTGTGTTCTCCTGGGGAGATTCAGAAATCCCATAGAACAAGAGATTTGGTTTTCTATCATGCATGTCCTTCAGGGTTACCTGATTTTGATAGAACAATCTATGTTTCCTCTCCTCGTCGAGTTCTCTCCGTAGTTTGCTTAATTCTTCCGAATTTACCGACACGTCATGTTCAACAGAACATACCTTCTCCCTAATTTCAGTGATTTCAACTTTAATTGAGTCTTGCAAATCACTCTTGACAGACTTGATGAGTTCGGTAAGCCTCTTTTCAGCGGCTTGAACGATGTCCTCCATCGAACTAGCGGACCTCGTCGTGCGACCCAACTCAGACATTTTGGCAATAAAGTCAATATATCTTTCAAAATCGTGAAAATAATATTTGCAATGTGCAATAAAGACCGCCGTAAACGATTTATGGAATAGTTATATGAAAAATATCATTCCTGTTCACAGATTGAATAAGATTGTTCCGTGGATTAGCGGAGCCGAGCAGAAACACGTTACACCTCTGTCATGCGCAACCGGAAGTTGTTAAAATAACTAACGAATCTTTGTCACAGAGCGAAAACGAAAATTTTATTTTTCTTTGACCTCAAGTTTGGTATCAACAACTATATAAATTATAGACTGGTTAATTTGTGCAATTAAATTGCTTTCTTTCGACATGCGTAGTTAAAATGTATTTCCATAAATGTACTTATAACCTTATTTCATCATCATCATCATCATGGAAATATTTGTAGAGTGCTGGTCTCCAGTCGAAACTGCTCAGAAGCGCTGGTGTTGGTAAACACTGAGGTTAAAAAGAGAAACTATCACTTCATTTCGTAGCAAGTCAAATTCTGGTTGCAGGGGGAATATGATAAAAAGTCACAGGTTAAATGCAGTTTTGAAGAGGTGGGTTTTCAGCATGGATTTGAACGTTGTCAAGTTGTCGATTGTGCGGAGGTGTTGGGGCAGGTCATTCCACAGAGTTTGTCCTGCGATGTAGAAAGAACGGTCACCATAGAGATGGAAATTGGAATTTGGTAACTGTAGGAGGCCCTGTTCTGATGATCTCAGGGTCCTGGACGGGTGGTAATATTGCAGCATGTCAGAGAGGTAGTGTGGGGCCAGGTTGTGCAAACATTTGTATACAAGGAGGATGACTTTGTATTTGATCCTGAATGAAACTGGAAGCCAGTGGAGATGTTGTAGTACTGGTGAGATGTGGTCGTACTTGGAAGTGGAGGAGATGAGTCTTGCGGCGGAGTTCTGAACACGTTGGAGTCGATTGAGATTGGTTTGAGGCAATCCATATAGGAGACTGTTACAGTAATCAATCCTTGATGTTATGTAGGCATTAACGAGGGTTGACGCAGTAGCTACATCAAGGTACCTGCGTATCTGACTGATGTTGCGAAGGTGGTAGAAGAAAGAAAAATAAAATTTTCGTTTTCGCTCTGTGACAAAGATTCGTTAGTTATTTTAACAAGAGACAATGTATACATGTAAGTTAATTGCTTAACTGTATTTGTTTTTATAATGAGGAGCATTTGTATAGGCTGCCTTGGCCTGTTTGCTAATCCTTTTTTACTTTTTGTATATATATTCTGAATGTTGTGTATTACAAATTTTATTGAAATGAAATACTGTTTAAATCAAATAACTAACTCATATGGATACAGCATGTCTTGTTGAAATAACTACCTGATATGTATACATTGCCTCTTGTCATAATAACTACCTGATATGTATAATTTGCCTCTTGTTATAATAACTACCTGATATGTATACATTGCCTCTTGTTATAATAAATACCTGATATGTATAATTTGCCTCTTGTTATAATAACTACCTGATATGTATACATTGCCTCTTGTTATAATAACTACCTGATATGTATAATTTTCCTCTTGTTATAATAACTACCTGATATGGATACATTGTCTCTTGTTATAAATAACAACTACCTGATATGGATACATTGTCTCTTGTTATAATAACTACCTGATATGTATAATTTTCCTCTTGTTATAATAACTACCTGATATGTATACATTGTCTCTTGTAAACATAACACATATGTATACATTGTCTCTTGTAAAGATAACACATATGTATACATTGTCTCTTGTAAAGATAACACAAATGTATACATTGTCTCTTGTAAAGATAACACAAATGTATACATTGTCTCTTGTAAAGATAACACAAATGTATACATTGTCTCTTGTAAAGATAACACATATGTATACATTGTCTCTTGTAAAGATAACACAAATGTATACATTGTCTCTTGTAAAGATAACACAAATGGATACATTGTCTCTTGTAAAGATAACACAAATGGATACATTGTCTCTTGTTGAAATAACAAACTCATGTACATGTATTCTAGTTAAGGTCAATTGACCATGTGCAGTTTGTCTTATTTAGGGACCTAACCCATATCTATACAATGCCTCTTGTTAATTTACTTACTCATATGTCATCATTGTCTCGTGTTAAGATGAATTACTAATATGGATGCATTGTCTCGTGTTAAAATAACAGCTAATTTGTTTACATCGTATTTCTTTTGGGTCCCTAGTTCACGTGCAGCGTCTCTTATTAAAGAAATTAACTCATATGTATACATTGTCTCTTGGTAAAATAAATAGAGGATATTTGTCATTTCTCGTCGAATACCATGGATATCTCATCGAGTGAATTAGAAATTTATGTGTTCACGATTGGCGTAGCCACGAGTGTAAATTTATGTTTTTCTACTTCACGAGATGCGATATTCATGGTATTCGACGAGAAATGTCAAATGTTCTATTTATTATGTTTCCCGAAACCCCGTAAAAGACCCTAACTATATGAATTTAGAAGTTAAAACGCTTCGCTAGCGCGGCTGTTGCATGACGTCATTCATTTGTTTCATGACGTCACATACGACGTCATATGATTGTTTCATTGCATCATTTTACAGAGTAGAATACCATTTTTATATCACTCAGTGAAAATAAGGGTTTTATTTTCACCGACAAATCGCATATTTCACCATTCGAAATATAATAACAAACTCATATGATATAGTTTGCCTCTTGATATAATAACTACCTGATATGTATGATTTGCCTCTTGTTATAGTAACTACCTGATATGTATACATTGTCTTTTGTTTTAATAACTACCTGATATGTATACATTGCCTCTTGTCATAATAACTACCTGATATGTATAATTTGCCTCTTGTAATAGTAACTACCTGATGTGTATACATTGTCTTTTGTTGAAATAATTACCTAATATGTATACAGTCTTTTATTATAATAACTACCTGATGTGTATACATTGTCTCTTGTTATAGTAACTACCTGATATGTTTACATTGTCTCTTGTTGAAATAACAACCTGATATGCATACATTGTCTTTTGTTGAAATAACTACCTCATACGTATACATTGCCTCTTGTTGAAATAACTACCTGATATGTTTACATTGTCTCTTGTTGAAATAACAACCTGACATGTATACATTGCCTCTTGTTGTTATAACAACTACCTAATATATACATTGTTTCTTGGTGAAATAACTGTCTCTTGTAAGATATCTTTCTCATATTTATAAATTGTCTCTTATACAGATAACAGACTCATATGTATACATTGTATTTTGTTGAGGTCGTTAGTTCATATACAGCGTGTCCTGTTGGGGTCTGATGTCTCTGTTGCAATGTTCCGTCATACAGCAGTAGGAACATGTGAAGTTGGATATGTAGATATTGGAGGGGTCAAAGTCCATACATGCTCTTCTACCTCGGCTGTCATTCCACCACAGAGAATCACAATCAGTCTTGGATCCACAACTGAAATTATTGAATTCCTTATGACTTACACAGAAAGAAATACGTTTACCAAGTTTCATCTAAACATCTAATGAAATTTATTTTTCCGCACGAGTCGTTGAAGATGATTTAAACATATTTTATTCATGAAGAAACGGATTGGGAACAAGTTCTCCAACTTAGGATACCCTCTCCTTGGTATTTACAAAATTATACATTTCCATCATAAAATGAAGCGAATACTGAACAGAAAAAAGTTGTAGGAAGAAGAATAGCAAAGAAGAAAGGATAAATGAAACACTAGTTTGCAAAATATTTAATTTTCTTTTACCACATGAAAAATATTTTGGGGCTGAAACATATTTTTTGGTAACACATGTTTTAAAAATTGAAATGCTTTCTGACTTACGGACATTATGTTGATATACTGTTAAATGCCTTTTTACTGTATACACAGACCGTCTCACTAATGCAAATAACATAATATTTCTCCTCCACATATCTGACAACCAAGAATATTTATTCAAACAGCATCTCTTTTTAAAGAGTGTTCTTTAGGGTTACCCTTTTAATGGAATTCAAGTCTACATTCCAGTACGTGTTAAAATGTTATACAGCAATGATCAGGTAACCCATCCATCCAGCGAGCCACGCCAGAACTTCGCTGATTGCTGTCAACTGAGCTCCACAGCACCATGTGCCACCACAAATAGGTGTATACGTTCTAGATAATGAGATTATATACCTTTTTGAGATGTGCTTGCTGCCGTCCAAACTGTTTGTAACAATATTCAAACAATAAGGCATGTTGTTGTCACATTTCCACTCAGGACCAGCCCCTGGATAGACACCGCAATCACCCCCGGAACATTGTTCACAGGTAACTGAAAAGTAGTTCACATTTCATACAAAAGTAGCCTCTTTTATTGCCATGTTGAATAAATTAATGAATCTTTATTCAATCAAAAAAACACCAATGAATAGTAATGAATCTAGGAATACTTTTCAGTTATTTTGTCTATTTAGGGTCAAAAGTTTACAGAGAGAATAAATATTTGGATATTTGCACTATTTCGAGGAAATATGCAGAGGTCTAATTGCGTGAAGGGCTTTACATCTGAAGATGTAGTAAAACTCATCTCCCATTACATTTTGGTTGCAAAGCTTAAATAGGCGTTCTTCCCTCAAAAGGCCCTACCAGTCGCTATGGTGGGTTATGGTTTGAAGTGCGAAAGAATGGGGATAGAAGTACATTATCACATTGGGCCTAAAATATTAAATCAAAGTCCATTTTTCATTGCTAAGACGACATCGGAAATGAGCAAGAGGTCAATTATATGGAACTCGTATTTTCACATCAGTAGGGGTCTGAAATAATGTTACATTTTATGTTCATTAATAAATAATATTAAGAAATAAAGCAATGACATAAGGACCGATATCGGATATTTAGGAACGATCATTTCATTAGAAATACCACACTATTATCTCGTCTCCTCCTTATTCAATTTCTCGTATATTCCAGGGAATCTACATCCTTTTTTTTGGTATCACGTCATCTTGATTTAAATCCATCTCAATTAACTGAATATGAATAGTACATAAATGGAAAATTAGGGAGAGGTGCCGGCGGCGATGCTTGCTTATAAAATGTCAGGTAAACTGTGTAGCCTTAGTAGGGGAAATAGTTTCACCAATAATAATTTACACATAATAAGATACAGAAATACCTGTCACTCAGAAAGTGAAAACATGTAAACATTCTTACTAAAATCAATCAAATTCTGACGTACACAAATTCTGACGTTTCAAGATGTTGTTTCTTCCGGGATACGAACTTGTTTGGGGGTTTCGATTCAAGGTACGTCAATATACAAAATATGTAAACGTAAATCTTTCGCGATTTAATATCAAAGTTGGTATTCTACGATACATCTCTTTGCTATTAAGCCCCGTGTGACTGAGGATGTGTTTAGTTGATATAATCTTAAAATAATACAGCACTGCGAACCATGAAACCACATGTCTATTAGTAATTCTATTAAGGAAGTTGAATGATATCATACCAGAAGTTTAATGATGGTTTGTTTCCTTTAGCACGGCAGCGAAAGCTTCATTGTTCAGAATATCATAAAATGATGAAACACATATAATTTCATCCTGATATAAAACAGGGATTAGACAAAATGACTCCCTAATTTAAAATGTTACTTACCTCCCTCGTGAAGTTTGTATGGTTCTGAAAGTAAAACACAACAGTAGGTGTCATCATCATGTTTCTTTATTCATTGTTATCAAATCGTAATCTTTATTTCAATAACTCATAAAAACTTCATAAGTATATCTTGCATGTATGAAATATCCTAGGGATTAACGATAAGGATACATCTTTAGGTTAAAATAAAAAAAGATATGAACAATATTTCTTTCGGAATCCTACGTATTGTTGTATGAAGTAAGGAAATTAGATGCCTGAAATATTTATTAGATTTTCAATTGCATGTAATATTTTGGCATGTTGATGATGTACTAGTATCATCTAATCAAATGTACTTCTGTAACCATAAAAACGCGACTGAGATAAAGAAGTCACGTTGCATATAGAACACCAAGATAAGGTTATTAGTACAAGAAGAGTTCAGGAAAACTTCTTCCACGTGCTTTTTTACTGATAGCACAATAATCTGACGATCTTAAAGGTAGCCTACACATTAAACTTAAGGACGTCTCAAGAATCAAGGACAGGGTAACTGCCCGACTGGTTTAACGAGAATCAAACAATGCAATGACCGTCAAGTTCTTTACCTGTATCAAAATTATCAATTAACCTGAACGGCTTGGAGCCTTGACTGAATGAAACATTACAGCCGTAGACTGACTAATTAAACAATTGTAATGTCTAAAGAACACAATGAACCAACAAACCCTCACAGAGACAAATAACTGTCTGCCAGATTGAATCATTGAAACCTCAAACTGTCAAATGGAAACCTCCGACTACTAGAATAAACCATTGAAAAATCAATTGACTGATTGAATCATTAAAACCTGAATCTGACAGACTGAACCATTGATATATGAATGGCAGATTGAACCATTGAAATATTTTATTGACAGCCTGAACCATAGAAACCATTGACTCATAGAGTGAACCATTTAAATCCCTGATTTACAGATTGAACCATTGAAACATCAAACTGACAGATTGAACCATTGAAACATCAAACTGACAGATTGAACCATTGAAACATCAAACTGACAGTTTGAACCATTGAACTCAAACTGACAGATTGAACCATTGAAACATAAAACTGACAGGTTGAACCATTGACACTCAAACTGACAGATTGAACCATTGACACTCAAACTGACAGATTGAACCATTGAAACACCAAACTGACAGATTGAACCATTGAAACATCAAAATGACAGATTGAACCATTTACACTCAAACTGACAGAATAAACCATTAAAACATCAAACTGACAGATTGAACTATTGAAAGCTCAACGCGACAGACTGAATCATTAAATCCTGAATCTAACAGACTGAATCTTTAAAACCTGAATCTGACTGTCTGAACCATTTATTTACAGATTACAGATTATTTTTACAGATTCAATCATTGAAAATCACACTGACAGACTGAATCATTAAAAATCAAACTGACAGACTGAATCATTAAAAATCAATCTGACAGACTGAATCATTAAAAATCAAACTGACAGACTGAATCATTAAAATCAAACTGACAGACTGAATCATTTAAAAATCAAACTGACAGACTGAATCTTTAAAAATCAAACTGATAGATTGAATCATTAAAAATCAAACTGACAGAATGAATCTTTAAAACAGCTGATGAACAGAGTGGATCATTGAATCATTACGTTGACAGGATGAACCGATGAACCCTGTGTTTGACGTTGTTGTAATACTGAACCATTGAAAATTTTAATTACTTCACACAGATTAAATCAGCATATTTTTTGTGCTGATGAAAGGAAGCGCTCAACGTGGGGCACTGATGCAATTACTTACGATATTTCTGACACGACTCCGGTACGCATTCATCCTCGTAGCAGCAATCTCCACACAGACGGGTGCCATGATTAGCATGGGGACGTTTGCAACTCTTTAAAACACAAGGTAATGAAATTTTAATATATTTTTCACCTTACTAAGACTTATTGACTGTCAAAAATTGGTTCTATATATCATGTAATATCCATCAGGTATTCATTATCCCACCATAGTTTTTCTAAGATGTTTATCGTTTAATAATTCAAAAATGATTAAGGATATTTTGAAATTTTACAAAACAAAAGGTTACTAAAACATAATATGTATGACAGTTGCAGGTGGGTATAGACCAAACACTGAGCATCATCTTTAGTTACCAAGAGCTCGACATTTTGAGGCTCTTCACTTTATCACCCCTCGGACTTTTCATCAAGAATTTCTGTATTGAAAGTACCTGCCCTTGACACAAGCAACTCGGTTGATCAAATACATCTAAGTAGAGCAGAGGAGACTGTACACGATCACTGCAGTCTGTCATGTGAGGTGTGTCAAGATGACGACATAATGTACCTGCTTAATCGGGATATAACTGTACACGAGGTTCAAAAAGCTATAAATAAGTTAAAAGACGGTAAAGCAGCAGGCCCGGATGGCATCAAGACAGAGATGGTGAAATGCTGTGCAGGATTACTCGCGCCATATTTAACCAACATGTTCAACGAGGTATTAGGCACTGGAAATTATCCAAATGAATGGACCAAGGGTATAATTGTACCTCTTCACAAGAAAGGAGAGGTCAACAAGGTGAATAATTATAGAGGCATTTCACTTATGGATGTATTTGGAAGAGCCTTCTGCTCTGTTCTAAATGAGCGTTTACAAAGTTTTTCAGATATATATGAAAAAATCCCTGAGGCTCAAGCAGGATTCAGGAAAAATTATAGTACAACTGACAATATCTTCACACTTCAAAGTCTTATACAGAAATATCTCTCAAAGCGAGGAGGTCGCTTTTACTGCATATTTGTGGACTTTAGAAAGGCCTTAGATTCAGTTAATAGACAGCTACTTTGGTACACATTAATAAGAAATGATGTACATGGCAGAATACTTGATGTGTTAAAGAATATGTATTCCAAAATCCAGTCAGCTGTGAGAACAGGTACCAACTCTATCTCCGACTATTTTCAATGTCTCAGTGGTGTACGACAAGGATGCGTATTAAGCCCTTTCTTATTTACAATAATCATTTCGGAATTTCAAATTATGTTGGAAAATGCTAGTCTGAGGGGAATATCTGTGGGCCCAGAATTCATGGAACTGCTTCTCTTACTCTTTGCTGATGATTTATGTATTTCCGACGATTCCGGAATTGATATTCTACACAACTACTGTCTGACATGGGGTGTAGATATTAACATGGACAAAACGGAAATCCTGGTGTTTCGGAATGGAGGCGTTTTACGGAATTATGAAAAATGGTATTTACAGGGATCGCAGATAAAGTGTTCAACGTATTATAACTATCTCGACTGTCATGGACTAAATGTACGGAAACATTAACTACGAAAGCAACCAAGGCCTTATTTGCTATCAAACGATTATCATTTGAATATTCAAAAATATCTGCAAGTATTCTCTTCAAACTTTTCTATAATAAGATTAAGCCAATTTTACTTTATGGTGCAGAAGTATGGGGATACCAAGATAGAAAGGCAATAAATAAATTTCATAATAATTGTTGTAAGTTTGTACTAGGTGTAGGTAAACACGTGTCTAGTACCGCAGTGTTGGCGGAATGTGGTAGATATTGCATCAGCGTAGATTACCATGTTAAATGTATCAGGTTTTGGTGTAAACTATTAAATATGTCTACAGATAGGTACCCAAAGCAATGTTATCTTCATATTAAAAATATTGATGATAGTGGTAGAATTACTTGGGCATCTCATGTTAGAATATTGTTAAATATGTATAGATTTGGTTTTGTTTGGTTAAGTCAAGAAATTGGTAACATTGATAATTTTGTACATATTTTTAAACAAAGACTGCAAGATATCTTTAAACAAACTATGTTTAGCAAAATCAATGATTCAGTATATCTACATTATTATAAATCAATTAAGTCATTATTAGATGTTGAGTACTATATATCAAATGTACATGTAAAGGAGTATCGTAGATATTTATGCTTACTTCGTATCCAGCAATTACCTCTCCGGTGCAATGTCAGATTTAAAGAAACTAGTGAAATAGCCAAAATCTGTAAAATGTGCAGCCGGAATGATTTTGAAGATGAATTACATTTTCTATTTGTCTGTGATGCATATGCAAATTTAAGGAACTCATACTTGCCATTTTTCAATAATTGTCAATCAGATTCAAGCAAATATCACAAGCTGTTAACATGTAAAGATAAAAATGTGCTTATGAAAATATCTCTGTTAAACATGCTCTATCGAAGAGGACTTCTACCGTATGTTAGATGTCTATGTGTATATATCAGTGGTTATTGTTGTATGATAATGTCAACATATTGTCTGAATATCATATTTCATTTGTATTCATTGTACATGGGCAAATGGCCTTCTTACCGAAATAAACTAACTGAGGCCCTTGACATGATTGAAACAATGAATAGTTTACATGGAGTGGATACCATAACTCAGGGTCTCGTGGTCCATTACTCTTCACAAATCTTGTCTGGAAACTTCATCAAACCATTGAATCTTGTTATAAAACTGCCAAATATGATTGAAAAAAAGGTGTTTGTTAGGGTTAATCTAAGACGGTTCTTTCACAGAATGCTCAGGTCCTTTTAATTTAAATATTGCCACTAGATCAATTTACAACACGAAAAAATTAGGTAATAAGAGCTAGAATTGCAAGACAATTTCGTCAATGTATCAAAGCGTGTTAAAACACGTCTACTACGGTTCACAGGACTACTTTTCGTTACATAAATCAAGGGCAGGTAATATTAGCTCAAATTATCCACATAATGTTTCAAGGGCTTTTTTGCTGAGAGAACCGATATGAGTACCAAATTCCTAAACCGGAAGTCCCAGGGGGGACCGAGATAACTTACGGGACAGTGAGCTCTGGGTGACCGAAGATGCCATGAAGCAAGACACGTGACAAAATGCACATTAGTAACACATCTCTGATTGCTGATTTTAAACTAATAATCATGAGCTAGGAATATCAGTTTTTTTTATTCTTCCATTTCAAACTTACATTTGGTGTTGTGCAAGCTCCATGATAAGTTAGCATTCCGCTGCTATCTTCATAAATGGATAGGCGGCACTCCTGTGAAGAGGAACGAAATGAATGTTATGATGGTCTTTTGTTGAAATTGTTTCCGTGGTCGATGGTTATATCAAAGGCACTCTGACACGTTTTCTTAAAAATATAGAGGTATCTTACCTATGAAGAAACTAATGTTTTAATTTGCAAATCAGTTTCAATCAATGAAGGGAGTCCAAAGTGCAAAGGTTGGTTAAGTCATGCATATCCTTTTCCCTAATTGAAATGATTTAAAGGTATTCACACAAAAATGGCTTGACACTTCATTATCTGCTCTACAACTGTGGATGATAGGGTTAAATACTTTTACACCCCTTGGGAAGTTATTTCCTTTGTTTTCTTTGAAGGTTGTATGCCATAACCACCATGTACGCAGGTTGATTATCTCATAACCACCATGGTCGGTTATGAGTGAGTAGATTAGTTGGGGTTTAATGTATTTTGAACAACATTTCAGTAATTATAAACCCAGGACGGATATGAGATGTTCAATGTGTACAAACAAATTGACTTGTAAAATGTTTAGATTTCAACAAGTTACAGATATATGATGTACTGTAAATATTTTTTTGGACTCGTTCGGTCAGAAAACATCAACCCTTGAAGTGTAAATGTATATAAAGTGTATAAATTCATTATATATAAATGATTTAGTCTAAAATTATGTTAGGAATGTTCCGCGGGAGTGAAAGCCAAATAATGACCCGATTGCCCCATGTTATGCCATAACCGCTCGGCACCGGGTCATTATTTACTACATTGACATAAATCTATTGTTTGTAGGGGAAATTTGTAGAAAGTATTACTGCCCTTATACATATATCTTTATATTTTATTGACTGACTACTTATGCACATTGAGTGATGTTATGCCATGCCAATGGTGTAATCCTATCAAATATGAAGGTTAC
Source organism: Phorcus lineatus (assembly GCA_921293015.1). NCBI lineage: Eukaryota > Metazoa > Mollusca > Gastropoda > Trochida > Trochidae > Phorcus > Phorcus lineatus. The sequence goes on from OV121093.1 coordinate 18,421,267, forward strand.
TGTTGCTTAAATATCACTGAAATGGCAAGAAGAATTGAACAATTACGGTTGTTGGTATGTTTAACTAATTGAACGCATCCGGCTTAATTTGCGTATTTGAATCCGCTAAGCTCCTTCCTAATACTCTGGTCTCTTTCGCATGGCACGGGTTGATATTCGCGTCTCACCTGTTATTTTTTGAGTCAACAAAATGTCGTTGTGCAAGGAGCTTGAAGCCTCTATCTATTTCTATCCGGGTTTTACCGCTGTTGCTGAATGCGAGTCGTCTCATTGGCTTGTTAGATAGCTAGAGATACGTGGCGTTTGGCTTGAAGGATATCAGGGTATTCGGAAAGGGTGTACCAGATTCAAATACGCTGATGTAGCAGGATGAATTAAATGGACTACTCCTATCAACAAAGTCTTTTGTTCGAATTCCATCTGCAAATACCTAGTGTTTCGGGATGAATAATTAAGATCGGCTGTATCCATATCCGCATATTTGATTAATTGTATAGTATCAAATGGAATGAAAGTTAATGAAACAAAAGAACAAATGGCTCTGTAGCTCATCAGGCTATATATACTTAATTTCATAATTGGTCACAGGGTCACAATTTCGGGGCAGCAGAATCACAAAATCTATAAGATTATAATCCCCGTGAGCTTAGGAGTCTGTAAACAATGTTTTAGCTTTCTTTAGCATTTGGCTTCTGGTTACGAAGATGAAAATAGGTCATTAGGGCGATGTTCCTGGGGACCTCTTTAGGGGTCAGAGAATCACCAAGACTGTACAGTATCTTGAATACCCCAATCAGCAACCATGAATCTATATACAAGGTTTCAACTTTCTATGTCTTTCGCAACTGAAGAAGATGAAAATATTGTAGCTCACGTGACCCTTATTGTGGTTCCCATGGTCACCAAATCTATAAATCAGAATCCCTATCAGCTTAGAAATCTGTAAACAAGGTTTCAGCTTTGTAGACCTTATGCTTCTGGTAAAGATACCATATCAATTTGCCCCGTAAGCTAGGCAGTCTGTACACAGAGTTTTAGCTTTCTAGGTCTTTTGCGCCTGGAGAAGAAGTTTAAAAAAGGTTTTAGGGCGTGGATCCTGTGGCCTTTCTTAGGGGCACAGGGTCAACAAATCTTAAAAATAAAAATACTCTTTAGTCAAGTCAAGGGGTACACAAGATGTCACATTTCCTGAGTCGATGGTTCTTGAGAAGAAGATGAACTAGAGAAAAGTTTTCGGACGCCGTACGACCGACCATCTTCCGCACGCATCGGAAGAAATTCGTGTAAATGCATATCTCGCCCGATGCATTGCGGAAGATGCCGTACGACATGCTATGCCAGGCCATAAGCCCATCGGCCCATTTAGACCAGATGAACTGAAAATGTTCGTTCGATAAAAAGGCAACATACCGGTCCGGAATTACATGTCGTTATATCACATTGGTCTAATGATGATTCCCCATCACACTTGTAACATCGCCGCGAGTCGCATGAAGAAAGCAGCAATCCTAAAAACAGAATTATATTGTGGATGAACTTAATGAAGACCATGCATTCGAGGGTGAGTGAGTGAGTGGTGATCTTTCGCGTGTTTTGAACAATATTTCAGTTATTAAACACGTGGATGACAAGCATCCAAAAGAGAGTGGACAGATCAGGGAGAAAGGGGATCGATAGGATGAGGAAAAGACGGAAAGAAAGGCATAGTGAGATATAGAAAGCAGGTTTTAGAAGAACTCAAATTTGGTCTGGCTTCTATCCGTCGACCTGTCCAGCTTGGGTGTCCCTACCAGGAGCATGTAAGCTCCGGCTGGCATAGCTCTCGGGGTCTCTGAAGCACGCAAACCACCACACCACGATAGGGTAGTAAGTCCAGTGGTGGTGCATTCAAGGGCAACTCCGTCCCCCGACCCCTCACAGAGTGTAGTTCCGTCCTATTTTCCTTTACTTAACTCTGTCCCAGTAATACTGTCTCAAAATAATGAGTGAGTTGGAGTTAACGTGCTTTGAACTATTATTTCAGTTATTAAGCACGTGGATGACAAGCATCCAATAGAGAGTGGACAGATCAGGGGAAAGGGGATCGGCAGGAAGAGGGAAAAGACGGAAAGAAAGGCATAGTGAGAGATAGAAAGCAGGTTTTAGAAGGACTCAAATTTGGTCTGGCTTCTACCCATCGACCTGTCCAGCTTGGGCCGATGGGTAGAAGTCAGACCAAATGTTGAAGTCTGGTCAGCCACGCCGTTTCAAACGTAACCATTCAGAAAGCCTCAATTATTTCAATACGGGACAACTAAACATTATTCGAATGTGCACTTTTAACTATAACACTGTAACACTGCATAGGCATATGTGACAACAAAACTACTACTCTTGCAAGAGGTGTTATCATCGGCTGAAATTTTGCTGAAAGTTTGTCATCTTATTGCCGCTGAGGAAACCTGTCGGAAGTTCTGGAAGAGCTCGTATTAGGACAGAGGTATGTGTAGGAATTTCTGATTGAGGAGAATGGGGCAACATATATTCAAGGAAGTGGTTATGTAAAAGTTGAACTTACCTAAAGCGACAGTCAGCTGAGACAGTGAAGAGATGGTCATTTTACCTTACAGCGTCAAAAAAGGGAGAAAGATAAATATAATAATCCCATTACAAATACCTTTTAGAAATCCAAAGTTGGATATATGACCTTTTTACAAAGGAAAGCGTACCAGAGAAAATTTAGAACAAAATTTTCAAATGTCTTAGATTGTCAGCACGGAGAAGGAAATGACGATAGTGGTGAAAATTAGAGGACCAGTTTCAACGAAAATGAAAATAGTCGCATGCAACATTAAAATATTTACCCCTGAATATAAGTTTATATGTCAATAAGTAGCCACTTGATTAAAACTAAAACTCAGAACTGCCTTTGGCCGCGTGTTTAGTGGACAATTAAAGATTAAATATTGAATTTAAGTTCAGGTAAATTTTAGTATTTTGGGGATATCATCTTAATTTTCTGTGGTAAAATTGACAAGCTACGAGTAGTAGAGATTAAAGCCCTTGATACAACATGTTCGAATCCCGCTATGGTCGATCTTTAAAATCTTTCTTTTTTTTCCGGACACGGTCGAATTTTATCAGTCTCCGAATTTCATTGCCAAAAATTGCAGGAAAATTAGATAAACAGTTAGTTTAATATCTAATTAGGGTCTCAGAATCATCATGATTTGAAGAAAGATGAAGACGAGGGTTAGAATAGCCCTATTGTGATTATAAGCTCACGAATGGTCACATATATGCACAAATTTATATCAATCGTATTTGATTTTGTGTGTACTCAAAAAGTGTATTCGACAATTCCTGTAAATCGACATTATTCTGGGCATATCTAGCCGAATACAGGAATATACTTATCGTTAGTGTACCTGTATCGTGCAGCTTGAAGATTTGTAAGACATAAAAAAGACAGCTGGTAGAGACCTCCAATAGTAACAAGAGACTTAGTTTCAAGTTAGATATGACCCCTCGTGCCAAACTAATGGAGACTTTTTCGGACCATACCCTACACATAGTATGCAGACTCATTAAGCAAAGTGAAATGCTCTTAAATTGTCACGTGATACATGCGAATAATCTGAATGAAGACACTTGAAGTCACTCACCTGCTTGCCTTCTAGGCTACTCAGAGCGATAACGTGTCGTCTACGGTGAGTCACTATATATCTTACAGTTAATCTTTAAACGCACTGTAGCACACCCTTTTTTTCGTTTTATAGACTTACGCGTAGATTAGGGTCATCTTTTGATGATAGAATCTATCAGCCTCAAAGTACTGTTTCATATGGTTCATTTGAAAAAAATATGCGTATTCAAATTTTAAAGATATTTAATAAAACTCAAAAGAATTGTTGTAACGTAACACAAATTCGACTGTCGCGATCCTGTCGGCCAACTAGGAAACCCAGATCGAGGTAAAAAGCCTCGTTCCAGATGCGACCTCCCTTCATATTTGCCCATTTTCAACAAACAACAAATACACGTGTCAAAGTGGAGCATGTACATTTCCCTTACATTGCCCATTTTAAAAAAACAATTTGGAAGGGAGGTCGCATCTGAAACGAGGCTTTATACCTTGATCTGGGCACTTCCGTCTTACGATGACGCAATAAAACTTGCTTTTCACTAATTGAAGTAACGTAAGCTCTAATTAAGAAGGTGACATACACGTAATTCCACTATTAAATTGGAAGAAGGTTTTTTGTTAAGACTGAATGTTTCTTGTACAGCGCCGGTGAGCAACAATTGTGATGGTACTAGGCGCTATATAAATGAATTATTATTATTATTATTATTCATTTATGAATACGTTACGAATGAAACTTACCGATGTCACTTTATGAGTATGTTTATAACAGCACGTATATCGGAGCTTGATATGTCTATGTGAATTACCTTTTTATATATTGTATATGACCTGTATCTATGTCTCCCATGCTTGTGCTCACAGGTGAGAAAAAAAATGTATCAGTCAATCGTTTATTCACTATATATTCCTTGAATCTCATCGCATCAAAGATTTGATTTCGTTCTCATGATAAAAAATGTTTTCATTGTTTTTTTCTGAATCACGAGATCCATGAAGATGAAACACTTCGTCATATATATTTATTATGAGGTTCAGAATTTTTTGGGTGTAGGTCTATCTTTACTCCCATGTCCGTATTTTCTTGATATATTTTCTATACATTGCGATATAATACCTACAACTAAACACATTACTGTATATTATTTATTTCTGTATCTATCATTGTTCTTTCAGTGTCAAATAGTCAATACTGCTATTTTCACTACAAATATAAATCATTCTGAATGCTTGTCATTGCAATAAGTCAGTTTTATTGATTGTTTTGCTTATACTGTTTTCCCCGGAATAAGCATCTCTCAGCCCCTTTATTAAGACAACCTTCAGCCCCGGGATTCAATCGAGACTCCTAGTCGAGATTCAAGACAAGACTCGTTTCATATTTTGGAAGATAAATCATACAGGACTACAAAACAATAGGTTTGGAACTCTTAGAAACTGATTGATTGGCTCAGGGCATGGCATTTTATCTGGCGTCTGTTCATCTGGTCATGAACTCTTCTAAACATTTGACTCTGGAAATCTGAAATATGGTGTAACGACTCCTAATTAGGTCCTTTAGGATCTTGATTTATAGATTTGTTGATCCCTTGAACCCTTACATAGCCACAACCTGAAAGCCTATTATCATCTTCATCTACCATATTTTCATCTTCTTCTTCAAAAGCAAGATATCTTAGAATCTTGAAACCCTGTGTGCAGATTCCTTGGTTGATTTTTATTCATAGATTTAGTGACCATGTGACCTTAATAACCACCCCCTCAAAACTTTGATTTGCTCTTTTTTAAAAGGCCTAGGAAGGTCAAATCTTGTGTACCGACTCCCAAGCTCAAATAAATTGATTTGGTGATCCTATTGCAGCTAATATGGTGATCCCGTGATCATTAATGAAGATAGCTTTATGAGTTATAGCGCTGATTGCATTACCTTAACTCCTAAAAGACTCTCCAAATTTTTCAATTCTCAATTTTCACTTATTTTTATGAATATAAGTTTCTTGTACAAACTTTTAGCAACGAAAGTACTACCCTCAGAAATGTGATTTCAAGATTATGGATGGTAATGCATTGGATTGCTTCCCTGAATTTCTGAAATTAATACCAACAAAGTGCCAGAGAAATTGTTTTCTGTAAAGAGTCTTACATTGTTACATTTTAATTTTAAATGTGACATTTGATCTTGTTTGTCAACAGGAATGTTGCCTTTTTAAGACATGACCATAGTGACCAGTCTCAGTGCACATCATGGAAATAATAATTTGAACACAAAACAATGGACGTAGTGTCAGAAGTGTCACTTTGGGTATGTAGAAGCATTAATTTTTTTCAACATTGTAGAAGTGATATGAAAATTATATTAACCTTTCAGTATAAATAATGATTCTTTTGATTTTTTGATTGAGTGTCTCATAAGTATCTTCTTAAAAGGGATGGGATAGCGCAGTGGTTAGCGCGCTGGGCTTCGGGTCTGGAGGTCCGTGGTTCGAATCCCGCCAGGGGCTCGTCAACTTTGTCTACAGTAAAGAACTGTTCTACACGCAGTAAGGTTTGGGTGCAATGCTACACTGAATTTCAGCGCAGTACTACCCATGGTTCGCTAGTTCCAGCCAATGCTCGTAGGTTTCACCGCAATGCATAGCCACAATGGTGTTGCGGGCTTTCTCCCTGCAATAATACTAGCAGCCGCGAAATAAGTGAAATAATCTTGAAAGCGGCCATAAACACCAACTCACCTCACCTCTTCTAATAAAAAAAAAAAAAATAATAATAATAATAATAATAACAATATTGTCTTTTTCAAATCCTTCTAAAAAAATACTCTTTAACATCCATTTGAAAACAAACAAAAGATTGTGTTTTAACAGCTTGTATGAAATAACAGTTTTGTCATTCTATGTCAGATAAAATTGCCAAATGTTAGAAATTAATTTCTGTGGGCTATTCAGGCATTGTACAAAAATGGTACTACTTGGCTAGTAAAAGAAATGTCAAATACATGTTATAACTGAATAAGTTAATATGAGATGAAAATATTTAAATTCTGAATGCATGAAAAGTTAAATTTAATTTTGTCTATGCACAGAAATGATTGACAAGAATTGGATCTGGACAACCATTGCTCAATTTCTTCTACTAGAATGTTATCAACTTCAGATCTTTAGTAGGTTAACAACTGCAGAAAGAGCATTGATTTATTCTATTATTGTAAAATGGATTTAATTATAATGTAGTAACAGTACTAAGTTACTTCTGAATAATAATGTCATTTTGTATGTACCCCAGCTTTTATTTACTTGGAGGTATCTAGATTTCAATGGTTCCGTCAGTCTGAAATAGTTTTCTGATTGTAATTCAAAACGTATTTGATATGAAAAATTGTTGTTAGTGTTTCCTACCTGATGCCTGCTAGCTGCTCCCTTCATTGAATACAAAAGGTTTATATCAATGCATGTCATGTAAAAGTGATCAAACTACAGGGAGCATGTAACTGTGCTCACTATCACCTTAAATGCCAGATCACATTTCCATCTTAAAATTCTAAATGCATTATTTGTATTTTACAGTTCAACAGTGACTGCATAAATTTTTCCTGAAGAAGGATGAACACGCCAAGCACCATGAAGACAAAACCTTTTAAGTGAAAGATGCAGAATATAAATGTTCACTGATATAAGTATTCTTAATCATGAATTTTCTTTTTATCAAATCTGGCTGGACTTTTGCACTCATGGCATGCCATGGCAACTGGTGTCTGTCTTTCCGTCCATACCTAAGTCCATAAATATAATAGTTTTTTGTACTTCTCATGAACCCCTGCCTTTCGAGAGCTAAAAAAGTGTAAACAGATACCTTGGCCTATGGGAATATAAATTGTAGATTTGGTGTCTCTGTGGTCCCCAATAAAGCGCACAGGGGCAACTCCCTAAAGTCATTATTTCCACCAAAGGTCTAGAAACATGAAATGTAGTGTCAAGGTACTTTCCTAATGAAGATTATATTCATAATAATACATATGGTGACCCTGTAGCCCAATAAGGGCCACATCAGACACACCCTAATACACATTTTCATCTTGTTTACCAGGAGCATTTATCCTATAAAGTGGAAAGATGATTTACAGACCTCTTGCTCTTGTCACACCATGACATTAATAAGAACCACATCAACCACATTATTTACCTGTTTAAATAGGGTCTTTTCTTTTTTGGGTAATGGTATTCAATATTTCAGGTTTCGATGACCCTGTGACCCTACAAATAGTGCCCTTTTTCCGTCTTATTTTATAAATTGTATGAATTATAATGTACTATAGAGCCAATGGATGTATTTTTTAGTTCTTCCAGAGAACCGCTTGGTTTTCAGATCTGAAATCTTGTGCAAAGGTACACTAGCCCAGGATGATTCAAACTTGTGGATTTTGGTCACTCTATGGCCTAAAATGCAGCTCATAGAAAAGTATTTCATCATTTCCAGACCCAAAAGCCCTTAACGGTTGAAATCTTGTGCACGTGTACCTTACATTATAGACTTCATGACCCACCTGAGAGCCATGGGGCCATGCCCTACATTTCCTATTTATATTCCTTTCACCAGAAGAATAATCTTGAATTTAAAATCAAGTGCCAAAAGTCGCTGTATCAAATTGATATTATTTGTCATAAACAACAGGAGTCAAGCTGTAGAAAAGAATTTCTGTTGTTTTCTGAGGGACAGATTTTGTACACAGACCTCTTTGGCAGTCGGAATCATAAGTCATGGCGAAATAGGACAGTTCCAGAAAATTTGTTTTGTTTATATAGTGATAGTGATATTATATGCCTGCTGGATTGCAACTTACATTTGTTAATTTCATTCTTGTGCTCCGGAAATCAGTGTGTGGCAGGGGCACTAGTTAAGAGTGTTTAACCCTGAGGGCTGTGATAAAATACTGAATGTTAACAAGAAGGATGGGACATGAAGTTCAGATGAGGTCAATAACACGTCTGTAGCAAAAATGAAAAAAAAATTACAACACTCTGAAATGCTTATACAAGACTTGGAGGGGCAGAAGAGAGGAAGGGTTGGAGAGGTATAAAGAGGAAGTGACTGGGAAAACACCTATGAACTAGTATAAAAAGTATTGAAATAGATTTGATATGCAAGAAAAAGGTAATTGTTATTATAAATATTACCTAGCTTATATCAAAGGTCCTGTTTCGTACTACGCTATTTCAGTTAATAAATATTATCACAAGAACCTTTTATAGAGCAATTTAGAATAACATCCAAATCCGATATCTGCATTATTCGCTCAGCCAGTTAGTATAAACATTCTTAGCGTCTTTCTGGAATACATGCTAATTGTTCTCATTTATTGAGAACGTAAAGTGCCAGTTAGGAAAAGTCAGGTCACCTTGGTTGGTGAATGAAAAGGTGGGAAAATATTCCCAACACCCCTCCAGGTACACTACTACTTTTACTAATGAAAACCAAAGCATTAGAATGCTGAAATCGTATCAAGGAATATTTTGAGAAGCAATTTATAATTGCATGTTTTGTGATGACTCATTTGATATCATTACGTTAATCTTCAATCTAAGATAAATTCAAAAATCATGAAAAAACTGATAACTACAAAGACAGCAACTATAATAAAACATTTCTCAGTTTTCATTCTCAGGAATTCGGATAACACGTCATCTCAAGACTGTCATGATCATTGCCAACAAATAATCAGCTAATTTAGAGTGCTGTTATGAATTCACAACATAAATACATACAGGTGAGGTGAGATGAGTTGAAATCACAACCTTAAATATTTTTTCCCTACACCTCAGTGAGATACAATTCCTCTTGTCACTGTAAAGTGTTGTAAAGGTAATGACATCATCTGTAAATTGATATGACGTTAATTATCAATGTAACATCTTAGAGTAACTGAGACAATGCGAAATGGTCATCTTCCCACGCATAGCCTATTCTTACGTCAAAATAGCCCTTGCCGCATTTTCCGAACTTTTCTGTGCTTTGCAACACGGCTGCAGCGACGGATCGCGATAGTCCAATGAAAAATTCTTTGAGAATTGCAACTTTTCGCCGAAGGGGGCGCTTCACCAAAACACGAATTTGGACTGGTCGACAGCAAGTTTTGAATTAACCAGATGTAGAGTCAGGTGCAATTTCAAGTTACGCGGTGGAAGATGCGGAACATTATGCTCAGATTAACGGAAATGGTGATCTCATGCACATTGCGCACGTAGAGATTGTAGTGTAATTCTAAATGAAAACAACTAATCGTCTTATGCTGGGCAATTTGGCACAGAAAAGTGAATTTTATATACGTTTTATATAAGTATTTTATTTTGCCGGTATCATATCCCGAAAAATGTCATGAAAATCACTAAGTGTCTTTTTTAATGCTAAGAACATTGGTAAGAACATGTAACCAGTTAAATTTTGAGAGCCCTAGAAGTGCGAAATTTTTATAACTCGGGGAATATAATCTGTCATTGACCCCACGAGTTTGTTATTGTCTATATTACCTATTAGTATTATCTAAATACTACAAAACTGAGCCAATGACACTGCAGAACGCTTATCCGCTTTCTCATAAGATAAGACTATTAGATCAACCTGCAGCGTTTTGCTAACATGACATCGCCAATCGTCCTTATCGTTATACAGCTATACCAGGCAGCCATCTGTAATACGCAAGGCAAGTCGTTATAAATAGCCTTTTTATACATCCTCGTTCACTCATTTTTTTAAATAGTTTGATTTTAAACAGTCCCTTTCAGTACATACTCAGTAATTCGAATTTAAATCTAAAAAGAGTGGCTGAAACCATGAATGTATAGGATAGGAGCTAAGAATAAGTTATCAAAGTAAGATTATACGAGGGGATATAAAAAAAAGTTTCAATTATCACAAAGAATGTACTGTATTAGTACGGACCAAATGGTCACTGTAGCATAAGTAATCCTTGCCTAGTTCCTGGGTCAACAATAGTCTTTTTCGCGACAGCCAGTTTTACGTCTGTTGACCAAATAGCACAGTACCCCCTATTATGGAGAAAATTGAGGCGCGCAGTGTAATTAAGTTTTTTAAGAAATGAATTTCATCATATGGTTGTCCACAAGGTTATAACCTGTTTGAAACTTGTAAGATAAACTTGTATAACCGGCAAGCTTGCGACGCCGGTTATACAAAAGTTTATCTTACAAGTTTCAAACAGGTTATAACCGTGTGGACAACCATATGATGAAATTCATTTCTTATAAATTCAAACGTTGTATTTAAAGCGAAAATGCATTCGAAATGCAATTCTATAGCTGCTTGTCGCACTGACCTACGTACCGGTTACACCAAGACGGATCTCTACCCGTATTCAGACGCATAAACAAAATAGTTCCAAAGACTCGGTAAAAATGACACTTTTTTATTCTACAAATAATACATTTTGTGTATCAAAAAACTAACAATGATTATATTTTTGGAAAAAAGTGGAAAATGTAAAGTTTAATTTAAATAGATCAAAGTTAACAAATAACACTCGCGTATTTATACTGTCCAGAATCTAGGTGACAGTACAGCGTGTTTTGGCTAGTTCCGGCACGATATCGTATAACCTGCATTTACTGAAGGTTATTTTGTATAACCCTCAACTTTGGGTTCATTGAAATGTATACCGATCACATGACCATGTCTGATCCAATCAGAATGCAGCATATCGTTTACATCACAAAGTCTGAATTTATTTACATTTGAAGGGCTATACTGCACGTTCATGATGAGGTGAAATCTGTTTATGACAATGACAGCCCATCCTATGACACTGTTGTGAGATGGAAAAAGAATTTCCAAACAGGCCACATGTCCCTCACGTACTGACGATATGAATGTCATCAAGACGGTTAAGACGTTGGTTCAAGAAGATCGCCGCGTAACTCTACAAATGATAATGCATGAAACAGGTCTGAGTTATGGCAGTGCATGGAACATACTCCATAACCAGTTGCATATGTCGAAAGTGTCAGCATGCTGGGTTCCTCGCTTACAATGCAAAAACAGAATCGAAGGGACATGTCACGGTAGGCGTTGGAGCTTCTGGAACAAGACGAAGAGGATTTCTTCAAACGTCTTGTTACCGAGGATGAATGCTGGGTCTATCAATATGATCCTGAGACAAAATAAATGAGCAAAGAGTGGTAGCATGCTACGTCACCACCTCCCAAAAAGGCCAAGGTGCAAAAGTCTGCAGGAAAGGTCATGGTGTCTGTTTTTTGGGATTGTCGTGGATTCACCTTGACGGATGATCTAGCTAGAGTCAGACCATAACTGGAGCTTATTACTGCAACCTGCTGAGCAAGTTACGCGATGCCATTAAACAGAAGCGCCGCAGTATGATCACCAAAGGTGTACGCCTGTTAGCTGACAATGCCCCAGCTCACACTTGTCACGCAGCTGCTTACCGGATGCCCCTCATCACCCGATCTTTGTTGATAAAAAATCCACTACTTGGACGTCGTTTTGAGGCCACAAATGACATCTTTCGAGAGGTGGAGACTTGGTTTTCCATGAAATCAGGGGTCTTCTATTCAGACGGTCTGCGCAAGGTTAAGAAGCGATGGGAAAAATGTATATCTCTGGATGGTGACTATGTAGAGAAGTCTTAAAAACATGAGAACAAAATAAAGTTTGTACCATTGATATTTGTCTGCGATAATTGAAACTTTTTTATATCCCCTCGTATAGCGTGATGTGTAACGACTTTACAGTCGAAAGCCTACTCGACGTAGCAATTGCATTGACATATTTAATTCAAGGGCGGGTAATTGATGTACAGACTTTATTGATGGTGATTGTGACGAGTAGTAGATAATTAAGCCTTTGGCGACGGAGGATGATTGACTGTAGGCGATGTTATAATTCTCTGTGAATTGCGTGTCCGTATTTTAGTTTCATTTTAGCGATGTCAAAATGTCGATACTATAGCTTTTCTCTCTGGTTTTATGAATTAAAATTTAATGCATGATAAGCAACGGTCTCACGAATTTTTTTTTTTTTTTTAAATTCCTTCTTCAAACCTCCCTTAAATTATGTTCACAGCCCCGGGAACAGTACAGTTCAACCGTCCCATCTCACAAACAATTGTCCACGACCCTGACATCAGAGACACTTCCGGATTAGCGGCTAGCAGGGTTCATCCGGGCATCTTATATATAATTAACGACGGGTTTAACGATGCCGGGAATAACATATATGCCTTGGATTCGAAGACAGGTAAGTACAGCTATTTTTATTTTATGTCTGAAGCTAAGGGGCAATGTTTCTGATTGAATATATTCACCTTGGCCAACACACCAGTTGGTTAAAGTTCAGTCTTGAAGCGTTCGGCTTCGGGTCAAGTTATTCGAATAAATAGCGTTTTATAAGCAGGTCCTTTTGTAGACTATTGAGCATCTAAGTATTTATTATTTTGAATTCAAAACATGCAAAGTTCATTTCATGTATTCAAGGGAGTAAACAAAGTCTCTAGTATAATCAAGGTAGCTTAACCAAACGAAAACACATCTAGTGTGTGACCCGTTGAACAGTGCAGCAATGTCTCAAAATTTGCAAACAATGATTTCCTTTAGAGACGTGAAGAGAAAAACACAGACCGATTTGTCTCCGTGGATGCATAATTTAATACATTTATTCTCAAGAATACTATTGATTTGTACGTGAATGTAGTGTTTGCAGAAGCAATCAGTTAGAACCTGTAACGTAGGTCAAAAGTACCGAACCTATGTTTATTCACAACCACACCCAACCAGAAGCCAACCATTCTTTCCCACAGAGGTAGCTTCGTCATATATTCCTATACAACCTCTGTTCTAACACAAGCTCTTCTCGAGCCTCCTGCAGTTTCCGTTGGCGGCAAAATATTGCGACATAAACTACCTTGCAATATTTCTAGTAATGAAAACACCGCATTCATGGATAGCATATTAGCGTCACACAGGCGTATGTAAAGATGCTGTTGCTAAGCTAGGTGAATGTGCTGTATAAAGAATACATACGGAAGTATATCAGGCATTTTGAATGATTACTTTAAAAACGGCGTCGCTGATTAAACAACTAAATTTGATTGCATCAAATCAGAATTCTACATTTCTAGACCGTGACATGCATGAATTAGGGCTATTGTATACCAATATAAAACGGAGCTACCTCTGAAGAATTGAAGACAAATTTAGTAATTGAAAATTCTGTAGACCACTAGAAACCATTTCAGTAGGTGACACTGTGAAAAACATGTTATTCGAGAAAGTCGACTCCTAAACCGCAGTGTTTTGCAGGTTTGGTGACTGCTACCATCACGCTAGGTGGCGCACGAAATGGCGACTGGGAGGCTTTAGCTGTGGGTCCATGTGGGGGGTCTTCTTGTATCTTCGTGGGGGACGTGGGAAGCGACACGGATCTGGACTAGCCAAGGAACATCATTTACCGAGTCCGAGAACCAAACGAGCTCTTGAACGCTACTATTCACTACATGGACCAACTGGAGTTTACGTACTTATTAATAATTACTTTCTGTACAAAAAGAGATTGCTTTGAGTTGCACGCAATTTTAAACTTGAGGTGAAAAACTTTGAAAACTTTAAAAAGTTCAAATTCTTTATTCTGATGGAGATGTTTTTGGCTTGTGTACATAATTGTTGACCCTGCGGCAGCCCATCTTGTTGATTAAGATATGAAACAGGTTTTCTGCTCATATTGAATAATGTCAAGAGTAAATCGCTTTCTCAACCGGTTGAACGAACCATAGAGTGGTTGTCTGATCCTAAGGCTTTCATAATCTCTAGGATTGTAGTAGACGATCTCATAGAAATAATTCTATGGTTTCAACTCTTTTTTTCCAGATGGCACGAGCCGGACAGCGGATGTCTGATGGTTGATCCTGCGGGTAGGGCGTTCATCATCTCAAGAGTTCGAGGAGGCCATGGCCTGATGGCCGAGCTTCCAGCCACTGGTTGGGGAGGTCCTGTGGTCAAACTTGACCATCTGACCAAACTTGACCTCAACACAGAACACCATGATCCTGTGGCCTGTGACCTCTCACCAGACGGCAAGGAGATGCTGATTAAGGCGCATCATGATGTGAGCACATAAGTCGTTTTTTAATTTATCAACAAGATATAAGATTTGCTGTTTTATATGTTTAGTCGTCTGTAAAAGAGCAAATGAATTTTAATCCATGCATATCCCTGAACTTAGAAGACATCTTTAAGCATTATCACCTCGTGTTTATAATGAAATTTCAGATCTAGACTATTGGATACGGATTATGAATACCTGGGCACTATTTTTTATACTACTATTGTGAGAAAGGAGTATTACGCAAAATTATTTCGAAGACAATAATGTCAATTTTAACAATTTAGAAAAATATCTTATGCAGCTCTACTACTGGCAAGTTCCTGATGGCGACTATCAGAAGGCTATAGAAACCCCGGGAACCCCTGTGCCCTACCATGATGAGAGAATCGGGGAGGCGGTGGCTTGGAGCGTGCTGGGAGACGGTTACTACACGTTGGGGGAAGGGTTTAGATTACCTCTTTACTATATCTCAAAGAAGAAAAGCAACACGCTTATTGGATAACGTTTTCTTGTATAACTTAAAATAAAGGCTTACTTTATCTAAGAGAGTATTAACTCCAATAAAATCTTAAACTGGCATAATGACCCTCGGCTGACCAGAATGTGATTGGTCACGAGTGACGCCATTGACCCGGTATCATCGTTGGAATCTCGCGATGGTGTTGTGATAGCTGTTCAGCAGTCTGGCCTACCCGCGTGTGGAAATTCCAACTCGCAACTTCCCAAATGCTTGTTTGCGCTCATGTCCCTGTAAACTTCGCATTGTTGTGACTCTGATGTCGAGGTTTCATGCGATGTGAAACTGTCATTTTAGTTGTCGCCATCTGAAGGGCAAGGTTCTGTGAAATTATAACCAGTCACTGTTGAGCACATTTTCCATGCGTTTGTAAAATCAGCATTCCTGGAAAACTAGGTGCGTTAAATTAAACTGTTCCCACACCTCAGTTGTTGGGTTTTGGTAGATCCTATCAACAAATCCATGTCATCGAAAATTCTTTTTAAGACGGGCGGTACGCATCCTGCTAAATCAGCGAAAATGAAAACTCTTTCAAGTCAAAAGCCTCGTATCGCTAGCTGTCTAAACAGCGGCTCAGCTCGGATAGAAAATCCGTTGAGTTAACATATATTTCATTTTACAGTACTTAAATTCACGAGCACCTCGTGGGTTTTGTTGTATCTGTCATTGTACCCGCCTTTCAAATGGCAACCTGGTTCGAATCTAAGGACCAAAAAGATTATATATGTATTTGGAACTTTTAATCAGGCTATTCTACTAATCAATGGAATGATACTAACAACCTACTTTGATCTGTGGCATGTATACTAGGAAATTTGTAAGGTCTGGGTTGATACGCAACATAATGGATCTAGAGTGATTGTTCAGCTCTTAAGGCTTGTCACTTATTGAGACTTAAACTTCAACATCAGGTCCTCCTTTCACAAAGCCCTAATATGACTCCATGTTCTTAAGGAAACCTTTGTGCAATGTTAAAGAATGAGAGTTAAATTCAACTTAGTTAAGATTTCTTTTGAAAGGAGGCCCTGGCTAATATCACATGGCATTTGAAACAATGGGATTGATACACAACTTTACGGCTTAAGAGTGATTGTAACTCTCATAAGGTTAATCACTGCTTCATCAACGATAGTTCTGGAAAACAGCCTCAAATTAATTTGAAGTAAAGTGTATTCATTTTCCAAAAAGGAATTGTTGAGTCGCTTGTTGACTATTTTTAATCTTTAGTGAAATAATGAAGACTTTTTAGGAATATTCTATCACGATGAATGTGGTACAGAACTCATTGATACTTTTTAAAAAATCTGATATATAATTGTTTGCTCTTTAATATCTTGAGGAATAAATAAGAGATCATAATCAAAAAAAATAATACTAAGTCAGATCAACGTCATAATATATTTTGTCTATAAGTTTATTGAGTAAAATTGAAAAATTAGTAAGATTTCAATATTTAGATATCATTTTACGGCATAATTGAAAACATCGATGTCATCAGATAAGTCAATGTAGTTTCAAAAAATAACATTTTGAAATGAAACTTAGGCCATCATATCTACAGCTAGAATTGCTGACCCCGTGTAAAAACAAACGATGATAAGACCAAACACTTGTCCTTTCTTTCTGGCATGGAAAGATAAGATTGTCTCTGGACTATTCTGTAGCGTTTTTCGGACATGGCTACTCGGCTTGCTTTTAGCGTCTTGTTGTTTCAGGGAATCGCTTGTACAACGCAAGGTAGGCCATTGGCAAGTGTCTACTTTAGAACGTAAGGTAAATCATTAATATCGGTCAACCTTCAAACGCAACGAAAGGTATTCCAATCCTTGATTACCGGAAGTCTTTTTAACTCCGGCAAATATTGGCAGCTGGTATTTCATTTACAACGTAGGGGTTTGAATTATTTAAGCCAGAATTTGCATGGGGGCCGAGTATCAAATACTTTAATTCAAACAGCCATTGGCTCCTCATGGTTTGGAGTTGAAGATGAGCATACTTAGTTATCCCAAAATAACAGTATTTTAGGTGGTCGAGCGTTTTCAATCCAACATCTGGTTTTTAAATGGTTATTTTAACCGCAAAGCGACTTTTTGAGAATGTCTATTATTATTGGTCTTAACCAACGGAGCCTTTAATATATTTAATAATCTTTTAGGATGAGTACTGCATTATCAGCATATTTTTATCCGCGATATTTTACATTACATTGATATCAAACAAGGCGAATGCCGTGTAATGCTGAAATTCTGTGTCTGGCACGTGGTAATTTAGTCAATGAAGATATCTCCTCTCATCCGGGGACTGACAAAATTTTAAGTTGAAGTAACTTCATTGGCCGATTATATATCATAGACAAATGAGAGCCTTTGAGCTAGAGAAATTTTAATGTAAATGTACATTGTCGAGGGTGTGAATTGAAATAAGCCTTAATTAATCTCCTAAATCGAGTAAGCGGAAGTCGATTGTTTAAAGTGAACAAAAAGATCTCACGAATACGAAAGTAAATGTTACTGATAACGAGACAATCGTGTTTGATAAACAGAAGCATTCTTAAACGAACGTAACATGTTCGGTTAGGCTATGCGAATCAAGTTCTTACCTAAAATGATCAAAAGGTGTTCACACTAACATGAACGCCGGGACTTTTCTCTTGATATCTAATACGTCTCTCTACGATAAGGATAATCGGTTTCGGTTAAGCTTTGCGAATCTATTTTTCAACTTTAAAAGGTGTTCACACTAAAAGGGCTACTATGAGTTTCCGCTTGATAGTTAATTCTTTCTTCTGCAACTACGGATAATCGCGTTGAGAAAAGAAGTGTTCGAACCTTCAAGAATAGTGCATTTGGCATAAAAAATAATGCCTTTGGCATACAGAATAATGCATTTGGCTTAAAGAATAATGCATTTGGAATAAAGAGTAATGCATTTGGCATAAAGAATAATGCATTTGGCATACAGAGTAATGCATTTGGCATAAAGAGTAATGCATTTGGCATAGACAGAGTTTTAGTGGGGAAAATTAAAAGCCTTTTTAAAAAAGGTGATAATGACCCATTTAGGCCTTTATCAATGCCATCTTTTGTTTTTACTTTACAGCCCCTGGATCTGGTCTGTTCAATCAACCCGTCTCGCAGGCTGTTGTCCGTGACTACCACATTAGGGAAGCTTCCGGTCTGGCGGCAAGCCGAGTACATCCGGGCATCGTGTACACCATCAATGACGGATCGATTGATAATAAGATATATGCTATAGATTCCAAGACGGGTACGCAACGATATCTTGTTTTTGAAGGCAAACATATCACGTTTATTACACCTTATGCAATGCTCTAGGGACAATATCAGTCATAAAAATTGCAATGAAATGTATCGTGTGACAATAAAAAAGGGCCCTCCTGTTTTAAAGGACGTTTTACCCGTCAAAACTTTTTTCCAACTTTCTTCATGGCAGAACTACTGACATATACAAAAAGCTATGGACTCTGTAGCTCATCAAACTTTAGCTGGGCTCTTATAAGTTAAAGCTCTATATATGAACAACACCATTAACAATTTTAGCACCAAACAATTCCTTGTTTTAACTTGAAGGGTACTAAAAGCTATTCGTGGACATATGAATTTATACCAAAATGTATCAAATTTGGAGGAAATTACTGTTGATTCAGGAGACAAATAGGCTCCAACGGGTACCAAACGATACCTCACTGCCTCTCCCAGCTGATCATGAAGGATCTGACATTTGTGGCTTGTTCAGATATTTTTGTGTATTGACCAAACAAGCAATACTCAGTTGTACTTAACGATAACGTATATATTTGCAAAACTTTGGTTCCTCTCGATAGATTGTTGAAGAAGAAATCGAAAATGTAAAATAATTAGGGAGACCGCTTGACGGACGACTTACGGACGCCAGACCAAACCATAAGCTAATCTTATCTAATATACCTGGGGATCTACACTTTGACAGCCGTGTCTGTTTACCTTACTCACGATATATCCTCAATGGTCCCCAGTGTATACATTTTGATAAATTTCTACATGTACACAGAGAACTCCTTAAATAGTTTGATTTCGAGTCAGCTAATGGTTTTTCTATTTATGGACAATAGAAGGCAACTCCTCAGCAAACTGTCAAGTATTGAAGAATATTTGTGAATAACAAATCGTATTAAACCTCAAACAATTCATGTTTTTCAGGTCAAACGACTGCCACCATCACACTAGGTGGCGCTGAAAATGGTGACTGGGAAGCTTTAGCGGTGGGTCCTTGTGGGGGTTCCTCCTGCATCTTCGTGGGCGACGTTGGTGAAGACTCGGATCTAGACCAACCCAGGAACGTCATTTACAGAATCAGGGAACCGAACCAGCTCAACACAGAGACTATTCACTACATGGATGAACTGGAGTTCACGTAGGTGCAGCTTATTTGTTTTGGTTCTTCAAACGTTGTGATTTCTATTTTCCCCATATATTTTTACTACAGCATGCTTTTCTGAAGCGTTTAATGTAAAAGCCAAATGCAACATAGATGGATAGTGAAACCCTTTCTGTACCTTAAGATATTGTATATAAATTCCTCTCCAAAGTCACGATCATTCCAACAAATGCGAAAGACGTGACCAAACTAGTGGCGAGCATGAAACGGGTAGAACATGTTCCCTTGATTACATTTTTTTGTCCGATATTAAAATGTCATTCATCGTGAGCCCAATCGATGTCCAATTTGTTCCCTGGCAGTCATGAAATTTTAGCGTCCTCAGTAAATTGGTCACATTCTCGTCTTCTCCAAAATTGCTGCAGCCCTAAAGCTTAAATGTGTGGGGATATACCTAGCCCTTACAATATTGCCGTGGCAGGCACCCTGATGATCTACAGCTCCCATGGCTATATTTTCCATTGTTCCTGTACTGTTGCAGTCGTCATATGCTGGATTTGCACCATCAACACACGTGTAATCAATTGCAAGTAATCCTGTGATCACAAGATGCAAAGACTACTTTTTCCATGATGGGAGTGGTTGTTTTATGGTTGATCCTACCGGCACTGAGCACTGCGTTCATCATCTCCATGATTATATGAGGAAATACATATTTATATAACACCAAGTGTTCAACTATTTCTTTAACAGATGGCACGAGCCGGACAGCGGATGTCTGATGGTTGATCCCACGGGGAGGGCATTCATCATCTCAAGAGTTCGAGGAGGACACGGACTGATGGCCGAGCTTCCGGAAAGTGGTTGGGGAGGTCCTGTGGTCAAGCTTGACCATATGACCAGACTTAACCTCAACACAGAACACCATGACCCTGTGGCCTGTGACATCTCCCCAGATGGCAAGGGAATGCTCATCAAGGCGCATCATGATGTAAGTGAGAAAGAGTTCCTTACAAATGAACAAATGTTGATAGGATGTTGATAGGGCAATGCGAACAAAAAGTAATTCTTTAACAAAGTTGTGATTAAATGAGTAAAATTTGTAACTTCTGAGTGTCATAGCTCAACGAAAGATTCAAAGGATGCTTATTTTCCTATCTTCAGTCACAGGGGCGTGTATAGCTTAGAAATAGCTTTAAAAGGACATATAGGTATAGTCTATAGGTAAAATGTATTCCTAAAGCTATTTCTAATCCATACACAGCCCTGTGTCTTCATTGTGTAACTCAATCATTCAGAATCCTTTTTCATCTCTATCTACAGCTCTACTATTGGGAAGTTCCTGATGGCGACTATCAGAAGGCTATCGAGACCCCTGGTACCCCTGTACCCTACCACGATGAGAGACTCGGGGAGTCAGTTGCTTGGAGCGTGCTGGGGGATGGTTACTACACGCTGAGTGAAGGCATTAGGCAGCATCTCTACTTCATCTCCAAGAAAAAAAGCAACACGATTATTGGATAAATAAGATATATTTAATATTGTAGTCTTATGAAATGAAAACTATCTTCCTTGGAGTAAAAACGAACCTGTTTCCATACTTTTTTGGGACCCCATTTGGAAAATATCTACTCGTCATGTTGACGTGTAGATTTTACGTCACTGATGGGCGAAGATCCATCCTATCACATGGAATTGAATCGTTATGGAAACCACATATGTCATTCACAAAATCTCTTTAAATACATACACCAATCTCTCAAATCTAAAACACCAATGTCTTAAACCAATCATGATAATCTAGCATAAATACAAAACTCAAAAATAGATACAATTACTCTAACAAGGCCTTACCTGTGTAACGTGGCTTAAATGTGGAGACTAAAAATCCAAATTCCAGTTGTATCATATGTGGGATATTGTCTGAAAAGTCTCCAAAATTTTGGCAGGATGACTCTTCCAAGGCTATCAACTACTCACTAATCCCTCACCAAACTAATCTCCAGAAGCTACCTCACTAGTCTCTCACCAAACTAATCTCCAGAAGCTATCTCACTAGTGTCTCACCAAACTAAGCTCAAGAAGCTACCTCACTAGTCTCTCACCAAACTAATCTCCAGAAGCTACCTCACTAGTCTCTCAACAAAGTAATCTCCAAAAGCTACCTCACTAATCTCTCACCAAACTAATCTCCAGATGCTACCTCACTAGTCTCTCACCAAACTAATCTCCAGAAGCTACCTCACTAGTCTCTCACCATACTAATTTTCAGAAGCTACCTCACTAGTCTCTCACCAAACTAATCTCCAAATGCTACCTCACTAGTCTCTCACCAAACTAATCTTCAGAAGCTACCTCACTAGTCTCTCACCAAACTAATCTCCAGCAGCTACCTCACTAGTCTCTCACCAAACTAATCTTCAGAAGCTACCTCACTAGTCTCTCACCAAACTAATCTCCAGAGACTACCTCAAAATCTCTCACCAAACTAATCTCCAGAAGCTACCTCACTAATCTCTCACCAAACTAATCTCAAGAAGCTACCTCACTAGTCTCTCGCCAAACTAATCTCAAGAAGCTGCCTCACTAGTCTCTCACCAAACTAATCTCCAGAAGCTACCTCACTAGTCTCTCACCAAACTAATCTCCAGAAGCTACCTCAAAATCTCTCACCAAACTAATCTCCAGAAACTACCTCACTAGTTTCTCACCAAACTAATCTCCAGAGGTAACCTCACTAGTCTCTCACCAAACTAATCTCCAGAAGCTACCTCACTAATCTCTCACCAAACTAATCTCCAGAAACTACCTCACTAGTTTCTCACCAAACTAATCTCCAGAGGTAACCTCACTAGTCTCTCACCAAACTAATCTCCAGAAGCTACCTCACTAGTCTCTCACCAAACTAATCTCCAAATGCTACCTCACTAGTCTCTCACCAAACTAATCTTCAGAAGCTACCTCACTAGTCTCTCACCAAACTAATCTCCAGCAGCTACCTCACTAGTCTCTCACCAAACTAATCTTCAGAAGCTACCTCACTAGTCTCTCACCAAACTAATCTCCAGAGACTACCTCAAAATCTCTCACCAAACTAATCTCCAGAAGCTACCTCACTAATCTCTCACCAAACTAATCTCAAGAAGCTACCTCACTAGTCTCTCGCCAAACTAATCTCAAGAAGCTGCCTCACTAGTCTCTCACCAAACTAATCTCCAGAAGCTACCTCACTAGTCTCTCACCAAACTAATCTCCAGAAGCTACCTCACTAATCTCTCACCAAACTAATCTCCAGAAGCTACCTCACTAGTTTCTCACCAAACTAATCTCCAGAGGTAACCTCACTAGTCTCTCACCAAACTAATCTCCAGAAGCTACCTCACTAGTCTCTCACCAAACTAATCTCCAGAAGCTACCTCACTAGACTCTCACAGTTACCATGCTACTCTTTCAGAGCTACCATACTAGTGCTACCACACATAGCTTAGCTTTGCAATTGTTAACATATTTTTGTTTGGATTGGATCACTTAGTTTACCTAAAAAAATGTGCTACTACATCTTTAAATGAGGAGAGAAGATTTAGGGTTAAACACAGTTTTCAAAAGTATTTAATTTATTTTACAACTACTAGTAATATTTCAGCAAGATAGCCTGTAAAACCATTTTGGCTATGCATTGCAGTGACACATGCGAGCATCGGCTGGAACTAGCGAAGCATGGTTGGTAATGCACTGAAATTCAGCATCCAAATCTTACTGCAAGTAGAGCAGTTCTCTACTTCAGAAAAAGCTCCTCTCCTGAAGTGGGATTCAAACCCAAGAACTCTGATCCAAAGCGGAACACCCAAACCTCCCTCAGGCTGGAATAAATCACAAAGCTCACTTTGTGGGCAAATGATTTTCTTAATATGATTTGAAATAAGTTCATTTATTACGTATAAATAAGATTAACAGGTATAACTCAAAACTCCTTTATTTCTGAGTATTGATAACAATAATAACATGTGTATTATATTAATAATCAAAATACATTTAAAGTTGAAAATTCTTGAGCATATTTTCGTACTAAAATAATAACCACTAATTTCTCTACATAATCAACAATTCTGTTACATTTCTATGTACATGTACATTCAAGGGTCATAGTATTCTCGAGAAAGAGCCTAATAATAACATGAACATCTAATTTGACTTTTTCCCGTCTTGGGAAATTTCCCTTAAACCAATTGCTAAGTAAAATCTAAGGCATATTTTTGCAATGTTACATTATCGAGAACACTCATCTCCAGATATATGTGACAGTGCGCTTAGTTCACCATTTCAGTAATTATTGTTTTCTTAAAAATAAGTCATAATGAAAACTTCATTTTATGAAATGTTCAATATTAAAATTAATTAAAGAGTGGGCAGTGCAACATTTGTTCACTTACTAAATGACATACATTAATAATTCCTGAAATTTTTAAATAAAAATACAATTTAGATTCTAATTCAATACGAAATGTATTCTATTCTCAAGAATAGGCTATATTAAAAAACTGCAATTTATGAAGTGATCTTCTTCATATGCCCCAAAAATGGTTAAAATAAACTCAGTCTAAATTGCATTATCAAAAAAGAAATTACCGTATTCGACTTAATAACCGCCCACTCCCCTATAAGCGCCCACCCACCACGTTTTTGACTGAACAATATGCGTCCTGTTTAGCGCCCACCTCTCAACATTGCTTACCTTGCATGCTGATTCATTGAAGAAGGTTATTCAGTCTTGCAATAAGTCCTTTACTTCCACTAAAGTGAAGAATACAGGGGATTTTTAGACCCCCAGCCACAATCAAAATGATAAAAGTTACAAAACCATATTTCAAAGACATGTGTATCGTAAGAATACACTTTCAAGACTAAACTTGAGGACAATTTTTATTGTTTTAATTAGCACCCCCTTTTACCAATTTTTTAAGCGCCCCAGGCGCCATACTGTGACCAAAATATAAATAACATGAATCATTCATGATAACAAACCAGAAAATAAGTGCCCAAAATAAAATTTAATGTTATGTCAAACAACTGTGTAAAAATGCCACTAAATAGGAAGGTCTTAGTTTTGACCTTTATGCTAAAATATAAATGCTGGGTATGACACAAGCATATAACATGCTGTGTCAGTTTGTTTGTTTGCTCACTGCCTTGATCTGAGGTTAGAACCCTTGTACATCATGTTTCACTTTCTCTTGAGATTATTAGAGAAATAAATTCTGTCTAATGTTGCATCAGACTTTTCATGTAAATTAAGTAAATTATCTGTCTATCTTAACTGTTTTGACATGAATTTGTTCTTGAATATTATGTTATTATTTGTCTTCATTCTGGAGAATTGTAATTATACAAAACAAATTTCCCTTTTGGAACAATAAAGATTATCTTATCTTATCTTATTTAAAGGTTAAAGATGACTTATGCTTTCACTTCAGCTTTCTATCGATGCAAAGAAATACTTAAAATTCTTTACAGTTAACCTGCAATCAACAATGAAAAAGTTTAGACGGCCACTGTCAGCTTGGACATATAAAAATCTATGGTTAGCTGTGCACAAAATGGATAAATTATTGACACTTGAAAACGGCTGAACTAGTACTGTGTGCAGCTATTGAATTTACCTAAACTCTGAACTGAGAACAAAGAATGAAATATGTTTTATGAAAGCAATGTTGTAAATAAACCAATTTAATAACACAGCATTAGCATTGTCATTAGATTGACCAAAACGGCTGCCGTTTCCACTTTTCTGCTTATAAGCAAAATTTTAATATTTCCGATATCATATTCATGCGGATTTAAAGTTACGTTGCATTAAATACTTACGGCCTTAAAAAATCAACTTTACTACCTCAATACGTAAATATTTGTTAAATAACTTACGAGGTAGATTACATGAGTGAGGATAGTGAGTTATATCGAGAGATATGCAGTATCTGTGCATTCGTTGTGTTTACGAAATATTGGTGTGCACTAGTGCGTTCAAAACAAAGACTATTAATCATTCAACATTTGAGCATCTGATGACAACTTGATCTAAGAAGAAGTTGATTAAAATTTATTTAAAGTTTGACCAACTAGCTATCTTGACCTTTCAACTAAATTTCAATTAAATGTAGTTCTTGAGTAAATAATGAAGATCTAAACTATTAACAAAAAAAACGTGGAAGCTTCAACAAATGTTTTTTTCTATATAAGACTTGAGAGGTGGAACTGCATGAACTGTTATATGATAATTACTGGGAATAGATGCATGAAATTAAGTTTTAAATTTTAATTACAAATTTTTTCCTTTTTTTTTCTAAATTACCTGCCCTGCCAAAATCTAAAGTTTAGTAAGGAACAAATGTACAAACTTTGATTCTCCTGTCGAAAGGCACTACCAAATATCATTTCAAATTTTAAGATTCAACAGTTCTGATAAAGAAGTAAATATTTCTGGACAACATCTGTGGTGGTTTGTTACTTCGATTTATCAATGGTGCTCTGTGCTTAAAAGTCCTTTTCATGAAACCATGCATTCAGCATGGTGGCCATGTTTGATGCACAATTCAAGGGAGAGCACTCTCACTCCTTAATTACTGTGGTATATTATTAGGAGATGACTGATTTACATGATATAGTGAACCTCTGTTGGAAAAAACATTTATCATAACACGTCGGACATTAATACAGAGAGATGGATGGATGTCGGATGCATAAAGTTCAAAGGGCCTATTATGGCTACTAAACAAAATTGTAAAAGATAAATGCATGCTATAAAGGTTTTCATATGTTATTTACTTTTTTAAAACAATATTTTTTCAATTAACAAAATAGTAATCTTTTCTATGAAGAGACCTACATGCATACCAAAATTTATATTCAGGACTAAACAGGTCAAAAAGTGGCTTAAGCAAGTGGCTTATGTAGCTAATCCTAATTTCAATTTAATTTTCCAATTTGTTTTTCATAAAATTTTATCATTCTTTCAAAGACAGAGTAAAATAATGATATATAAAATATTTTAAATGTGTGTTTTCAAAAAATGTTTATACTATCATAATGTATAATATTCTAAACAATAATGTGAAAATCTTAAAGAAACTAAAGTGAAATTTAGTGATAGCAACAAAATCAATTCTCCAATATGAATAAGTGATAATGTTTTTTAAAACAAAACATGTAATGACAAATAATTATACAAACTAATATGAGCTGTATACTAAAAAGTAAAACTAAATGACATATAAGTCAATGTATACATTTGCGAAAAATCATATAAAGTTCTCTGTAAAATAGCTATGAGGATTTCCCTTTCACAACTGCTCGTATTTACCACAAACATTATATTCACAATGAACCCAGTTGTCTCCCTTTGATTGGCAGATAGAATTCAGGCCTATCATTAACCTGCATTAAATTAATTTAAATAGAGTTTTTTAAAAGTGACAAAAGCTACTTTTTATTGAAAAAAACATAATGCATTTTGGAATTTCTTTCAGCATAGAAAATAGTACAAAACTTTCATTTGTATTTAGGGTGCAAGGCCTTTTCGGCGAAAAGTTGAAATATCATAGTTAAATAAACAATTTTAAGTTGACAAATATGGGGTTAAATTTGGCAGAAATGATGATGGTAATTCAAAATATTGTTTCTAAATAAATTTCAAAATTTGTTTATGCTCCCTTAAAAGAGTGATCACTGAAGTGAAGTTTTTTAAGGACAATGACAAAAAAACGATGAAACAACATCAGAGACAATTACCCTTGAATCTGAATCACTCAATGAATATATTTTAGGTAAAAAAAAAAAAAAAATTACATCATTTTAACAAAGGGGACATAAATCTCATTTAATGTTGGTCATGTTATCAAATCTACAGGAATAATAGAATATTATTTGCTTAGCAGAGATAATGTAGGTCACAGACAGACAAACCAGATCAACAGTTTTGAATAATGTGGCCCACTTTCCCTTTTCTCTTAAATCTAAATATTAATTGCCCCTAGATATCGTGATTCTTCAGTTGCAATTCACATTGCAAACATAGTATCCTTTTCCTACCTTAACAAACAAAACCGAAGTCAATGCCCCCCATTTGAAACCCTTTTCACGTACTTCCCATCTTTTATTCCTAAAAGTCTTTTTCAATGTTTCACCCACAAACCAATCTGACAATAACCTGAATTTCTCCCCTTATCACCTACCAAATGCAATATTTCTCCCTTCACAAACAAACTTCACGCCATGCTCTGTTCTTCATCTGCATAAATCTTTCTCCGATGCCCTGCAATACACAACCAAAATGGCCACATCCAATCTTCCTGTTTTATGCCCCAAACCCCTAACCCCTTCCCATACAACCCAAAACTCCCTTGCTTTGTTTTACCTAACCACAAAAACAATGACATACCCCCTTTCAACAGACAGCAAACATGACAAATCCCATCTTCCCATGCAAGGCATATACTTGCATCAGCCTGAATGAGTTGGTAAGATAGGCCTTGCCGCATTTCCCCAAATTTTCCATACTTGTCGTCAAGGCTTTTTATGACAGATATCGATAGTCCAATGAGAAACAAAACGAGAATTTAAACTTTTCACCAAAAAGACCCTGCAACCAAAATACAAATAATAATGGGTTGGCAGCAAGTTCCAAATACGCCATTGCCGGAGCAAATTAAAGCCTTGCATGGGAAGATGGACAAATCCATCCACCCTCCAATCAAAACCAATACCTCAATCACTTATTCACAGATGTAACACATGACAACACCCTCCCCGTCCCTCAACAAACAACACCTGTACCCAAAACACTTAACTTCCATGAAGACAACCTTTCCCTATTACCTAATCCACTTTTATTCATGAAGTCCTAGCTGGCCACTGTCTGTAAACCATTATAAATGAGGAAATCAAACCGAAGAGTCCAGATTTTGTGGGAGAGAACCGTCCAGACCATAGAACTCCTTTCGGCATCCAGTTGCCAGCATTTAGTAAGTCAGCGCCTGATTGGACAATCAACAGGTACTGACCAATCAGCTCTGAGCTTGCAGATTCTGTTTGGATCTTTAGTGCCTCACGCTGTTCTGAGTTCTCATACCTGGAAACAAAATTTTAATATTATTACCCATATGGACAATAATAAATGGTGCAATATTTCCAATATGTGCACATGTGCACATTTCACTTTTGAATAGCACAAAAGATCCCAGTATTTTATTGTCTATTGTGTCATGAAAAAACATTGTCCTTGACATCACTGTAGCGAGTTATCGTAAGGGAAGCAGACCGTTGCCTGAATATTCAAAGTATTCTAAATGGAATAGACTGCAATAAAGAAATTATTACACGGAAATTTTGTCATATGGCTTTGTCAAAACTTGTGCAAATTGTGTAAAACCCTCAGACTCACTCGAGTATTACAAAAATTCATTTGGTTTCGGTAAAAATAATATGACACTTCTTCAGGCTATTACCTCTATATAAAGAGGATGAATAAATGGACATCAATATTTCTGCTCACGTTATTTACAATGACTTGGATATTCAGGTTTTTACGAAACAGAAGGTCGGTATAAATACATATGCAGGTTATCTATATACATGAAAGTTTATAGTATTGAAAGTATGATTTAAATCATCTTTGTTCAGAGGACTTACAGTTTTAAAATATGTTGCCTATACCTGGATGTATGCCAACTCATTGTTTTTCTTTCTAAATGGTGAGACAACAACCCTTGTTTGTGCTTATTCTATTACTGATGGAGGTAACTCCTAGTCATGAGCAGACCAATCACACTGTGAGGGCAACAGTGTAGGTGCTCAGATATTGATTTAGTGGCCTTCTTCTGTGTTTGAAATTTGATAACTAACGCTTTCAAAATTCGGGACAAGGTTAGTTTTGAATTTTCACCTACTACAAATGTGAATTATTAAACGAAAATAGGCTCTTTTTTTCCTAGTATTTGTTGAAATATACTTCTGCAGGTAAACTAGCTGTTAGCTTTGTTAGCTTTATTCTTCGATCGACAGTCCTATATTTTGTTATACAGTATGATCTTATATAAAATCAGTTGATTTAAACTTGGATTGTGTTAGTTGGTATTAACTTAACATGCTCATATTTGAAGGGTGGGTCATCAACAAACTCACAAATTTGAGTCTCCATTTAAAAAACATATTACTTTTAAAATTTCAGCCTCTGATGCCAATTGGTTCTGGAGTAGAAGAGTTTAAGGAGAGGGACAGTCACAAATGTAAAAACTATGAATCACCTAGATCTAAGGTACATCACCACAAATTTTCAGCTGTGGGGATGCAGCCTTTCTATAGGAAAAGTCGAAAATGTGAAAAGTTTACATACGACAAGCCATAACCCCATCAGACCTTTTATGTCTAACGAGCTAAAAATTACAATCACTTACATTTACATTCATGTAAGATAACAATCATATAAGATTAAATTTATGTAAGATAACAATCATGTAAGATTAAAATCCTGTACCATTACAATCATCTATGACATTAACCATGTAAGATTACAATCATGTAATGAAGTACTTACATCTGGTTCTGGCTAACTAGGTACTTCCTTTTCTTCAATTTTGCCAGTGTGTGACGCAACCGCATAATCCGCAGAAGGCATCTATACATTAGAATCAACAAAGCAAGTATCAGCACTGTCACCAATATCTCCCTACAGAGCTAGCCCAGTCATAAATTCCTATGCTAAACTCTGTCCTCTTATGAGGGTTTCTCCGTCTAGAAATGTAGAAACCTGATTGGATGCAAGCAATGTTAGTTTTCCCAATCAAAAATCCCGGTTTAAAGTTATCTTTTGAAAAGCCTCGTATACATATGTTTGCTTCTGGAAAACCAAACTTTATTGGAAAATGAACTTTCAATCTTCTTAACAGATCACAGTCACCTTATTTAGCAATTGCATCATTGCATAGCCTTCAGTGATAACAAATATGCTTTCCATGCATGCAGTCTTTTAATTGGCTGAAAACTTGCAGTTTGTGTGAGGCCTGAGAAGAGCTTGAATTATAACAGAGGTTAGTTTGGGAATATTGACTGAACTTTTTCTGTTGGGAGTCACTGTCTCTCAGAATCAACAAAATACTTTTCAGAATTCTAACAGAAATTCTATTTCTGAATTTGTCTACATAGAATTCTGCAATAAAAATCTTATAAAAGGTTATAAATGATTATAATAAAAACGTTTTATTTAAGAGTTATCTTTTCATTGGGTAGTAGCACATTTTTGAGATAAATAAAATTATTTCACAAAAACAAAAATAAATTGCAAGAAAAGGTCCTTAAATCCAAAGAAGCAGTTTTAATATGAACGAACCTTGTTTTGTTAAGCTATGCAAATCAATTTCCCTACCACAAATGACTTAAAGATTTTCAAATAAAAATAGCAAAGATTTGACGAGAAATGTCAAATATTCTATTCATTGTATTTCCCCAAACATCCGTAATGATCTTAACTTTAAGAACGGATAAGCCAGACCGCTTCGCCATCACAAACATCTCATGACGTCAGTCAATTGTTCCTTGACGTCACAGATGACGTCATATGATTGTTGGGTTATTTCACTGAGTAGAATCACATTGTTTTTTCGCTTACTGAAAAGATGGGGGGTTTTTTCACCGATAAATGGTGTTATTTACCATTAAAAATATAGTAAAGCAGAGTATTGTGCAGAATCTTTTGCATTAAAACAATATTCCCTAGAAATTATCACCTGATCTCACACAATTGAAATCATTGTTTTGATTAAATCATCCAAAACAGAGTGGACAGATCAGGAAGAAAAGAGATAGAAAGAATGAAGAAAAAAACAAAAGAAAGGAATAGTGAGGGAAAGACGGCAGATTTTAGAAAGACTCTATTTTGGCTTGGCTTCTATTCGTCGACTTGTCCAACTTGCCAAGAGCATAGATTTTGGGCCCCTCTGAAGCACCCAAAACCACAACACCACAACAAGGTAATGGGTCAAGTTATTGAGTTATGATGTTCAAGTGTTCATGAAAATACTATGCAAAAGAACATTCTCGATTGATTAAAAAGCCACTTCGTGAGTTGTTGGAGTCATATATGCAAAATTTAACCAATGGTGTCATTTGATCGCGAAGTATCAACTGTTACCAAAAAGAAACATTTTATAGCTAATTTGTTTTGTTATGTGACAATATGAAGGTAGAACATGGCAATTATGATCGAAAACCGGACAGTGGCACGCGTCAAATAGTCAAACGTAATTTTGGAGACTTGTCTAAAACAGCCAGGAGGGCAGTTAGGAGTTGATAGTGCTTGTTAGGTTATATAACTAGTATACATGTATATTGGACATGATATCTCTGTGGAATTATAAGGCTGTTTTTGGATTTTCATTAAAAAAACAGTATTTGTCATAGATATGTCTTTTGAACATGAAAAATTCAGATGTTTTGGTTTTATAACACCACATATGACATTTAGGTTCGTATCAAAGGTAAATAATATGTTATGAAAATCACGGAGTGGCTCTTTAATAATTCAAACATTCTTGGTCCTAACACTTACTTAAGGATTTCAAAGAAGAGAGAGGAAGCCCACAGCATGATTCCAGCCACCCAGAACTTGCTTGAGTCTACGCCAATCATTTTCTTGTCAGCACACCAGGCAATGTGCTCTATAGGGTAGTACAACTGGTTTACTAGGTTCGAACCTAGGTCCAACACTCGCAGATACACGTTGTTTTCCTGAAAAATAATATTTATAGATATTCAGGATAGAAGTTGAAAATATACATATAATTTACAATGCCTTTCACCAAATTATACAAATTACAATTAGCACATTTATGATTACATTAAGTCATTGGCGCGTGCCCCTGTCAGGTTTTCGATCATAAATAACGATATTTCCTGTTATTGTCACTATGCATTGAGATGTTAATTTTCATAAATAACCACTACTTGTAGATGAAATAACACATACTTTTTAAACATTGCCATATTTGACCACAACAGCATATAACAATCATATGCAAGTGTCGACACACTGACCTTACTGCCTAAACCATACTTGAGGTTGGACAGGAGCATCGGCAGATCGTCGAAGAGTCTCAAAATAACCCTACAGGCGCTCATCTCCCGTCCAAACAGGCGAACTTTTTCAGAGAATGGCGACGTCCCTTGACCGCCGATGAACATAGCGACATAGCCACAAATCCTCAGTAGCTTGTCACGGCCTCGATACGTTTCGATAAATTTCACAAAGTCCACGACGGCTGACATCTCTTGAGTTTTGTTCGGTGATGAGTGCTATTAGTTGCAAATCAGTCTCAGGTCGATCAACTTTTCTTCCGAGTGCTAAACAAATCGTTTTTCCATGCCAAAGTTGACCTCACAGATAGGTATAAAGTTCGCCGGACGCATTTGTTTATATTCTCGATTAACCGGCTAATCGTGTAAGCTTGTTGTCGGATAAATGAGGCTATTTCCTGTTGCCACAAGTGAAATCGGTCTATGGTTTACGACAATTTTTCTCCTTTCAAAATTCTTCACGAAAAACACATTACATAATGTAAATGTTATTTTCTAGAAACGGTATTTCATGAAAAGGAACATTCCTGACATATCAAGATGTAAACATTATTGTTATTGGATATCAGGTGACATATGGTGTTTTACGTGAGTTGTTGGAGTCATATATGACTATACACTAAACCTAATTAATGGTGTCATTGCGAAGTATCGACTGTTACCAAAAAGTCACATTTTAAAGCTTTTTTTTACAGTGACAATATGAAGGTAGAACGTCGCAATTATGATCGAAAACCGGACAGTGGCGCGCGTCAAAAAGTCAAACGTAATTGTGGAGACTTAAATTATCTAAAACAGCCAGGAGGGCAGTTTGGAGTTGATAGCGTTTGTTAGGTTATATAACTACTATCGTGTACTATCCATGTATAATCGACGTGATATGTACACTTCTGTGCATTTATATATAAGGCTGTTTTTAGACTTTCATGGAAAACCAGTATTTGTCACATATATGTCTTTTGGAAATGGAAAGTTAAGATGTTTTGATTTTATATCACCACATATGACATTTGGGTTCGTATCAAAGGGAAATAGTATAATATATATATATATATATATATATATATATATATATATATATATATATATATATGATGAACCATTGTACACATATTTGTGAATATTTGCTATATGCAGAGTGAACTGCAATTTATATATATATATATATATATATATATATATATATATATATATATATATTAGTACAATCATTACCATTTTGGGCTTTATACATAAACCTTTTTGGCTCATATGCCTTTTTGGCACACATTTGAGGAGCCAAAATAACATCAGGCTATTCAAATAAATCAAACACTTCTGAACATCTTATTATTAGCTAATATACTTTTTTGGTATTGTTAGAGGTATGTGGAATGGAAAAGGAAAATTGTTGACAAATATTTTTTGGTAAAAATCATGAAAATATTTTCATGTATAATCTCGGTTTACCTTTTTGGCACACGATATTTGATCAGCTAAATCTCGAGACTGAATGTATATAATGACATCCAAACTTTTAGCATATAATAGGCTCATTTATGTGATAAAATAAATGCAAAAACATATTGTTTATATATTCAAATAAGTTTTTCCAATTTATACATCCAGCCGCACAATCAGAGTTGGTCGCAGACCATTCTTGTCATTTGGCTCAAGTCGCAGCGCAGCGTAACAATTTCGGAGAACCATATAGGCCTATGATGCTAATAATTAAGTCGATATGTTAGATCTAATGCATTTCATTCCAGTACATGCTACTAATCTTACAGCATAATGAGTATTTTTTTCTTTTGGTGTTTTCATCTATAAACAAAATACTGAAAAGTTTATCGTAAACACGATTTGAGCGCGCCGGAAGTGAACATCGCAAGCTTTCCATTGGCATTTCAAGTGGCTGCCCGACTTTCATTTCGTTGCTGTTTCATGTATTCACAGTGAGTATACCAATTAATGTTTTCGTATTTGAATATCTTAGTAATAAAAAAGATAGTAGCACTGATTTGACTCTGTCGTAAATCAGTCTTATCACCGTTTTGGCCTTGCTTGTGTCACTTCGGCACAGTTGTACCGTAGTGTTACCTGTTTCCGTGGTATTAAGAATAAAAAACCTCCTATGAGCGTCATTGCTGATAGTCACAGCTAGACCAAAGTGATTTCCATCATTCAATTTATGTTAATCAAAAAGTTCTTTTAATCCTTTGTTGAATTTAGCTGACATTTCAAAAATAGATTTCCATTAATTTATTACTAAATTGACGCCAGTCAGTGTCACCTGGTTTTCATTGTTTTAATTTTACAAGGTCAAATTATGAGTAGGCTATACAACACTTGCCACAACTTCAAATTCTACTGCTACTATTTCTTATACACTTTCTTATGATGGCCTAAGAGTATTTGAGATTTGGTGAAATGAGATTTTTCTTACACCTGAGATAATTTTCTATACAATGATATAGGCCTAAAACATGAGACCTTTGAGTATGGTTGCAGACTGATTTATAACCTTAAAAACGTCTAATTTTGGAGTTTGGTTGCATTCCCCTATAGGTAAATGCAACCAAAAACCATCAAAATACTCGTTTTCATAAAACAGAAGAGTCTTGACTAAGTTGACTAAACATGATCTGGTTGCAGAGAGAAATTAAATGATGACATGGCAATTGTTGCAACTTTACCTTTCCTTTTTATTTACATTTTAATGAAACATTGGCAACTTGCTCAAAGCTACGAGTCGAGTTTTCGATCATGTTGTGATTTGCTGTCTTATCTGACAAAGTGGATGGAAAATTTCTACTAAATTTGAATCTAACATTCTATATATAGTTTGTCATGTCTTGATAAGTATTTATGACATTCTTTGACCAAATTATTCCTAAATTGCCAAGACGAATTCAAATGGCTGTAAAATCTCAACTTAATTATCATTGGCTGTAACAGATGCCTCTGATTACAAACTAATTTTGATAGAAAATAAACATCAGCAAGTAAGTTTATTGACTAGTTTCTATCTAAAAAATACGATCAAAATCAATCAATAATAAGTAAAAAGGAAAATCAAAATTTTATAGAGAATGTTAAGGTCTGTCTGATACTGAATTAGCCAATTGAAAGACGTGTTACGTAGCGCATGGCATTACGTGACACATTGTGTCAGAGGGAACATGTCAAACTGAAACTGTTGATTTGATCGTTTTCAAGTTAGGTAAATTTGAGGTCTGCTGCAAACAAATTCATCTGGTAAACTTTTCAAAACAAATTTTTATTACCTGCAACCAAATTATTATTAGCCAAGACATGAAAAATGATGAATATTTGACATAAAATAATGTGGTAGGCGTTGCCTGTAAGGGACTGCAACCAAACTTGAAAATCACTCAATTTCATGATAATTTTCCATTTTGCAACCAAACGCCAGGATGCCTAATTATACAATATGTTACAGTCCCTTATTTCAGCTTTTACTATTTTCAAGGACTAGGTAGCATTTTATAGACATTTTAGATTCGGACCCCTAAATTACTCTTAGGCCAGATTTATAGTGAAAAATAGCTTTTAATTTAACATTAACACATTTGGAAAGTAATTACTTAGTCATATTATTATTTTATTTTCACAAATATTGAACATAAAATGTCATATTTCTGGTCAAGTAAAAAAGGCATTCTTCTGCTCAGTGTAAATTTGGCATTAGAAACCTTTTAGTCACAAAATGTCTTGTATTTAATGGGGCTAAAGATTTAATGTGAGCAATCCAAGCAATGTTTAACTGTTCGATTAATAACTTGCTTTCTTTGCAAAAGAAAATTCTACTAATAAACAAAATATATATAAGAAATAAGCTTTTCTATGATTTCACTTATTCATCAATAGAACAGATTACACCCCAATATTAGGTGTTTCAGGATAAGATCAATATAGCTTTACAGGAAAATATTATTTGAAAAACATTTATTGCAATTTTACTTTTAAAATCAAACATAAGTTTTCTCCAAAAATAGTAATATATGAAAAGCATAAAATTTCATTTGATTTTCATCACTGAAGAGAATTGTTAAATAGAATTTGATGGATGAAAAAATGACCATTTCCTGCTTGGGTCCATGTAAAACAACCTATAGCTACAGTTGCCTAGCCAAAATAGGCTAATAGATAACCTGACGTTGCCTTTTATAAATTTGATTAAAACTGGGAAAAGAGAATATGTAGTTACAGCTCTGCAGCTAAGAACAACCCATCAATAAAATAACTGCTGACTGGTCATGGCCAGTAAGAGGATAACTTAATTATATGTAAATACTGTGAAATAGGTGACCATGAAAACAGTTTACCTGAGGGTACATAGAGATGCAGGATTTATGCCAGTAGATATCAAATCTGTTGAAAACGTCATTGCTTCTATATCAGAAACCTTTAAGACATAAATCAAATTGATCATTGTAGTCCATGATCACAAATATTTGTAACAAAACCAGTGTTTCAGTTCTAACTGATACTCAGATGAATTTACCCCCTCAAATTCAATTTGTCAGCAAAGACAAGCTATAAAGACCAAAGATGTGGCTTTTAGTGTTGATAATTCTTTTTGCACTCCATATCATTATGAAAAGATATGGAAAAATGAATATTATTGATATATTTGGGTTTTATTGTTTAACACAAACTTGACCATCTGTTGATATTTTTGTTTTTTTACAGGACAAAAGAAGGTTTGGGCCT
The DNA here is from genome assembly GCA_921293015.1 of Phorcus lineatus. Classification (NCBI taxonomy): domain Eukaryota; kingdom Metazoa; phylum Mollusca; class Gastropoda; order Trochida; family Trochidae; genus Phorcus; species Phorcus lineatus. The sequence continues at coordinate 18,458,745 of OV121093.1, forward strand.
CAGTTTAAAAATTTGATGGTAAAACAGCGCAATGGTAAGTCTTATTGGTCAGTAATTTCACTTTCAGTTATAATGTAAAGATTTGACATTTTATTTTTCTAAACAACTGCTTATAGTTTGACTAAAAGAGTTAATGTCTTAACGAAGGTAACATTTGATTTTTATTTCAATGGTATATTTATTACCTATATGGGAAGATTGACCCATATAATAAAATTATATGTATGACAATGCAGTAAATGGTAATTGTAGAAATTTTATGAAAAGGTTTATTTAGGTATCTTAGAGTAAGACCATCACATTTTCTTTCAAGATAACTTTTGATTTGTTTTACTAAGACAGGTTTGAGAAAAATTAAAAATAATTGAAAAATCCCTCATTTATTCAGACTTTTTAAATATAAAATGGTTGTAAAAACTAGAGTTGTGTTGTATAGTTTTTTCATGAAATACACAATGACTGGATCTCTATATATACAGTCGTTGGCCAAAAGTCTGTTCGCAAACAATGTTACGTTGCCATTGTTTAGAGGGCTAAGGTTAACTTTGAAAGCGCTTTGCCGTACTGCTTGGTCGCCAATCGTCGTATAATTCGGGGTACAAATTTCACAGGTCACAAAAAATTCATAACACCTTTAAATTACAATTACCTCCCTTGCTTTGTTTATGTTTTTGTCGTCTGCTAAAATGCCGGCTGTCAACCGAGAACTTACGCCTGAGCAAAGATATCTAAATGTTGATTTGTATCAACAAAGCCAATCGAGCTACAAAATTTCTGACATGTGTGCATTGTGGTATTAAAACAAGAACTATTCAGAAAACTTTGAAGCGTTTTTGGAACCATTTGGACATTAAAATTGCTACCGAGAAGTGGGCGGCCCAGAAAATCGTCGCCAAGAAGCCAGCGCCGTCTTTTTCATCTTGTGAAAAGGAATCGTCGTCAAACTCTTGGCGATTTGACACAGAAATATAACAATCTAATCCGTACTACAGTATCTTCTCGAACAGTTCGAAGAAGATTATTCACTTATCGGAGGGGTACCGAGTTGTTGGCAAGAAAATCACCATTTCTCGAGTGAACCGAGAGAAGCGCAGTCGATTTTGTAGAACTAAATTACAGTGGAGAAGAAAACAGTGGGAAAATATTATATTTAGTGATGAAACTCAAATACGGATTGGGAAAGATAGAAAAGTTTATGTGTTGAGGAAGTCTAGTGAGCGCTAGCGACCTGATTGTTTGGGAACTCGAGCCGATCATGAACGAAATTCGAAGTTTTGGGGATGCGTGTCTGCATTTGGTGTTGGAACTTTAACTGTTGTTGATGGCAACATAAACACAGACAAGTACATAACCATTCTTGATAACCATTTATGGCCTGTTGTTGCCAGACATTTTGTTGATCGCAACTTGATTTTTCAAGAAGACAATGCTCCTTGTCATGTGTCCATTCGGGCTAATCGTTGGAAACAGGAAAATCATATTCCTACTTTGCCATGGCCACCACAAAGCTCAGATCTCAATATCATTGAGAATGTATGGAAAACTGTTAAGTATCAGCTGAAAGCAAGATTAGGTGACATTGACTTGAGACAGGATCTCTCCGTGTAGTGAATGACATTTGGAGTAGGCTTAGTCCCGTCTACATTCGAAGTCTTTATGACAGTTTGCCGAGACGAATACAAGATGTACTTCGGGCTCAGGGTCATATCTCTAAATTCTGAAATTTCTGGGTAAGTACGTATTATGTATTAACATAGATATGCTCATTTAAACTTTGGGGTTGACTACTCTAAAAATAGCCGTGACGTCACCAGTGCGAACAGACTTTTGACCACCGACTGTAGTTATTACATTCGAGATTTAGTGTTTGTTTTTTTGGATGAGGGGAGATGAAAGAAGTCTTATTATGGTTGGTATGAGTACCATGAGATATGTTGTTCTGATACTAGTTATCAAACATTGCAGGAATTAACTGGCCGCTAACTTGCACTGACCTCGGTCAAAAAAGCCATGGGGGAAAATGTTAGTGTTGGCTGTATGAACGTGAAACTATTATTCTCCAGGTAAGTCAAAGCATATCTAATTTAATGATTTTATTCTATAAAATTTTATCTTATGATTGGCTAATGGCATTGATTCTAGTGTTCAATTATCAATAAACCTTTTGCTATTAGACCTGTGTATCCCGGCCTTAGTGGCGAGACGATATATCCCGATTCTAGTTCTATTTAGACTAAGGCGAGACGATATATCATGGAATTATTGCCAACGAACCTGCGAGACAATTATCATCATGATACAGTGGTTGCGATACAATACGTGTCCCGATTCTCTACAGTTTATCAAAGAACTATAGTTAGGACATAGAACAGTTATGTTATTTCTTAGATACCAAATTGTCATAGATACTACATGAAGGGAAATCACAAAATTAGAGTGACTGTGAAGTTACATATAAAATATCAGAAATATCATGTAATTTCTCTTTCTGTTTCTATTCTAATCACTGTTATCTCTGAAATAGAAGAAAAACCTTTTTAGTTTTATAGTTATTTGTTTGAAACAAATTATGTTTACAGTATCAGGATATATTGTCTGTTATGGCGATACATCGATGTATTGTGGACCCTCACGATATAAATATCTTGATATATTGTCTAAGCATGTTTTGTATCGATGCACTCGTATCGCGTAGTAGACGATGCAAACATCGATACTATCTATGAATCGTTACCCCACTATTTGCTATCCTTTGAGATTATGCTGTATTTGCCTTTTTACCCAGAACAAAAAGCCTAATAGATCTGACGGGGTGTGAACAGACTTCTTAGATAAAGCTATTGTAGAATGAAAGCCTCTAAAATCTATTTAATATTTTGCTGCAGAAAGTGGAGGCCTGGAAAGTGTTAATGTTGTGTGGATGTCACTTATCCAATAAAGGTAATCAATTTTATGATATGGGATTATACGGCCACTTATAATGGCCAGTGTTACTGTCACCACCTTATACATATTTATTTACCTTCAGAGCAAAAAGCAGGAAGTGCTTCATAGGACTATTAATTGTATATTTGTTGGCCCTGAGGCTCACAATGAGGGCTACAACAACCACAGGAACTTTGGACTTGATTACCAATATGGCAGTTAAACTTCTGTTGGCAGATATTGTTTATTTAGATGCTTTATAGTAAATATACAGTCTGTATATCTAAAGAGTAAATGATTTAATTTTCTGCTCATTGGGCTCATAAGGCTTAACGAGCTTATTGTTTTGGCCACTATCAATCCTTTGAACTTGAAGCAAGGCAATCTAAATTTTTCTAGGTTTCTTAAATTTGCACCTGGCTCCTTGAAATTGATTTCTTGGGTCTTTTATACCAAAAGTTATTTAGAAGGTGAAGTTTTCAGAATGACATAATCTTTTTTATTGATACTTTTTAAAATTATTGTCTTCAGCATGTATTATTATATGTAAAATATACAAATGTGCAGTATTATTATTATTTGTTTATTATTTGTCTGGCCTCTAAAGCCAGGTGGTTTTAGGGCATTGCCAATCTTCTGGGGTCTTTTTGGCATTGTCCGTCAAACTTTTCACAATTTTTGTGCAACTATTTTCACGGGATCATATTAAGAAACCAGCTGGTATATGAAAGTCCCATTCTTAGACAAAGTTTGTAAATTGGTCTTGATTGTCCCTCAAATAGGCGTGAAGATGTTGATCCTTGAACCTATATTTCATTTCTCTCCAAGTAATGATTGGAGACACAATTCACCAACATCTTCATATCAACATTAAAATAAATAAAAATAAAAAAAATATCAAAATCCAGCGTTGCTGCTCATACAGGCTTTTTTCCCCCTCAATCACTTGATATCGCCCTTCATTACACATTTTTTCAACATCAGCTTCTTATGGAGTATGCAACGTTTGCACCTTTGTGCACCAGGTCCAAGTTTCATGCACATTTTTTCGATGTAACGATTCAAAGCTGGATGAATTGGGACACATTGTCACATGATTTTGAACAATTATTCTGCTATTGCTGTATTCCCAACTAAGTGTTTGCATGTTTTCATATGGCCACCAACAGTCATTTAGATTTAGATTTGTGGGTTCTCTACAGTGCTTTTGGTTGTGTACTGCACACCAGAGGTGGTGACAATACTGAATCAGTGTGCGCACATATTTGACTCCATCACCCACATTAAGTATTTTCTATTAAACTTTCATTCTGCTTTTTTTCAGGTCAATGGTGGATAAGTGAACTCAAGATCTTATGAAACCTGAACGAGTTGCTTGTCCCCTTGGATGATAATCTAACGCTGTGCAGAGTAATTTGGGGTCTATTCCAGGCCTCAGGTCATCAGGATGGCTTTATCAGGCTGAAAGCATGAGATCTAAAACAATCAAGCAGGGTAAGTTTTAAACAACCGAATTTTAGATACTATTCTAATGAGATTGGGGATTTCATCTTTATAAGTAAGGCTTTGTATGGTTGATGAAATCTGGTTGATGTGCCCTCACTACTCAAGAAACAATTATGGCAGATTTATGTCTAGAGACTAATTATGTTACATGTAATTGTTGAGGAAAGATTTTCAGATGACAAATAATATTTAAACCTCTTATCTTCTGTAATCTAATACATCAATGTCTGTTGGTTATGATTAAGATATCATCTGCAACCCTTGGATACTTGTATTGTTGTAGCACATCTTGCCTGATAGGCCAAATGGGCTTATGAAATGTCATGGCATTCAGTGTCCAGCATCTGTGAGATTTTCATCTACTTCTACAGAACCGTTGGCTCAGGAAACCTGAGATCTTGGCTACAGACTCCTTGACTAATGAGGTTTCTACTTTACAGATTTGGTGATCCTGTGACCTCTAATAAGTGCCACTAGGGTCATGCCCTAAAACCTATTTTCATCTTTTTCTCTCGAAGCATGAGGCCTGAAACTTTGTGTATAGACTCCTTAGCTGATAGGATTCCAATTTATCAATTTGGTGACCCTGTGACCATTTATTTAGGCCACAGGGACCCTGCCCCAAATGCCTTTTTTCATCTTCTCCAGAAGCAAGAGACCTTTTTAGCTGAAAACAGAGATTCAACAGCATATCTAACCATCGAGCTCCCCCTTAAAGGGTTTAAATCTTTTTTATTTTATGTAAGCCAGATTGGGTGTCTGACTGACAGTTATCATGTCAATGTTTAAATTTTTCAACTTACAAGTTACTTTTGCACGTAATGCATTGAACAAATAATGTTAAGTCTATGTCATATGTGACGCGGTATAGTTTGTAAATTACATATTTTATGTCCTTGCTTAAAATCTTCTTAACATTGCCCAATTCAGGTCTGTAAGGATCAGAATATGTAAATGACTGTCGGTATGGTAGTTTGATAATAGTTTTTCAGATGTTTCAGCTGTTTTAATGTATTTAGTGATTACTTTCAACTCCAGTTAGTGTTTCAAATGGTTGTAACAAATGGTTGTAACATGGCATATAAGTAAAGACAGCTTCAGAATATATTGACAAATTTTGATATTTCAATTTTTCTTACGCAAAAGTGTGAGTGATTAATGAATGATATGTTGAAAATTAAAATTCATGATCATAATCAATTTATATCACAACATTTTCAGCTTACTCAGTCTGTTTGTTACTATTGATGTTTAGTTACTTACTGTTTCAAACTTAAAAGTTTTATATTATTTTTATAGTAAGGCGATTTTGTCAAGGACGAGCAGCACGACTCGACCTCTAGTGACTGCTTGCAGGCCTGGCCTTCCTTTCACCTTTTCAAAGTGACATTGCAGGTTTGGGAGAAAAGTCTACTTTTATTTTCATTGTTAGTTTCAGTTGTGTCTTCAATGGGTTCGTAAGACAAATGGGCTTGGCTTCACAAATGATCGTATATATGATATATGTTTTGAATTTACGTGATATAGTAACACTTATTAGAGATAATGTTCCCCAAAAAGCAATTTGAGAGACATAATGTATTAGCATCCGACCATAATTTCATGATGTACATGATTCCAAGATGTTTTAATTTCTAGGCCATGACTCAGAAGGGTCAGTTTTTTTTCTGGAGCATATCATTAACATCCTTTGACCAATCCTCACTATATTTGGTATTCTCCCTATTATTCATGTAGATGCCCTCTCTAAATCCATTGGCTCTATACACCTAAAATCCTAAGATCAGACACCTTGGCAAATAGGTATTCAAAATTGTAGATTTTTTTTACCCTGTTGCCCCCTGGGGGCATCCCCTTAAAACCTTTCAGCTCATTTGACATCTGTCCGTCTGCTACTTGTAACTGGGCCCTTATGGAAGTTTAGATACTATTCTGTAGAATATAAACTGTTTCTTTGGACTGGGAGAGAGTGTCAAAAGGCAAAACTTGGAACAGATCTCATCTGAGGCGAATCCTAAAGGCTTGTGAGCCAAAATGGTAATATATATGCTAAAAGTAAGAGCTTCTTGTAATTGGGCCCTTATGGAAGTTGTGATACTTTTCTTTAGAATATAAACTGATTCTTTGTATGGGGAGAGAGTGTCAAAAGGCAAAAGTTGGAACAGATCTCATCTGAGATGTAATCCTAGTGTTGGGAATCGGTTGAAATTTCATAATCGATCATCGGTTGGTGGCAACCGATCGATGATCGATTAATAATCGGTTGCTTTGAATTATTTAATTGTTTATAATGGCTTTTTATTCATGGTTGAATGTGAAACTTATTTGCTAACATTTAAAAAATGTTATCTATTCTAATCAATAAAGAAAGAAGAAATATTTCTATTCATTTTTTATCTGCAATAAAACAAAAATAAAAATAACACTTTGTAAGTCACAAACAATTGACTAGATGAAAACATCTCAACAAAATAAAAATATAATAAAATTCTTCAAAATAACTTAACACTAACAGAACAATAAAATTGAGTATATTGAGCATGAGTCTTTGATAGGAATTGACTAAATTGGTAGTGCATAGCAGCTTAACAAAAGTTTGCTTAACTGTGCAGGATTTCCTATGTAAAATACTAATATCGGTTAAATCACCAAATTAAATTTAGAAAGTTTTATTTGATCATTTTGACTTGACAGAGTACATTATAGAGAAGGATTTGGATTACAAGGATCATTTTACACAACATATATTGGGAACTCTGTCAAAGTGAACCCAAACTCTGGAACGCATTTTTTTCCCAGGATAGTTGTGAATTTTTGCGATGTCATCGCTGTCCGCCATTTTGATTGTTTGCGCCCCTTAGAACAAAACTAAATATAAACTTGTTTACTTAAACACAACTTCTGGATGGAATTATTATGCAGAATACAAACAAACATGCTTTTTAAATATATAGGCAACTTACTTTTACGATTTAAATGTTTTAATGCATGAAATATCTTAATTTATTTTTCGCATCGTAAGCGGGAGCAAAGGGACGTAACTCCGTGCTTGTACTCGGTTTGTACTCGATCACAGATTTCTTACTCGATTATGTGGTCAAATGGCCCAAACGAGCAATGCTCGCCGAACTCGATTAATCGGAACACCACTATGTAATCCTAAGGGCTTGTGAGCCAAAATGGTAATATATATCCTAGAAGTAAGAGCTACTTGTAATTATGGGCTTTTTTGGTAGCTGTGATACTAATCTGTAGAATATAAACTGTTTCTTTGGACTGGGAGAGAGTGTCAAAAGGCAAAAGTTGGAACAGATCTCATCTGAGATGTAATCCTAAGGGCTTGTGAGCCAAAATGGTAATATATATGCTAGAAGTAAGAGCTATTAGTAACTGGGCTCTTATGGAAGTTTAGATACTATTCTGTAGAATATAAACTGTTTCTTTGGACTGGGAGAGAGTGTCAAAAGGCAAAACTTGGAACAGATCTCATCTGAGGCGAATCCTAAGGGCTTGTAAACCAAAATGGTAACATATATGCTATAAGTAAGAGCTTATTGTAATTATGGGCTTCTTTGGTAGCTGTGATACTAATCTGTAGAATATAAACAGTTTCTTTGGACTGGGAGATAGTGTCAAAAGGCAAAAGTTGGAACAGGTCTCATCTGAGATGTAATCCTAAGGGCTTGTGAGCCAACATGGTAATATATATGCTAGAACTAAGAGCTACTAGTAACTGGGCTCTTATGGAAGTTTAGATACTATTCTGTAGAATATAAACTGTTTCTTTGGACTGGGAGAGAGTGTCAAAAGGCAAAACTTGGAACAGATCTCATCTGAGGCGAATCCTAAGGGCTTGTGAGGCAAAATGGTAATATATATGCTATAAGTAAGAGCTTCTTGTAATTGGGCCCTTATGGAAGTTGTGATACTTTTCTTTAGAATATAAACTGATTCTTTGTATGGGGAGAGAGTGTCAAAAGGCAAAAGTTGGAACAGGTCTCATCTGAGATGTAATCCTTAAGGGCTTGTGAGCCAAAATGGTAATATATATACTAGAAGTAAAAGCTACTTTTAATTATGGGCTTTTTTGGTAGCTATGATACTAATCTGTAGAATATAAACTGTTTCATTGGATTGGGAGATAGTGTCAAAAGGCAAAAGTTGGAACAGATCTCATCTGAGGCGAATCCTAAGGGCTTGTGAGCCAAAATGGTGACATATATGCTATAAGTAAGAGCTTCTTGTAATTGTGGGCTTTTTTGGTAGCTGTGATACTAATCTGTAGAATATAAACTGTTTCTTTGGACTGGGAGATAGTGTCAAAAGGCAAAAGTTGGAACAGGTCTCATCTGAAATGTAATCCTAAGGGCTTGTGAGCCAAAATGGTAATATATATGCTAGAACTAAGAGCTACTAGTAACTGGGCTCTTATGGAAGTTTAGATACTAATCTGTAGAATATAAACTGTTTCTTTGGACTGGGAGAGAGTGTCAAAAGGCAAAAGTTGGAACAGATCTCATCTGAGGCGAATCCTAAGGGCTTGTGAGCCAAAATGGTAATATATATGCTATAAGTAAGAGCTTCTTGTAATTGGGCCCTTATGGAAGTTGTGATACTTTTCTTTAGAATATAAACTGATTCTTTGTATGGGGAGAGAGTGTCAAAAGGCAAAAGTTGGAACAGGTCTCATCTGAGATGTAATCCTTAAGGGCTTGTGAGCCAAAATGGTAATATATATACTAGAAGTAAAAGCTACTTTTAATTATGGGCTTTTTTGGTAGCTGTGATACTAATCTGTAGAATATAAACTGTTTCATTGGATTGGGAGATAGTGTCAAAAGGCAAAAGTTGGAACAGATCTCATCTGAGGCGAATCCTAAGGGCTTGTGAGCCAAAATGGTAACATATATGCTATAAGTAAGAGCTTCTTGTAATTGGGCCCATATGGAAGTTTAGATACTATTCTGTAGAATATAAACTGATTCTTTGGACTGGGAGAGAGTGTCAAAAGGCAAAAGTTGGAACAGATCTCATCCAAGGTGTAATCTTAGGGCTTGTGAGCCAAAATGGTAATATACATACTAGAAGAAAGACCTGTTTGTAATTGAGCTCTCATGGAAATTGTGATACCAATCTGTAGAATATGTTTTGCTTCTTTGGACTTGGAGCAAGTGTCAAAAGGCATCAATGGAACAGTTCTCATCTGAGATGGAATCCTAAGGGCTTGTGAGCCAAAATGATAATATATATGCTAGAAGTAAGAGCTACTTGTAATTGGGCTTTTGTGGTAGCTGTGATACTAATCTATAGAATATAAACTTTTTTTGGACTCGGAGAGAGTGTCAAAAGGCAAAACTGGGAACAAATCTCATCTGAGGCGAATCCTCAGGGCTTGTGAGCCAAAATGGTAATATATATGCTAGAAGTAAGAGCTACTTGTAATTATGGGCCTTTTTTGGTAGCTGTGATACTAATCTGTAGAAAATAAACTGTTTCTTTGGACTGGGAGAGAGTGTCAAAAGACAAAACTTGGCACAAATCTCATCTGAGGCGAATCCTAAGGGCTTGTGAGCCAAAATGGTAACATATATGCTATAAGTAAGAGCTACTTGTAATTGGGCCCTTATGGAAGTTGTGATACTTTTCTTTAGAATATAAACTGATTCTTTGTATGGGGAGAGAGTGTCAAGAAACAAAAGTTGGAAGAGGTCTCATCTGAGATGTAATCCTAAGGGCTTGTGAGCCAAAATGATAATATATATCCTAGAAGTAAGAGCTACTTGTAATTATGGGCTTTTTTGGTAGCTGTGAAACTAATCTGTAGAATATAAACTATTTCCTTGGACTTGGAGAGAGTGTCAAAAGGCAAAAGTTGGAACAGGTCTCATCTGAGATGTAATCATAAGGCCTTGTGAGCCAAAATGGTAATATATATGCTAGAAGTAAGAGCTACTTGTAATTATGGGCTTTTATGGTAGCTGTGATACTTATCTGAAAATTAACTGTTTCTGTGGACTGGGAGAGAGTGTCAAAAGGCAAAAGTTGGAACAGATCTCATCCAAGGTGTAATCCTGAGGGCTTGTGAGCCAAAATGGTATTATATATGCTAGAAGTTAGAGCTACTTGTAATTATGGGCTTTTATGGTATTTGTGATACTAATCTGTAGAATATAAACTGTTTCTTTGGACTGGGAGAGAGTGTCAAAAGGCAAAAGTTGGAACAGATCTCATCTGAGATGTAATCCTAAGGGCTTGTGAGCCAAAATGGTAATATATATGCTAGAAGTAAGAGCTACTTGTAACTAGGCTCTTATGGAAGTTTAGATACTAATCTGTAGGATATAAACTGATTCTTTGGACTGGGAGAGAGTGTCAAAAGGCAAAACTGGGAACAAATATCATCTGAGGCGAATCCTAAGGGCTTGTGAGCCAAAATGGTAATATATATGCTAGAAGAAACTTCAAGAAAGCCCTATTGTTATTGAGCTCTTATGGAAATAATGATACTAATCTGTAGAATATGTACTGCTTCTTTGGACTTGGATCAAGTGTCAAAAGGCATTATTTGGAACAGATCTCATCTGAGATGGAATCCTAAAGGCTTGTGAGCCAAAATGGTAATATATATGCTAGAAGTAAGAACTGTTTGTTATTGAGCTCTTATGGAAATTGTGATACTAATCTGTAGAATATGTACTGCTTCTTTGGACTCGGAGAGAGTGTCAAAAGGCAAAAGTTGGAGCAGATCTCATCTGAGATGTAATCCTAAGGGCTTGTGAGCCAAAATGGTAATATATATATAAGGGAGTAAGAACTACTTGTAAATGTGATCTTGTAGTAGTTTTGATACTTATCTGTATAATGTAAACTGTTCTCTTTGGACAGGGAGAGAGTGTCAAAAGGCAAAAGTCGGAACAGATCTCATCTTAGATGTAATCCTAAGGGCTTTTGAGCCAAAATGGTAATATATATGTAAGATAAATAAGTAAGATCGTTGTTGTAGCTAAGATACTAATCTGTAGAATATAAACTGCTTCTTTGGACTTGGAGAGAGTGTCCAAGGGAAAATGTTGGAACATATCTCATCTGAAATAAATACATATTGAACCAAAATGGTAATATATATGCTAGAAGTTTGACATACTAGCAATGATTCCTTTTCTAAGTTTTGATTTGTAATTTCTTTTGTACTTTGAGAGATTGTAAAATTGCATAATTTTGAACAGACCTCTTCTGGATAAGATCTGAAATTTCACTGATTTAACAGATAAGGGTGTTGCAGGGTTGCAACTATAGGATGGTTAACCAAGACCAGTTTGTAGTGCATCCTGCTACATCAGCATTTTTGTCTCCGCCTAGCTGAGACTCTCATGTACCCTGATATCCTTCGGCCTATAAAGCTTGTATTGCTTACAGCTGGTTACTCATGGCTATTTATTGCCTAAATTGACATTTCTTTGAAGTCGCTATTGCTGAATGCGAGTCATTTCATTGGCTTGCTATATTTAGCAATACAAGCGTTTTAGGCCAAAGGATATCAGGGTATCAGGGTATATGATGGAGCTGGGCAGAGACAAATACGCTGATGTAGCAGGATGTTGGTAGTGGAAAGTTTTGTTCAGAATAACACCTTTGTTATGAGACTTAATGTTCTAGATTGTTATAAAAAAAATCAATGTGAATATTGAAATATTTTTTTGTTTATTTGTTCTTGACCCCACATCAAAACGTTTAAAGATCATTAGTCTTCATCTGCTTAAGTGAAAGTTTTTCTGCTTTCTCCTCAATATTCAAATGATAATTTGCCACTTGGGATTGCTTGTATAGCTTGTCCTTCCATGCCATGTCTATTGAGTTATATATAGCTCTTTGATATTTACAGAGTTACAGAGACATTGTGATGGAACTTCATGTTCTGTTTCAGGTGATCATAGTGGCAAATTCAGTGGAAACGGTCAAGGCCTGTGCTCTTGTTATTGGCTGTCTTTTCCAATACTTCTGTCAACAAGAGCCTCATCAAAATGCATGTAAAAAAAATATACAGATTTCTGTGTTTGCAATAAAAATTATCAAATCATTTATGTCTTCTGTTTTCAACATGTCTGTGAAGCAGTAAAAACATTTTGTTACATAAATTTGTTGAAATCATTGGCTTAAGATATATAAAGGTCAATCAAGCATAAGGCTAAGCCAAAAAAGGCATATCTGTGATGTATTATGTTTGATTAAGCAATTATCGAAAAGGGAAATATGCTCATGGCAAACTGACTTTCCGGCCGTCAATGTTTGAAATTCAAGAATTCAAATCCAGAGGCTTGGCAACTTTGTCTGCAGTAGAGAACTGTTCTACACACATTGAGTTATTTAGGTGCAATACTGAATTTCACTGCACTCCGCAATGCATGGCCACCATGGTGTTGTGGGCTTTCTCCCTCCAATAATATTAGCAGCCACAGAATAAGTGAAATACTCTTGAATGGGTGGTTATTACCTAAATGAGTATTAACATGGTGAATGTCACTAGATTTTTTGGGGGGAGAGAAGGAATGATGAATATTTTACCGTAGGTTGTGAAACGGCACATTTTTGAGATTTTTATGCAAACAATTAGGTTTAGAACAATTTATATATGAAAGAAATAATAGAATCTACTGGAATAGCTATATTGTGCTTATTTACATGGTGCCAAAACTGTAATATATATGCGAAAACATGGTGTGCCAAAAAGGTAATAATTTTGCCAAGAGCCAAAATTGTAAATTTTGCTTGAACAAAAATGCCTAACAATTTTGGCTCCACCTTTTTGGCTCACAAAAAATATAATTCTCATAAAAAATTCAAAAATAACAATTAACTGTTCAAAACCACTTTTTATTGTTAGCTTAATGATAATTGATATTTTAACTATCTTGAATAAGTCATTTTGCAGCTAATAAAAAATGAGCCAAAAAGGTAACAATTTTGCTATATGGTCAAAAAGGTAATAATTGTACGTATATATATATATATATATATATATGATGAACCATTGTACACATATTTGTGAATATTTGCTATATGCAGAGTGAACTGCAATTTTTTTCCGAATAATAACAACTTGTGTGAAATTGTGAAATCTTTTCGGCTCATGCTTAGGCTCAAAACATATTTGAATTAGTCCAAAACTAGTAATCAAATAGCCAACTCCGACATCACGTGATTTTCAAGATAAAAAAGTTTCAATCCAGGGAATCTTTCTGTTCTTGAAATGGATGCAGCTAGGGTGGTCTGATAACATGTAATCAGTCACCGGTATAAACCAAAAGTTAAAAATTCATACAGCAAAGTGTTGATTATGATCTTTTAAAATTTAATCTCCAAAAAATGTAAACCATTTACTAACATGTGTTACAGACTTCACGTATTTGATCTACCAATGGCCAAATAGGTCACGAGATAATAAACATGTTTAGTTCTCAAAGGTTATATTCTGCGTCTGTGAACATTTTGGTAAGAATTAATCATGTTTTATTCATTATAGCATATACTGATTAGTGCAGATCGATTGTTCGTAGCCTTAAATCTTTATATATATATATATTGAACATTTGATGTATCTTTGTTAGTTTTAATTGCTAGAAATGACAAGTGATATTTTATTTCATAAATGCTAAATGCTAACAAATTGCCATCGGGCGCCAGCATAAAAAATATTTATCATGTTTATTAATGAAATTAACAATTTTTACGAACAACTTCGTCATTTTGTTAATTTGTATGACAACTGTATACAAATATATATAATGTCCACATCGACAGGTGTTCATATTATGGGCGACTGCTGGGACCATTAACTGTCTGAAAGCTACAAGTAATTGTACGTAAACATACTAGTCATAAGTATATTTTAAAACATTCCGTGTTTGAAATAAAGGAGTCTTTTAAATCCTTTTTCGTTGCCTTAAAACATGTTTTTTAGGGCGATTTATATAACTAGAATTAAAAAAAGCAGTCAAATGATATGTCAACAAAATGGCATTGAATAATGTTACGGACCTTGCATACAAACTTTAACATTTGAAGTTGTTTGAGTAGAACTTACCATATAGAGGCATTGTTATTGATTAATGAATATTTGAATACGAATGCCAATATACCTAATATAATCATTCAAAGAGGTATACTTGAAGCCCTCATCTCAGAAATTAAGCATCATTTGCGATGAGGTGAGGTATTGTGAGGTGCTAATATGGGTTTAACGCCGCTTTCAAGAATATCTAAATTATATAACGACTGCTAGCAGTATTGAAGGAAGAATGCCCGCAACACAATCGTGGCTATGCGTTGCTGCGAAACCTGCGAGCATCGGCCGGAACTAGCAAACATGGGTGGTGCTGCACTGAAATTCAGTGAATCATTGCACCCAAAACTTTACTGCGTGAATTATTTAAGGTTAACTTTAATATGTAACTCATAAGTTGGAAATCCGTAGAGATCGGATATCATTCATCGTTCCCGATTCTGAGTGGCTCTCAAATTAATTATTTCAGGTCTCTGTGAAAACTCATTAGGTTCAGTTCGAACATTTCATTCGTGCCTCGATCGCGTCGGTTTCTGTGAGGTAATATAGGTTCGACCCGATTTTAATAGAAGACTTCTTATTTTCATGTTATCCTAAATCAATAGCGTATGCATTTTAAGGAGGCGGTAAATTCGATACATCACAGCCTACGAAAGTTCTGCATTCCGGTATTATATCCCAACGCTAAACCATGTCAGCAAACGGCATAAACTATTTTTTTTCTAGATTAATAAAAATTTAATTTATCCTGACACTGAATGAGAGTCCCCCAATCTCTACCCCCTTGCAAAAGCATTGAGGCTATCTTTCAGACTACAATGAATGAAGTTTTTTTCTCTCCAGATTAATATTTTATTCCAAAACTCGTAACAAGTTTGATTTTAATCAGACTGCCGGATATTATTTCAGTCTTTTGTTTAGAATTTGCTATAAATATCATGAACTTGGACGAAGAAAGATGTTCTCATACATAAAATATACAATGACGGCCTCGTAAATTCAAAAATGAATATTCCCGACAATATTTTTTTATGAGGAATCGTAAGCTGTTGTTATCTCAACCATAGACGAAGAAGGTTAATTTATTCATTCAACTTAAAAGTAAAAATATGACCTACCTCTAATGTCAATTTTAGACGTTGTACGTTGATTATATAAACCCTAAAGCTAAGGACGTGATAACTTATTCAAATAAAAAGTGAAAATAAAGTTTAACGTAAACAACAGTTTTGAGGTAATATGTCCGACATACATCTAACTTTTGTGCTATCTAAGTATTTAGTATTTTTTACTCCTGGCCAAAGAGATATTATTTGCTGAGATGAAATGTAACTGAATTTCCCACCGATTATGTACATTTCTAGAAAAATATGCATTACTCATATCAAATTCTCTTGTAGCTTATGTTTTCGTTTTCGGTGCCCTGGGCGAAGTACGGTGTTATTATTTTGTTCAAATAAAAAGTAAAAAGTAATTTTATAGTAAATTTTTAAGGATAGATATATATCTGACAAATAATTTTTCTAGTGGTACCATACCTCTGCTAGGATACTCTCCAATTCAAATTTGAAAACTTAACTAACTTAATATGAATACTGCTCCATAACGGCAGGTGTCTCTGACCTTTCACCTTTTATAAAGTCAACCAATCAGAGGCCTCTATCTAGGCCTATAGCTTTCTAACCTTGTCGCTGATTGGTTGGAATACAAAGGTCACCTGACACGACCCTACAGAGCAGTACTCAGATCAAGAAGGCAGCGAGGTACGCGTGATAGGTTCGAGCTGATTTTAATGCGATTGTGATTTTCTTCACCCCCAGACGGAGTACGCTGTCTCTCGTGTCACGAAGTATCCTCACCCTCCCAGTGTTCTCAGTGGGTCACGTGTGGTCAGGATGAGGTACTGTATTTGATCATTAACTCACCTTCCCTTCAATGAGAGCCTACCTTTCTTCATTATTGTAAATGTTTAACAAATACTGATATATTCAAGACTGTTGGTCTAATTTTGCTTTTTGAAAAGTAGATTCACATTATTCTCCGTACTCACAGTGTTCTCAGTGGGTCACGTGTGGTCAGGATGAGGTACTGTATTTGATCATTAAATCCCCGTGTTTTTCCTCTCTGTCCGTCCTTTTCTTCAGTATTGTAAATATCAAACAGATTGTGCACGAAACTGTTAATATTTTCAAGACAGTTGTTCTAGTTTTGCTTTTGAAAAGTTGATCTCATAATTATTCATATTTTTATCAATGTTATGTTTCAAAACAAATTCACCAATTTTAAAAATCAATTTTGAGGTATTCGGTAGATGGTTAAGGTTTAAATCTATCGTTCTACAATATTATCATAACTTTGTGTATTTTTTTATTTGTTGGTCTGTTTGCAAATGTCAAATTTTGTTGTTATCTTGCCTTTTGTTTTTTTTAAATCTAAAACTAATTAAAACTGTTTGGATTCTATGGTAAATCTGATAAAAAAATTATCAGAGAGATATGAATACTCTATCGATGACCACTAAACTAAAAAATGCAATATTCATTTTACGATTGCAACAACAATTTTATTTTGTGATTGACACTATTTTCCCGTAGTCCTTTTCACATTTTCGCATCATTATCACAATTATTCACTGTTACAAAAACGGTCATTATCACTTTCACAATTGATCATTGTAATTTTCATATTTGATTATTTTCACTTTCACACTTCATTAGACTGTTATTACTATCATAGTTGATCGTTGTCAATTTCATATGTAATCATTTTCACATTTGATTTTTGTCATTTTCATATTCAATCATTTTCATTTTCATCTTAGATCATTGTCACTTTCATCTCAGATCATTGTCACTTTCAAATTTGATCTTTAATTTGTTACTTTCACGTTTGATTATTGTCACTTTCACGTTTGATCTTTAATTTGTTACTTTCACGTTTGAGCACTGTAACAGTCACATATTCGACTCTTAGATTGTCGCTTTCACTTTTAACTTCGTCGCTTTCCCACTTGATTTTTGTCATTTTCACATTTGATCTTTGTCGCTTCCACATTTGTTCTTTGTTACTTTTATATTTGATCTTTGTCACTTTCAAATTTTATCTGTGTCATTTTCACATTTTTATCTTCATATTGGATTATTTGTCACTTTTATGTTTGATTTTCGTCACTTTTATGGTTGATTTTCGTCATCTTCACATTTGATCTTTGTGACTTTCACATTTGCAGGAGTGTTTCGTGCGAGAGTTCCAGAACCGGTACATGGATACTGTCTACCATCTGGGATGTGAGCAGAGGGAGGTTCGCAACAAATTATTGTCATTTGCGTCCAGATTAGACCAACTAATCTGACTAGGACAACGTTATAATTAAGCATACAAGTATTGCACTAAGGCCACACTATTTAAAAGTCTCCTACATGCCGTAGTTAGTAGCCAGCCAGTTATTTAGATCTTAAAAAACTGACCTTTTCTTTCAAGAAATATGTGCGCCTCGCAAAGATGAATGAACGCTTTTGTGAGAGTTCAAAGATCATCTCTTTTGGTTATTTTGGAACATTACAATAAATAAATTGACATGGAATAAGTTTTTAAATCCCTACATGTATTAAGAGATCCGAGGCATAAGATAGATTCAACTAGATCAGACTATTTAGTTGAGGAATTGATGAGGATCTGTAAAGGCATGTTTTCCTATGCAAAGCTTTATTTGACATTAGTTATCTTCAATTCATAAAATAATTTCCTGAATAAAAAGTGATTATTTGCAGAGATGTGATCTCATCAACCGCATGTCAGCATTGCTGGGCAAAAGAAATATTCAGAAATGTTTCGAGTGTTGTAACCATAACGACTGTAACGGTGTGCTTTGCGGGGGTTCCCCGACGATTGGATTTCCAAGACCTCGTAAGTCAGAGATTCCTGAAAGATTGAATAAAAAACATAAACACCATTGTTGCGAAATTGTATTTGACGTTTGCTTAGTTTCATTCAAAGACAAACTAGGCGTACTTTTCTTAACTCTGCAGTGCATACTGTTTTTAATTGACACTTAAAGTTCAAATTCATATAATTGATTCACACTTCATTGATAGAATACATGTATTTCAAAGTGGAACTCTCCCACCCCCATTCTGATTAAAATCGACCGGACGCGTGTTTCGGGATAATAGTTTAAAAAAAAATTTTCTCTTGGGATTCGAATTATTTATATCAAGGATTTTCTTCTCAACAAGGGTCAGATGGCAGCCTCACTGCTAGCATGTTCTGACATCAGTTTAGCGCAGACAAAACCTAGTTATCAGCTGACCAATCACATCATGGCGTTTAAAAGAAGGAATGCGCTTTTCATATTTAACAATTGGTTAACGGGAGTTACTTGCCCCTAAATACTGACACCGAAGGCTTTGCTAAAGTCTTTGTGATTTGCTAGTTGGGATTAAGTCAGAACGTGCGTACATTCAGGCTGCTATCAGACCTTTGTCGAGAGGAACTCCCTTAATAGAGTGAGTTGGTATCCATTTGAATAAAAAAACTTATTCCTCGGAACATGGTCGATTTTATTCCGACTGCCCCACCCTTTTTTCTCTCCTCTCTATTTATAGAGTCAAGATGTCTGGATTGTCACTCTGTGACTGACCCGCGACTCTGTGACACGTGGTCAAGATGTGGCCAGGATGAGGTCAGTGATATGTTAAAATATATAGTAGGAGAATCTTAGTAACACTTCATGAAGTTGTTAGGTTTACAAAACATAGTGCATGAAACCAAAAACGAGGCTAAGGCCTCTTCGACAACCGGAAGTAATGTTCTTACAACATTGGTAAGTCAGTTACCATGTAAATGCACAACGAATTTTGCAATGTTTAACTACTTTTTCTTGTTACATATATCGCGCGATGTTTTATCTATTTTAAAATTGATGTTTAGAAATTGATTTTCAGAATACTTGAATGGTTTCGAGAGTGTGAACTCCTTTCATCTATGTTCAATTATATTTATAGCAATTATTACACGACAAAGTAGGTTTTACGATTATTAAGAAACATTCTTTTGATGTGAGTTTTTGTAGTGACCGAGGGAAAGCGAGGTAAAATATAAATGTGCGCGGCTGACAAATTGGTAGATAGGCTTATTAATGTCATATATGTTACTTACAGCAATAAACGCATTAACCCATATCCTCATCGTAAATGTATTTTTTTAAACACGCAGCAAAGCAAGTGCAGATAATGCAATCATTAAGTTTTGACACAACTCAATCGCACGTCCATTTCGCGACATACTCACTCTCGCTCGGAAAATATTAATATTAAGACACTATTGTCGTAAACATATTATGTCATGGACACTCATATAATATCCTCCATTTACTGTTACCCGCAGTCGGCGCATTTTGAATGCAACATCATAGACGAATTGTGACATCAAAACATTGTTTGTAACGTGACGTCACAAATAGTAACGTGACGTCACAAATAATAAGTGATATTTTGCCTTAGCTGAGCATCGTCTGAAAAGTATGAACTCCCCATATGATTGAATATCAGCGCATTACCACCGATTAGGCTTTAGAGGGGTTAAATCCCATCTATGAATAGAACGAGAGCGTATATACGTTTTACCCTGAGACAGTATGCTAACAGTGAAGTTCAGCATCATCAGGCATGGTTCGCCGGATGTTGGGTTACCCTGTTCGTTGCTGGATGAACTGAGTTTCAATAGTGAATCCCTACCCCACACGAAAGAAATTTATGTCACCTTGTAAAAAGTGAATTAATTCGAAAAGTGCCTCTCTTCATTTAGCAGAACAATTAGGTACCTGGTTTTGAAGAAATTGTACTGTGGGAAATCAGTATCAGTTGCTATGTGGGACAGCCACACGGACTTTAGAGTAAAAAAAGGAATTGATGTGTGTCCTTTCACCAGGGTATTAATGTTTGTAGCGCTTTGAGGACACCCCTTTGAGGTGTTGAGTCCTGCGTAATTTATGCATCCTGAAATGAAATGTAAATAATTTGTAAATATATCTTTAGTAGCCAGTGACACTTCTATGCATGGAGATGAAACATTCATATTGCATGCGTAATTTGTAATTCATTTACTTAAGATAATTGATTGTTGAGACTGATGGGCTACACAGCCAATGGCTCACTTTCTTTTTTAGATTTGCTTCACCCGTTCCTTCATGGACTCTGGTCGCCTGAGATTCAAACTAGGCTGTGAACACCGAGACGTGAGGCGATTCATCTTACTTTTAAAATTTTATTGATTTCAACCTGAGGCATGACTTAAAAAATTCAATCCTAAAATGTTCCAATACACCAATCAAACAGGATAAGATAATTAATTTTTACAACAGGCCACACAGATTATATATCTTCCAAAGCCCAGTAACATAAGACGATATCTTCGTCCCGGTAAGACGATATCTTCGTCCAGGTACGTCCAGGTACGTCCAGGTACCTTCAATCTGAGAGGCCAGATGCTGATTGCTTCGACGAATCTACACGTTGCCAATACCTTATACTTTATATTTTAAAGATTTTACGGGGAGGTAGATATTTAAAACTTCTCCAAATTACAATGAGCAAGTTGAGGTAATTGGCGTAAGTCCATTTCATCACTTGATGCCTAATAACGTGATTTGAAGATTCTATAATTCGTCATAGAAACGAATTCTTGGGTCATAATGTTCCCGTCTTTGGCAGTCTCTCCCAACAGAGGTAGTTCCTGCATGAATTTCTATATGCGTCATACTACAAGCGTTTCTCGATCCAGAAATGAAGATACCTGATTGGATGCAACCAAAAATAGTTGTGCAATCAGCGATGCCGTCTCAAAAGTAACCTTTCAAAAGCTTCGGAAAGATGAACTTTATTCTGATATATGCTTTGCGATTTGAGACTTCTTTACAGAACACATTCGCCTTATTTAACGACTGCATCATATCATAGGCCTGTGTAACAAAATGTATATTATCCATGCGTTCTGTGTCTACATTGTAATATTTTCCCGCTAGGCGAACCCGCCGGATATCTGAGAAGAGCTCGTATTAGAACAAAGGTTGTATAAGAATTAATGACGGAGAAACCTCTGAAGGGAGAGAATTTAAACTTTCACACGAACATGGATTTAGTCTGATATAAAATAAAAAAACAACGTTTTTTCAAAATTCGTATAATTTTTCACGAATTTTGCGATTTTGCAACGATTATAAAAAAATATGAAAAGAAATATGATATACTGCTTTAAGAAACTTGAATTTGCAACATTTGAATAGTTCATTTCGCAGCTATTGGTATTCATCTTTAAAATTGTGAGAAATGTTTGTTTTTCGAGTACTGGACGTCAGATATGATCGAGTGGATTGGGGGTTAGCGCGTTCGGCTTCGGATCAAGAGGGGCTCTGCAACTCTGTCTGCAATAGAGAACTGTTCTACATGCTGTAAGGTTTGGGAGCAATGCTATAGCTACAATGGATTTTAGCGAACTTCCATCAATGGTTCGCCAGTTCCAGTCGATTCTCGCAGGGTTCACCGCAATGCATAACCACAATGGTGATGCGGGCTTTCTTCCTGCAATAATATCAGCTGTGCTATAAATAAAATACTCTTGAACGCGGCGTTAAACCCAAAATCACCTCGACTCACCTCGATTCCTGAGATTTGACCTCCTTGTCACTACGCACTTGTTTTTATCCAAATGATACAGATATTCTATTTCCTTACAGACGTGCCTGCCCCCTCGGTCTGCCACCACCCCAGCCCCATCCCCTTGGGAGTGTACCGAATGCTGTCATTATGACGATTGCAATGCAAAACGTTGTCTACAATTTGTTGGATACCACACAAATTATTCTAGCAATACTCTTGTGAATGGTATGTATCAGTATTTAAACTTATTTATTAAGATTATTTTTAAATATTAAAAAGAAGCGAATCAATCTTAGTATTCAATTCAAGGGTAATACGTAACATAAGTAAATACTTGATGTCATAAGAATTGTCGTGACCATTTGCAAAGGACTTACTAAACGCAGAGTGTGGTTTAAAATTGTTCATTTTCTCCTAAATCAAGAAAGAAAGGCATTTGTGATTATGAGGTGACCAATCTAATCATCAAAACAAACACACAAAGAACATTTAAAACAAGGGCAAAGGTTAATGTCTCAGGTTTTATTCTCATACCTTCTCTTACGGCTTTTACATTTTTATTGATTTGATATTGGGATTTCAGTTGATATGTAAATTAGTCAGTGTCAAATCACACACTTGCGCTTGTGGTATATTCTGTTTCGAAGAGCCTGAAGGTTTTCCTTTTATCCAAAGGTTGTCCGCCATCTTTCTTAAGGGGGAACAACTCTTGTTACCACTTCTCTAACGTCTCGTTGTCCTGGGCCTCAGCCAATGAAAAGTGCACAAACATGAGCGCGTCCCTTGTTGCCATAGAGACCATGGCGGAAGAGCAAGTTTTGAACAACTTCTTCAAAGATACAACACGTAAGTTACGAGCTTTCATAAATTCAATTTAAAGTGGTTACTTAATGTCCCAAAATGAATCAGTAAATTGTCTCACTCACTGTGGCTAAATTATTGTATTTTTCAAAAAACCCTCAGAATAATGAAATATACAATCCTCAATAAACTCAATTCAAATATAATAAACGTACCCTGCTGCGTTTGCAATCTCAGTACTATCTAGCGGGGGTCATACCAAGTGACCTTTCCCCCGAACCAATCAACGACGAGGCTACGGAATAAACGGTACGATGATTTTACTTTTAACGTTTCATTGGTTGTTTGAAGGACGATTAAGGTTCCTGTGTCATGACTTGTATGATGCAGCACTAAGATCGGAAACGAGTGTTATGTTCAAACCATCCTGTCTCAGGGTAAGACGTATAGCAGTCGCTCCACTCTTCTTACCCTGGGTGTAAACCCCAGCAAAAACTTCGCGTAACCCATGATTCAGCCAATCAAATACTTTTAAAGCGATGGTGTGCGATTAAATTTCAGCCAACCAAAGAGAGCCTCCCGAACAGGAGTTGGCTTTCGCTCTTACGTTAAACTGCGACGTCCATAGATAAACAAACTGAAATCGAAAGTTTTTTTAACCGATCGACCATGGTGATAATGTCCGAGTACAATTTTGCAATTCTGGTTAGTTTATTACAATAAATCATACATCCAGTTTTGATCGGTTTGATTTTCCACCACTTAACTCAATACCTTATCTTGGTGGTTTGAGTGGTCCAGAGACTATACCAGTCGGAGCTTACATGCTCCTGGCAGGGGCACCCAAGCTTGATAGGTCGGAAGTCAGACCAAATTTGAGTCGTTCTAAAACCTGTTGTCTATCTCTCACAATGCCTTTCATTCCGTCTTTTCCCTCATCCTTTCGATCCTCTTTTAGATGCTTGTCATCCACGTGTTTAAGAACTTAGATATTTTCAAAACACGTTAATCCAAAACTCACTCAGTCATTCACTCGGTTTGAATTAGAAGGGATGGGCGCTGCCATATTAAATTGCCGACTCGCCTTTCAAGCGCATTCATTGGTTGATAATTTTTAGAAAGTTTGTACGGAATAGGACACGGCGCGAAGTTTTTGCTGGGGTTTACACCCAGGGTAAGACGAGTGGAGCGACTGCTATACGTCTTACCCTGAGACAGGATGTGTTCAAACTTGCTTCAATGAGACTGATCCTCGGAACTTAAATCGAAAATATATTTTCTCATCAGTGTCAAAGGCAGCCGGGTACTGGACGGGTGGTTACTACATAACAGCTACCCGAAGCTGGCACTGGATGGATCTACAACCTGTCACTATGTTTGACTGGGGACCAGGACAACCATCGAGTGTTAGCTACAACTATAGGATAGTGCTTCTTAACCCTGTCAAGAACACCGGCTACACTCACTGGCAGTGGGCGACGGGTAGTTATAGTGGCAGTTACAACTATATCTGCGAGATGGATGCTCGAACTGGTGGTACAAAACATTAAATTACCTATTGTGATTTATAAAAAGAATTTTGAATTTATTAATTTTTGTTTGTCTTTCTTGTAGTTAAGTAATTATAATATGTTGATTGTACATATATGACTTTTGAGGCCTTTATATCGTGGCCCAACTGACTGATCGTACATATTTTTGGATACCAGTTTAATGATACAAGCCTGTACAAACTTGTACATCTACGAGACGTTTAAAACTCCATTTTTTCAATACTAAGCATGTGCTGTGACCCAAAAGAAAAATTAGGGAAAAGAATAACAGACTTTGATCTAATAGGTACATGGTGCCTCCCTACGAAATATCAGCGTTGGGGTTGGATCAGATCGAAAAGAAATATTGAAAAGCAAAACGCCCCATCTAACTAATTAACACGTCTTTGAATCCGCTGTGATCCTTTCAAATACCTTGATCTTCTTCCAGCCAAAAGCCTCGTATCGCTAGTTATCTGACAAGCCAATGAGACGACTCGCATCCAGCAACAGCGGCACACCACGGATGGAAAAATCTGTTGAGCTGAAGATAGTGGCGTCAGGCTCCTTGCATAAGGACATTTCACTGGCTGAAAAACTAACAAGTGAACTTAGCCACGAATACCAAGCCGTGTCAGCCATTCGAGGCAGTTGGCCTGAAAGAAATCAGGATATTTGAAAGGAGCTCAGCGGATTCAAAGAGGATGATTTAGCAGGATTCATCGCGTCGTGGTTTAATCAACACCTTCATCTATAACTATAGCAAAGACTCAATATTTTGGTTCAACTACATCCTAACCTTTCTAATTGTAGCTTAACTTTGTTTCTGTTTTACTATAGGGATGAGATAGTGCAGTGTTTAGAGCGTTCGGCTTCGGATCAAGAAGTCCGTCGTTCGAAACCCGTCAGGGGCTCGGCAACTTGTCTGCAGTACAGAACTGTTCTACACGTAGTAAGGTTCGGGTGTAATGCTTCACTTAATTTCAGCGCAGTACCACCCATGGTTTGAAAGTTCTGGCCTAAGCTTGCAAGTTTCACCGCAATGCCTAGCCACAATGGTGTTGCAGGCTCTATTCCGGTAATATCGCAATCAGCCTCGTATTAAGTGAAATAATCTTGACAGTGGCGTTAAACCCCACATCTACTCACCTGTTATCAAATAAGCATGCAGTTACCTTTTTAAGTAAAGATGATTTTAACTGTAAAGTTGTTTTCTTGGCTTTAAAATTGTTTATCTGCGTTGTATTCTATCAATGAATACAATTTCAATTAATTATATAATTAAGTAACTGATACACTGAATACAGTTTTGATTTTTGTTTAGAATAAGTCATTATCAAATTGTTCTAAATCCATCTCTCAGAATAAGACTACTTTAATTTTGTAATACAAAATAATCAAATTGAATAATTTCGTTCCAATGTGAGTCGCCTTCTGATGCGGAAACTTATCCTTAAAGCATTAAGCAGCGATCTTTATCATTATCAAATATGTTAATTATCTAGTACACAGCATAACAGTCTACTGTCACAACTCTTTTGGTAAGATAGGTTTAATCGATATATACAGCTGCATATTAAAAGTTAATTCATTTACTACTGTATCTTACACTACTACACTACTGTGCAAATATCATGTATTTTTGGTTTGGTTTGAACGCCATTAAAGTAACTCTAGCAGAACTGACAAAGGATCTCCAATTGTCAATGTGTAACATAGCCATATTATAACTGATTTTCTCGTCCCTCGTGCCAAAATTTGAAAGACTGAAGGGGTCACATTTTCGAAATTCCGAAACAAACATGACTTGTTTTTAACGTTTTTGATCACTAAAAGATTTTGTAGGGGAAAATAGAAATTACTGTTTTAGAATTTTTGACCCCTGGTCACTTCAGTGACCTGCAAAAAACTAATACGATTAACTGTTGGGTATGTCATACGGTTGCATTGAGGTGCAATGGATCTTCACTTCTGTATTGAAAAGTCAAAATTATCCGTTTCGTTTTCGCAATGCTACGATGGCTCAAACACATGCTCATTTACATGATATTAGCACTACGATAGGCAGCTATGTAAACAAACTTTTGGTATGCAGCTGTAATCCCGCATTTGCCTAAGTAACTGAATTTATGATAGATAAGTATGAATAGATTTTGGATAAATATTATTTCGTTGTCATCTGGAATTAGTTAACCCAAGGAGTTTCCACTTGATAACAATTTCTATGCTCAAAACCTATAAAATATTACGAAATATCAAAATATTTTGAAGAATTTTCATGACAAATATTTTAAGTTTTCCCCACAAATTAATTTATTTATAACATATAAACAATGCTGATAAAACCTTTGAGTTTCCAAAGAGTGAGATGTACATACAAGTTAAGATTGTTACGAGCATTACGTCCCTTAAAGGCACTGTGGCATTCGTTTTGGGGGGAAAAAGATCAAAGAAAAAGACGAAAACAAATACCAAATGCAAGAGAACATGTTGAATTTTTTTTAAAAATTTTAAGGAGCATGCAGAAATTTGTAAAGCTATGAAATTCCCTTTACCAACTGGAATGATTAAGTAGCCCCCACTTAAATGGCTACATGAATGTTTTTGCTTAATGAGTGACACCTTATTCAGCAATTACGGCTAATCGAATTGACGTTTTTTTCTCTCAGAACAATATATTTTGCATACATGTAAGATAATTTTTCATTTGAAAAGTGATAACAAATAAAAAATCCCAAAAGCCATGCCACAGTGTTCCTTTAGGGCGTCAAGTTAACAGAGGGCCTTTAAGGTCCTATGACGGGATATACCCTTGAAAACAAAGGCCTGAAACTACAGTTCTTGAACAAGATCATCGCTTGAAATGTGGTCATGCGATAGAAAGATACCATTAAAATATTTTCAAAAAGTGAAAACGAGAAAATATCTTTCGCAGCTGTGTTTATACGCTGTTGATTGTGACACAATGTCATGTTAGTTAGCGTGTCGATCACGACCACCCGAATTGCCATCTGATTCTTGGCTTTGGTTACAACGAACATCTGGAAACATGTGAACAACAATCTTCAGAACGCAATTCTCACTTCTTAAATAGCATAGGATTTATTCGATGGAAGATTAGCGCACAGGGCATTTTCTGGAACACCTGTGGACTTTGTTGCAGTGATACCATGTGCGTTTATTTTTATCAGTAAATTTTGACATTGCCAGAATTCCAGAAAGTTGGCCACAATATAAATGAATTTTGTGAATGATCAGATGGCGAACATGATATGGAACTCTTGACAACTTATCAGGATGGGATTCCCCAAAGGTCTGGTTCTTTATGTAACGAAATGCCCCCTAAAACAGTGTGTTTGAATCATTGTCATACACCATAGCAAAACGTCTCTACAAACAATAACCCCGATCTTCTGTGTTGCGTTCGAGATAATCGACCCTCTGAGAACATCCCGTTTGTATCAAAATGAAGATACCATTAGAAATGAAAAATCCTATTCTACATCATGTTTCTCATTGTCCGATATCAAATTATTGTTGTAGTTTGTTAGCATACGGCCACCAGTGATTTTATCGATAGTTTTATCCACCACTTCATCTGAATCCGTTTCTACGAAAGTGCAGCCTGAACGTGCAGCACAACCAACATCACATCTAAGTACGGATCCATGTGTCCTTAGATAAAACCGGTCTGTCCAGTCTACCTTGAAATCTATCCTGTACTGAAGTTCGAACCAAAGTGATCACAAGTATCAACAGAATCTTCATCACCATGACCATTTTGTGGTTGACTTGTGTTGTTTTGCTATTCTGTTATTTTATATCGGTTCCTCTTTTATAATTATTCCTCTTGTATTACTATTCCTCTTGAATCTTTTCCCCTCTTTATCACTATTCCTCTTGTATCCTGTTCCCTCTTTATCACTATTCATCTTGTATCGCTATACCTCTTGTATCCTTTTCCATCTTTATCACTATTCCTATTGTATCCTGTTCAGTGTTCCTCTTGTATCCTTTTCCCTCTTTATCATATATCTTCTTATATCCTTTTCCCTCTTTATCAAATTTCCTCTTGTATCCTTTTCTCTCTTATTCAAATTTCCTCTTGTATCCTTTTCCCTCTTAATCAAATTTCCTCTTGTATCCTTTTCCCTCTTTATCACAGTTCCTCTTGTATCCTTTCCCCTCTTTATCAATGTTCTTTTATCATTATTCCTGTTGTATTACTTTTCCTCTTTCATCATTATCCCTCTTTTGTCAATATTAATCTTGTATCACCATTCCTCTCTTTGCGCTATTCCTCTCTTAGCACTATTCCATCTGTATGTACTTAAGTCCTAATATTTAGTGATTTCTAGTTCGAAACTTGAACTCACATTAATATTATTTGGTCTTCTTAATTGACTTGTTATCATAAGACGCAATACCAAAATGACGTTGTTCTCCCAATCGAAAATGATTTTGCAGTCTACATATGCAAGCAAAAAAAGTTTAAATAAAATCATGTGTTCCGGTTGAAATGTTATAAGTTGTCTCATAATTATGTACCTATTAAAGTTGTCGTTTAACGTAATTACGCAGGCGTTATAAAAATAACTTTTTCCATATTTTTCTCTTTCATTTTGTTTCAATTAAGTTTTGTTTTATTTTCACAAAGGTGATTTGTGTATTATTTGTGGAGCGATAGTTGCAAGAAATTATTGGGTTACTTCTTAAGTTTTCGTTTAACCAAAGTCTCTTAACCGACTTTTGGTTAGTCTTCTAACTACAATGAAAATACATATGCCCCTTCAAAACGTTAACAAGTTTCTGTCACCGATGGCTAAATGTTACGATACTGGTCACAATATCACCCCTGGGAAACATCAACAGGAAAGTCCATACTAAAATTACTCCCCCTTAATTTGTTAAAGCAAACGAAACTTACAAAGGCCTTTGCGTTCCGATACTCTTCAAAATCACACCTGGGAAACTTCGTCAGTAAAAACACTAAAGTTTTCTGCCCTTGACTTGCTTGAACCAATGAAACTACTACGTCGACAGGACCTGCTTTAGTCACACGTTGAGGATATTAGCTTGCAGTGTTAGCTCTTAGCTCACACTTTTATGTTCATACCTAATCCTTCCTTTGAAATTTTGAATTAAATTTCTCTCTGAATCAATTCATCCTGTCGATTCAGCGTATATGAATCTGCTCTCACTCTTTCTTAATACCCTGATCTCCTTCAAGCCAAAAGCCTCTGACACCCCATCAACGTAGCACAGCAATTTAAGAAAGTCCCACTCATTTGCATTTACTGCACAAACCGTAATTCTACGGTGCACTAATAAGAATGACTGCGAAATAAAGAGAATTCGTCTTTACTAAAAGCATTCAGTCGCTAGCTGATTTCTCTAGCAGTATAACGATTGAACAGGCAAATCGACCTAAGTCTGCTTATCTCGCGGCCGCTTACAGATATTGCCGCTAGGTGTGCCACCGATGACGTCATCAAGCTGAAGGGTGTTCTTTTGGGTGTTGAAGTCGAACAATGGAAAGTAGAGAACTGCTACAGGTCCGCTGTAGATGCCACCTTGATCTGGGGGGTATCCGCCGCGCCACATGGACGAGTTCTGAACCAAACTCCCGTCCGGCCAGATCCATCGGCGGTGTTCATAACTTGCCCCCGTCCAGAACACCTTTGTTATGTTATCTGAAATTGATATTTATAGTTTAAAGGTATACAGAGAATCACACTGTCTTTCTTGATGAATCAAGTTATTTGAGTCCTTGGGCTTTCTTCAGTCTCCTGACAGTTACTCAACAATTACCTATGACTTTTTTACGAGCGCTTCCAGCGTAGTTGATTTCGAACTCGGTATGGCTGTCAACTGTTATATACACTGTGTCTTTTTTCATCCAATAAAATGTCGTTTTCCTATATTTAATAGTGATTCATCACCATCTTCTTCTTTGTGTGTCGCAGCATGTATCGTGATAGTGTTTATGACGTCATAATATGTACCAAAGATTTGATAGTTAAGCATCATGAACTTGATGACGTAAAACATTGTGATGCAATGATGCATACAATGTTAGAGCATTGTGAAATGTGTTGGAACAATATCGTGTAGACTTATCGCTTGTTCCAATACACGTGATATATCATGTTTTGAAAAAAAGGATTGTAAAAAAACATCAGAATATTTATCTCGACGGTGAGAGATTGTTAAAAAGTTTTTTGATGTAATGATTGAATTTTTTTTTTTCAAATTATGAATAAGTGAAACAAGGTCTTCGATGGTGAAAAGATTCACATTAAGGTAAACAAGGTTTTCGATGGTGAAGAGTTTCACATTTATTTCGATGTTGTTGATTGGATGACGTTTTGTCGGTGATGAGTGACGATATTACTGAATGATATCTAATAGCCAAAGTATTATCCTGCTAAATCAGCGTAAATGAATCCGCTCTCGCTCCTTCCTAATACCCTGATCTCTCTTAAGCCAAAACACTCGTATCGATAGCTGTCTAACCAGCCGATGAGACGACTGGCATTCAGCAACATCGGTACAACCCGGATGAAAAAATCTGTTGAGTTAAAAGGTGTAGCTTTACGCTCCTTGCATAAACAATTTTCATTGACTGAAAAAATAACAGGTGAGCATAGCCACGAATATCAAGCCATCTAGGCCGTACGAGGGATTCAGCCCGAAAGAGATCAGGGTATTAGGAAGAAGCGGATTCAAATAGTAATACGCAAAATGCCAAAGGATCGGTAACGTACCATGCAGATAGTTGAGTTTCTCTATGATGAAGTCTTTCTCTGCGTCAGATTTGATGGAGAGCATACTTCCCCCCTGGTTCTCACAGTAAGCTTTGGCTTCCGAGTAGCCAGGTAAGCCGGGAACAAACAGGTAGCAGTGGTCCCCGAATTAGACGTATCTCTCTGGGCAGCCTGTAGAGGTGCAGGGGGTTAGAATTTTCCAATTTTACAACTAACTAACCGCTCGTTTCTGGCAACGTGACAATGATTTGAATATATCATGAGACATTGCCTGAACTTTCACTTCCTGTCTCAGGGTAAGACGTATAACTGACGCTCCACTCTTCATACCCTGGGTGTAAACCCCAGCAAAAATTCGCGCCGCAACCCATGATTCAGCCAATCAAATAAACAAACTGGAATCGAAAGTTTTTTAACCGATCGACCCGAGTCCAATTTAGCGATTCTGGTCAGTTAATTACAACAAATGATACACCCAGTTTTAAGAGATAGGTTTGATTTTCCACCACTTAACTCAATACCTTGTCGTGGTGGTTTGAATGATCCAGAGAACCCTAGAGCTATGCCAGTCGTAGCTTACATGCTCCTTGCAGGGGCACCCAAGTTTGATAGGTCGTCGGGTAGAAGTCAGATCAAATTTTAGTCGTTCTAAAACCTGTTGTCTATCGCTCACACTGCCTTTCATTTCGTCTTTTCCCTCATCCTTTCGATCCTCTTTTGGATGCTTGTCATCCACGTGTTTAATAACTGAAATAGTGTTCAAAACACGTTAAATCCAAACTCACTCACTCACTCGGTTTGAATTTGAAGGATGGGCGCTGCCATATTAATTTGCCGACTCGCCTTTCAAGCGCAGTCATTGGTTGATTATTTTTAGAAAGTTTGTAGGGAAAAGAACACGGAGCGAAGTTTTTGCTGGGGTTTACACCCAGGGTAAGAAGAGTGGAGCGTCAGCTATACGTCTTACCCTGAAAGAGGATGGAACTTTCATTGACCAATAGTAGTCGTGAGAAGCAGAACTACTTCTTTTGTGTATGACGTCATATAACATGTGACGTCATTTATTCTTGCGCTGTTCAATGTTGACATGTTCGATATTTGTACATGCCCATATGATAGCCTCCTGCCTATGAATGCCTGTAAATGTGAACAATGCAAGATAAGGCTAACTGTTGTCAATAAATTAAACTGTAATTTTAATTCGTAGTTATCAATCATCAATGTCTCGAAAGATGTACCTCAATTCGTTTCTTCCCATGTAACCTTTGTTACAAGTGGAGCGCTTTCTGCCCTAGAGATAGAGGAACTCAAGCAAATTTAGTTGTCCAATCAAAACGTTGTTTCAAACAAAGATTTGTTCGAGTAACGGTAGAAAAGACTTTAGACCATTTAGCTGTGCGATACGCTCACATTATGTACAAGACGAACGTCGGGGATAAGACGATATTTGAATGGGCACCGATAGACAGAATACGTATTTCAGTATTTCAACGGTAGGATGTTGTGAAATAATCGATAAATATTGCACTTTTTAACACTTTTAAGTGGAAAGAAATTACTGAAAGCTATCTTGACCCTGCTCTGTCCTCGAAGAGGCAGGGTGGTTCTTAAAGCTGAAGACTATTGAGGACCGGAGATGTGAGAGAAGAAAAATAATGAATGAGCGAGTTCAACATGTTATATATCAAGCACGTGGATGGCAATCATCCAAAAGAGAGTGGACAGACGAGAGAGAAACGGGATCGATACACATAGAGACAGACGGCAGATTTTAGAATGACTCAAATTTGGTCTGACTTTATCTGTAATCCTGTCCTGCTCGGGTGTCCCTATCAGGGGCGTGTATGCCCCAACCGGCAAAGCTCTCGTGGTCTCTGAAGAAAGCAAACCGACCACGATAACGTAAAGTGTTTAGTTAGTACACGAGCTGGATGTAATGTATAGAGGATACTAAACGACCTTCCATTTAATACTATTTTTATAACACGAGTTAATGGTTAGGTATAAAACGAGCGAAAGCGATAGTATTAAATTGAAAGAAGTTTAGTATTCTGTTTATTACTTGACCTCATTAATCGAGCCGAAAGTATACTTAACGAAACACTTCCGCAACTTGGCTGCCATTGTGACGGCGATGCTTACATTATGACGTAACAACTACACAATATTATGACGTCATACGTGAAGCGGTATCGCACTAGTTTAATATCGCCGTAGAAATATTACACTGCAGCATCTTACACGGGCGAGTAATAATAAGGTGTACTAAGAACGTATGAACCTGTGCACTCGTCCATGGTAAGCTGGTTATTCTGAGAGCCAACAAACCCCAAACACTGATCTCGGTTGCAACCATCCGTGTCACAACACTCATAGCACCGGGCTAGTGCGCCTGCGCGATTGGATGTTCCGGATGTCGCCTTCTGAAGTAGTGTGCAAGTCTGGAAAAATTGCATTATTGAGATTTCCACATTTAGTATTCATATAACAATAAA
The DNA here is from genome assembly GCA_921293015.1 of Phorcus lineatus. Lineage (NCBI taxonomy): Eukaryota > Metazoa > Mollusca > Gastropoda > Trochida > Trochidae > Phorcus > Phorcus lineatus. Next base: position 18,492,486 of record OV121093.1, read on the forward strand.
AAAAAGTGTTATTCAAGTTCGTGTTTGAAGTGTTAGCAGTTTGGCTACTCTGAAAGTCAACATTTTATTATTTTAGGTATTGTTTTTGTAGTATATCGTCTTTTGCTGTCTTTGTTCAGAAATGTCTGTTAACCATGCCCATATATTGATACCGAAAATCAGTATCCGAGGAATAAGAATACATTCAGTACTAAGTTAAAGACTTAACCTCACTGCTAAAATTTCTACCTCACAGTATTTCGAAACACCGATGCTTAAAGAGAAGAAAGAATGTTTTCAACAGCTAAAAGAAAAATCTGAGCTTATAATTTCAAAACTACAGACAGTGGGCGTATCTCAGTAAAGAGCTGCCGCTCTCAATGAACATCTACCTATTCAAGCACATGAATCGGGCCAAATGCCTCGTAAGGCTGGATCGGCTTGATATTCGTTGCTTAGTGCACATGTTATTATTTCAGCCAATGGAATGTCGTTATTTAAGGAGCCTAAAGCTCCTCTCTTGAACTCAACGGATTTTCCATCCGGGTTGTGCCGCTGTTGCTGAATGTGAATCGTCTTATTGATTTGGCAGGATTGATGGCGATAGGTTTTTACCAACCTTTGTGCTAGCACATCTGAGTCTGAAGGCTTGGGAACCTCTGCTGTTCGTGTACTCCTCTGTGTAACACATCTGTAACCAAGAAACGGTCACATAGGAAAATTACCATCCTTTTCGGAATACAAATTCTGAGGAATCCAATATATATCCACTTTTATTATGCCCATCAAAAGGCCGATTATCTGTCAAATGCTAGCCTCTGTTTATCCAATTCCTCAACTTTGAAATATTGTAACTTCACCTATACCAGTTATAATGTAAAACAACTTAGTACCAAGCTACCAAATTAGTTCTTTCCAGCTCGAGTTTCAAACTGACACCTCACAATATAACAATGCAACGTTGGAAGGAGGTCGTAAAAATATTATATGTAATATTCCATTTCAGGTTATTCATAGTAGGCATTATTTCAACTTGTGTGGAGCAGTGCCTACAGAGACTTGTTTTGGAAATTTCCAAAATCCCTGAATCAGCTCTAGAAATCAGAGGCAGGCTCGACACAATTTATTCCTTCAGTCAAATGTGTATATTTAGGAGACAGATTTTATAAAGCGTCTGTTTACCGTTTTGAAAAAAAGGTAAAACCCGTTTAACGGTCGGAGCAAAATACTGCGGTTCTACTTTATTAACTGTATTTTAGTGTTAGAGTATATACCGGTCATTTTACCTTGTTAAGGACAATTATGACAACTAGGATAGTGTTAGAGCATATACCGGTCACTTTACCTTGTTGAGGACAATTATGACAACGAGGATAGTGTTAGAGCATATACCGGTCACTATACCTTGTTGATGACAATTATGACAACGAGGATAGTGTTAGAGTATATACCGGTCACTTTACCTTGTTGAGGACAATTATGACAACGAGGATAGTGTTAGAGCATATACCGGTCACTATACCTTGTTGATGACAATTATGACAACGAGCATAGTGTTAGAGTATATACCGGTCACTTTACCTTGTTGAGGACAATTATGACAACGAGGATAGTGTTAGAGCATATACCGGTCACTTTACCTTGTTGAGGACAATTATGACAACGAGGATAGCGTTAAAGTATATACCGGTCACTTTACCTTGTTGAAGACAATTAGTTAAGAGGAGGTTTTGTACGCGTCTTAAAACCTATACTCACGTCCTTTAATCCGCATGTCGTTGTAGCGTTGCATTGTTGGGGAGACGTCACGGCGTTACAAACGTAACACGTCAATCCTGGACAAAAGAAATAAAATTACCGATCAACCATAGTGTAGTAATGGTAATTTTAATTCATTTTGATAAAAATAATAATACCGAGTACTTCTTGATGTAAAATATTATCAAGATATCATATGAACGTATTTGTATCCGCGATGTCCTACAAACACCTTGATGACTTCTCTGTACATTATCTGTTTAGTTACCGACCTGTTCCTCATTCGGCCTATTAAACAGGGTCACTGAATCGCGTTAACCACAGATATAGTATCGTTTCAAGTGGTTGTATTTCATCAATGGATTTCTGTTGTTGACAAGGTTTTGAATGGTAATGGCGTTGCTTCGTGATTCATGATTTGTTTATCATCGAGACGATCATGGTTTCAAGGATTGAAGATGTATCTTGTGAATTAACCATGTAAAATTCCACGAGTTCCATTGTGACTTGAGTAAAGATAATATAGTTAATTCCGCGGACGTAATTCGGCGAATACCCTACCGATAGCACCTAATGGTTAGATACAAGATAGATCTGGTTTAGCACCGTTTTGTCAATGTATCAGGAATAAGTGGCCTGAATGATGAGTGATGAATGAGTATATCTACTTTACCATCGGACCAATCAGCGTACAGCAGGAAGATGCCAATGAAGGGTACAAAGAGCTTCAGCTGAAATATATCGTCCATATTTCAGGGCATTTAATATTTCACAACGTTGTCCCAATAAACATTGAAGATCCGATATTTAATATTCATGTTGCACACGACTGGAGGTAAGGTTGGGTCATTATTGATTTGAGGTTTAACGCCGCTTCCAAAGTAGTTCACTTATATCATGGCTGCTAGTTTAATTGTTACGAGAAAGCTCGCAATATTTTGTTTATGCATTGATATTGCGAATATCGACTGGAAATAGCAAACCATGGGTGGAACTGCGCCGAAAGTGTCAGGAAACCTCTTAAGTTTTCGTCTATATATTTAATATTCTGGTGATGACAACGTCACTTCTCCATCTACCATGCTCCTGCCATATACCCTGATCTCTTTCAAGCCAAAAGCCTCGTATCGCCAGCTATCTAACCAGCCAATGAGACGACTCGCATTCAGCCACAGCAACACCACCCGGATGGAATATCCTTAAAGTTTCATGATAGTAGCTTCACGCTCCGTGCATAACGACTGAAATAATAACAGGTGAACTAAGCCACGAATATCAAGCCTTACGAGGCTTTTGGCTTGAAAGATATCAGGGTATATAGGAAGGAGAGAGAGCGGATTCATATACGCTGATTTAGCAGGATGGCTGAGCTGTTGTAGGATTGATAGATTCAAAACATAATAGAATATAATTCGTGATATATATACAAACCGTCCCCATTTGACCTAGGTCGAGTGGCTATGTTTATTATCTCTAAACCACATTGTAGATATGCGGGCTATCCTACTTTCTGACACCGGACCAGGTGCAAGATACATTAAGCCGCATTATGACGGATTAATGTAACCTTTGTTTCCAATCTTATGGGTTCACTCAACAGCTCCAAGCGGTGCAAACATTAATAGTCTGGATTTCTCATAATTGAAAATAATCCATATATCTAAATGTATATTCAATGTGGAAAAAACTCCTCTCTCGTATCAGATAAAAACAAATAATCTGGATGACAACTTTATTTTGTGAACGCGACGTTTCAACACAGCTTCTTGCAACCGTTTGTCAAAGACTCGTTTAATTTAAACATATTTTACTCACAGAAGGGAACTGGATTAGGCACAAGTTCTCCAACTTTTCAACCCACTCCATAATACTTACATTTGCATTATGTATACAGTCAGATTAAACAACATAATACAAAACATACAGAAAATAAAGAGAGAATAAAGGAATTTTGACTTAAAGGCACACCTGAATCTCTTTGTTTCTAGAATATGCACATGTACATGTTTCGTTTAAGGTCGTCAGGACCAGGACGAGGTCGATTAGAAAACTAATGGAGACTTTTGGACCATATTTAATTCAATACAAAGTTTGTTCCAACTATTGGAAGTCGCTACTCACTCATATTTAACTAAGTGTCAGGAAAATTAAATTCATGCACAAATGCTCCCTTTTTGGATTCAAGTACAACATTATTTAGGTTTTTTAATTTAAAACAAACACCGTTGAAAGCTATATGAGGATATCCGATATTACTTTCTCACTTGGAAGAGAGAACTAATTTTTACACAACGTTGTTTTACTATTTACTAAATAATCAGACAGGTCTCTATGACCAAGCTCTCCTAACCCTACAAAAGAAGATTTTCAGTATTATTCAGGAACATACATACATACATACATACATACAGTAACTTATATCTTCACAACACTCTTCGCTATAATTTTTTTTAAAATCGGAAAAATGAAACTAGCAAAATTATACCTATCAGATACTCTCAATTAATTGGTGAATGTTACGTATTTCAAATTGTTTTCCTAAACAAAAATTGTCAAAAATATTTTAAAATTGACAATTCTCAACAGCTTGACTGACAGTTTGTATGCCAAAAATATCAATTACGTCCTTTTTTTAAGATATTATGGGCGCTTCACGCTTTCATTTGTCCTCTTGTTATGTTGGGGAGCGGTGGCAGAATATGATCATTGAGGGACTTATATATAAGGTTATTAGATGTAAAAAAAGAGCTATTTATTAGTTTAAAAGATTATCTCGCATGAAATGAATACTTGTTTTAAGTACTAAATAATTACAAAAATTAACAGTGATGTTAACTTTACTTATGCAGAAGACTGCTACGAGTTGCTATACAGACTGCAATGTAGAGCTCCGCTGTGAAAGTATTTTATACTATAAGGAGGGGAAGTCTTTAAAGGGGCACAGAGTAAGATATTGGCGTCAATTGTGTCAAACTTCATAGATGGTGTTATTTTATCGAAAAGTAGTGGCTGGTTCAGGAAATCTGAATCCTAATGCTTATCAGTTCAGTATAGTGACCATAAACGGGTTATAGTCGTGATTTGTGATCGAAAACCGGACAGTGGCGCACGCCATTGACTCAACCGTAGTTTTCGAAACTTATTCACAGCATACACAAAGAGAAAAAGAGGTTAATAGTGTTAAGTAGGAAATTTAACAAATACACATATAAATGAGACACCGAATTTCAACATTTAAACATTTATATGGCCGTTTTCCGATTATCATTGAAAACAAGAAACTATCATAATGTTGGCATTTTAGAGATAAACATAATAGGAAGTCGATTTTAACTTAACTCAGGTCGTAAGGTATATTGGCCCTATTCCAGCCACATGAAAAATCATGAAATATACTCTGTGTCAAACTTCTGCACTTTAATGAATACTTTATTTTTGGTAATTTGTGTGGCGTGTTATGTCACAAGCATATACACTTTCATTTTGAAATGAAAAGAATAAGGAGAGACGACTATAGATGAGTTAACATTTTCACACCCACTTTAAGAGGCAAGGCCAATCGACTAAAAGAAAATAAATCTACACAAGTGATGTGAAATTATGTCAATCACCTCCATGTTCGAAAACGTGAAAATTCAGACCAATTTTGATTGTCACTTGGCATGTTATAAAAGAGGCTAAAGATATACAATTTTTAAAGTTTATTGAGAGTACGATTTTGTAACCGAAGCATAATGAACAATTTTAGACTGGTAATGAGGTCAACAACTGTTTTTAAATACCCGAGGCAAACAATATTGACCGCGATATAAATTAAATGCTCTTGAAAGCAGCGTTAAATCCCATATCATCACAAGTTAGCCGCATTTACACGTACCTTACACTTACAATGGCGCAAGAAAAATGTACCCTGAAGAGAGATTTGAAATCCAGCCCGCCAATAAGTTATAATCGAAGTCAGGACCCTTGGTTTAAATAAAGTGCCTACATAGATAACCTCGTGTCCAGTTGGATTGGCCATCGAGAGAAGCTATTAAACACCAATTGCCAAACCAATGCCCATTCTTCCATTGATCATACTTTCCAACTTTTTCCGAGATATACAACCGCGTTGCGTGATGCCCTCAAAAGGAAGTGCTAAGTGGTTTGATACGACTAGAGGCTCAGGATATTACAACGATCAAAGTTCTCTTTCACCGCAGTGTTTAGTTAACAAATTGTAAATACATCTAACGTGATTTGATGAAAGTGAATTCAAAGTTGAATTAAATGAAAGATATTTACTATTAATTTAGTTATCGGTTTAATTAAAACAAAATGTCGTTAAAGGGTCTTATTTTCTTATTCGTAGATGTTGGTGATGCTTTTTGAGTGTTCAATGTGCAATGTCACTGCGAAATAAAGATAATGATATGCGATGTAAGATGGCGAAATATGATATAAAGCTCATACCGTGTTATATGATGTTATTATGATAATAATGTGATGAGTTTGGGTTAATCGTGTTTTCAACATTTTTCAGTTATATAGACATACTCATATTAGCCGATTTGGAGTTTTGGTTCGAAACGTTAAAACGCAACTAAGAATTTAATTTTTTAACCAGTGCTAAAAAAGCACAAGGGCTAGAATCCTGCTAACTCAGCGTATACGACGAATCCGCTCGCGCTCGTTCCTAATACCCTGACCTCTTTCGGGCTAAATCCTTCGTGGGCTGGCGCGGCTTGGATGATCGTGGCTGTGCTCACCTGTTTAAGCCAATGAAATGTCGTTAATAAAGGAGCTTGGCGCTACTAGCTTGAACTCAACGGACTTTTCCACCTGGGTTGTGCCGCTGTTGCTGAATGCGAGTCGTCTCATTGGCTGGTTAGATAACTAGCGACACGAGGGTTTTGGCATGTAGGATATCAGGGTATTAGGAAGGAGCAATAGCGGATTCATATATGCTGATTAAGCAGGATTGGAAGGATTGGGTATGAATATAAAAGTGTGAGCTAATAGCAAACATTGCAAGCTAATTTCCTCAACGTGTGACTGATCAAAGCGTGTCCTGTCGACGTAGTAGCGCTGTATCGGTACGTTTTAAGATTTTCATCTTTTTTCGGCCGTTTCAAAGAACTTGAAACTTAGAATTCTTAGATTAAAACTTTGGGTCCTGGGGCCTGTTCCACAAAACACTAACAATTGATTGAAAAGCAATCAGTCATAACCAATGTTAAAAGGATTGGCTACAATTGATTGTAAATCTACAAATGCATTGTGGAACAGGGCCCTGGAATTTAAAGATTTGTTTCACTGATGAATTAGAAACCACAACATCAACATTCATGAAACAGGATTCTAATAACAGCTTTAAAGATTTATGCAGCCTGTTGTTCTAAAATAATACTATAGTCTCTTGCCGCTGGCCTTGTTAGAACCAATCATCGTTCATTAAGTGATTAACACCTTTAGAAAGCTTTGAACTTAAATGCCATTAGCATTTTTGATAATTTCCTGAAGAAGCGCATTATGAAATGAAAATTGATTATAAGATTATGCAAATATCCATTATCGACACATAATAGCTTTCATAATTTCCCCTAAAACAAAATTATCGAAAATCTTGGAATCACGTCATTATTAGTTATTGAGATCATGCTATCAACCTTAAAATTATTGATAACTTCGGTTTTGTAAAATGTTTAGTTGAATGTTTCGAAGAAAGCTACATTTAATCATCTCACTCTGCCTTCCTTTACCTTTTATTCATCATCCCTTTTTCTCCCTCATCTGAACACCTGAAAAGTTGTTAAAGCAATGTGAAATAAGTGACAAAGGCACCCTTTTATCTTAATATCTGAAAAGGTTTTGAACTCGTACAGACAGTTGTTTAGCTATAAACAAGAAAGGAAAACGTGATCGTGCCTTCATATTATGACCGGTCATCATCCTGTACACAGTGTTATAAGGAGAGAGACTAAGTTGCTTTTTCAAATTGAGTTTATATTTCATGAAAGAAAATATGATACGAGTCTGAAACTTATCTATCAATATCATTTGAGCTTTAATTACCTATCCTCAAGGTTCTATCGAATTCTGAACTGCTATTGTTTAACGGTTTAATGACAGTCTCTCAAATTCGGGACGGATTAAAATAAAATATAGACATAAAAATATTAAGAGTATTATAACATTTCCACATAAAATTTATGTGATTTTTATATAGTGTACAAAATATTTAGAGTGGGTGAGTTAACGTGTTTTCAACAATATTTTTCTTATTAAACACGTCAATGAAAATCACCATAATCAGAGTGGACAGATTTGAAGAAAGGGGATCTAAAGGATGAGGAAAGTACGGCAAAGTGCATCCGGCTAAATGAACGTATATGAATCCGCTCTCGCTCCTTCCATATACCCTGATCTCTTTCAAGCCAAAAGCTATCGAACCAGCCAATGAGACGACTAGCATTCAGCAACAGCGGCAACACCCGGATGGACAATCAGTTAAGTTTCTGGATAGTGGCTCCACGCTCCTCCTTCACGACATTCCATTGGCTGACTTAATAACAGGTGACCTAAGCCACGAATATCAAGGAATAAATCTGAATTTTTTAGTTAGATATAAAGATCTGGTAATGTATTGACACTCTGGTGAAATAATGAACTTAAAGGTGAAAAGGTCAAAAGAAGTGTAAAAAAACGAGACAAATTTGTAAAGAAACTTTTACTCAAATTATTAATCATAAAAATTCAAATATCCTTTACTTATATTATCCAGTATGTGTTAGGAATATGTTACATGGAATTGGGAACGGGTATGTAATATATTATGCCATGTAAAATTTAGTTTGTTAGACGACTTACAGAAATGCACAGTTTTATCGATTATGTGATGTCATCGATATAAATGGGTATTATGGACTGGTGATCTGATGCTGACACCATGTCATATATTCTTGTTTGGAGGACTACCAAAATGTTTCTCAGATATTCAATTCGAAACTTGGGGTAATTGTATTCTGCTTATAGCATATTATTTTTTGAAACAGTGATTCATCTACTTCAACCTAACTTCAATGTTTATATTCTCTCATTGATTTATAATGTTGCACTGTATGATACCATTGCCAATGTATTATATGTAATCTTCAATCGTGGAGGAAATAAAGACAATCTTTCCATCTATCTATGTATCACTCTTGCATTGAATAATTCAGGGGTCAATTTAAAAAAAATTATCTTTACTTGCCTTCAGTATAAACAGTGTTTTACTTGCCCTGATTTTTTTTCATACTTGCCCACTACTTTACTTTAAAAAAACCTTCAAACAAATAAAACAAACTTCAAAGTGTTTGAGTGGCATATTTCTTGTTCTTAGATGAAATACTGTTTTTGTTTCCTTCTATTTTACGTTTAGATGCAAGTTGACTTATTTCATCTTTCTTTCCCCCACCAAAGAAACTTGAAATAGATCGTTGGGACATTATCAGAAAGCGCGTCTCGTCGCCAACTGGGTATTAACCTTGTTAGCGATGCGCTATCTCTACTGAGTAATGCGAGAAGGAACCCTGTCTTACCCCCTCTAGGCATTAATGAAAATAAAGGGACGTTAATTTTCCCGAACTTCCAAACTATGAAGTTACGATTTTATTACGTGATGAAGAAAGATAAGATCAAATATTATTAAAAATCATTTTCAATAGGAAATTACGTGAAAATTAGGGCAGGATGACTTATAATACCCTTGAAATAACCTTTTTAATAGCCCGACATCGATTTCGGATTTCTTATTGTACCCAGGAGTCGGGCAATCACATTTTCTTCCCCCTGACTGATTGTCATAAATTAATTATGTCACGAGCTCATGAATGGATATGGTTGCATCGAACAAGGTGCGTTTTCTCTTTATCATGCAGTTACTCGCATTAAATCAGTTACGTAAACAACTTTGATGATATTTTTATTTATGATACTCCTTTTTCATGTAGTCTGTTCTAAAATTGAACTAATTCCCTGGCATATGTCAGGACTGGTAATTGCCTGTAATGCATACTGCTAAATCAGCGTATATGAATCCGCTCTTTTCCAAATACCCTGATCCCTTTCGGACTAAATCCCTCGTATGGCTGGCTGGCGGCTTGATATTCGTGGCTATGCCCACCTGTTATTTTTTCATCCAATGAAATGTCGTTAATTAACGAGCGTTAAGCTACTAGCTTGAACTCAACGGATTTTTCCATCCGGGTTGTGCCGCTGTTTCTTAATGCGAGTCGTCTCATTGGCTGGTTAGATAGCTAGCGATACGAGCGTTTTGTCTTGAAGGATATCAGGGTATTAGGAAGGAGCGAGAGTGGATTCTTATACGCTGATTTAGCAGGATGGTCGTCCCGCGGGTTGGGTGCTTCTACAAGATTCACCAGAAAGAAGCTAGGAGATTGTTTAAGACATGTTTTTTTCTCTAACTATGCCTTTCACTGTTTCCTAATTCTTTTTTTCCTTTAACTCTATGATCCACCACTCTTTTGCATGATTTTTTTCCATGTGTTCAAAAGACATAACACAACAGACTTAACTAATCTATAAATCTATAAAGAATAACATGAGCGAATTTTAGAAAAGCAATACTTGACAACATACGGTTTCATGTTCTAATTGTACTTTTTTTTAAAAACTTTCCCTCTTTTTTGAATGAAATTTCAACATGCAACAAGTTTGTCTTGTTTTAACGTCCTATAACTGGAACAGAGATCATCAGTATTTGTAAAATCACTGATCCCAAGAGATGCATACTAAATACTGTTATCAGAACAACAGGACGTTTTCATTGGTTAAGCGGATCATCATGATGCTGTTATGTCTGTGCCAAAGATCCCAGAGGAGCTTTATAATATTCCAAATCATGTTTTATTGTAATTGTAGAAATGTCAAGCATGTTTTCAGAATTACTCATAAATTTAGTGTGATGTGTACTCTATCTTGCCAAGAACATAACAAGGATACTTTGATTCCATTCTACTGACAACATGCACGTGCATCACATTATTAAAAATAAAAAGCTGGCATTCCGAGGGGCATTCGTCAGGTAGCTTTAGCGGGGTTTTTCTGTACCAGTGAACAATCCAAAATATCAAGGTCATAATTCTCCAATAGAATAAGGAGAAAGGTCAAACTAAGGTACCGAGAGGAGGACAATGTGTTTCTGGTACAAAGAATTCCCCATAGGTACCTCGCAGCACACGCTAAGAATACAAGCATCGCGATTATACACATTCGCTGTGAAATTCTGAACTGACTTGGACAATCTTTAATAAACCTTCAATGATTTACCTTTAAGATGCCTACTTCAAGATTTAGTTTGAGGTAAGCATTTAAGTCACCTTTCTCATCTTCATCTTTATGGGCATCTTAATTGTTGCCCTAAGCAAGGTAACAGCTGACTCTGGCCTTCTGGGCATTAAGAGATTATATATGAAAGGGATGGTGTTGGTGATGTCCGAATCAAGGCTGTTAATATATCAGATTTCGGTTTCATCCTTTAGTGGTTTTATACTTAATAATCATGCAAATTTAAGACAATGCATCACTTTGTTAAATAAAAAAATCAATGTCTGCCGTATGTATTCAGTTTTTGCTATCAACCCCTAAAGCGGTATAGTAAGATAAATTATTATATATGTTTCAGAAAATGTAACAGACAAATGATGGTTATTTTTAGATAATGATTTATATATTCAAGTAAAGTTCAATAGGCGTCGTGTAATGAAGGTCAATGTCAGGTTATTGAAAATAAGGAATCCCTAGCTTGGCAACTCTAAGAGCCAAATGGGATTTTATGGGCTCTTCCCTTCACTGCTCTGTTAGGAGCTCTTGAGTCTTAAGGGAAGTAACTCTAAATGACTTGCAGCTGTTGAATGACTGCCATGTGCTTATGGTCAGACGGTTTGTGTATGAGAAAAGAAGTGAGATATGGGCCTAACCAAATGGTATGTCTTAATTTTCAATGTTATCTTTCGTTACATTTGAATTATTGACTGTACTTTTGAGAAAGGTATTTAATACTGATTTTTGTTTTCTTTACAGTCAATCGTTTCATTGGATCTATGTATTTGTAAGATGTTATGAGAAACTGAATAAATAACGCATTTTCATTTGTGACATCTAAAGTAACTATGTCTACAGAGAACTGTTCTACATGAATTGTCTGGGTTCATTGTACCCTGAAGTTCAGCGATGTACCATCTTTTTCATGCCTTTGCTCACAAATTTCACCAAAATGCATATCTCAAAGACTGTAAATCTGTGTCTTTAGACAAGCATATCACATATTCAGAATCATGATGTCTTTTTGTTACAAAGTCTGGCGAACTGCACTTAGAGCCACGGGGTTACAGAGAACTTCGAAAGCCCGTGAAGACACGTCCTTTTTACGACACAAGGTCACCATGTACAATTTTTTAAGAAGAGATTGTTCATGTAACGTATCCATAAGTGCACTAAATATTAACGAATATAAAATTTGAAAAGATTTTGTCACAGAAGTTGTTTTACCAAAGCTTTATTTTATTTGTATTAAAATATTGTGAAGATGAAACTAAGTCCTTATAAAACATTTCTAAAACCAATTTCAATATTTCATTTCGAAAATATCCCTTTACTGGTATGCAGGATTGTGGTGACAGAAATGGACATTAAATCAATAATATCCGAAGTACTCAAAACGGACTCCTTTAGGCTTTCAAACCAGTTTAAGTGCTTTGTATTGATGTAAGAGATAAATCTAGATTCCTTAACAATGAAATTATTACTCACATCAGAACCTACTTTTAAACTCCAAAAGAACAAAATCTGTTTTAAGTGTTTTATATTGATACTGACGAAAATCTCAGCTGTGCAAACATCGCAGTTGTCTAGAATTGATTTCCATTTGTCTAGAATTGATTTCGGATCGTTTTCCCCTTCTGGAAAGACTTCCTTACTGAGACATATTGATTGGACAGAACTCAATGTCCAAGAAAACGATATTAATACTCTCATCACTTTTACTAGTTCACACGGTTAAACGTCTGGAGTTTGATCTAGCAAAAGGTGTTGTGATCATTGAAAGGTAACTTTTAAAAAATACCTTACAGTTTTTCATGTTCATAAAACGTGATATAGATCATTCTCTTCCCATAGAGGTAGCTCAGTCAATAATTCATGTACAACCTCGCCAACGGCTCCTATACCAGCCAAGCGAATTCGAGTGCAATCACCGCTGTTGATGTCGCCGTTACAAATCGGTTTCGGAGATGAATCTACCTGATGTAGCGATCTTCGGCCGCAGTTGTTACCCTCGGTGTTCCTGATCTTGGTCTGTCCTATCTGCCTGTAGCGTTTTAACAGCCTTCTGATGTTGTTTTGGCTGCAGTTGAAGGTTTTTGCTAATTGACGTTGGGAAGCCCTCATGGTGGATATGTATCATCCCAACTGGGACGCGTCCTATCTTCAGATGGGGCGGATCCGCAGTTGGGATGATACAGATATACCGATCGCTTGGTCAAGTTTCACTTGCGTAAGTTGGTGTTCTTTATTTTACTGAATGTCTGCTCTTTCCAAAGAGGGTATTTATGCAACATTGCTGCACATGCATCACACATCATGCCTCAAAAACACGTCGTGAACGTGTTTGTGAATACACAATTCCAATGGCTGCGTTCGATGCGATACGTTCGTGTAGAGGAAACGATGCAGTAATAATATCATTTTCTGTTTAGAATCAAACCCGTACCAGCCCTCTTAACGTTTTCGTGGAAAATTGAAGTGCAACGTTTCTTCCGAGTTTATTATTAAAAAAACTTTCATATGTCCCGAGAGAGAGTGAAAACTGCAAGGTCATTAATCTTTTAAAGCAACAGAAGCCTTAATTACAGTTTTCGTGTGTTCGTTACTTGACGAAACAAATGTAAGAATATGGGAATTGATATCCACATACACCAATACTACATCACGTCGACATATGTCGACTTTTTGTCCCGAGAGGGAGTAGAACCTGCAAGGTCATTGACCTTTAAAAGCAACAGAGGACTTAATTACAAAATTATTAAGTTCATTACCTGACGAGACAAATGATAGACGATCGATCTGATATGAAAATGGTTACTGATTTGGTAATGACATCTTTTAAATGGTAACAACGATGACATCGCATTGTGAGACCAATTATGTGCTCAGCTTGCTAATCAATAATCTGATTGCACTCTGTTGCAATACTTGTGGTCAAAAGAGGAAAGTGAAGCCATATTAAGGTTATGCTGGTAATCGATACAAGAATGAGTGTTTTCCTCGAGGAGATTGTGTAAGTTACTTAAGTTTGTTGACGTTGAAATAATATTGACTACAAACTTAATATATTTGACATAGAATCCAATTGGCCTCGAAGTAGGGTACTTACACTAAGCCGAAAGACATGAAGATGCTAAAAGGTTGGTTGTCTCCATAGGTTAGATTTAAACCTGATTGTCAGATGAAAATGATAAGGGACAAGTTTGCCAACTTCAATTTTTAAACAGGTGACAATATTCTCCTAAAAATATATTACTTGTACTTCTGTGCTTAAAGAATGATGTGACAGATGATGGACAAAACGAAGTGCAGAGAGGTAACGAGCTAACAAAAAATACTGTAAATTATAATGAAATATAAATACGCTTTTATAGCAGGATGTGATCAAACCACTTGCTGTAAACTGGCAAGAGCATAAATCGATAATTCTAGATATATGGGACAATCAAATTATGCAGTGTAAGTATCGTCTGTAGATATAGCTTATCAACAATCACAGACTATTGGCCTAACCTCGAGTAGAATATAAGCTAAAGATCAACCATTATATCATATGCAAATATGTGTCTCGATATTTTTTTAATTGTTTACTTAATTTTTAACCTGAACAATTTGATTACAACTATACCAAAAGAGCGATTGTTTCTTTATGTAGTACATGGAATCTGAACATATTTATCAGCCCTTTGTCTATTTGTATAACTATTTATTTACTGTTTCAACCAAATGACATGACAGTTTTACTTAATGTGTACATTCTAAACTTGTTTAATAATTTTACTAACAATTTCATGACTAGCACACAAATATGACGACGAATTCCGTGGAATAGTTATATGACAAATAAAATCGAATACTCTTACTCCAGAAAGTATCTAAATCACATTTAAATCTTTTTTAGGAAAATACTCTATAAAATTTTAGGGCTATTTGCCAATGATATTTTTGATCAACAAGAGCAGATCTTCAGCTAGAAGCTTTTCCGTCACTGTTGTTTTGATAAACCAAATAATTCTATGATACTTTTAAGTAAAAAAAATAAATCGAATCGAAAAATCCACAAGGTCAATTACGCAGCAGCTGTTGAGAACTTCGTTCGGCTATCGTAACTGAAATATACACCAATGTCATGATATACACGTGCTGTGTCCACGTGCAGCACGATTTAAACATGCAGTCGAGATTACCGTGTCAATATCTGACATATAGCCATGGATTGTCCCGCAAGATAAGGAAATCGACAAGGTTATGAACCTTTGGATCATTAAAAGCCTAAATAGCTTTATTGTTAGTCTGTAATTGTAGTGGTTATATCAAAGAAGTCTCATTTTGCATGATAAATATATCCCAAAGGCTAAATGGTTGAGATATAAACCATGGCGACAATAATTTATCGATGGATTGCCGAAAGGTATGTCCTTGCTAGATATCGGTGCTCTAAATTAATGTTGTATGGCTTGCAGGGGCAGTATAGCGCAGTGGTAAGCACGTTCGGCTTCGGACCAAGAGGTCATTGATTCGAATCCCGCCAGCGGCTCGGCATCTAGGTTTATCTGCTGTAAAGAACTGTTCTACACGGAGTAAGCTTTTGGGCGCAGTTCCACCAATAGTACGCTAGTTCCATCCGATTTCCGCAGGTTTCATCGCAAAACATAGACGCAATGGTGTTGCGGGTTTTCTCCCTGCAATAATAAACCTAAAATTACCTTGATTGATAACGTTGTGGACATATGATGCTACCAATTTTTCATTATTTTCTTTAAGGACGGTATGTCAGATGAATATAGAGCAGATATTATTTTTTAGAATGACTCTGAAAGATAACGATCCATCCTGGATAGGGAGAGTCGTAATTTTTTAATTTGAAATCTGTCTTTAATTACTGACAGTCAATCAACACATAGAAGTCTATTCTCTCCCCACAGAGGTAGTCCCGTGATTAATTCCCTTACAACCTCTGACATAATAAGAGCTCTTCTCGAGCTTCCGGCAGTTTCCTTGGCGGCAAAATATTTCTGCCATTAAAAACACCGAATGCATGAATAACATTTTTGTTGTCAGACTGGCCTATGAAATGATGCAGTCGTTAAATAAGGCTTATGTCTTCTGTAAAGAATACTCAAATTGCAAAGCATGTATTCGATTAAAGTTTAAGGATATAAGTTAGGCAATTTGAATGATAACTTTTGAGTGAGTGAGTGAGTTGGGGTTTAACGATAACTTTTGATTGTCGGTGATTGTACAACTAACTTTGATTGCATCCAATCAGGCTTCCACGTTTCTAGACCGATAAACGTTCGTATTATGACAGAGGTCGTATAAGAAAAAGACGGATCTACCACTTTTGGGAGAGAATGGTCTTAGATAGGTCTGCTTAGATAAAACTGTGGTCATGGTATCGATGTAGTTAAATATTCATTCCCTTCCAGTGAGTTGATACTTGGATTTTACTGAAAACCTGGCAGTCATTTTAATAACAGCGAGTCCAACATCATCATATGGAAGGAAATCACAAACATCTGGCCTAAAATAGTTCAACTTAAGCAAAGTAACTCCAAACGCCATTCCATTTTTGGCAATAGAGTGTAATCTCTATCTCGCGTTAGAAGTTTTTAGCCAAGAAAGTAATCATCCTGCTTTATCTGCGTAATTGTATCCGCTGATCCAGCTCCTTCCATATACCCTGATCTCTTTCGAGCCAAATTCCTCGTACGGCTGGCGTGGCTTGATGTTTGTGGCTGTGCTTACCTGTTATTATTTCAGCCAATGAAATGTCATTATCCAAGGCGCTTGAAGCTACTATCTTAGACTCAACGGAAGTTTCCATCCGGGTTGTGCCGCTGTTGCTGTCATTGGCTTGTTAGATAGCTAGCGATACGAGACTTTTGGCCTAAAGGATAGCAGGGTATATGGATGGAGCGGGATCAGCGGATTCAATTTCGCTGATGAAGCAGGATGGAAGGTAATACACATATTCAAACTCAGTTTCGTGACATAAACGCTGTGATAGAAGAGAGTACAAACCACGTGAGTACGTGAGGGCTTATTGATGTAGGTTTCCTAATGGCTCCCATCTCATCAATCACATTAGGATTTAGTTTAAGTAATTGAAATCATCGTAATTAAAATCCAGCAAGAAATGTTAAACGATTTGATTACTTAAATAACATATTTAATAATATCTAAAAGAAAAAAAAAAAATGGAACTTTTTAAGAGGTATCAAACACGAATACTTGACATCTATCATCTCCTAAACATAAGTATCATAAGTATTGCCCCCCTTGCACATGACACTATCCAACTCGTGATTTGATGGCGGGATAGCGCAGTGGTTAGCTCGTTCGGATTTGGATAAAGAAGTCAGGGGTTCGAATCCCGCCAGGGGCTCGGCAACTGAATCTTCAGTACAGAGCTCTTCTACATGCTGTAAGGTGTGGTTACAATGCTTCACTGAATCTCAGCACAGTATCGCTAACAATCTCTCCAAATTGAGGTAGCTCCGTCATAAATTCGATTCCTATAGTTCCTGTGTTCTAAAGCGAGCTGTTCTCGATTTCCGGCCAGCTTCTCCCTGGGGGAAACTATTGCAACATAAACCACCTTGCAATATTTCAGCCAATGAAAACATCGCATGCATGGATTATCATAGAAGTTGTCACACTGGCCGATGCAACGGTGCAGTTGCTGAATAAGGTGAATGTTCTGTTAGAAGAAAACTTAACCAGCAAAGTGCACACTTCGAATACAATTTAGCTTTTTTGAAAGCATACGGAAATATCTGAGGCTTTTCGAATGAGATTTATGAAACAGCGTCGCTGATTGCACAACTAATTTTGCACCCAATCAAATGTCTAAATTTCCAGACTTTGATGCACTTGTATTAAAATATAGGTTGAACTTTTTTTTATGATGGAGCTACCTCTTTGAGAAGAGAATAAGAATGTAAGGCTTAATCTAAATTATTCATATCTGTTCATTTCCATCAGCGTTACGTAGATGATGAATATGACAGCTTCATTTAATTCCCTTTCAGCGACACATGCAATTTCCTTTCAAATTACCTATAGAAGCCTTCATTTCCTAAGATTTCCATAACTACTATATAATCGTTTACATGTTGAATGGGAATGAACCTGAAAGGAAGAGACTCTCTTAATTGATGTTCATTTATCAAAATTGGTAACATTTAATTTGCAAGTCATTTTACGTTCAGTGGTTAAAACATTTAATGTATCTGCAGATACGACCACGCTCTTTTGTATGCTTTTTCAATCACGTTTTTAATAACTGATAAATTGTTCAAAACCCCAACTCGCTTTGGAGTGACCTCACTAATAGATAGACATGTCTAATGAATGTTAATTTCTCTAATCAGTTCATGTACGTATTTTGTAGTCATCATGATTATCATTGAAGCATTTATATTTCTTATTTTGCGTCATATGAGTACTTAAACAAATTGACGTTAATGCTCTTTTTTGGTGGCACTAAATGACCGACAACAATGATCATGTAACTCAAAAGTGTTTTAAAAGTGAGAATCCTTAAATGAACGATTATTGGTTTAAACATTGCTATTCGGCAATTAACGTTAAAGAAAAGACGTTAATAATAAATCGATTTTAAAACATTGCTATTGTCAAACTCAACAAACATCATATTTTTAATTTGGTATCTTAAAATTATTAACGTTGCTTAACAAAAAGCTTTAAAATGATCTTGTGTCTTGTCTCATTTGAGATAGGAGTGCTTTCATCATGGCCATGTAAATCACATACATTTTTAATGTTTTAACTGTACATGAGCTGCGCAAGTCTTATATATAGCTCAAATCGAATTTTGTTCAGCATGGGCATCACATTCTGATAGACCAGCTAATGTCAACACACATACCTTTATAGCTTAATTTAAGTGTGTATAATACCATTCAACATGTTAGCATTACCCTTGAGCGCATTTACATGGAGTTGAGTCCAACGGTTTGAGTGATAAGATAATCCCAATCATAATGGAACTAAAGACAAGTAATGGGAGAAAAACATAGCCAATACATCAGTTTACATTGTCTTTCACTCGTGCTTTGTGATTCCAAATAGGGGTCGATCATATGTGTTGAAAAAGATGAGTCACTGATTTTACGTATATACAGGCTAAAACGATAGAAAATTAGGTACTAATATTTTCATAACAATGTTCAATCAATTAACATATATCTGAAATGGTAAACCCGGTTAAAGCTTAGCAAATCCTCTCTGCCTTTTATGCAACAACTGCATTATATGTCATTACATTTGATTACCATCTAAGCCATGGTAATAAATTTCACAATTTCCTGGACATCTAGCAATGCTATATCTGTGTGTCTGTCATACTGCTAAATCAGCGTATAAAAATCCGCCCTCTCTTCTTCTTAATACCTTGATATCTTTCAAGCAAAAAGCCTCATATCGCTAGCTATCCGACCAGCCAAGTAGACGTCTCGCATTCAGCAACAGCGGCACAACCCGGATGGAAGATCGGTTGAGTTCAAGCTAATAGCTGCAAGCTCCTTACGGCATTTAATTTGCTAAAAGAAAACAGGTGAGTATAGCCACGAATATCATCCTGCTAAATCAGCGTATATGAATCCGCTCTCGCTCCTTCCATTACCCTGATCTCCTACAAGCCAAAAGCCTCGTACGGCTGGAACGGCTTGATAGTCGTGGCTTAGTTTACCTGTTATCATTTAGCCAATGAAATGTCGTTATGCAAGGAGCGTGAAGCTACTGTCACTTCCTGCTTCATCAGCGTAATTGAATCCGCTGATCCAGCTCGTTGGCAAAGGTATCAAGTATTTACCCAAGTCTACTGGCAGGTAAATGGCCGACTAAAACGAATGCCATTCAATTGATAATACTTCTTTTGGTTTTCGTGAGATTGCTTTGTTTACCTAAAATGTGACGATACCCCTTCAAAAACATCTGTTTTCTTGGAGTTAGATTGTAAAGGTAAGGTATGTTTTAACCCATTCATGTAACCTTCTTTTTGGAACAACTAGATATTCGTGACATCCACTCCTATTAGACCTGTGTATCTTGGCCTTAGTGGCGAGAATCTTGGCCTTAGTGGCGAGACGATATTTCCCGATTCCTAGTTATATTAGGCGAGACGATATATCATGGAATTGCCAAGGAACCTGCGAGACGATTATCATCACGATACAGTGGTTGCGATACAATACGTATCCCGATTCTCTACAGTTTATGAAAGAACTTTAGATAGGACATAAAACAGTAATGTTATTTCTGAGATACCAAATTGTCATAGATATTACATGAAGGGAAATCACAAAATTAGATTGACTGTGAAATTGCATATAAAATATCAGAAATATCATATAATATCTCTTTCTGTTTTTATTCTAATCACTGTTATCTCTGAAATAGAAGAAAAACCTTTTTAGCTTTTATAGTTATTTGTTTGAAACAAATTATGTTAACAGTATCGGGATATAGTGTCTTGTATATAGATGTATTGTGGACCCTCACGATATAAATATCCTGATATATTGTATAAACATGTTTTGTATCGATGCACTCGTATCCATAGTAGACGATTCAAACATCGATTCTATCAATGAATCGTTACACCACTAACTCCTATAGATGTGTAAAATTAGAAATAAAGCCTTGCGTCATCGATATCCAGATGGGAAAAAGTGATGCCTACGAAAGAAAATCTTAAAACATTGTGAGTAAAATACATTGGTAAACTCTTTTGCATTTTAACAAAAACTTTATTTGAGGGATTTGTTGCTTCGCTGCACAATCTTGTCTTGTGATTTGCTCATGAAGCTAAATGCGATCTATATTGAACAAGCTATTTCATGATGTAAATTCAGCCATCAATCGCTATACTCATCCATTCAGTCTCCATGATTCGATGGAAAACGCTGTTGATTGTTTAAATGGAATTTTCTATAGAAAAAACATTTGTGTTATCTCATATATTAACTTCTGACTGAAGCGGCGTAAAAGCTCACGCACACGCAATGCACGTGCACGCACGGACGTCTCTTCCCGACTCCCCACCAGGCTGTGATCTCAACTCCGCGTGATAGTCAGTCAGTGGACGCAGGACAGACGACCCACCCACCCACGCCAATACCAGTTTTAATCTAGGAATATCATTGTTTTAATAAAATGTTCAAGTGTATATTTTAGGAGGACATTTTAAATATTGTATATTTCAATTATATATTGTCAAATAAAAATTGACTTTGCCTCCAACATCGTGTTTTGTTATTTTATTCTGATACAGTTAAATTGTCAGATACGTCAGTCATGACAATTTGCTCGCCTGAGAGATGCACATCAAATTCGTGATTTGTCTGATTAGGTTGAAACGGTATTTTACCATTCAACTCTATTGTTCTCTTAAGGTCGGTAACTAAGTTGATCACCGTGTTTTGCTCGTGCTTAGGTGGTAAGTTAAATGAATACAGGTGTTCAATTAACTTACTCATCTGTAAACAAGTACAAAGTTTGAATTAGTTGTTTCTCATAGTGATGATGATTCGTAAAATAACTTGTACTTTAGAACAGGAGAATCGATAAATGTTACTGACGAATCTGGGGATCAAACCCGAATCCTCCTAATGTTTGTTCAGAGCGCTAACCACTAGGCCATCTTATACAGCTCACTTATAGATGATATTTTAATGGCTAAATGATTTAGATATTTTCAAGTGTTAGGCGTGAGTTATACATGGTTAATTTTGTAAATCTTAAATGTCTACATCTTTAATTCACATTTTGAGATTTAGATTTTTTTTGGTGCTCTGGTGATTTTGACACTGGCTATGCTTTCTGTTATTTACATGTATATTTCAGCATGCTGCACGTGCGGCACGATTTCCTCAGGATTCCGTCACTTACCGTATTTAGACACTGTTTCTTTATCTGGAAGCGCATTTAATATCGTACCAATGATATCAACAGAAGTACCTCTATTATTTTTAACGTGTGCTTAAAGGCACTAGTGCACACTTTTACGGTTTAAATTGGCTATTTTAAGGTTTACGAGGACTTATGCATTCACTTAAACTGTCTATCGTTGCAACGAAATACTAAACATTCTTTACAATTTACCTGCGATCAACAATGCAAACGTTAAGACAGCCGCTGTCGGCTTGGACATATAAAAATCTATGGTTAGCTGTGCACAATTAATTTTGGAGTGATTATTTTGCTAATAATCACCTCTAAATATTTACGACCGATTCACACTCATACGCGCACGTTTTAAAACTCCATATTCGCTGAACTTACTGTTTTCATCGCCTTACAGACAACAGCAAAATGAATTTTAAATCAATTCTATATACAGACGTTGAGAATACCGTATTTTGTTTATGAAATTTAGAAGATAAATCCATTCTGTGGTATATTTTTTGTCGAAGTAGTTTATTTTTTTATCACTAAATTTAATTGCAAACCGAGCTCGCTTCGTACGGTAACGCGCGGTAATAGCGATTCGTCAAGTGAACAGAGGGGACGTACGTTATTCTTCAACTTTCCTTCCCTTTCCCCCCTCTAATTCATAGGTGACCACATTTCCAGACAGTGTATTCAACCATGACAAACTATAAAGCTTTCTTGATCGTTTATTCAGTAAGTTCACATCTTGCGTGAGAAGTTAGCGTTGGCAGTAAACAACTACTTTTTGGGTAACGTCCCTTGATTTGGTCAGTCCTTGTCGGTATTGTAGGGGTGATAGGTGTTCTATGTATTTACGTGAAAAACGTAACTCTGACGGGATAAAAAGAATCTGTCAATGAAATAAATACTTAAGGGTTTTATTTATAACCTGTTGGTTTATGTTTTGATATATTTTTTTATTATTGAAGTGTGTTCTTTGAAAATGAACTGTACCCCAGTTTCGAAAGCAAGTGGAACCGGTCTGTACTGGTTTGACCTAATCATATTGTTGTTGCGCAAGGCAAATTAGTTCCTCATTATAAGCTCGGATTGAAATTAAATTTAGGGGTGAAAAATGCACGACATACAACCCCAAAATAAAAAACAAAAGGGATTTATCTCCTATTTAGATACTTCCGGCCTTTAAAAATCCACTTTACTGCCTGAATACGTAAATATTTGTTAAATGACTTGCGAGGTAGATTACTTGAGTGAGGATAGTGAGTAATATCGAGAGATGTGCAGTATCTGTGCATTCGTTGTGTTTAAGAAATATTGGCGTGCACTAGTGCGTTTAATAATTTTTTAAAATGTTTTTGTCGCTGTTTGAAATTGATTTTGATGGTTGAATGGTAAGTCAGTTACCAGCCTCGTTGTCGCGCCGTGCATGAATTGAAACACCTAGGCATGTGCGAAGGAATTCCTCGACGCTTCGCGTCTCGGGATCACAATTCGCACGTGCCTTGGTGTTCCAATTCATGCACGGTGACAACGAGGTTGATAACTATAACGTCCATCCTGTCTCAGGGTAAGACGTATAGCTGACGCTCTACTCTGCTTACCCTGGGTGTAAACCCCAGCATAAACTTTGCACCGTGACCTAAGACCGACGACCTTCTGAAAATATTCAACCAATGACTGCGATTGAAAGGCCAGTCGCCAATTTATTTTGGCAGCGTCCATCCCTTCGAAAATCAAACCGAGTGAGCGAGTCGGGATTTAACGTGTTTTTGAACAGTATTTTAGTCAATAAACACGTGGATGACATGCATCCGAAAGAGAGTGGACAGATCAGGGAGACAGGGATCGACAGGATGAGGAGAAGACGGAAAGAAAGACATAGTGAGAGATAGACAACAGGTGTTAGAACGACTCAAATTTGGCCTGGCTTCTACTAGACGACCTATGCAGTTTAGGTTTCCCCTGGTAGGAGCATGCAAGCTCCGGCTGGCATAGCTCTAGGAGCACGCAATTGACTCAAGTGGTGGAAAATCAAACCAATCCTTAAACACTTGATGTAAAATTTTTTGTAATAAACTAATCAGAATCGAAAAAAATGAGTCGGACATTACCACCATGATTGGTTAAAAAAACCTTTCGGTTGCATTTTGATTACCTGTGGACGTCGACAGTTAGCAGCAGAGTGAAAGCCAGCTGCAGTTTGATAGGTTAATCGCACACCATCGCGATAAAACTATTTGGTTGGCTGAATCATAGGCCACGATGCGAAGTTTATGCTGGGGTTTACACCCAGGGTAAGAAGAGTGGAGCGTCAGTTATACGTCTTACCCTGAGACAGGATGTATAACGTCTTGTAATTTAAACACACACAAAAATCGCGCAGAGCATCAGGTATTCATGTTCGATATTGGACTGTGCAATGAGTTTTTATGATTTGAAAAATAAATGCAGCAGTATGTGTCAATTCCGCGTATCAAGAGAATGTAAGGACTACTAGATGTGTCAATTCCGCGTATCAAGAGAATGTAAGGACTACTAGATTTTCTAGCAAATCTTAAAAAAACCAATGAGCTAATAATAACATCAAAATATTTTGATAACGATTTAATTCATATAATTCGACTTAAATAAGAGGCAAGTCATTCACCAATCGTTCATCAATGTTCACCAATGTTTGCTGCCAACTTTTTCACATGTTTGTATGATATATTTTGTCATACTAATTATGTCGCCAGGTTGGGCACCTGGAGATCCAGTAAAAGCAGTTGTTGTCTGTGCATCCGTTGTTGCATCAGTTGTTGCATCCGTCGTTGCATCCGTCATTGCATCTGTTGTAGCATCTGTTGTAGCATCAGTTGTTGCATCCGTCGTTGCATCCGTCATTGCATCTGTTGTAGCATCTGTTGTAGCATCTGTTGTAGCATCAGTTGTTGCATCAGTCATTGCATCCGTTGTAGCATCTGTTGTAGCATCTGTTGTAGCATCTGTTGTCGCATCAGTTGTTGCATCAGTCATTGCATCAGTCATTGCATCCGTCGTTGCATCAGTCATTGCATCCGTCGTTGCATCCGTCGTTGCATCAGTCATTGCATCCGTCGTTGCATCTGTTGTAGCATCTGTTGCCGCATCAGTTGTCGCATCAGTTGCTGCATCTGTTACATCAGTTGTTGCATCCGTTGTTGCATCAGTTGTAGCATCTGTTGCCTCTGTCGGATCAGTTTCCTCTGTTGCATCAGTTGCCTCTGTCGGATCAGTTGCCTCTGTTGCATCAGTTGCCTCTGTCGGATCAGTTTCCTCTGTTGCATCAGTTGCCTCTGTCGGATCAGTTTCCTCTGTTGCATCAGTTGCGTCTGTGGCTTCTGCTTCACTGGTTCCTTCCACAGATTGTTGGTCCGCATTCGAGGAAAGCGGAGGATCACATGTTTCACAACACAATGGTCCATTTTCTTGACAGTTTTCCGAGTTACATTCAGTATTTGGGTCGTCCCCGAAAGGACAGCTTTCTAAAACAAAAGGTATTCATTCATGAATCAATAAGCTACCTTTTTAGCCAGCTCATGAAACAGTGTCTGTGGTTTGCCTATGTTTGGTTAGGAGCTGAAAAGCTAAACACAATCAAATGGTTCTCAAGAAATAAAATTTCCCGTGTTTTGATAAAGGTAGCTCAAGAGGCTTAAAATTTCATTTGAAATTTTGTAAGAAGGAACTTAAGGACTTATATCAACATGATATAAAGTGTAAATATGGCCTACAAAAGAACATCCTGCTTTATCAGCGCTTTGATTCTGCTCAGCGCCTTCCTAATACCAATTTCTCTCGGGCCGAATGCTTCATACGGCAGGCGGCAGCCAATGAAATGTCGTTGAAGCTACTATCTTGAACTCCATGGATTTTTCCATGCAGGTTGTACCGCTGTTGCTGTATGCGAGTCGACCAATTGGCTGGTTGGAAAGCGATACGAGGCTTTTAATTTGAAGGAGATCAGGGTATTAAGAAATAACTTCAAAAGTGATGAGTGATTTTTGCCAAATGCGCAAAATTTGAATTTAATCATAAAATACATACAGGTTTAGAAGAAAAATTGTCATTTGACCAATCCAAATTTTATCAAAAGTCAAAAATATTTGACATAATATTTGAAAGTAGAAATTAGATTTCAAATTCGAATTTTTGAGGATGCGCTCGAATGGACTGTTAAAAATTTCACCTAGCAGATATTTCCGATACTCGTATCAAGCTGTTTAATGGAGTACTTGATTCAAAACAAGTTTCGAGGGCGGATAATTTGAGTATAAATTTTCCAGATTAAAATTCCAATGCACAGGCCCTGGCGGCATTTGGAACCACGGACCTCTTCATCCGAAGCTGAACGCATTATCCCGCTCATTTCAGAATGAACACATTTAAACATTTGAGTGAGGGAAATGGATTTCAAGTTAACAATAAAACTGCTCCTTTTTAAAAAAAAGCCTCGTAATTACTCACATTTAATTTCGTCTTTTTGAAATCACATATACCTATCGAGAAGTTGATGAACCGTTGTTTAAAGAAACACTCACCAGAACGTGCTGGTGCTTGGTCATCAAAGACACATTCCCCTTTTACACACCACTGCAAAACAAAGAGAGGTGAGGTGAATCGGTGTTTAACGCCGCTTTCAAGATTATTTCACTTATATCGCGGCTGCTAGTATTATTACAGGGACACCATTGTGGCTATGCATTGCGGCGAAACCTGCGAGCATCGGCTCGAACTAGCGAACCATGGGTGGATGCGTGTAGAACAGTTATCTACTGCAGACAAAGTTGCCGATCCCCTGGCGGGATTCGAATCACGGACCTCTTGATCCGAACCATTTTTTAGATATGGCCCAGAAACGGTCCAGAAACGGTCCCTACACCCCATTCGCACTAAGTTGAAATTGTTTCCGTGAAAACCAGGAATAAAAATAAATTCAGAATAACCAAAATAGCAAAAGGCATCACTCCACTTGTAAAACAATGTTGAACGGATTTTGAGATATGGTCCGGAAACGAAAGCATTTCAGAAAGATTTGTGACGGACGGACAGACGAACGCTACATACCCCCGCTTACGCTGTATTCTATTGAAGATACACCATGGAGAAATATTATTCACCAGGAGGGATTACAAAAGTTTTTGCATGTGTTATCACCATATTTTTCAAGTATGCTCCATGAGCATGAGTTACCAATAACAACACCAACCATTTTGTTACCGCAGCTTGTTCCATCTAAAGGAGCAAGGTCATAGCAAGTATCAGCATCAACTCCACAGCGTATTCGGCGACAGAAATCCGTTATTCCAGTTTCATTCATCTCTTTCTGAATGAAGCAAAAAAGGAAAATATGAAGAGATTTTATCAACGAGGTAGGACTAACACGAAAGCATTTCCTGGTCATAAATACTTTATTTACATTTAAATTAGTTACATCTTGTTTTCTCTATTAGGACAATCCGGATAATAAGTAAGAAACAATGTTTCAGAAAATCTTTTTTAATGATAAAATTATTTACAATCAGTTTAACAAGAAACATCCATTCAGATAGCGTTTCACAGCTACTGAATATTTTCTTATAAACATTTTGGTTTATTTGTGTCTTAAAACAGGGTCAGTGGAAAATGACAGGCGATCCTGATAAGCGAACTCAGTCTGATTAAAATCGACCGTGTTCCGAGGATTTAAGATTTTAAAGATTGATTAAAGCGGAATTCGAACGTCTTCTACCAGGTGCTTTTCTCTCCACAAAGGTCTGAAAGCACCCTCCTTGCTCCCACGTTCTTACACCAGTTTAGCGCCGACAAAACCTAGTCGTTAGCGGACCAATCCCATCATCCCGTCTAAAATAATGATAGCGGCGATAAAGGTTAACGAATGATAAACAGAAGTTACTTGCCCCTACTGATACCGAAAGCTTTTGCCTAATAAAGTACGTTCGAATCCCGCTGGAGTTATTATTTGAAAACTTTTATTCCTCGGAACACGGTCTATTTTAATCAGACTGAAGCGACTGAACATAGTTTGGGTAACCAAAACAGCAGAACCTTCAAAGAGACGAATTATGAAAAAGACAATTTATTAAAAGTTGTCCATAAAAATAGTCCGGTATTAAATGTAACCCCCCGAGAAAAATGGAATTGTTTAATCAACGAATTTTTTTTAAAAAATCCATCAATGTTCTAGTATCCTGTTATTGTTGCCGGTTTGTGGAAAAAAGGGATGGAGTTTTAACAGTAAGATACGTTTCTTCACACGCATGATACAAGTTATTTTGTTGTTTTGATACCGGCACGAAAACAATAGTTACTCTATGTAAAAAAAAATCATTCCCCGTGGAAATGTTATGGAAATTTAATTATGCGTGCAAATGAAATTTTATTCTTTCAAATTTTTTTTCTCAAAATCTACTTGTGGCATGTCGACAACGATTTATACCGTCCAATTATCCAGACCGGTCCAGAGCCATCACATTGTAATTTTGAATATAGGGGTTCCCTAAATTTTCGCCGAGTGTATGTATCCCGTGCAGAGGATATGCTTCATCAGCAGGCATTGTTTTCAAAATATACGTATCTGTTTGATATAATTCATCTAGGCTTGGACATTGATAATGTAAGGTAAGCTGGGTCTAGATTTTCGAAGGTCTCTAAGTGACAAGATAGTCGTAGGTCAATTTTATATATCGTCGCTGTCGGTTCAAAACCTTCTATGTCATCATTTTGCTGAAAATGAGTTTTCATGATTACATTAATCAAACTGTTCTGTCCAGTAAAATCCTCGTATAATTCAGCCAATAAATAAACAAAAATAGTCCTTTTCATTATCTTGTATGTTATTGGTCAATTATTATGGCCATCAAAACCTCGTAACAAAATTTTGTGACCTCGTATCTCATTGGCTGATGTTTGGAGAAAAATCAAGACCTCATAAGTTTTGAGTGGCCAACATTTGAATACATGCTTTGAGCTGGGACATGCCTGTTCGCTAAGGTAAGTGAAATTTGAAGATTGTAACCGTCAATTATGATTTAGAATTGTTTAAGAAGTTCATTGTGATAGTATAGTTTGTATTTTGCAGCAATTTGTTGTTTCTTTTTGTAGAAATAGCCATCTTCAGGTTACTATAAAATACCTAAAAACTGTGGTAGCTTTGTTTTTTCCTTATTTGAGATCTAATCGCGCTACACAAAGTGTATTTACATTATGATTAACGTAATCTGTTAAAATAATAATAATTACATGGATTTAAAGATAAAAAGTTTTTTCTGGTGGTGGTAATTTTGATAAAAGATAAAGATAAAAGGATTTGATGTGACCAAAACCACCTCATTAACAGTAAGGTTTTGATACTTGTTGACATAAAGCTTATATCTATCTCTCAGGATGGGTATCGGTCCTCATTTCCATATAGCAATATATTGCGATACAGAAAAGCGTATTGCAATATATTGGTACTTTCCATATTTTAGTTTTCCATGTTCTTTTGACTAAATAACAGCAATTAGAACAGTGATCAATGCTCAACTGGACGTCGTTTTGTAAAGAGTGATAGTTAAGTGACTCGTTTCGTACTTTTAACATGTGCTATTTCCACTTTGCACGTTCACACTTTGTTTACGATTTTAAGTAAAATCATAGGGTGTTTTTGTTACGTTTTTCTGCAATTTTACACGGAAAGTGTTCATTCTAAAATCTCTGATATATTGACTGTATCGGTACGTATCACGTTGTTTCTGTATTGCAATATACTGTTATATTGATATTACCGCGCAACCTTATTCTGAACACTCATGGCATCTCACATTCCTGTTGGCAGCTCTGATTCTCTAGAAGACATCATTTGGAGATGGTTTTTTTCTTTAGCGGAAGCAGTGAACTCACATAAACTTGCAACAGTCTCTTTAACTATTGATGTTACCTTCTTGACTGAGATACAGATGACACACATTGGTTGAGATGCTTTTGGTGTGACAGACATTATCACCTGCACTGTGTAGACAATCTACCACATGACGTAACTGATCAAGATTTGAAATTTGACCACTATTATTGTAGTGAATATGGGTGGTTTTTGGCCTAGCTAGTTGAGTATTTTAAAGACAGAGAACTTATCATGTTGACTCGTGGAAGACGAATGGTGGAGATGGCACTTGCCAAGTGTGCTCCAGCACATCGATATATAAACTGTGATTTGATTAAAATTCAGAGAGCGTGTCAATGAAAGTGTAGACACCAACAGATGACTCGATGTCTGAAATAAGTGACATCAGTTACTCTGCCACTGACCTTGATAATGAATATGTTCCACCCAAGAGAAAGCGAGAAGAGAACAGTGATAGCAGTGACAGTTCTGTAGATAGACAAGTCAGGAAAACAAAATCAAAAGGCAAAAGAAACAAAGTAACAAATGTTGGAATGGAGAAGAAAAAGAAGAAGTCCAATGAAAAGAAGAAACAGAAAATTGAAAAGAAAGAAACACATGGGAAGATGCTATTTAAAATCAACATGAAACAGAGAAATCAGAACAGGATGACAACACAGTGACAAGAACAGAAGCAATCCAACTAAATGATAAAACGACCCAAAATTTAGAAGGACAAGTTAAAGACGCTGAGCCAACAGAAGAGTTCCATTTAATGACATTAAATAAAGAGACAAATGGGAACAATGAAGAAATAATTGAAATTCAAGAATATGTTGAAATGCAAATTGATCTAAACTCCATGGAACACAACGAGCAAACACATAAAAAAAAACAGATGAGGCAGATGATGATACTGTGATGAATGACCAGATGAATGAACAAGCAACACAGCCACATCAGAGTCAGATTGAGGACACAGCGGTTCCAAAGGAAACAACAAATGCTAAAAATGGACAGGCTAATCCAGAACTGTGGTTCCGAAATCAGGAAAAGCAAAAATGAAAGTTGGGGCCGTCATACAAAGGGTATGGAAAAAATAAAGATGGCAGGTACCTTCCAAGATGTTACCCATGAGCCACGAGTTCAAGGTCCTGGATGTAATGGCAAGGCATGTCAGAAACCAAACTCAATAACCAAATGCAAAGGATTTACAGAACAGGAAAGGAAAGAAATATTTACAAAGTTTTGGAACAACATGGAATGGAATGAAAGAAAACATTACGTCGGAGCTCTTGTCAATAAAAAGTCTTAACATTCATTAGCAGAATTTCGTCGTGATAACTAATTTGAATACCAATTAAAGCAAAGTGGTATCCTCCGCCAAGTGTGTAAGAACATGTTCCTATCAACGTTAGGATTAGGTGAGCGGTCTGTTCGTGAATGGATCACTTTAGAAAAGGTGACAAAGTCTTCTACTGAAATAATCCATCTCCTCCTAGAGAAGCGATGCAGAACATTTTTGGATGTTCTCCCAAAACTGCCCTCCCATTACTGCAGAAGTTCCTGTAGTAAAGTCCTCTTGGAGCCAAACATCAGATCACTGTCAGATATTCACAGGATATATCTAAGTTATTGTGTAGAAAATGCTGTTAAAGCTATGAGCAGACAAATGTTGATGGATGAATGCCGAAACAGGAACATTGGGTTTTATAGACCAAAAGATTTTTTTTCAAATTCAAATGCTGAATACTTATTTAATTCTAAAATTAAGAGCTGACCTATAACATTTATTGTTACTGTTCAAATCATTAAACCCATTGCTTGACAGAACCATATTTAGTGAAAGTGACTAAAAGTCAACTTTTATGTTTGTTCCTATTGTTAATACCTTTATATAGTTTGCTTGACAGAAGCAGATTTTAACTGACTGAGAGTCAAATTCAATGTTTGTTCTAACTGTTCCTACTGTTAAAACTGTTACCATTTTGCTTTACAGAAAATGATTTTAGTGAAAGTGCCTAGACTCAACTTTAATGTTTGTTATTACTGTTAATACATTTAGACAGATTGCTTGACAAAATCATATTTTTTAATGAAACTGACTAATAGTCAACTTTAATGTTTGTTCTTACTGTTAATACCTTCAAACAGTTTGGTTGACAGAAGCAAATTAATGAATGTGACTAAGAGCTAATGTTAAATGGTTGGTCTTTATGTTAACCATGTTAATGTTAATGATGTTTGTAAGAATGAGAGAAGAAAACTTCATTCTGTCAGTTTCAAGTTCATTTGATCCTTTTTTATGTTATTTCTTTAATAAACATCCTGGAAATCATCATTTCCTTATGTTTTGAGTTGTGTCTATTACAAGTTTCTTAGTTAACTTTCTCGTATCTCGTATCTATTGCTGCACACTTTAATTTAAACTTTAAATAGAAAAGGTGTAAATAGCTACCTTGCAATTAATTATAGAAGCTTATTTCCAAATTTTCATTAACAAATGAAAAAAAACTTAAAATAAAAAGTTCTCTCATTTACTTAACATTTTGTAAAACTGCTTTACAAGCTTTTGAACAGACAGTGACGGTATGGTGCTTCGAAAATCTAGACCCTGGTATATATTCTGATCGGCACCGTTTGTGTTAAAAGTCCGTGCTAGGATACTATGGTTTTCATCTTCAGACAATTAAATTTTTTCACCTTAGGACCATTTTTCATTTCTGTTTGTATACGTGATCGACAAGGTAGTTTAATAACCTTTAAGTCTTTAACTACACGAAATATACTTTTCCTGTTCTAAATGCAATGCAAGTTATGATAGAAATCTTAACATCGGACTGCCCTCTTTCAAGCTTGGACGTCGAGTTTGAACACGGTTATACAATTCACAGCAAGAGCTGTGGCTTGATCTACGAAAGTAACAGGAGTAACCGAACACAAACCCTAGATTTCGAGGATGACTTTCTTTTTCAACACAAACCCTAGGTTTTCGAGGATGACTTTCTTTTTCACTATAACTATTTGTTCTTTTCTCAATAGATTTCAGTAATATTATACACAGTAGTTGAGCAGAGTGTATGAAACTATGTCACTGTCTCTTTTCAAATTTTAATTAATTTCTTAAAAGACGCAAACCCGACAAAGAACGGCATCAGCCCTGTTCCGACTACACTGCTCATCCGCGTCGTAAAGTTGACCTGGGGATGTCCCTTCTAGCGCTTCAGCAAACCTGTCGTCTGTGACATTGACCTGAACTGAGCACGCACTTGAAACAGAAACATAAGAAACATAACTGAGGAAAACATTGTGTAAGAAAACAACAATAACAGTAACTTTCTTGTACAGTGCATATCTCCATGACAGGGCACGCTCAGGGCACTAATTTTGTTGTTACCCTAATAGTACTTACTGCACGTAAGCATATCAAGCGATTCTTGCGACCGTATAGTTCCATATCTTCCCATGTTTAGGTACCCAATTGTAAATCTGAGTAAACTGAGTGAAATGTGGATCAAGTGTCTTGCCGAGAGGCAGCACAAATTACAAATGTTTGTTACCTCTACCAGGATTCGAACCCGGGTCATTGGAGTGATAGGCTAGTATACTAACCATTGCATCACAGTTCTCTTTACAGATCTTTATACGACCATATCATCAACAACTCCCTATAATCATAATTGTCGCAGATCAAATGACTAACTAATTCAGACTTGAATTTACGAACGGTAATAACGACTTAGAACTAGAAGAGTTTTGAGGATATTGTCACATATTGTGAAATTTTTACGAAAATATATTCAAATTTCTTCAATTGAAATCTATTTAGAGTTCTCTCCAAATTAAGCCTCTCTCTATTATAAACATTCGGCAGTCAGGTCAGGCACATGGCGAGTACATTTCATTCACTTATATAAAACTAATTATCTGACTACACGTTCGACCGCGTAACCTCTCGATGCTATACTGCCAAGTGGATTCCCGTCGGTCATGACCAAATTTGTACATGCGTGTGTTGCACGCCCATAGACACTCGTACAGACCACTGCTGCAGACAAGACTCGCTTGGACAACGGCCGGGGACAGACTCGCCCGCTGTCTGACTGTCCAGTCTCTACACCATTGTAGTTTTTAAAGATCGACACTCGAGTCGGGCTCAACTTAACACGACAGGGTTGGGGGCACCCTTGCGTGCACGCTGACTTGTCGAGTTCATATTGTAACCACACATACATCAATAAAGAAAATGGTTAAACTTGTAGAAGGTCTTTAACTTACCCCTTCTCCTGAAAAAATGATAGGAGATCGTCAACGGAACACTTTGAAAAGGCAAAAAAGTTCCCTGGGTTCGATTCAGAAGGGACAAATATTGATGTGGACATGATGAAGCCGTCACTATTCTCGCATCCTGCGTCACCATCATGCTTTAGACCCATGCTAAAAATCAAAGAAAAAGGTGAGTGAGTGAGTTGGGGTTTAACGAGCTGAAAATCAAACAAAAAGGAAATAAGTTTGAATTTTCATAGTCACTCTTTACACATTGGTAAATTAGATTAAAATCGATAGCTTAAACATTTAAACACTTTTGCCACAGTACCCATGTGTCGTTTTAATTATGCGTTGAACTGAACATTTTTTTGTTTATTTCACGAATATTCTTTGAAGATAAAAGAAAATGCAGTGTAACTCTGACAATATGAAAAAAATATATGCAAATCACGCTATCTTTGATAATTAGTAAATGTTGTTGAACATTATTTCAATTGTTAAACACGTTAATGTCAAGCATCCAAACGCAAGTGGACGGACCGGTGAGAAAGGCGGCGAAAGGATGAGCGAAAAGACTGAGAGTGAGAGATGGAGAGTAAGGTTTAACATCGACTCAAATTTGGTCTGGCTTCTACCCGTAGATCATTCATGCTTTGGTGCCCCTACCAATCACCGGCTGGCATAGCTCTCATAAAGTAATCATTAAATGATTGACTGATTAAGTTGGGGTTTAACGTGCTTTGAACAATATTTCAGTTATTAAACACGAGGATGACAAGCATCCAAAAGAGAGTGGACAGATCAGGGAGAAAGGGATCGAAAGGATGAGAGAACATACTGAAAGCAAGGCATAGTGTGAGACAGACAGCTGGTTTTAGAAAAATCTATAGTTAATGTATATGATTTTATTTTACATTATTTGCACTGAGAATAGAATCTTGAGTACTTGTAACCCTTTTGTGTACTTATGTGTACTTATAACACATAAATTAAGTGTCCAAAAGCAAACCAAGGGACCTACCGCTAATCCACTATCATTGAAATACACCAACTCAGCCTTGGTAAAACACTATTTTTTCTTCTCTAAAGTTAATGTATACTATTTTATTTAACATTATTTGCACTTAGAGTAGAATTATGGATACTTGCAACTCTTTTGTGTATTTGTGTACTTATATCAACCAAGGTTAAGTGTGCAAAAGCTAACTAAGGGGCCTACAATTAATCTACTATCATT
The DNA here is from genome assembly GCA_921293015.1 of Phorcus lineatus. Classification (NCBI taxonomy): domain Eukaryota; kingdom Metazoa; phylum Mollusca; class Gastropoda; order Trochida; family Trochidae; genus Phorcus; species Phorcus lineatus. The sequence continues at coordinate 18,527,837 of OV121093.1, forward strand.
GAAATACACCAAATCAGCCTTGGAAAAAACTCACAATTTTGTATTTTGTTTTACTGTTTTACTTCTAAATCATTGGGGATTTAAAGGGTTCAAAGAAGAAAGATAACACATAGGTATTAATTCCGTCATTACACACTTCACAGGCATGTAGTACAGGAGTACATTCTTGCAAATTATTCATTTTTAATCTCCATATGACTGTTTGAATCAGCTGCTTTTTGGACATCAGCAATTTATCAAAATCCTAGTTTTAAGAGAGAGCATCATCATCAATAACATCACTATACACCACACACCACAACAACGTTCATTATCATCCACAAAGCTGTCACGTTGCGGGGCCTTGATGTCGACCAACTCTCTAGGAAGAGCGCACTGGCTCTAGCTTCCCACCCATAAGAGTCGAACTATGTCTCTCATCAGCAACAAGAACAACAGACATTTGAACAGAGATGTATTCTATAGAGCCTCCTGCTAAATGAAATGCATTGTATGATACTCTAGGCTTTTGATGGTATCATGACAGTGTCCATGTTACATTGTTTGACTCATGTTCACAGCAATAGACATTCAGTTGCAGACAGCCAACTTTATCAATAGTTTCTGTCAGGTCCACCATAGACAGCAAAATAAATCCTTATAGGTCTTTTATAAGTGATATGTACATAAGGAAGACACACTTTATCTTAAAATTCACGTTCCTGAGTACATCATTACCTTGCAATGAGCCTAATCCGATGAGTCCAGCTTCAAGTGGGATAAGAATGTCTGAGAAACAACTTCCATCCATTTACTTGCCACGCATCCTTATATATGATCATTCCACTCGGAATGTTCTTATGACTATGATATGGTTTTTATATCTATCATAGGTCTTTTATAAGTGATATGTACATAAGGAAGACAAACTTTATCTTAAAATTCACGTTCCTGAGTACATCATTACTCAATCCCCATAGCCAAATGTGCATGGGGACCCCTCTGGGCCGGCGGACTATACCCGTCAACCTGTCCAGCTTGGGTGACTCTACCAGGAGCATAAGCTCTCGGGTCTCTGAAGCACTCAAGCCACGACACCACGAGAAGGTATTGAGTCCAGTGGTGGTAATTATTAATTGAGAAAGTGGTGATCATTGAAAGTATTGTCGGGCAAATGTGGGAGCTAGTAATTACTGCTTGTGCTAATGTGAGGACGAATTTAAATCCCAAATTGGACACAGCCAGACTTCTTCAAGTAATGTGTACCATTAGAGATATTGCGATCCCAAATATTATTTTCGCTACCTGATTGTATTTATTTCTACAACAGACGTCTTTTTCGTTGTTTTGACGTTGATTTTAAGATTTGGATTTACTGGATAGCTGGTTGCGCTTGACGATTGAATGGTTTTCTTACCGCAAGTGGCGTACAGCCGTCCGATTTTTTTTCAATACGGGCGTTCGTTGCTTCAAAATAATTCCTTTCAAGGGATTTGTTAGTGTCTGATAGCTTTTCAGTAAAGGGAAATACATTTGCCTTTCAGAGCTAGAAGCCTCATATTTACAAATATTTAAACAATTGAATAACCCAAAGAAAGTACTTAGAAAACAAATCCTAAAACATATATTTAATGGCGCTATAGCAGACGTTTTGTTTTAAAAACTTTAAAAATATGTCTGCTTTGTAGACTCGTCCTCTTGTATCATGGGAAGAAAGAAGATAAAGCGAGTGATTGTCCAGTTGACAATTTCTTATTTTGTCATTATGAGAAGACAGATTCTAGTATCTTTATTATGCTTAGCGGTATTAAGAAAACCTCCATTATTTCCAAAGATTAAAGGAAGAAATGTTAAAATAAATCAAAGCTCGTGTTAACATAATACTCATCAATCATTACCCTTTTAAAACAATTTTATTATGTGAAGTTAAAGACCGTAGAACTTACGAATGTCCAAGTTCGTGGGCCGCTGTAATGTACGTGCAAAGTGATTGGGTGTTTTTGACGAGGGAAACGCCCATTGGTCGACATAATCCTTCGAAAGCCGCAAGTCCAACAATCGGAAAAGCTAGAAATATGAGTTGGTTGGGGTTTGACGTGCTTTGAACAATATTTCAGTTATTAAACACGTGCTTAGACATTAGATACACATTTAATGGTAGAAAACTTAAATCTTAAAGGCACTGAGTACGTTTTCGAGGGTAAACAAAGTGATGTTACAAAAGGAAACAAATGATAGAAAACAATCTTGTTTCATTAAGAAAAGGATTTCTTAAACTCAAATTATTAAAAGGAGTTCTAACTGGTTCTGGTAGCAGATAATACATTTCGCTTATACAAAGATTTATTGGCGAAAAAACGAGCTACAGTTCTTTGATATATACCAATACCCTTGCATCATTACAACTTTCTTAAGATATATACTCGTAGTGTAGGATCGATAGTATAGCGTACTTACTATTTTCCCCATCTTTATCATACGGCAGTGTGCTGAGGGGAAGAGAAGATATGTTTTATCTCTGTCTGATGATATCCCAGTTATACAACTTACGTGGTGTTTTTTCTTTAACGACAGCCTTTGAAAGCGAATGGATTGTTACCATTTTCGAGTCAAAAGCGAACTATTCAACATGTCTTTAAAAGAGAAATCTAGCTTCAATAACAATGACATGAGTGTTCACTTGAGCTACTTGTGTTTGAAACTAAAGTCTTTTGCAGGAGTTTTATTTTAGCAAGATGATGTCATGCCGTTTTTTAAGGCAATTTTTTCAAAATTATTCTCCCAAGGAACAGGGCCGATTTCAAGAGAAAACGATTGTAAACTTCACCGGTATGATTATAACACCGGTATTCATAACATATCGCATTTAACAACTCTGATGATTATGACACACGTTTTCCAAAATATAAATGTTTCTCACTGAAGAACTGTCAGTATCACTAATGGCTTCTTTAATGTTATTATGGTCTTAATTTAATAAACTTTGGGATTAAGATCACATATCAGATCAGGGATTTTAAAAAAGAAAATTACTTGTAAAGAGAGCTTCCTTGAGTTGATTGGTGTAGGAATCTTACATTTGTATGTCATATTTCAATTCCGAGCATACATAAATGCAAGCAGTGACTGGTATTGTATATACTATTGTATTATGCATGATTATTGATAAGACAAATATGATGAAGACAACTGGTTTACAAGGAAGATGAGAAGTTAAATTCTTTTTTCAATATATCAAATACAAGACGTTATTAAAAATGGTGACATAAATATTATTGATATGTGGAAACTCGTTTTGCTAATTCAGATCAGTGGAAAATGATTTTGCTAATACAGATCACTCAAGTATTTTTATATACCTACTTTGTAAACAACATCCAATGATCACATCCGGGACACAAGACAAATGCTGGTTCTAGCGCTGAAGAGTTTTTACCCACCATTTTATCCAGTATAAGCTGTGCGTCGTGAGTGCGTTGACCCGCAGGGCTGTTTGATTCCGAGACCCATTCTGGTTCATCAACGTTCTGTTCCAGCGTGGGAAAGGGAGTTTTTAACTTGATACAACTTATCATATTGTGGTCTCTATATCTGATAATCCTATGTTTATTTGATAGTGTTCTACAAACACCCAAACGAAAATGAACTGATCAGAGAGAATAGGGGTATAAAGGATGACATAACAGATTGGGAAAACGGCGTCGTGAGAGATAAACGACGGGCTTAAGAACGACTCAATTTCGTCTTCCTTCTATCCGTCGACCTATCAAGCTTGGTTGTACCTATCAGGAGCACTGGCTTGATAAACTCTCAGGGTCTCATTACAATCTCATTACGAAGAAAAGAGTTCATTTAATTTCGCATTCTCTTCATCATTTGATGTGCAATTCATGAGATCAGGGTAGCAGGAAGGAACTGTGCGGATCCGAATACGCTGATTGTGGCTATGAAGTGCTGAGTAACGTTAATTTTTCAGCTGGAACTAGTGAACCATGGATGGTACTGCGCTATATTCAGATTGGCATTGCACCTAAACAATACCGCCTGTAAAAAATTTCTCTACTGAAGACAAAGTTTCTAAATCACTGGCCTGATTGGAACTACCCACACCTTGAGGTGAGGTGAGTTGGGGTTTAACGCCGCTTTCAAGATTATTTCACTTATATTGCGGCTGCTAGTATAATTGCAAGGAGAAAGCCCGCAACACTATAGTGGCTATACATTGCGGTGAAACCTGCGAGCATCGGCTGGAACTAGCGAACCATGCACTGCACTGAATTTCAGTGTAGCATTGCACTCAAACCTGACTGCGTGTAGAACAGTTCTCTACTGCAGACAAAGTTGCCGAGCCCCTGGCGGGATTCGAACCACGGACCTCCTGATCCGAAGCCGAACGCGCTAACCACTGCGCTATCCCGCCCCTACCTTGATCCGAAGACCACTGCCAACTGCCAAATCCTGCCCCCTTCAATATATTTAACATTATCGTATAATGTAACTCAGAGTGATTCCTACCATTGCTCCATAATTAACTAAATATAAGCAATTCCCATCAATATTTGTTTGTTATTCATATTGCTTTTAGGGTTTGTACTTGCACATGCCATTATCATCCATTTTAACAGCCAACTGAATGGTACTTACGGTGAAAACTTTCAGATTCTTAACCTCTATGTCGATGCAAACTTTATCTGCTGGCAAACTGGCATAGTAACTTTTAAGCTGAAAGAGATATCATCAATCAGTGAAATGATATATGTATAGTTGTATGAAAAGAAATAAGAAATAGTTATAGCTTTATCAAAAGATTTGGAACTTAAACAGAATGAATGGTTTCAGATTCTAACGATGATTTTAAGATTTTAATATAATTCACTCGTTTCATAAAATCAGTTATAAATCTGGTCCCTTTGTCCTCCCCCGGAAATTAGCAATGGCGGCCGAACAGGCTCGCATCCAACGCTCTCCTCGACTCTCATTGGCTGCACAGACTTTAAAGTTCCCTCGCAAAATCTACTGTTGTTTGTATTCTACTAATCAGCCAATGAGAATCAAGGCAAGTGTTGGGAATGGTCCTTTCGGCAGCCATTGTTTACCTCCGGGGGAGGTAATGGCGACCTGACCCGCTTCGCGAAAAAATTATTAAAAGCAGAAATAAGTCAATATATATTTAGGCAGGGTTAGCGGCGGAACATCTTTGGCAAAATGTTCAATCCCTTCCTAAATGCAAATTTATTCTTAATATGTGCGGAATCCGACTTTGAGAGTTCGGCAATGGCGGGTGATTTACCCGTCAATATAGTATATACACAGGGGGTCCCTGTTAGCGGGGCCGATGGGGGTGACGTGTGTATATAACAAGTGGATGAAAATGGCCCGAAAGAGAGCGGATATACAAGGGAAGGGGGTCTAAAGGAGGGAAAAATGGGAATCAAAGGCATAGTGAGAGATAGAAAGCAGGTTTTAGAAAAGACTCCAATTTGGTCTGGCTTCTACCCGTCGACTCTCCAGCTTGAATGACCCTACCAGGAGCATGTAAGCTTAGGCTGTCATAGCTCTAGGGGTCTCTGAAGCACGCTAACTACCTCACCACGATAAGGTATTAAGCCAAGAGGTGGCCTTGAGTTCGACATATTATATTAAAAGAAGGGGATAACGCACTGCCTGTTCACAGAGTCCGTAGTAGAGTTGCATGTCCGTGAAAGCAGCCTGGATGTCCCCACCGTTAATTTCCAAGAATCTGAAAATGCAAAAAACACCTCATGTTACTTTCTGGTCTTCTGACACAAAGATATTAGTCAATGTCTTCATCGCCTATATCTTGAAATTGCCTCATTACCTATCTCAGGAACGCTGTACATAAAGTGATGAAGTGAGAAATGGGTTTTTAAGTGCATGGGTTGAAGATATCAAAGAGATTTGAAGTATAGGGGGGAGAGGAAACCAAAGATGGAGTGGGGGGAGGAGGGATGGAGGATGGGAAAGAAAAGCACAGAGAGAGAGAGAGAGAGAGAGAGAGAGAGAGAGAGAGAGAGAGAGAGAGAGAGAGAGAGAGACTCACATAACCACCCGCATCCTCAGAGTCAGGCCATTGGAATGTTAATGATTTTGGTCACAAATATATTAATGTTGCAATTGTAAGTAATTTTATACACGAACTGATGACAACAGAAAATCAGATAGGTGACTTTGTAAAATCCCTGGACAATTATTCAAATTCAAATTTACAACTTATTATACAATAATACATACATACATAATTTAAGTATTATGATATAACGTCAAGATATAACGTCAAGCGTTACTAAAAGTTCGTCTGGCCTCTAAACGTCACCTTGCATGCACCCTAATAGGAACATGTTTCGGCTTGCATATATATCTCTCAATTTTATTACAGCAGGCTAAACACCATGCAATTATGGTGAATTATGAGAATTAAAAACAACTATTACGGATTTTATTATGCTCATGACCGACTGAATTTTGCTTGGGCTAATTTCATTGGTCATTTATTATTTATCAAATTCACCCATTCCACGAATAGCAGAGCAATAGCTAACACAAATGATGACTATGAAAGACATTCCACAAAATGAAGAGATAATATATAACGCCTCGAAACAAGATCAATTTGAACTTTAACACATTTTGTAAAATTTATCAAATATTACCTTGAATAGTCCGAGAAGTCTGAAAAGAAACACAGTTCGATGGTTCGTTGTGTAACTGCACTTCTTTTCCGACGCGTTTCGTCGATAATCTCTGCAATTTGAAGAGATCGGAGCATGTCGAATGTGTTTCTTGAATTAGAGCAAAAATGGAAAAATGTCCAGTCAAGTTTTCAAAATTCAGTTCGAGTGCATTGTGGGCGCCATTGTCTTCTTTTCGATTATGAATCCCGAATTTAACCTGTTTGTTGTCCCTAGGCTATACTGAACATAAAGGCACTAAAATGGGTAATTTTGGAAAAATCACTTCTTTAAGATGATCTAATGATAATAAGTTTTGAAGTTTGACATATTGTAGTCCCTTTAAATAAAACATACAAATTCGACAAATACTACACCCTTGATTATATTATCTCTGATAATTCAGCTATTCAGTATCCCGTTTCGATATCTATTTCCCATGCAATGAAAGAATTAGTGTATTTTTCATCACTTTTGCCGTACTCTCAGGCGCTGGTAACGTCATTTTGTAGTCTATGGCGTCATTAAACAACACTAGAATGTTAATATAAATAAGAATGGTGAGTGAGTTTGGGTTTAACGTGTTTTGAACAATACTTCAGTTATTAAACACGTGGATGACATGCATCCAAAAGAGTGTGGACGGATCAGGGAGAAAGGGATCGACAGGATGAGGGAAAAGACAGAAAGAAAGGCATAGTGAGAGACAAAAAACTGGTTTTAGAAGGACTCAAATTTAGTCTGGCTTCTACCCGTCGACCAGGAGCATGTACGCGCCGTCTGCCATAGCTCTCAGGGTCTTCGAAGCACGCAAACCACCACACCACGATAAGGTGTAGATAAGAATATGATAGACGGTAAAACATCATACCATGATCAATCGATTCATAAAGTCTGTGGATTGGCCCAAAGTCAATTCGAGATACTTTTTTCATGATGTGGTCGCCACTGACTTTCCCGTTTATCTCATTCCGTCGGTGTCGGTGAGCGGGCCATATGTCATGAAGTCCGTTCTCGTTTGATACATACCCAGCCTGCGTGAAGACAAAATGATTACAAAAGCTTTTAAAGGCAATGTAGCACGTATTCTTATGAAAGTAGAAATGTCATGTAAGGGCGAACAAGTATTATAATTTGAAAAACCCCACTGTACTTAATCATCACAGGGTGATAAAAAAATACCTGAATCCATTTTCCCTACTAGCAATCTATTTTACATATTCACTTTACAATTGTCATATGAACTGCGTGACATATTTCCTGTAATTTAGTATTGTCTGGTCAAGGAATGTTCGAGTCTCTGAAAACATTTTTTTTAATACATATATTCTGTTCATTATAGTCCCCTTGTTGTAAAGTAAAACGCTATATAATTTTAAAATATGACTATACTAGCACATTAAAATGAAAATAAATTAAAATGTTATACCCTTAATGAGTGAATGATTAAGTAATTGTTTAGCGCTTGGGCAATTTCGGCCAGTAGCAGCTTGAAATTAAAATTCTGATTTTGAAATAGGATTATAAAATTATCCATCGAAACAGCAATAAGGCTGATATATAACGTGGACACAATCTCACATTTTTTTGTAAAAGCTTGTACAGGAAATTGATTTGTTGAAGAAATCAAATACACGGTATTCATCGAAGTTAAATGATTTTGGGTTTGACGCCGATTTCCCGAGTTTTTCACGTTCATGAAGGCTGCTAAAAATATTGCAAGGAGAAAAGCCGCAAAATCTTTGTGGCTTGGCATGGCGGTGAAACGCGCGAGCATCGGATGCAACTATCGAACCATGGGAGGTTCTGCGCTGAAATATAGTGTAGCATTGCACCCAAACCTGACTGCGTGTAGAACAGTTATCTGCGGCAGACAAAGTTCCCGAGCCCCTGACGGGATACGAACCACAGACATAGACAAAAGCCGATCCAGCTAACCACTGCGCTATCCCGAAATGATTAAAATGTTATAGTATGATTTGAATAAAAAGACTTCCCAGTTTTCACCTGCATAGATATATGGGATTGATAGACAATGCGACACAATACTTACAACAAGATACTTGTTATCATCAACCCGCTCAACTATAAGAGTAGAACCTGATACTTTGTCAGAGTAAATAGCTCGATCCTGCAAACAAATGAAAAGTAAACAGTCATCTAGATGAATCTGAATAGAATGCTACGCAAGTGCCAATTGAAAGTCATGTTATGTAATTGAATACTTACCTAATGTGACTCGAATAGTCAGTGTATTGTGAGCAACATAGTCTTCTAAATGCCATCCTGCTATTGAATCCGCTGATCGAGCTCCTTCCATATACCCTGATATCCTTTAGGCCAAAAGCCTCGTATTGATAGCTATTTAAGCAGCCAATGAGACGACTCTCATCCAGCAACAGCGGTACAACCCGGATGGAAAATTCAAAAGAGTAGTTTCAAGCTCCTTGGATAACGAAATTTCATTGGCTTAAACAATAACAGGTGAGCACAGCCACGAACACCAAGCAGCGCCAGCCGTACGAGGGATTTGGTTTGAAAGAGATCAGACTATATGGAAGGAGCTCGATCAGCGGATTCGATTACGCTGATGCAGCAGGATGTCTAAATGCGAATAGAAAAGTGAGCACAAGGTGAATCATTTGTAGTAAGCCAGTGCGGATTGTTCTGATGTTCTTTTCTTTACGAAACTAGTCATTTAACAACATATAGAACAGTACTTCAGGCTCAATTGATGTAACGTTTACTGAATTTACACAATTTAATGTTCCTTGTGACGCAGTGTGGTTGATGACGTCATTACTCGATACATTAGTGACATTTTAAAAAAACCCAAATTATTCTTTGTTGCTGAAAGGACTGGCGTTTAGACTGACTTCACGACATTGCAAACAACAAATCACTACATTTAAACAGCGAGTGACATTATCTTATTTTAGAAAATTCCTTATTTACTGCTTTGATCATCATCAGTATAAACAAGTCATTAAGTTAACAAAATTCAGTTTATCAACAAAAGCCAAATTCTTTTGCTTTTCCCCCTGAAGCAACTTCGAATTTTTACCAACTGAATAACGTCAGCATTTTAACAAATGTAAACAGTTATTGTTGTGTGAGATCTTTAAAGTCTTTAAAAAATTTCAGTAAACAGATCAATGTAAATCTTCCAAGAGAAAATGACCAGATCAGTGAGACAAGGATCAATAGGATAAGAAAAGGATAGAACGACCCAATTTGTTCTGGTTTTTACCTGTCGACCATTCCAGCTTCGGTGCAACTGCACCAGACAGAAATTTCTTAGGACAAGAACGAAATCGGAAACCTTCTGTTCAATCTTTGAATTAAAAATGTCTGAAGATCTTTTTTCATAATAGTATTGATTATTGTATAAAAAAATTTGATCTTACTGAGATATTTTGAAAATTTCGTTGTGAAAAAATTACTTTGTCGAAGAAAGGACTGATTGAAATTACTTTGACAACAGGTCTGATTGAAATTACTTTGACGACGAAAGGACTGATTGAAATTACTTTGACAACATGACTGATTGAAATTATTTTGACAACAGGACTGATTGAAATTACTTTGAAGACGAAAGGACTAATTGAATTATAATGACACTATCATATCAAGTTAAAAAAATTGGAAGGTCACTTTAGAAATTGATTTTGATTAGAAGACTTTGTTTTAGAATGACGTTACCGTAAATACGACAATTTTGAAAAATATGGATCAGTCTTTCTCGTCTGTGATTGTTATCTTTGTCCTGAAAGCCTTTTTCCAGCACTGGACTCTATACCTTATCGTGGTGTGGTGGTTTGCGTGCTTCAGAGACCCTGAGAGCAATGCCAGCTGGAGCTAACATGCTCCTTGCAGGGGCACCCACGCTGGACAGGTCTAGGGGTAGAAGCCTGATCAAATTTTAGTTTTTTTAAAAACCTGCTTTCTATCTCTCACTATGCCTTTTCTTTCCGTCTTTTCTTTCATCCCTTCTAACCCTTTCTCCCTGATCTGTCCACTCTCTTTTGGATGCTAGTCATCCACGTGTTTAATAACTAAAATATTGTTCAAAACACGTTAAACCCCAACTCGTTCACTCACCCACTGAAAGCCTTTTTACCGTTCACTCACCATGTTTGGTTCGATATTTATCTTTCTCCATTCTCCATCTTGATCAGCGAGCACATCTAATTGATTGTGATCTCGACCGCGGGTTAAATTCATTGTTTTACTTCCGGTTGGATCTTCGAAAGCGAGAACGAGACTCAGGGGCATAGAGACTGCACTTCTTGAGGTCCTGTCTTTCGTCGAGTCGAGGCTCCTTATGACTACCCGCTCTTTAGATAAAAAAAGATTTCATTAACAGAAAATTGCCAAGGCATCGGAAGGAAATTCCTAAAATTCAACTACGAAATCGATTTACCAGTGTCTCATGCAGGGTGGAGCCCTAGACCCGTGTCATACAATGAATCCACAGACAAATTCAAACGTCCGCATAAGATGTTCAAAACTTTCCACATTAGTGAACAAATCGCTTAATAAGAAAAAGTAAAAAATCTGTTGAAGGGATATTGTCATTTTCCTGAATTGTTTTAACTATGGTTTGTGGTGATATAAAATTGCCCGACTTGCATATTTTTCTCCAGTGCAAAATATCACAAATTAATGACATACGAGGGGATATCAAAATTCCAATTATCAGACATATCTCAAAGGAAACAACTTTATTTTGTTTTCATGTTTTTTAAACTTTTCTACATAGTCACCATCCAGAGATACACATTTTCCCCATTGCTGCTTGACCCTGCGCAGACCGTCTGAATAGAAGACCCCTGATTTCATGGAAAACCAAGCCTCCACCTCTCGAATGATGGCATTTGCGTCCTCAAAACGGCGTCCACGAGGTGCATTTTGTATCTCGGGGAACAGGAAAAAGTCACTTGGTGCAAGATCGCCTGAATAGAGGGGTTGCGGATACGGATGCAGCTGCGTGACAAGTGTGAGCTGGGGCATTGTCGGCTAACAGGCGTACACCTTTGGTGATCATACCGCGGCGCTTTATAGACATCTCGTAACTTGCTCAGCAGGTTGCAGTATTAAGCTCCAGTAATGGTCTGACCCTTAGCTAGATTATCTGTTAAGATGACTCTAGACAATCCCAAAAAAGAGACACCATGACCTTTCCAGCAGATTTTTACACCTTGGCCTTTTTGGGAGGTGGTGACGTAGCATGCTTCCACTCTTTGCTCATCTCTTTTGTCTCGGGATCATGTTGATAGACCCAGCATTCATCCATGATAAGAATACGTTTGAAGAAATCCTCTTCGTCTTGTTCCAGAAGCTCCAATGCCTGCCGTGACATGTCCATTCGATTGTTTTAGCAATGGAGTCAGTAAGCAAGGAACCCAGGGTGCTGACACTTTGGACATGTGCAACTGGTTATGGAGTATGTTCCATGCACTGCCATAACTCAGACCTGTTTCATGCATTATCATTTGTACTATGCCCACGCGTCGGTCCCTTTGATGTTGGCCGTGGTGTATCTAATAGTTACACCACGGCCTGAAGTAACCATTGAAGGTAGATATCTCATTGGCTCGCTGCAGTTTAGCAAGCCACGCCTTTTGTTCACGCCCTTAAGGAATTAGTTGAAAGAATGTAAATTTTCTAAAAAAATGACAAGTAATTCAAGTTTTAATGGCAACGAGCACCATACAAATTCAAACAAATTGAACTATCAAAGATAATCCATTTTTCATTATTTGTGAGGCGTCGTCAATCATGTCATCCCACTCGTGACTCGTCATTGTGGCGGTGTGAAACTGAATGATTACAAATTCAAATATCCCGCGCAGATCTCGTTCAGATTTTGACAACGTGCAATGTGGGCGTGGTACAAAGCAGTTACTTCATCCAATCACTCGAGATGGATCTAGTTACACCACACCTGATCGCTGTTTGATTGACAGCTGAATTTGCGTCTCGGACTACCGTGTGGTGTAACTGGATCCACCTCTCGTTTATGGATGAAGTAACTACCACTTGTAGAGTTACGATCTTCTTGAACTAGCGTCTCAACCTTCTTGATTACATCCACATCATCAGTAAGTGAGGGGCGTCCACTTCTTGGCTCATCTGCGAGGGACTTGTGGCTTGTTTTGGAAATTCCTTTTCCATCTCACAACAGTGTCGTAGGATGGGCTGTCATTGTCATAAACAGATTTCATCTCATCATGAACGTGCAGTATTTCCCTTCAAATGTAAAAACTTGATTACACTGCACGCCTCAATTTTCTCCATAATAGGGGTACTGTGCTATTTGGTCAATAGACGTAAAACTGACTGTCGTTAAAAAGACTATTGTTGACCCAGGAACTAGGCAAGAATAATTATGCTACAGTGACCATTTGGTCCGTACTAATCCAGTACATTCTTTGTGATAATTGAAACACTTTATACATCCCCTCGTATAATCTTACTTTGATAACTTGTTCTTACAATGCCAGTTCCTATCCTATACACTCATGGTTTCAGCCACTCTTTTTTAGATTTTAATTCGAATTCCTGAGTATATACTGAAAGGGACTGAGTGACCGAGGATGTATAAAAGGCTATTTATAAACACTTGCCTTGCGTATTACAGATGACTGTCTGGTATAGCTGACAAGGATCACTTATGGTACACTTGGTCCGCATTCACCAGTATATTCTTTGTGATAACTGAAACTTTTTGATATCCCCTCGTATATGGTCATTAGCCTGAGTCACAGAGAGTGTTCGGATTTTACGTTCTTTAAACTATATTCTATTCATTAAACACGTGTCATTTGTATGAAGCGAGTTGGAGGTTTACCATGTTTTGAATATTTGTATAGTTATCAAATACATTGACGACAAGAATCCTAAAGAGAGCTTGACAAACAAGGGAGAAAGGGATCGAAAGGATGAAGGAAAGGACGGACAGAATGGCATAGTGAGCGACAGGAAGCAAGTTTTGGAACGACTCAAATTTAATATGGAAACTGGTAACAATAGCATATAAACACATTTAAACTGATTCTGTAAATTTGTGTCTTTAGTTCAGTTGTAGTCAAATTCCGGTTCTTAGTTAAAACACTGATGATACCATGATAGTAGGCACTCCTTGAGATTTAAGTCATGTATGAGCCATTCTAGAACATTAAATCTTATCATTTTACAAATTATGAATTAGTTGAAATACAAATTCATGAACTGTCATTTTCACAATTAGAAAGCTATGTTGTTCAGGGTCAGATTTAAATTGTATTAGATGTTTAATCATGTCTTGTATCTTAAGAACCTAATTAAGCAAATGAGGACGATGTCACAATGTCATTCCTGTTACAACATTAAAGTCTATTTCTTTTCTTTAAAATCCATAATTATGAAAAGATGTTGTATAGTTACATGCTTCTTAGCAGTGTTTTGTTACTCAAACTTCAAAAGAAAGTTTTAAATAATATTTGATGGGGGAAAGTTTTCACACTTTGTAGGAAGAAATTTTAAAAAGCTGTTATAAATTGAAACATTGTTGTCCTGAGAAATGATTTCCCGCTAAAATTTGTACAAAAGATTATTTTAACAGATACCTGACAAACAGTTGTAGTTTTTAGATTTTTAATTACTTTTTGGTAGGGTTGGGTATTGCCAGAAAAAAACGTATTGCGATATTTGATGACGTATTGTGATAAAAGTGCAATTTGATCTTTGGACTATTAATTACTACCAAAAATTACAGTTGGTCACTTGAATCATTCAATCATTATTCTGTTATCATATTCATGGCACGATATTAAATGAAAAGTAAACAAACAGATATGTTACATTTGTGTCAAAGGTTTTATTATTTTCCAAATCTCAGCTTATAGTTGTTTCAAAAGTAGGTAACACCACTAACTCTCATGTTAGATATTGTTAATATTCTTATTGTTATTGGAGACGTTGTTAACCTATAGAGTAAAGGCTAAGGACCTATTTCCTATGAGCAACATTTAAGTTATTTCATATAAATTTCTCAGTCTCAGAGTAACAATAAAACTTAAAAGGATGGCTGCAAACAGATTTAAATTTAAAACTGTTGAGGTCCAACTCTCAACAATCTGTCAATTTAAAATATTAACAAATAGTCAAATACTCGTTTACAAATACGAACGTGTTTAATAGTCCGCGATTCTTGTAATTTTTCGACTTGCTGTTTAGTGACAGGCGTCGCCGACTGACCGCTCTCACTCGATACAATTGCCATTGGATGGTGTCGTCGCATGTGGGTCGACAAGTTTGTTGACTCCCAGGAATATTTAACTTCTGCGTCACATCGATTGCCACATTGCTAACTATTTCCCTAAGCCTTTTCAAGCTGATTTTTTTCCAAATGGCTGATTTTGCCTTACTGTTTGTTATCTTCGTGAAAGTAGCGTCTGCTCCTTCTGCTGCCGTTTTTGGTTTGTTTACGGGACAGCGACTGTCAACGAGACTTTATGTCTTCTTAGTATTGTTTAAACATCAATCAAAAAGATTTATATCTTCGTTATATATGACTAGGAAACATTATAAAAACGATTAATATAAAATAATAACAATGAAATTCAAAACGTTTCTATATATTTTATTATGTTACGGAAGTTACCGACAATGCTCACGGAAATCGACGAACGTATCGCCTGTACCGGTTCTTGGACACTGTACCGCGCGCGATACGATATATTCAGTAGTTTGAATCGCAATATACCGGTATACTAGTTATATCGCCCACCCCTACTTTTTGGTCATTTTTTGTTTTTGGAAATAAAAATGTTTCACATTGCAATTGCGTGACATTTGTGAAGACAAAGTTCATACAAGATGCATTTTCTCGCAACATCATATCATTTAATCATATCTATCTTGCTATTCTTAGAAGCATTAATATACTTTACCTTTCCTTATTCTATTTTTAGGGTCATTTCATTAAGTATATTAAGGAGGGAAATAATTATCCTTAACGTCATAGTTATTCAGTCTCTGCCTATATGTAATATTTTTAACCATGGTTACCAATACTGTCTTTTAAATAAAACAATAAAAAACCAGTCCCTGTCCAAAAACAGTCAACCTTATTTTCTAACAATAATTGATCCACTTGCACAGATGTAATCATTTCCTTGGACGGCTGGATATATTTTTGTTAAATGGCTTATTTGAAAGACGCGGATAAAATATATTCAACATTTTCTACATTTTCATCATGATTTTGTTAAAGGGATAGTCTTTGACTCGGTCAGTCATTTTTATTACCTACATCCAAAAATTGATGATGGACATAATCGATACTTTTACTCTCGTATGATGAGGGATAAAAAGAGAATTTCATTCTTTTATCCTGTTACGACCAAAACAGTTTTCTTATATACAAGATAAAGAGTTAAATTGTTTGCTTTTAAGTTGTGGAATTCAATTTGGAAAAGCTTCATTTTTAAGATCACTGCAGGAACTAAAATAGAGAAATTTAAAAAAATCAGAACAATAGTATAAGGTTTTAGTACATACATACATGGCAAAACACATACCCTCTTGTGAAAATAAAAACATTAAAAGGATGTCGTATTTCATGAATTAAAAGAAACAAAAAGTTCCAATATATGTTGGCATTCAAGAAGATATCAAAATGTTTTCAAATAAAAGCATTATGCCGGTGTTATATAAGTTTCTAATCCTTTAAGTTTTTTATACCCCTTTAGCCCCTTTCGCAAGTACAACATTCATAATATCAAATAATAAACATTATTTCTATAACAAGAATCTGCATACACATAGTTATCAAAACTACTTTTCAGTCTATATAATTCAATACAAACCTGTGTCAGCTGTGACGTCATTGCGAAGGCTTTCTCCATAAAATAAGAGGGCTCCAGTATGAGGTATAACTATGCAAAGAAACAATATTTTAGATATCATGTTTCTCCGAAAGTTCTTTCTTATTAAATGAGCAAATGCAATCGTTCTTATGCATAAACCCTCTTTTATCAATTTTGATGGTTCATTTGATTTTATTACCCTCAAACCTCGAATTTTCTTACTAGCCTTAGAGTATTATCGCATTGATAATTTAACGTTTTATGCTCTAGGATGTTTTCAGCATTATACGTTGATAATCTAAATCACATTAGTTTAAAGTTAGATTTTTATTATACAATCTGGAATTCAAATGTTTATTTGATCTTTATTTTGATCTTAATTGGTAGCAGTATCTTCGCCAATCATGCGTGTCTGTATTGTAACGGTAAAGATCATAAGCACTGCAAGCCCTTGCTTCACTATTGGAGACGGTTATATCTATGTGAGACAAAATGACCCAAGGCGTCGAAAACAGAGTTGCAGTGACACCTTAGTTCTCGTCGACGGGTAGAAGCCTGACTAAATTTGAGTCCTTCTAAAACCTGTTGTCTATCTCTCACTATGCCTTTCTTTCCGTCTTTTCCCTCGTCCTTTCGATCCCTTTTTCCCTTATCTGTCCACTCTCTTTTGGATGCTTGTCATCCACGTGTTTAATAACTGAAATATTGTTCAAAGCACGTTAAACCCCAACTCACTCACTCACCTTAGTTCTCATGCCTGAAAGCCATCCATAAATCAGAGGAAATATTTACTATTCTGCAAATCACTAATAGGTTTGAATTCTTAAATACCTTTGTAATGATTTGATGAGTAACAACTTAAATTTCGATAGATACTATGGCGAGTTGTGTCTTGATGGGAATGTTAGAGATGTAAAAGTTCCAAATAAAATAAGAATTCAAAAAACCGAAAAGTTCAAGTGAACACAATAAATGTAGAAACAAGTTCAAAGCACAAAACACTAGCCTGAACATGACGAATATTTCATATTCCTACTTTAAATGAACGAAGCCTTAAGGGTTTTGAGTCCTGGCCCGGTGAAAATTTCTCAATTATGTTTGAATTAAACCAACTAAATATGAATATAGGAAGACGTTGACCACCCAAAAGGTACCATTACACACTGTGGTTGTCTCAGTACCAAGTTTTTTTTATGAGCTATGCCTTATAGAGTTCTGGATTGGAAACTTAATTCTAAGTTCAGTGTCAATGGGAAGCGGCGTATGTGATTGTGGGAACAAGTTGTAAACGTAAAACACTACACTACACATGATGATTATTATCATTATCAATGAGCTAAACCTTATGGCTTTTGAGTTCTAGTGCGGAAACGAAATTCTTACTTATGTTTCCATGGAAACAACCCAAAATAATTACAGGAAGAAGTTGAGGTCCCAAAGGCAACAGTACATATGATAATGTCCCACATACCAAGTTTCAATGAACAAAACAATTTGGTAATTTAGTTCTGGACCGGTAACTATTTTTAAGTTCTGTAAACCGTCGGCATTTGTCATGTTGTCAATGTGAAGTAGAATGTAGCTAAATGGTTCATTCGCTGCACGCCAACAAATTTTGGTTTCGCAAGTATTTGATTCAGTTAAGCTACTTTTATTGTAGTCGAAAGCAGCTGATTTGAAGGGGTGATTTGGTTTATTCAAGAGTGTTTCACTTACATCAGGACACCTTTGAATTTGGGAGAGGACCCGCAACACCATTGTAAATATGCATTACGATGAAACCTGCGAGCATTGGCGAGGACCTACGAACCATGGATGGTACTGTGTTAACAGTACATGGAGAACAGATCTATACTTCAGACAGATGCTGATCCCCTTGCGGGATTCGTATTAAAGACCTCTTCATCCCAAGCCGAACGCGCTATTCGCAGTTAATGGAATTAGTCAATGCAACATGTATTATCTTCATCCCCAAAGGACCAGGGGGTGGGATAGCGAAGTGGTAAGCGCGTATCAGGAGGTCCGTGGTTCGAATCCCGCCAGGGGCTCGGCAACTTTGTCTGCAGTAGAGAACTGTTCTACACGCAGTCAGGTTTGGGTGCAATGCTACACTGAACTTCAGCGCAGTACCACCCATGGTTCGCTAGTTCCAGTCGATGCTCACAGGTGCAGATTTCATCGCAATGCATAGCCACAATAGTGTTGCGGGCTTTCTCCCTGCAATAATACTAGCAGCCGCGATATAAGTGAAATAATCTTGAAAGCGGCGTTAAACACCAACTCACCTCACCCAAAGGACCAAATACATCATCTTGAATAAGAATCTGCGTAACCTTTAAATCACTAGAGTTAAGAACATTGATACGTGTTGTTTAATCCCTTTTTACATTTGTTTATGTCACCAGCGGGAGATTGGTTGCTCCTGGTAGGTACACACAAGCTGGACAGGTCGACGGAGAGAGGCCATACGACATTTAAGTCGTCCTAAAACCCGCTGTCTATCTCTCTCATTTTCTTACTCTCCGTCTTTTCCCTCATCCAATCGATCTCTTTTTGCCCTGATCTGTCCAAGCTCTATGGATGCTTGTCGACCACGTGATCGATAACCAGCCAATGAGACGACTCGCATCCAGCAACAGCGGCACAACCCGGATGGAAAGTTCCGTTCAGATCAAAAGAGTAGCTTCAAGCTCTTTGGATAACGACATTTCATTAGCTTAAACAATAACAGCTGAGCACAGCCACGAACATCAAGCCGCGCCAGCCGTATGAAGCATTTGGCTCGAAAGAGATCAGGGTATACGGAAGGAGCTCGATCAGCGGATTCAATTATGCTGATAAGCAGGATGGTGATCGATTCGTAATGTTGGAATTTTGAAGGTTCATACGGCTACAACTGACGGCTTCTGTTTAAAAGCCAGTATAAAAAGCCATCACATTAATTGAAAAAATGTCACAGTTAACTTTAAAGCAACTAATTAAATAGTCTTTCATTTTCTATTTTAAGGTAAATGTTATTTTGAAACCAAAATACCAAGGATTTGTAAAAGCAGATGTTCAAAAAACTTAGTATGCTGTCAGAGTCAAATATGCCAAACTTCATAAATGGTGTTATTTTATCGAGAAGTCGTGGTTGTATGCAAAATTGTGACAAGAATCAGGTTAGAGTCTCGATTTGTGATCGTAAACCGGACAATGACGCGCGTCAATGACTCAAACGTAATTTTGGAAACCTATTTACAGCAGACACAAATGTAAGTATGGAGTGATACTATTAATAAGTACTTTTAACGTCCTGACATGTATATGGCCGTTTTTCATGTATCATTCAAAACATAAAAAGAGCACAATTTTGTATTTTTTTGGATAAAGGTGCGGGTTAGGTAAACTATTTGAACTTAATTGAGGACATATGGTATTTTGGCTCTTATTTAAGGAATATTAAAAAATCCTAAAACATACTCTGTATCATTTTAATCATTAATACAGTTATATTTTCGTTTCTATCCTGCTAGAAAAAAATTCTATCTTCTATCATTTTTGTTTACCTGACATAATGTCTTTATTTCGCATCAGAATCATTTTGCCCCTTTTCAAGCATGGGGGTGCCTTATCTAGTTTTTTGGGTATATATTATTGATGATGTTTGATTGCTTTGGTTTTATCTTTTAAGAAATGTAATTGTTTCAAATGATTTGCCGCATCCGTTGTGTTCCTTTACACATACCACAAGAATATATTTGATTTATGTGGTCATTCATGCGTAAACATAAAAACTATTTTTGCTTATCATGTATGTGAATTTTAAACGTTTATATATATATATATATGACAATGGTACAATGGTATATATATATATATATATATGACAATGGTACAACATACATTGGCAAACGGACAAATGGTGGCATTTTTTAGGAGGGGAGAAGAAGTCGAAGGACAAACCAGGGGCGACCCCTCGGAATTATGCACACCGATCGTAAAGGTAATCAATCTATCTTCTTTTGGGATTAAAATGATTCTTCAAACGACTATGTGAAGTATGTTATATTTAATCTATATGTGACCTTGCGTTTGAACCAATTCAACTTTTCATATATATATATATATATATATATGCAAACACTTTATGTCTCTACCTCACAGTTAATCTTTTTAGGTAAAATAAAATTAAGTCATTAACAATAACCATTTTCTATGTTTGATTATGTAGAGCTTTAACGATTGCAGGTGAACCGGAAGTAAAAAAAGTTCAAAGGTATGCACTAATGCCCACAAGGGATTCGGGAGTAGACAACTAACTCGGATAACTATTGAAACACTTGCCTCAAGCATTCAATCAGTTAGTACGCAACTAATGAGGCGATGAAAATACCATTTATGAGATTTTTGAACTTTCTTCTAATGTGTGTTATAAGGTGAGTTTGGGATAAACACTGCTTTCAAGAGTATTCACTTCTATCGCGGCCGCTAGTATTATTGCAGGGAGAAAGCCCACAATATAATCGTGGCTATG
The DNA here is from genome assembly GCA_921293015.1 of Phorcus lineatus. NCBI lineage: Eukaryota > Metazoa > Mollusca > Gastropoda > Trochida > Trochidae > Phorcus > Phorcus lineatus. The sequence continues at coordinate 18,548,875 of OV121093.1, forward strand.
CATTGCGGTAAAACCTGCGAGCATCGGCTGCAACTGGCGAACTGGGTGGTACTGCGCTGAAATTCAGTGTATCATTGCACCCAAACCTGTCTGCGCGTAGAACAGTTCTCTACTGCAGACAAAGTTGTCAACCCCATGGCGGAAATCGAACCATGTACCTCTTGATCCGAAGCCGATCGCGCTAACCACTGCCCTATCCCGCCCCCTTGTGTAATGAGGTAACAATGTCATAAAATAAAACCTAGGTAGGTATGAGATATATGTATGAGAAATTTTTTAATGTAAGGGAAAATTCTGCCTTTTTTAAATGATATACGTGTATTTCTTCACCTTCTCCTTAATGACATTAGTGTTGCCAATTATGTATTCTAAAGTAAATCAAACATCTCAGAACCAGACCCAACCATCCGTAGGAGAAAGTATCTAACACCAAGCACAAGTCATTTTAGTGTTATCACCTTTAAATCTTTTGCATAAAGGAAACTAATCCGCGGAGGTTAGTCCAACATGCTAAGTTCATTTCAGCGCTGCGTCTTTTAAGTGAAATACATTGTATTGCAATTAATAACATTATTTAACGTTTTGCAACATCACTATATTACCTAAATAAACTTGCTATGGCACCTCATTGCACGTATGAAAATAACCTCAATATCGTGCCTCACTCGTTTTCTGTATACTGCAGGTGCATCTTGACTTGCAAATTATTATTGTTGTTCTTGAGTGTTATGTGTGTGTTGTTTAGTTATTCATTTGTGCAGTAATAAATCAACAAATTAGATCAAACAATCCCAAAATAAGTTTTTAAGGATAAATATTGACAAACGTAGGGTAAACGTCTGCATGTAACATTGACCAAGATGCAAAAGAAGCTCGTCTTTGATTGGTTGAAAGCTGACTTCCTGCCCTCATTTTATTGGTCGATTCAAAGGTCAGCTGAACATGACCTCAGTCAGTAATTCTCTAGATGTAATGACGGATCATTACATGTAGTTTTAACTAGATTGAACGAAATCCTGCCTCAATTTCATTTCTTAAAACCCTTTACTCATCCTAGCTCACCCAGGGCTAAATTTTAATGAAAATGGAAACTTCAGTAACCCCTATAGCTATGCCAGTCGGAGTAGGGTGGAAGGCACCCAAGGTTGACAGGTCGACGGGGAATTGTCAAACCAAGTTTGAGACGTTCTACCAGGGCAATTATATTGGGATTCATATTTTTCAAAAATATCATAAATGTTTTGTTTGTGTGATCACTCTAATCTCTGAAATAGAGAGTTATTTGTTTGTTTCATATTATGTTAACAGTATCAGGATATATTGTCTCTTATGGCGATACATCGATGTAGCGTGGGCCCTTACGATAAAAATATCATGATATAATGTCTAAATGTGTTTTGTATCGATGCACCCGTAGTGCGTAGTAGACGATGCAAACATCGATACTATCGATGAATCGTTACACCACTAATAAAAAGCATATCATATTCGTTGCCATGATATACTATGTCATACGATACCACTGCCTAAATATCAGTATATCCCTCGCTATCGCTCGGGAAATACTAATATTTGGACAATCGTGTCGTAAACATAGTATGTCATGGACACTCATATAATATCCTCTATATAATGTAAGATAATCCTTTTAAAATAGAAATATTAATATTTGGGATCATGCAAGTGAATAGTTCATACTCTATCAGGCACATTATCAGTGATATCGTGAAAAGCCAATTTTTTTTATCTAAAAGATAAAACATAACATTTGTTAAAATGTGTTAAAAGAAATAATATAATGAATGAAACAGCAAATTTCAGATGACCAGTAAACATAAAAAACAAGTCTTGTCACGCCAAAGGATATGAGGATTTTGGAATATCACATCACGATTAATTTTTGTATGCTTTCATGGTTTCCTTTGAATCAATCTGATGTTGTCATGGAAACACCTTAACCAGGAAGCGTATCTAGGCAGCAAGGGAGATTCAGTATCAACTGATCAAGTGACCAGTCTGTTAGATCGATTATCAAAATAACCAATTCCGAGACTAAATAGTATCTTGCATTGCTTGCTGCGATTTCTTCAATTCTCATAATGTGATCTCTTGAAGATTCATGATCTGAATGCTTACTCATACAATCTAATTCCACTGCAGCCCTGTAAACACTTTGTGTAAATTCTCTGGTTTACTTTACACTAGCATTTGGAATACTTTTCAGACAATAAATAATGGTGAATACAATAATTCATTTTAAGAAACACAGATTTCCTAAAAACCATTAGTTAACGTGACGTGGACTTGAAATATAGAACTTTATATACAGATGCATTTCCTTAACATGTGACATTGACCCACATCAACTCTTTATTTTTTCCTTTCAAACTGAGAATCAGATGGTACATTGGGTCAGATATCATCTATTTTTGCATGAAAGGTACTTTTCAATAAGACCAATCGAATGGGTCGTAGTTTTTAAACCTTTGACTATGGCATTTCAATTTCCTTATCACTTGTTCAACAATTAGGCTTGCTTGAAGTATCTGAGCCTTTTCAAACCAATCAGTGGGCGGGATAGCGCAGTCGGTAGCGCATTCGGCTTCGGATCAAGAGGTCCGTGGTTCGAAACCCGTCATTTGTTTGCAGTAGAGAACTGTTTTACACGCAGTAGGTTTGGGTGCAATGCTACATTGAATTTCAGTACAGTAAAATGGTTCGCTAGTTCCAGCCGATGCGTAGCCACAATGGGGGCTTTCTCCCTGAAATATTACTAGCTGAGATATAAGTGTAATACTCTTAAAAGCGGTGTTGAACCCCAAATCATATCACCTCGATCCTATCAAAGATCGTCTCATTATTTTGTTCTAGATTTCGAGATAAAATTATTACAACTACTATCATTACTGCTGAGGGTCTGTTTCTCCTTCCTACTTAAGTTAAGATTGCAAGAAGTTATATGATTTCAAGAGAAATCCCAAATAAAGCCTTTCATTACAGGCAAAGAATTTGTAAGGTTTCTTTAACCCACTTCTAAATGGCTGGTAGAATTGAAGACGTTAACGACAGAAGGTAAGTGTATAAGGTGATGAGTGATACATAGTTTATTCGAGTTCAAATACACTGGATTAGGCCTAGACGCGATTTTAAACTATTGAAATCTTTTGCGAAACTGAAAACATATCTAGATCATTTGACATTGACAGGTGTAATAATGGTCAGCAAAACACTCAAGATCGTCTCGATAGAACGTGCAATAAGTATACATTATAATTTACGTTATGCTGCTTGGAGTACTGTTTCGTTGTCAAATGCATCTTGCTTGCAGACAGGTGTTCTTTAACTTTAAAAAAATGCCAAATGGATACACATCTTACATATAATATGTAATGGCGTGGACACTTTTGATATCATTATTCAAGGAAGCGATGAAGAACACCTTGGTAAAAGGTTTATAATTGCATTACTATGTTACTGCTTGCAGTGATCGATAGAATTCGTAAAGCTTGATTAACTTATTTAGCATAGGAGGTATATAAACATACAAACTAAGGGGCTAACATGATATATTTTACAATGTCTTTAAATTATAATCTTCTACGCGAATAACTTGAATTCGGATCCTAAATAACAATCATAATACCATCAATTTTCAATATTTTTGTCAGATTTTAAAATTCTGTTAATTAAGAAAATATTATATATATAAATAATAATGAAGTAAAAATTAAATATATAAACCAATTTTTTTAAATACAACAATTTTAGAAAATCCTATTATTACATAAGTCGATTTCAGACATAAAAAGAGGAAGACAGTGCGTTCATCCATTTCAGAAGTTCCATACTGAAAGTATGTGAATTTGGAGTTGCAGAACACAAGCCATACCTTACCAAAACACAGAGCTTCTTCCCCGCATCAACAGAACGTCAGTCATCACTTCACGCAATACCTTCAAAAACCCTGAAAGCTATGGAAGCCGGAGCTTACATTCTCCAGGTAGGGGGTATTGTTGAAAACACTTTAAACCCCAATTCACTGACTCACTCAATAGCGCAGACATCTACACATTTGATTATGCCCAAGACGCTTATATGTCATATTTGGTACTGTCTTAGATTATGTTGTGGTACGTTCATGTGAGCCTTGAAAGATTCGAGTGTTGGTCCTTTCGAGGTCAAGAGGCTCTTCCAGCAGGAGGCAAAAGAGCTGTCAAATGACTTTGAGCCATATGTTTTAAAGTCATAGTCTCATTTTTGTAAGGCAACTAAACTGAACTAATTATTCTTCACGAACAAAATCTGATCACTAACACAAATATTTCCATTCGCATTTGCAAAGATATTACTTTTTATGCCCGTTTTACAGTTTTGGATGAAGCAGCTTATTGGCGTATGCCGTTTCAGACCGATGAGGTACCGAATCAAGTGCAATCCCATCGCGAGTACGAAACACCGGAAATCTTGTCATCGCAGCGCCGATACTTATGACAGACGCATTCTTCACTGAGTTTACCACCTATTTGTTAGCGTAAGCTATCAGCTATTTTCATAGGATATTCAGCTTGGAAATTTTATTTGTTCTTCGTCACGGCCTTAGCGAAATGACGTGGTAAGGTCTAACGCTCGCAAAAAACATAATATTCGGGTAGGGTAGGGTAGTTTGAACTTCATTATTGAGGTTTAGAATGCCTGCAGAGTTCTGAAAATTGTTGCAAACGTCAGGGGAAAGATTTCTGTGAGTGGTGAACTATTTGTCCGGCATTTATTACAATTTGCCTTGCAAAAATGAGACTATGACTTTAAGCTTCCATTAGGGGTTTGGCATTATAGAGATCAGAGTATTGGGAAGAAGCTGAGCGGATTTACCAGGATGAAGTTATTAAAGTTACATTAATTAGTTATAATACGACATAACCATAAATTTATATTACACAGGACATCGTTTATCTTATGAGCAAATACGTCCTGCTACATCAGCGTAATTGAATCCGCTGATCGAGCTCCTTCCATATACCCTGATCTCTTTCGAGTCAAATCCCTCGTACGGTTGGCGCAGCTTCATGTTCGTGGCTGTTATTGTTTAAGCCAATGAAATGTAGTTATCCAAGGAGCTTGACGGTACTCTTTTGAACTTAACGGAATTTTCCATCCGGGTTGTTCCGCTGTTGCTGGATGCGAGTCGTCTCATTGACTGATTACATAGCTAGCGATACGAGGATTTTGGCTTAAAGGATATCAGGGTATATGGAAGGAGCTGAATCAGCGGATTCGGTTACGCTGATGTAGCAGGATGGAACAAATATATCTAATTTTATAATTAAGATATTAAGCTAAATATTAAAGCTTGCCTTATACTTGCTGGGACAGCTCAGGCTAGTATGCAGCTAGGATAAAGCTTATGAGTGCCATCTTATTTGAATTTAGCAACATCAATACTGTCAGTTACTCTTAAAAATGTCAAGCTGTGAGGTATATCTTTAAATAAGTTTACATTTCATTATTAAGCGATTACCAAGAGTTTGAATTTCGAAAAAGTCATTTAATCAAATATAACCTGATGTGTTCCATAGGAATTTCATTACAAGACGCTGAATCCAAACTGTATGGCGGGCTATTTATAAGTGGAGGAAGCTGATATTCTGGTAAATGGCGAGCAAGATAATACCAAGATTCTTAAATGTGAGATGAGGTGAGTTGGGGTTTAACGCCGCTTTCAAGATCATTGCCCTTATTGCAGGAAGAAAGCACGCAACAATATAATGGCTATGCATTGCGGCAAAACCTGCGAGCATCGGCTGGAACTAGCGAACCATGGGTAGTACCACGCTGAAATTCAGTGTAGCATTGCACCCAAACCTGACTGCGTGTAGAACAGTTCTCTACTGCAGACACAGTTGCTGAGCCCCTGGCAGGATTCGAACCACGTACCTCTTGATTCGAAGCTGAAAGCTTCTTAAATATAATAGGATTTGGATAATTATGAAATGTCATAGAAGAAGTATGACTAATACCATTTTATGGTTCGAATACTCTGCAATGCTTCATAAACTGAATTTTGCATAGAAATGATTTATTTCATAAAGAAAACTATTGTTTCCTTAAGGAAATTATCACATTGTCTTATTTAGAAATTGTCAATTTCTACTGATATTACAAATAATGATGTAATACAAATGCTCTGTAATTTGTGAGAACATGTTTCAATAATTCAACCTTACGGGTATACAATGTCATCTAAACTCAAATGCAATACCGTGCAATGCAGTTTGCAATATCAACTATTACGGAATCAGTGAAAGAAGTGAATGACACGAGGTTAATTTATTATGTTATTTAAACGAAAATAATATTAGATATACAAACTGATTCGGCAGACTTTCAAAAACTCAAAGTGAACGTTACACTGTAGCATCGTGTGACATTTTGTTTCTGATTAGGGCAATAAAACTCGTCCTCATAAGTATTTCGAGATTATTATCTCATTAAAATTGAGAAATAACAAGATTAAAAGTTTCATCGTGCGATAGTGCAAAATGAAACACTCGATACGCAACACTGTCACTGGGCACGCGCAGAAACCATGATTGGAAGCTCATGGCGTGATATCGCATATGTGATCACGAAATGCGATTTCTTATAAAACTTAAAATCAAATTATCTTTATAGCTATTCGTTAATTTAATCAATTCTTAAATTTACTTTTATACTTTTACTCATGACTGAGTTCCATGTTAGACAGAATATAGATTGACAGAAAATGTGCAGGCGACGGCATGGTTTGACCTACTTGGGTAACTGCGCTTGCGCAGAAACAGTGTTGCGTATCGAGTTCGGTTCATTAGGAATAAGATTTGATTTATTTCAGTGTATTTATCATTTTGCCTAAAATCGACGTCTAATTCTAGGTGATAGATATTCATACCACCGTCATGTTCTCACATCGATTAAAGATATCAGTGACGTCATTTTACTGTCTTAGTGTAAATATTCATGACAAAGAAAAATTTATTACAGCTTTGTCAGAACAATTCATCCATTAATGAACACATGTTGATATAATAAAAAAATAAATAATGACATTGATAACAGAAATTAACATTTTGAAATTATTAAATTATCATGCGTAAGGATAATGGTTAACTTATTTCATTTGAGGATTTTTGTATATGAAATATTCTGATTAGTAATCTGTATGTTCGTTGCTTATTGGTCACCACAGAACTCAACGCTATAGAACAATGTTATAAAAGCATATTTGTATTGACATAATTGAAGAATCTGTATTAACCATAAAAAGTTTATACATCAAATGTTTGTTTGTATCATTTGAGTGTATCCCCTACAATCTGATATTGTCTTTCAAAACGACACGGCCAAAATTTAAAGTACCTGCAAATTTAATACCCCAAAACAGAGATCGTTAAAATTTTACGTACAGTCAAATTATTTTATAGTAAAAAAAAAAGTCCTTTGAAATACGATTTTTGTTCTTGCATCAACTTTTTAACTATGCTATCTGTGTCAAGCTCTCATCTATAGAGATTTAATAATTGCGTTTCAGTGAAAACGGTCAATACAAACTTTCTTTAAAACTTAATTTTCAAACATGAAATATTAAATTGTTGCTGATAGAATTTATGCATCACCCTTATTAAGTGTAATAAATCAATAAATGCGGTCCACTTCAAAGATATGAACATGAATAGTGAATACCAGAGATTTTCCAATTAACAGAGCCGTGGACATTTTCAGTAAACAGATCTGAAGTAACGCCGGACACTGTCATTAATGAGATCACACTGACAGATGCTCAAAAGATATTGACAGAATATTAATCTCCACTCCAAATCTGTCCAGTACACATGCTTGAAATCACTTGAGTGATTGCTCGAACAGGACCTGTAATTTGTCCTAGGTAATAGTACAAGTCATGAGTAAAATTCTTTACATTTGCCTACGAAACGTCACGTCTTGGGAAATAAGTTATCATAAGCAAAGATTTTTCCTATTAAAACGGGCATTATTTCAGAGAGCCGATTATTTAGTAGAACAAAATATACAGCTATTCTCGAGGTAACTTACTATAGTCTCTTTTTACTTTAACAATTATCTTAATTTATACCAACAAAATATCAATATAGATTTTAGTAAATGTTTATTTTGACAAAAACGTTTTGAAGCAAAGAACACTGATATAACCCAACAATTACCTACATCATGTCATCAGTTGCCAAGTTTGTAAAGTTAAATAATTCCATGATTATAACCCATGTATGTGGTTTGGTTTTCCTAGTTCGCAGTTCTTTCTAACTTCACATCTAGCGTTGATATTGCTTACGTAAAGGTGAATAAGGGTAATGATCGCCCTCAGTTTGCGAATTATAGACGAAAATTATTGACTGAAGTTGCTGACAAGATATCAAATGCACCATTATCACATTTTTATATCAGGTTAATGACAGCAACAATTTATATCTATTCGAGCATCCTGTCACACTTTCATACCAGGTGATAGTATCACATTATATCCATTTGGCCATTTTTCTCCTTGTAATTACTCGGTGAACTGTATCTAATGACAGATGATGATGTGACGACCACACACGATGCTCTTATCAAGAGATGTAATGGTAAACTGTCATGACAATCCTTTTTTTCGGGTTACAGAGACATATCAACGTGGCCAATTCTAGATGATTTTAAACTTGTTGGTATTTTCTCATTTCACCGGTGATGTTCCAATTTTATTTTTAATTTCAAGGGGTTCAATTGTTTTAAAAATATCTATTCAAACACTTTAGAAATATGGACAGGTCGACGGATAGAAGCCAGACCAAATTTAAGTCCTTCTAAAACCTGCTTTATATCTCTCACTATGCCTTTCTTTTCGGCTTTTCCCTCGTCCTTTCGATCCCTTTCTCCCTGGTCTGTCCACTCTCTTTTGGATGCTTGTCATCCACGTGTTTAATTACTGAAATATTGTTCAAAACACGTTAAACCCCAACTCACTCACTCAAATCAAATCAAATAGCAATGAACATTTATGACAACTATTAAGATCTTTTATAAAGTGTGCAACCATTAAATATATGAAATAATGCAACCGGGTCTTATGTAGTCAACTGTCAAATTAAGAATATGGGTTATCGATTAATGTAGTTTTTTCATATGTCAATGATATATTACCTTTTATTTTAAGGTCCATCTGGGTCAAAGTAGCCGATAAAGTGATTTGTGTACTGCATTTTAGAAGTTAAAGGTTAATTGTGAACAGGTTTCATCGAGACTAACCTCCTCTGAATTTTAAATGAAATTGTCTTAACATGCTAATTGAAACAGGTAGACACTGAACGTTTGTTTTATTTGATGTTTATTTATCGGTTGTGCATTCCAATGATTCAGCTAGCACTTGCTTGACTCTAACACAGTTATTTTGCAAATATAGATTCATAAAAAACTTATTATGATCACATATTTCCTGTCAAAACAGCAAAATACGGCACATGCCTGTTTGTAGTTACTACTGATAAATATTAGTAAAAACAAAGTTGAATGTTACAGTGTAAGTTTATACAAACAGAGGTATGGACAACCAACCTAGATTTCCCTACCAGTTGGTAATTGTTGAGTCTGGGACGTTATTTGTAATAGGTATTCTGAAAAGGTGGAGAGGCATTCTGAAAAGGTGGAGAGGTATTCTGAAAAGATGGGGAAGATGGAGAGGTATTCTGAAAAGATGGAGAGGTATTCTGAAAAGATGGAGAAGATTGAGAGGTATTCTGAAAAGATGGAGAAGATAGAGAGGTATTCTGAAAAGATGGAGAGGTATTCTGAAAAGATGGAGAACAAAACCGGAGCAGAATGATCTCAAAGACGAATGTAAAAACCACAAAACATTTTGTTTATACAAGGTCTTTCCAGGCATTCCTGGAGACTCAAATCAATAAATTTAATGCGAATCTTTTGATTTCAACTTTGCAAGTATGTATTTGATTTCAGTTCCTTTCTAAAAAAATACCCTGATGAATATAAAATGACAGGATGTTACTGAAATAATTAAAAGATTTAGAAAATCGTTGGAAGATTAGAAAAATGTTAAAATGTTCATGTACAACTGTCACCATATGCAGTTTTGCTGAATCCTCTCATGAGATTTGATTATATAAATTATAAATAAATATATAAATAAATTTATATTCATTTAACCTTTAACAAGTCTGTTCCCTATTGATTTTGCTATCCAAAATAATTCTATAGACAAAAACATTTAAGCAGCTTTTGGCTATATTGTATTGACATCGTCATCTTCAAAACCATATAAAGAAACACCATGCAATTTTTCATAGAATAATTCGGAAAAATGAGATTTTATTGAATGTGACTCGCTGAATGAATTTTGCTTAAAACATCTGTAACTCTGCTCTCAAATAAAAACTATTGGACAAGAAAAACGTGACTTTTTATTCTAATATTTTTTCTTAAATGTCTAGTTGTCCTTAATGTCAAACTCCCTTGATGAATATAAATGATGATAATAATAATGATAATGACGATGATGATAATAATTGTCATAAGAAAATTACCCTCCAATTGTGTTAAATTGTATGAACAGCATCAAGTATAAATATTGAGGTGATCAATCTGATGGTCATATTCAAGTCTTTTGTCTGAAACTAGGAACCTCTCACCCTTGATTCCTCAATAACACCAGATTCAATCTGCTATTATCTTAGAGTGTCAAATAAACAATTGCGAATCGATGGTTAATCAAATTTATCTGTCATGGACTATAGATAATGTCAGGAGCTACGGTATATTTTGGAATATCTGTATTACTATATATAATCATATTAAGTTAAATGTAAAACAACAATATATCATTTAGATATAACTTGTAAATTAACAGTGTAGGTTTACATTAAAAGAAATAGTACATACAACATTTGAATGTTATATTTTAGGAACTTTAATCAAGACAACTTTAAACGTGATGATAAATAGATTTAACAAGTTTAAGTGAAATTGATCATTTCAATCAAATCAATCAAGTATGCCTACGTTATTGTGGAATTGAAGACATAATGCTTGTATAATCACCACAATTGCTGTTGTTATAACAGTAGTACACATTTGTCCTCTGAAATGTTAATGAATAAAGTGTTACAGATGACTGGATGAAAGTCAAGTTATAAGCGTTTCAAATACATAATGAACATTCTTGAAAGTCAATAATTATTTTGGCACAAAGGAGGATATTATTACCCACTTACTTTCTTTTGGACACCACCTGCAAGCCGATTTCTAGAATTGTGTGTGATGTTTTCGTTATTGATAAGAAGTTTGAAATGCTTTCATAACAAACGATGCAAAACTAACCTTATTTGTTCGTGTTTAGTTTCTAAAAACCATCAAACGTTTATGGAGTGCACATATCAATGTGCAATGACTGTCCTGAATCTAAGCATATTAATTGGACATTCTAAGCATGGAAATGAACATTGTTAACCTTGATGTTTTTTACTTGATATCTATTGACTAAATTGTGTTCATATTATAGTGTCAAAACTCGATTCATGTTAATATGAAATAGTAAGTCAAGCTTAAGGGCCACTTGCTTAAGGGATGATATATTAGGAGGAATGTCTGAATGTCCTTCATCTGGACATTGGCTATCTCCACCTAAACGGTTTCAACCAATGATACAAACGTCACCATGGCACTAACACGTATTGTATGCATAGCACGAATTTGTGTATGGTACTTTCGGTGTCAGCAATAATAGATTCACTTTTGGATTTACTGCTCACATGGGTAGGAAACTATTTCAATATCTGCTGGTTTTCTGCGAAATTGTCTTGTTACAATCTACCAAACTTCATAGATAATCAATTTTAAGGTTTACTCAACCTGTCTGTGTTAATATAAATATAGTGAATGAAGTCCCCACTATTAGATGATAGTTGACGAAAGTAGCATTTCTTTGAAATCACATGTAAACTATTGTTTATCGTGATATCTTCTTAATTTTAAAGCTTCGTCGGTATGGCGTTTCTATTTCCATGCTCATTGTACTTTCACTTAGGGCGATTTGCTTTTGTGCAATGACTTTACTGAATCAAAACATGTGAATTTGACACACTAAGCAAGGAAATGAATAGTGTGTCAATATCTTGTGGAGACCTGTCAAGTTTATCTCAATGATTGTATCTGTCGCTACTCCAGAGCTGTGACAGTAAATGATCATGAGATTAATGGCAGAAGGTCTGTCTTATTCTCTGTTCATTATATTTTCCTTATTTCGATTTCTTAATAGTGTTATGATGAAAAATAGTTATCAAGATTTTATAATGTATCATTGTCAAAGAGAAACTCTAAGAAGAATCGATACATATGTCTTTAGGGAATGATAAGTAAATATGCTTTTTGTTTTAAGGAAGTTGTCTGTTTGCCCTAATCATTGAAATGCAATACGAAATACTTTCTAGATCAGAACGCCACGCTGCATCGTACGTCATCAGTATTTTAACAGTCTTATATATGTACATAATAAATCAGGCAAATCTTTCTGAAATTCTCTGTTGTAGTTTCATTACAAAATATCTTAATTGACGTGGTGACAATTAACCAAAATTAACTTTATCAAAATGCGTTTCAGTGACAAAAAACGTCACAAAACTAACTATATTTGAAAGTAAGAATGCACTTTTAATGTGGACATCCAATTCTTTTGACACATGTTATACTTTCGCCTTTGAAACCAGTAATTATTACATTCTCACTTTAGCATAAGTAATTTGCATATTATAGCATATTTCGAATATTTTACCTCAGCAAGTCATTCATAGAAAAAAGCTTTGTTAGGCAAAGATTACTTTAAACGTTTTTTGCAGAAAGGATTATTCGTGTATCTTAAAATTCAAAAGATTTTCTCACAAAAGCTATTATAATGCATTAAAATTTTGTGAGGATGAAACTAATTCCTAACGAAACATTTTTAGAACCAATTTCAAATTCATTTCGAAAGCTTTTCGCTCACGAAATATCCCTCTACTGGTAAGCAAGATTGTGGTGTCAGAAATGGACATTAAATCAGTAATATCAGCCGGACACATAAGTACTTTAAACGAGCTTTATGTGGGTTTCAAGTTCGTTTTAAGTGCTTGATATTGATGAAAGGGATAAATCGAGATCCTCTTACAATGAATTTTTAAATCACATCATTACCTTCTTTTAATCCCCGAAAGAACGCAAAATTTGCTTCAAGTGCTTCCGTATTGATACTGACGAAAACATCAGCTGTGCAAACATTGTAGTTGTCTAGAATTGATTTCGGATCGTTTTCCATTTCTTGAAATACTTCCTTACAGAGACATATTGATTAAACAGAACTCGATGATGTCCAGTAAAGGGAGGTGAAATCATCAACACTCTTAATAGTTCAAATGGTTACACGTTTGATGTTTGAAAAAAATTGTGATGATTGAAAAGTAACTTCATTTATTGACCAAGGCCTAGATTAACGAAGCTCTCTTAGCACTAAGATAGTCGTAAGTATCATTCATAAACAATGGGTTACGATTATCTTAGCACTAAGAGAGCTTCGACAAAACGGACAGCTTACGATGTTCGTGAAACATGATTTAAATACTTATTTAATGAATATTCTTAATATATGTTTATGTGAATAGATGTTAAATATTAAGAGAGTTTGTCTCGATACGTTTACACCTTTCCATGGGAAGATGACGTTGTATAAATCTCATTACTTACTTATATAATATTTACCCCTTTGTTTACTTTGATGAAATGATAAAATTTATATTATATTACGCAGTCAATAAGATATCACGTTGATATCTGTCAGACGGTTTGTCTGTTGATTGGGAAAGCTGAAATGTCATTAACCTTTTAAAGCAATAGAAACCTTAATTACAAAATTGTTGTGTTCATTTACTGACGAGACAAATTATACATGATCTATCTTATAGGGAAACGGTTAATGACTTGGTAATGAAAAAACATTACTGAAAGGTAACAACCCTGACATTTAACTATGAGACGGATTTATTTTGCTAATCAATAGTTTGTCTTCACTTGTTTTGCAATACTTGTCTTCAAAATGGGACAGAGTAGCAATTTTTTAAGGTTATAATGACAATCAATATCAGCATGAGATTTTATAACTCGAGGAGATTATATAAGTTACATAAGGTTGTATACTGAAAATATATTGCCTAAAAACTTCAATGTCGACATATAATCCAAGTGTCCTTGAACGAGAGTACTTACATTAAGCCGATGAACATAAGGCTGATAAGAGGTTGACGTCTCCATACGTTCATCCTGTATTTGTTCAACTAAACTAATCTCCTTCCTAATACCCTGATCTCTTTCGGGCCAAATGTCTTCAGCAACTCCTAAATCGACACTTTTAGTTTTCCTCTTGATTTCAGTACTGCAGATTTCGATTAAGAGTCTCTAAACTCTACAAGAATTGAATATGCACCACGTATCACGTATGCTAATGAAATGAACCAACATGACATCTCTGTTTTAATTCTTAGGAGATTTTGTTTCTGACAAAATAGAATCATTACATATGATGTTCTCGACTTCTGCAATATTGGGTATGAAATTGTTGTATATTTTCAGACCACCTAAAGACCGGGCATATAATCAAGACCGACCTCAATATATATGTTTGCAAAGTAATCATCCCAGTTTGAAAGATTCATGACAACAATCATGACAAAGTCACTTTAAGTGAATTGCCTTAGGTAAATATCTATATAATTGGACGTGAACATATAAGTCAACTTATACCGGCGTGTATTCGAGAAATGGCGTCTATTTGTTATTCCCTGTATCATAATAGGCATCGTTCGTTACACATTGTGTTCGGCTCATAACTTATCAACAGATTCTATTAATAAAATTTGTCATGGACATTCAGATCTATTTAACGATGTGTCATTGTTAATTATTTTGAAAATATAACTTGAGGGTAAAAGTGATGAAATTGTTTGATCACCACACTTAGAGCTATTCTGAACAATACATCTTAAACTGGTAAACATTCATGAAGTAGAACATGACAATGTTTCAATAAATTCTTCATTCGTAAACAATCATATAATTATAAGTTATCTAATATCCAATGTTATGGTATTACAACGATAAACAACACCCCGAACTCGGTCTTACAAATTGTTTATTGACAAGTACAAACCTTTATCAAAATTAATGGTCAAGATAAAACTTGGATTGTTTGAAGAATAATCTAGATGTTCTTATTGTAGGATCTTATTTGGTATCAAGTTACTTGGAGATATCAACTGCAGAAATGGGCCTAAATATGTTTAATCAAGCATCGCTTCCTAGGAAAATGGCATGGAAAGCAATCGGATAAGTGTTACAATCTTCCCAAAACATTATCCAAAATGACAAGAATCATTTTTAAATTGTATTATATGTGATTTTGATAGGTATTTCCTTTTTTATGAACGTATTTGCGTCGATCTTAATAGCTTGAATATCGAATATTCTCACGAAAATGTCGTAGGGGTGGTCGATAAACGTGTCCCTTGAGAGATTGTAGCGTGTTAAAATAGACGATTCTGGTTCAGTCACAGTGCAGAATGAAAAGGTATTCCACAGTTCCTGGTTATATTGAAGTTTCACTGTCATTATATAATATGCATTTATTCCCTTAGGCCCCGAGATTCTGGCACTCAGTGATAGGCGTAATAGTAAAGTTACGTAAAAGTATCATACCAACTGCCCCCCGAACATGGATTACAATATCGAGATCATTCAGATAAACTCGGTAATCCTCGTTTTCTTAAAAGTTGCCCTCAAATAGGCTACTATTCGAGGTGTAAAGATCAAACTCGTAGAAATGAAACTTTGTTTATGTTAGTCAAGTTCACGCACGTAAACAATATCTGAATGTATTCTTGGAAAGTTTTTTTGTATTTTTCACTCATTGATTTCATTTTTAAAGTGAAAAACTTAGTTATTCGTGATTATTTTACGCATATACGCATATTTTCTGGAGTCCTGAGCACGCCACATATATCAAAACCCCATGCTCCATACGTAACAAGGTAACCACATCCTTCTTACGTATCCAAACAAAGCATGTTTTTTATGCTTGTGGAAGATGTGGTTGTTGTATGTGAGGTTGTTGTTGTTGTTACACATGTGGAAGTTGTTGTTGTTAACGTGTGGAAGGTTTGGTTTTGATATGTGTCGAGGCTGTGGAAGGTTTGGTTTTGATATGTGTCGAGATTGTGGAGGTTGCTTTGGTACCTGCGGCGTGTGTGCTTGCTTTGTCACCACTTATTAAAGAGCTAATTAAAAAAAACATTTTGAGCCCTCTGGGCTTTCATTATTACATCCACACCCTTAACATATCACACCCACAATCTCCAAAAGTATTACAACAAAGTTATTACAGTTAATTCTAAATTGCTAAAATGCTAAATTGCAGCCTTTATGAATGGAGGGCGTTCTTGATGTAGATGTCATAATTCTGTCGCAAAATAATATTGTAATATTCCATAGAGAGTGCTCTTCGCTTCAAATGATAATATACGGAACTGGCCAATCTTTTAATAATGATTATCCACGTGGCTGACTGCACAACTGAATTCGTTAGCATCTAATCAGCCATTTCCTTTTCTTCACCAAAGACTCTTATTAGAACAGATGTTAGTGTAGGATTTGTTTACTTTAGCTGCCAATGTGGGAGAGAATGAACAAAGATTCGCTTGTAAAAACATGTTTAATCAGGATGAACCTATATCTAAAGATAGCAAAATATAAAAATGTAGCTTCGTGTATGACAACTATACAATTGCATTTAGGTCCAAAAAAACCTTTTGAAAGATAATTTATAAGGAGTGCCTCCCAGATAAAAAGATACTTATGATTATGTTTATAAAAATGGATTCTCTTACATGCAAAGATGCGATGAATATTTCTTCATCGGTTGATGGTCATATTAGTACGAGAATTTTAACGAAAACTTCAATTAAATCAGTTTGTTGAGATTTCGATTTTTTTTTCTAAAACCCTGCCACGGAATAATACTCTGAAGATTAGAAATAATTTTAATCATATGATGGATCAAATCAAAAGAAAATGCTCTGAAAGGGTACACTTTAAACAAAAAATTTCCAAACCTAAATCCCAGTTCGACAATTTATCAAAACTGTAGATTGCTCATGATGTTAAAGTTTCGGCATAGGCGTGATGAATGTTTACTTAGTTTTATACGTATCAAAATCTGTTTCGTGCGATGTATGTTGTGATAGTGGCAAACTGCTTTATCAAACCAATAACGATATCAGCGAGGGCTTGTAATTGCTGTTGATGTCTGCAGGGTTCTGAATTAAAAGTGTAGCACGATCCACTAAGTGACTTACTTTAAGTAATTGCAGTCGACTTTGTTATAAGGCTTGTAATACGATTTGATCACTTGAACAGCATGTTTTATATCAAAAATCAATATCACAAATGCCCAAAATGATAAGGAAATAGGGGGAATTAAAAAAAAAAGTTTGAAACATCGAAAATTTAAACTACTACTGTTAGGCATCAAATAAACATGGGGCGGGATAACGCGATAATGGGATGATGGTTAGCGCATTTGGCTTCAAATCAAGAGCCCCGGCGACCCAATCCTACCAGCAGAACTTTATTTGAAAAGTCTAGAATATGGAACCTGAAACTACTGATATCTGTATTAAAATTACTTATGGATCAGCATCTTAAACATGTTCACAGTCAAAAGTTGTTTTACCCCTTCACTTGGCGCACATTTCGTGATTTACTTTGATAATCTTATCCACCTTATTTTGAGCTAACAATGAATTGTTCATACAAGCACGTGAAGTTGATTAAAAATCTGCAACATCGAATATAATCATCTAGGAATTACAAATACTTTGGAAAGATACATGGTATGATCATGGTCAGTTTAACAAGTTTAAACTATGAGATTTGAAGGTTCTTCTTTAAGAGATATCTTATGTATATATATATATATATATATATATATATATATATATATATATATATATATATATATATATATAAAATATAACTTACTTCACATATTCGTTTGCAGAATCATTTTAATCCGATACTAGTATTTCGTCAATAGTATTGACTCATCAGGGATGAAACGATATGATCGTTAACATCGCGTTACAAGCGTTTATATAACAAAACATACGTACAATGTACAATGATATATTGTAAATTATGCTAATCAGGTGACATTATGGTACTTCCTTGTTGGTCTTCTGATCGACGCAATCACAGATTCTGCAAACGACTATGTGAATTATGTTATATTTACTCTATATGTGACCTTACGTTTGAACCAATTCAACTTTTCATATATACATAAGATATATATATATATATACTGATGTATACTATAATTTCTAAAGAGAATGTCAACCCGTGGCCAACACAAAACGGCATTTTGGATGCATAACAAAGACAAAGATCCACAGATTCAATTCAAATCAGCATGATAAGTGTGAAGGATTCTTTATAGGTAAACTGATAGGTAACCTACAGGAGAAATTAATAAGCATTTTTATTTTAATAATTTAATCAAATGGCTTCGCAATGAAAGAACTTCTTCTCCAAAATGATAGCAATTTACTCAGGTTATTTTCTAGTTAATTTCACTGTTACGTAAACAAAAACGTAACCCTGAAGATCCCACAAAACCCTGAAAACTATCGAGGCAAATATCTCCTATTTCTCTATATAAAAGGATGTTTTGATTTAATAATGCACGTCAGTGTACTTATGCAACTTTAACAAATCTTCTTTATTCAATAGGGAGGTAATAAAGTGAGCGCGCCGAGCCTTACCTCTGTGCTTGAGTCAGGATTTAGCTAAGTTGTGCCAATTGGCACATTCTTCTTTAAAAAGTGTGCCAGCAGAATCTAAATGTGTGCCAACTCTGTAAAACTGACCAGATGTGTGTGTTAAGCAATTTTTACTTACCAATAATGATTAAATTCCACATAAGACTTTATTCATAAACTAAGTTTACAGTACATTTTTTCAAGTTAAAACTCCAGCCACGTTCCACATTGCGTCAACCAAGATTGTTAAAATTTATGAACAAACTTTTGTCTCTTTGCCATGTGATCACCAACTTCAGCTTGATCTGCGGTCGCAACGTTGATTTCGACATCGACAGTCGTATTTCCCACATTATCGTGTTTGTCAGAACTCGCCCAACGGTCACCGTCATCTTCTACTAGAAGCGCAGTAGGTTTACTGAAGAAGTCGGTTATTTTCCGCCTTTTCCCTCATCCTTTTGATACCTTTTTCCCTGATCTGTCCACCACTCTCTTTTGGAGGCTTGTCATCCACGTGTTCACTAACTGAAATATTGTTGAAAGCACGTAAAACCCAAACTCACTCACTTATTCCGCAGCGTTTCATGTTTTGTCACCTTCTTTTTGACACCAAAATAAATGGCGGATTAGGCAAACTCGCATTACTTCGGAATTTACCGATTCCATACGAGATTATAAATTTACATACGAGAAAAGTAACGACCAGTCAAATGATCAGAATTTGATTACGTCACATTCGCGAAATGAATGGAAGCCTCATTTAGATTTTACAATTCTTGTACAACTCAATGAATTTGAAGTTTCACTTCCATATATGGAATCCAGGGTATGTAGTGAAGAATTATCGGAACGTTTACCAGGGACGATTTCATACGCAGGCTTACCTATCGATGTCACTGACTTCTAGGTTCACTTGATTTTCTATGCTAACAAATTTCGTGGTGGTACTCACAAATTGTTATATGGAAGGGACTGAATGTTCTTCTTAGCAAGGTCCGCCATGCTGCATATAATCTATTGTACGGTTCATACGGATGAGACAAAACAATCTGCTTAACATATTATGAATTATTTGTATGTTGGATCATATTTGCTTATTTTCCTTTAACAAAGCTTTCATTTTTTAAATCTATATTTGGAAATGTCAAATCCCGAAGGGGGAAACAGGAGTGAATATTCTTAGTTGGATTTGGGTTTAGCCCTTCTCTGAAAGAAAATAAAGAAATCACATTCTATAGTTTCAAACATTAATCCCTCGTTGACTGAATATTGTTCAAACCTAGTACAATATGATTCCTGCTCTTAGGTTGTTAGAAAGGTAGGTGGCAACACGATACCATTTACGGGGAGTAATGAATCTGAAGCAACATCTAAAAGATAAATTTCTGTATAACTCTGAACATCAAGTTACGTTTCGAAGCTGATGAATATCACAGCTTTAGCGAGCAATTTAATTTCCTTTCAAATTACTTTTAGGTGTTTTCATTTCCTAAGATTTCCTTAATAACCAATTCATCTTTTACATCTTGCAAATAATAATCACCCTAAATGCTTGCATCTCTTTTATTGTTGATGATTAATCATAATTGCAAAAAAATCATTTCCATATCCTTAAAGATCCATATTCAAAGAATTTCAATAATGATAATTGTAATAGTGTTCAATTGTCAAGGCCAGCTGTTGCCACTTGAGGTGAGGTGAGTTGGGGTTTAACGCCGCTTTCAAGAGTTTTTCGCATTAATCACGGCCGCAGAGAGAAAGCATTGCATCCAACTCTTACTGCGTGTAGATCAATTTTCTACAGTAGACAAAGTTGCCGAGGCCCTGGCGGGATTCGAACCACGGACCGTTTGTTTTGAAGTCTAACGCGTTTACCACTGCGCTATCCCGCCCCCTTTAACTATTTATTAACCTACAAACTAAAGAATTACAGTAATATATTGACTCTTAAGACAGAATTTTATCTCACCCTTTTGCATGTTAATTTTAATTCAAGGTGCACTTGTGTTCTATCAATATGTTATCATCAAATGAAGTAAGATCTGTTAAAAACGATATTGATTTTCGTCTCTGTCGTTGCTTGTTTTAAGTTACTTAGGGGAAGACACTAGAGAGTCCTGCTGCTTAAGTGTAAATTACGTTAATAATTTCAGATGGCAAATTGGTAGTCTTCATGATATCTTTGAAGCATTAAAAACGAGATCTATTTCCTTTAATGTATTTTGAAATTGAATAGTCATTGTATGACAAGCTTGTATACACGTTTTGTGACACAAATTGACCGAAAATATTTACAGCTTTATAAAGGATTCCAAAATTGGTAATCTTTCAATGAACGGTAATTAAAATGTATTCTTTAAAAGTTTCATCTATGATTTCATGATAATTACACTTTAACCTTTTTTGTTCACATAATACAGTATAATCTGCCTTTTTTCTCTAAATTTCTTCTTTAAACAACTGAACAAACTTCGATGGGTTTCTTCGTCTAAAAGTAACAAGATAATTGAGAATCTGAGAGTTAAGTCCTTCATAAAAATTATCGGGAACTATATCATTTCAACCGTGGGAAGAAATGCATGGAAAATCTCAAATTTTTCCCGAATATGATATTTTGTCAAATCAATAAATCCACTTCTGTCTCTGTGAACATATTCCTAGGAGTGTTTCCTGGAGTAAAAACGATCGGCAATCAGTCCTGGGAAAACTGCAAAGTGTGCTACGGTAAGGGTCTCTTTGGTATAAATATGAAACCACTTAAAGGGGCGGTATCACGTTTTTGAAGGATTTATTTCTTCACGTTCTCTCAGATATATATCAGGTTATGCCAATCTCATTATCGAACACATATCTTTTCTCATTATCAATACGATTATCCGTTGTCGTAAATGAATTAACCAAGTATTAAGTAAAAACCACAGGCGGCCGTTTTTGTGTGAACACGTTTTAATCATTTTACGGAGGTATTAATATGGGACACCCAAGATGGACAGGTCGACGGGTAGAAACCAAATTAGAGTCATTTTAAAACCTGCTGTCTTTTTTCACGTTCGATTCTTTTTCACCCTGCACTATCAACTCTCATTTGAATTCTTTTCATTCACGGGTTTATTAATAAAAATATTGTTGAATGGGTGAGTGAGTGACTGCGGGTTTAACGTGCTTTGAACAATATTTCAGTTATTAAACACGTTGATGACAAGCATCCAAAAGAGAGTGGACAGATCAGGGAGAAAGGAATCGACAGGATGAGGAAAAAGACGGAAAGAAAGACATAGTGAGAGATAGACAACAGGTTTAAGAACGACTCAAATTTGGTCTGGCTTCTACCCGTTTGACCTGTCCAGCTTGGGAGTCCCTACCAGGAGCGTATACGCTCCTGCTGGCTTAGCTCTCGGGGTCTCTGAAGCACGCAAACCACCACACCACAATAAGGTATTGAGTCAAGTGGTGGCAAATATTGTTGAAACCACGTTAAATAATAAATTACTCTAGCGGAAAGGCTAGAAAGCAATCGGCAGCCTTCTCATTCTGTGGGCCTTTTCATTGTTAAAATTTATCGAAGGTGAAAGGTCACAGACAAGCTACTCGTATAAAACAGGTGCGAATTATAGCTTGTATCTGATTTCAGTGAGATCCCATCAACAACAAAACACTTTCAGTACATATATGTAAAAGTATAAAATAGCTTGGTGAAGATTGTTCGTCTACACCATCAATTGGTCGTGATGTTACAATTGTCGTAATTTTGATTTAACAAATAAATGTCTCAAGTATTCTTAAACCAAATGTCCAAATAGTTGGACATTTCAATTAATATCTTTAACTGGTGATTCAAACGAGAACAATAGTTTTCATATAATGACATATATTTTATATAAGTTGACAACTTTACAATGTATTCAATACATTATTTTGGGAACATAAATAACATTCGTTATGGTTGGTAAAACTCAGATTAATTCACGATATCTGTTTCCAAGAAAGAGCAGAAATCACAGAAATTATAAGCTCAAAGCTTTATATCCAGGTGGATAACAGTGAACCCCCAAAAAATTATCTTTAAAGGTTTAAGATAACATTGGATAAGATACTCGTTGATAAGCGCATCATCTACGGGCAAAATTTGATTGCATTCAAATACAATGTTTTTGGAACTTTCGCTGCAACAACGTGAACTGTGCCAAAACACGATACGCAACAAGCTATGCCATAACGTTAATTCAGCAATTAATTGTTCAGTTTTCCTCTATTCAGGTTCCAAGATTCCATGAAAATAAGCTCTTCACTCTTGAAAAAGAATTTTCTTTAAAAAGACCCTATCCGCGGCTTTTACATTTCTTAAACCAGACTCATTAAAGAATTTGCCGCTAGTTATAAGGTGTTCAGGTAATTATGTGAAATATTTCATTTTTCTTATAAAGATGAGTAGGTATTGTGTTGTATCATTAATTGAGGTTGTTATCAATGCAATTAAGCTATCGGCGTACTATTTTCGTAATTCTCTATTCATTTCATAGGAATCGTAAAATGGTCGTTAACCATTGACAAAGCTATATTTTCTCTTTGAGTAAATATCCTTATACACAATCCAACAAGGAAGAACTAACATGCACCCATATTTTATCAATATTTATGTTGTTTCATTGTGTTGTTTTTCAGCCAATGAAATGAACTTATGCATGGAGCTTGAAGCTACTATCTTGAACTCAACGGATTTGTTCATCCGGGCTGTGCCGCTGTTGCTGGATGCGAGACGTCTCATTGGCTTGTCAGATAGCTAGCGATACGAGGTTTTTGGTCTTAATTAAGGAGATCAGGGTATTAACTTTACTGAACATATTATTATTCCCGAGCAAATATCTGATCACTTGCACCAATTTTTCCTTATGCGCCTGCAATGATTTTCATTTTTATGCCCTTTTTACAGTTTAGGTTGACGCTGCTTTTTTGAGTGTGCCGTTTCAGACCGAACAGACAAATCAAGTACACCCCATCGCAAGTGCGATATACCGAAAAATCTAGTAATTGCAGCGCCGATACTTATGACCGATGCATTTGCATCACCATTTTTGTTCTTTCTGTATTTGAAAAAGGGAAGCATAAGCTATTTTGATTGCATTTTCAGCTGGGGAAAATTCATGTGTTCCAAGTCATGGCTTTTGCGAAATGACGTAGTAAGGACTGGCGCTCGACAAAAACATAGGGTAGGGTTCTTCGAGTGATGCACTATTTGTCTGGCGTGCATTACAATTTGCCTTGCAAAAATAAACCTATGACTTGATATATAAAGTATGTTTTTACTCTTATCAATTGACAGCAAAATGTGAACCCACGGTTCTCTAACAATTTTCTATTGTCTGCGTGTCGACAGACAAGGGTTTAAAACTCTCACACTTCCTGTTTTCCTTCTATTTCTCATATATAAATCCCTCATATACTGGCAGTATTTCGCATGTTAATAATGTCGAAGAGACAATGCGAGATTCTGGACAGATGGCATATAATCAAATGATATTACTTCAAATCTGTAACCAAGAATGAATTTTTTTTTTTTAAATTCATCATTCGTTCGGGAACAGCAGATGTCCAATGTCTTTCTCCTAGAATATTTTTTCAATAATTATGGCTAATATCTGCAATGCGAACATTGGAAATATTTCATGCAGATGCCAAGTCTTCATTCTCACTTTTAAATAGTAGCACGAAGCCAGTTTTCGGCTATAAAAGTATCTACCAACTGTTACCTGTTCTCATTTTCTCCATGGCACATGCGAGGGCGGGGAAGCGCAGTGGTTACTGGTTAGCGCGTTCGGTTTCGGATTACGAAGTCCGTGTTTCGAATCCCGCCATGGGCTGGAACTAGCGAACCGTAGCTCGTACTGCACTGCAATTCAGTGTAGCATTGCAGACAAGCCTGACTGCGTGTAGAACAGTTCTCTTCTGCAGACAAAGTTGCCAAGCCCCTGGCGGGATTCGAACCACAGACTGAAGATCCGAAGCCGAACGCGCTAACGACTGCGCTATTCCGCCCAATTTCACACAATAATCATTGCCTAAATTTCAATGATGTCAATTGCGAATTTCCCTCGCTCTTCTCTTAAATGACACAGAAACGTTTCAATGTTTTTACAGCTGCATAATATCATGTAATATGGTTGTCACTTAAGTGCGACGTATTCCATCATCACTCATCTAGAGCCTATCACATACGCAAATACGGAATACATAGCACTGGAGGGGGCCAAAATGCAAAACCTCAGATATATTTTGTTTTGCAACAAATGCAAGAAAAAACATAATTTTCAACCTAGACACAGTAAACGGTATCCTTATTGGACGATCTGTTATCTGATTCTATTTTGGTAGAATTTCTTTTCAAGCTAACAACTGAATGAGATGGCGGCTGTTACTTTCACATTTATAAAAGCAAAGGATTTTCCTTTGAAACAAGTTTTGACAACATAATGATGACATTAGACCAACAATCTAAGGTTTGATTACCACCATTACTCAAGTATGCTCCTAAACAGCAGCAAATTAGTCACTGACGTACACTCCCAATGAAAAACATTAGACAGTAAGTAATACTTAAAATTTTGAATGATACTTTAAAGTGTTGGTACAAATATCAGTATTCTGCAATTTTGAAAATGTTTGTAATGAGTTTACGATACACATTTTGATACCCATTGTCAAATTCAAATATTAAAGATGTTTATTTTCATGCCATTAGTAAACCGTAGTGAACTAGACAGTGCTAGTGCTTTGGTGTAATATAAGTGCGTGAGGTGGAGTTTAACGTGTTTTGAACAATATTTCAGTTATTCAACACGTCAACGAATAGCAATCAACGGAGAGTGGACAGATTAGGGAGAAGGGGATCGAAAGGATGAGGTAAACTACAAAAAGAAAGGAATAGTTAGAGATAGCCAACAGATTTTCGAACGACTCGAACGTCTGGCTTCTACCCGTCGACCTGTCCAGCTCCGGCTGGTATAGGTTTCGGGGTCTCTGAAGCACGCAAACTACAACACCAATGTATTGAGTCAAGTGGTGGATTGATCATGGTCAGGGATGACCTGTAAATAGGTTAGAATCAAACAGCAATGAGCGTTGACGTTGTCTAGAGAGATGCATTCGACGACTCTGCACACTACATCAAACACTTACTCCCTGATTAAGCACAATTCTGTGAATAGCACTTTCATTTCTACAGAAGTGGGTTAAAACATCATGTTACTTCCTGTTACGAATTGAGATAGCTATGATTTATCTCAAAACCGTATAACTACTTGCAATCTAAACTTGAGTGGCTAAGAGCAAACGAAGCTGAGTGACTTACTTCTTCACAACATATCCTCTCAATAAACAATAGATTAAAGGCTTGGCTCAAAGGATAATATCTTGTAATCTAGATTACCGTTTAAGATAAGATGGTCTTTTACTGCCTCATGTTATGACCTCATCTGGTGAATAGGCAAAAGCATTACACAAACAATTACAAAATTAAATTTTAAGGCAAGGCCATATCCAAAGTTTTTTTTTATAATTGAGACCCTATTCAAATGGTCTATAAAATCATCGTCCCTCGCATAACTTTAGATTGCACCACTCTTTATCTCTAATCTAGTTAAACGTTGAGAGCAACAATACAGAATTCGTATTTTAAACAATTCTATTTTCAAATAAGAGCTAATAAAGTTGCCATGTTTATAAGTTGAAAATTTACATTGTCTTCAGGGAAACATATATTTATGGTTTTAGCTGTACATTTCTAATTTGAAAATATGTTACCTAGTTCATAATATCTAAAAGGTGTCATCTGTGTTGCTATAGTTGTGTTGTGTATCGTAGTAACATTCTTCTTGAGTAACCAACTGCAATAAGTAAAGTTTGATTTTACAATAGTTTTCTTAACAAAATGGATCAATTTAAACAAATCACTCTGAATCAATTGTTAATATACTTTTATCAATAATGTCACGAGTATTTAAGAAACATAATTAAATCACAGCTTAGAATCGTCATTGTGAGAAAAAATTACTTTGATAACTTAATGACAATTGTTTAGAATGCTAAAGAACATTTGACATGCCTTAGAGATGTAACAATTGATGACCTATCCTCAAGAAAGGATTCTTATTGGAAAAACCGTTGAAATTAAAACTATGCCAAGGCAGAAGCTTATGTAAAGTACTGAACACAAAGGGTTTAAAAGGTGTCAGTTCGATGTTCGATAAGCAAACTTTAAGAAATCGTGAGATATGTCAGAGAACCCTGGTAGGTGCACCCAAAGCCAAATCAAATTTGAGTCCTCGTTCTTAAACCTGCTATCTGTCTCTCACTATGGCTTTCTTGCCGACTCTGCCTTATGATTCCCTGATCTGCCCACTCTCTTTTGAGTGCTTGTCATCCCCGTATTAATAACTGAAATATTGTTGAAACACATTGAACTCAAAAACTCTCACTCGCTTCAAGTAAAGCCAAACATTATACTATAATGAAAAACAGGTTTACCTTCATTTACACGTTGCTGATGTTTTTATCATAAAATATGTTCAGCTGTTCATACCGATGTGTGTCTTTGTCCTTTGTAGTTTTTAGTTGTTAAATCAGTTATCATCAGTATCATATCTCTGAAATGTCAATGTTCTAAAATGTAATAAAACACGTTTAATGATTGTAAATTTCTGGATACAGATATCGTCAAGCGCAACTAATGTGTCACGCTGTGTTTATCATGTGATGTTTTTTTAAAGATAGGGGCAGGGGAGCGCTGTGGTTATCATGTACGGCTTCAGATCAAAAGGTCTGTGGTTCAAATCCCGCCATGGGCTCGGAAAATTGTCTGAACTAGAGATCTGTTCTGAACACAGTAAGGTTTAGGTACATAACTTCACCGAATTTCAGCGCAGTACCACCTATGGTTCGCTAGTTCCAGCCGATGCTCGCAGGTTTTACCGCAATGCGTTGCCACATTGGTGTCACGGGGTTTGTCCCTGCAATAATAATAACATTAACGATATACGTGTAATAGTCTTGAAAGCGGCGTCAAACACTAATTCACTCATTCACTCTGTCAAATTGATATAAGTGACAGTGTTCTTCGTAATTCAAGAATCGTTTACATGGGAATGACCAGGAGCCGGGTTATCGGCTATTTGTGTTCATATTATTATGAGTAATAAATATTTATTAGAGTCTTCGAGTTAAAATGGCAAATCAAAGAAACTGATTACATATTGCATGGACATTTTATAGACAATGTATATGTATAGACAACTCTGTCAATGTTGACACCATTTTTAATGACGTCTCGACTAGCTGATCATTGATGAAATGATCACTACTTGAAACAATGTCCTGTATTACAGCAATAAATATTTCGTAATGACAATTCTTAATTTTAATAAGACACGCCTTTTCTTTCTTCTTGCGGTTTCAATATTTAAAGCCTCTGCCCATGACTTGTACTCTTACCATGGCCGATGTCCTCTTTGTCACTGTATTGATTCATTGCATGTGAATTGAACAGTGTGAGAGTGGAGATTACTATTTTGTCAATACCTTGTGGGTATCTGTCAGATTGTGTCTGTCTCTTCTTAATAGCTGTTTACAGTGAATGACCACAATAATATGTCAATCGAACAGGGTCTGTTTTATTTCTGTTCCTGTTAATAGAATTGTGTTGAAAAATAGTTATCAGTTAGTATTGTTTATTAGTGTGAAAGTGAATTCTAGACTTTAATATATACGATGATTTTTCATTGATGCCTGTATATGTATTTTTAAGTAGTTGTTTTAGTAATAGTAGTTTTTTCCCCTTTTCATTGAAATACAACTATACAATCTTTCTAGTTTTAACTCTAAACTGCAAGCCCGTTTCATTGGACTTTCCAATTAAAGATAGATGGATTTGGTTCTAATAATTTTTTATTAGATGATCTGTCTTTCGGGGTTTTCAGTGATTCATGCTCTGATACCATTCTCTTTGCCATGAACATAAAATACCATAGAAATATATGTTTATATATGACCCGTGATACAGCCCCCAAGCATCTGAATTCAATATATGTCCATGTGTGAAATAAGGAATCAGACTAATTCCAGATTAATAGCTGCTTACCGGAAGTGCCAATATCATCTATTTTGTAATTTCTTTTAAGTATCATGGCATGAATAATTTCATAATGATATTATCAATTAGGACTCAAATTCAAATAAACGTTATCAAAATACAATGACAATAACATCACACAATTAAGAACTATAGTTGAATCATGAACAAAGAACAAATAATAACTATTTTGGTGAATTTTACAGATGATAGATTCAGGTGGATTGTCTAGACCAATGGTCAACCAGCCTATTTCATCTCAACAGAGGGTGACCTGAGATTGAATTAACTATCTGTTACTGTCATTCCGACAAGGGATACATGATATTAAAATTAGGTCCATCAGTCATATGTGGTGGATAAGGTCAGTTGTAATTGTATCTTATGTACAATATGAGATTTTTTTCAGCCGAATCACAGTTATAATTTCTATTTCAGAGCAACATTGATATTACCTTCCTGGTTCCAAGTCTGTCATTTAAAATATTCGATATTCTCAGTGAGGTGATTCGGGGTTTAGCGCCGCTTTAAATATTTTTTCATTTATATCACGCCTGCTAGATATGTTGTAAATTGATAATTAAGTTTATTTTGAAACTATCTTAATTCAGACTAAACAAAGCTGGTACCGAAGATAAACATCAGATTAAGCAAATGTTACGATTGACACAAACGTATTGAAGAAATGTACACTGATTACCAAACAATACACTCTCTAGCGATGTCATAATTAAAGATTTAATAGCTTTGATATTTCAATATTCATAACCCATATGCAGTGTTTGGCTTCCCAGTATGTATATCGTTTTCATTGTGAACAGACGTGATGTTTCTTGCTTCTAAGTTTTTCTAATTGTTTAAGCTTTCTACACATAGCTTGTACTATTACCGAGGCCAATGTCCTCTACGTGCAATCTCTGAATTGATCTCAAGCATGTGAACTGGACAGAATTTGAGTCGAGATTACTTTATGTCAATATCTTGTGGCTATCTGTCAGTTTGATCTCATCAATGACAGTGTCTGTCGCTTCCTCAAATCTCTTTACTGATAATGTCTATGGGCTCTGTAAATCTTAAGTATTCACTACCAATGATCACACTATGGTGTTGAAAGGTATTTATCGATCTAACAGACTATACAAAGATGACAAAGACATTCCATACACACCAATTTGATATTTCATAATGTTATAAAAAAATAGGTTTTCTGGCTTATTTCACTGAATTGCAATTCGAAAATCTGTCTAGATTAGAACTCGACAGCTAGCATTAGTTGAAATCTTGATGAGGGAACAAACATCCCATGTCAAGGGATTTTTATTTTAATATATAAAAATTTGACTCTTACCTATAAACTTGTTGATCTGTCTTTTCTGGTATAAAATTTTATGTCAACTTTCGGCCTTGTCATTTGAAGGGCAACTTAAGAAGTTATAGCATTCAAGTTCCATAAACTCTCATTTATATGTAAACATCATATAGTTACTACAGACAGTATCATATATTCTAGGCACTTTATTTACAAGCCATTTGAACAGGAGAAGACAATATAAAACTAATTATTCACTTGAAGTCATAATTTTCAAAATGTGGATATGTAATTCTAATAATGTACAGCATAACCATAAGATTTAAGTTCTGTTCTATTGCTAGGTGTCATGGTATGGTGTAAAGATGACGGGAAGCTCAGCACTCTGTGTGATGAGTGGGTGTGTTTCCAATCGACATTCATTCCAGGTAACATAGCATATTTATGTACTCGAAAAATCTCTCCTTGAAATATATTTTCATAACACTTATTTATGATGTCGTACTTGACCGTTCGAATGTGCATGTTTCCTTGTATTTAATGATAACATTTTGTTTGTCACATATTTATGAAACATAATAACATGGCAGTTTTTCACAGAGATTATTGATAAATGTGAGAACAAGGCGTGTGAAGCAGACAGCAATTAAATGAAATTAGATGTCCCAGTATTGAATGAGGAATCAGATATATACCAGTCATATGGATTAAAGAAACGATCTTAACAGTAATGCTCAATTCTTCACTTGTCGTTAAGACACTCCGTATCCTATTGGTTCTAGATGTACTTTTTATGATTAATAAAGTAACAGATGAATGAAATTATCACTCTCAAGTTCGGGAAAAAAGCACCCTGCGTGCTATTCTATTCAAAACCTGCAACTTATTCGAATGCAATTTCACTGACACAAAAGTACCCCCAATCTAGTTTTAGTCATCCTTCTAAATCAGCGTATTTGAATCCGCTCTTTCCTAATACCCTGATCTCCTTCAAGCCAAAAGCCTCCAAGATATCCAACCAGCCAATGAGACGACTCACATCCAGCAACCCGGGAAGAAAAAATGAGAGAAGCTTCGAGCTCCTTGCATAACAAGGGTTCATTGGCTGAAAGTATAACAGGTGAACTTGGCCACGAATATCAAGCTGCACCAGCCGTGCGAAGCATTAGGTGTGTTTAGAAGGATATCTCGAATCACAATTCTACAGCCATGAACGTTTATTGCAACTACAAAGAGTGAGTGAATTATTGTTTAACGCCGCTTGGGCAATAGTTCAGCCATTAGCGGGCAACTACATAGAAGCTTTTTATAAGGTGAGCATACATCACAATGTATGAATAAGTCAACACTCGCTCTTGTAAGTTGTTACATTACTCATGATCAGAATCAAGGAGTCTTTGGCAATTTGAAGTTAATGTATCAGTTTTTTTAACTTCCGTCCGTGGAAGCTGTTCTTTCCCGAAGTAATAGTTTATTTTATTTCTTATTCACTGTAACTGTTAACGCTGTCCATACCTTTTCTGTTAGATAGGTCAATGTACTCGTTGTTTAATCACTGTATTGATTATTAGCATGTGAAGTAGACAGAGGGAGTGTAGATTACTCTTGTGTCAATACCTTGTGGATATCTGTCAGATTAATCTTATCAATGACAGTGTCTGTCGCATCTCAATGCTGTTTCCAGAATTCCAGCTTGTGTTCACCATTCATGATTGTTATAATGTAGTGGATGATAGTAATTGAGTTATTGCAGTTTATTAAAGTTGAGACAGTTGATTAGTGTAAAAGTAAAGACATGCCAATTTGATATTTCATAGTGGAATCATGTGTTGATGTGAGCATTTTTGGAAAGTTTACATATTTACTTTGATTAAATACATTTTGGACATTTAACATTAGCAGAACAGAATCTAGCTAAGAATATTGTTAAACACACGTTAAATCCCTACGCACTCTCTCACGATAAGATTGCATACGTAGCAGGTACGATACGTACCAACACGCTGATCGGCAAGAAATAGTGCAGCATTGAACTTATATTTCAGCGTTTTGGAATTAGACAAAAGTCAAGAAGTCGTGCTCAGTAACGTTCGGAGCTTGTTAATCAGACGGTATGTGTTTCATCTTAGTCAAGAACAAATACTGATATGAGCAAAGGTTTTGTCATAGAATTATTAATGTGTCTGGCAGATATATAATTTAGAAATGTGAAGACAAATTCGATATAATTTGCTTTCCCAAAGTTAGTTTATCGTTGGCAAAGGGAAACCATACCCATGTTCCTATCCATTGATATATACCAAGAAACCCATCAGAACCATAAATATATACCAGAAACACATTGAAGATATCATTCATACTTAATCAATATGTTGACAATGTATGGCAACTACACACAAATACTTTTAGCAGAAGGTGAACATAGTTCAGTGAAACTTAGACGTAACAAATCAATAATGATAATAATTAGATGTGCAATCCCTCGTGCATCCTGCTAAATCAGCGTATATGAATCCGCTCTCGCTCCTTCCCAATACCCTGATCTCTTTCCGGCTAAATCCCTCGTACGGCTGGCGCGGCTTGATGTTCGTGGCTGTGCTCACCTGTTATTGAGCCAATGAAATGTCGTTATCCAATGAGCTTGAAGCTACTCTTTTGAACTTAACGGAAGTGTCCATCCGGGTTGCGCCGCTGTTGCTGGATGCGAGTCGTCTCATTGGCTGGTTAGATAGCTAGCGATACGAGGCTTTTGGCCTTAAGGATGTCAGGGTATATGGAAGGAGCTCGATCAGCGGATTCAATTACGCTGATGTAGCAGGATACCTACATCTGAACCTAAGAGTTTTATCAAATCTGTTCTGATTATCAAAGAGTCTCTGGGGAAGTGACGTCATTATCAGATTTATAAATGTTATACAGTGTATTATGTCAGTTTTTAAAACAAACCGTGTATCATGGTACATCTTGATGATCTAAATATAAAATATACTTCATGAAAATAAACAATTATCAGCTAAAATATAGAAAAGTAGAAATCTTTTATTCGTTGGATAGAATATGCATTTACTTCAACATTGGCTAAATTCAGAGATCAATATAGCTTTAGTAATTATCGTAAAATATTGTAATTTCAGCTATAAGTTACCAAATAAAAAACATTCAGAGTATATCGTCAACCTGCAGGTAGTGACAACAGCTTCTTGTATTCCGTGGAACACCGTTTTTGATTATTATTAAAGGTAGTTATCTTAAGATAATTTCCCGGCTATCAATGTTCCTCAAGTGAATTTTTAGCCCATTATTGCATATCATAATTGTACATTTAATTTTCTTAAGAAAAAGGAAAGCTTCATCAAAACATGCCTTGATAATTTTCAGAACGTTAAAACTTATGTCAGGTGAATGTCAACTTGTTGAATGGCAGACATATTGGAGAATATATTTATGTTTCAAAATAAAATTGGAGCAATACTGTACTCAAGATTTCAGTAAGTAAGTATACCATATTGAAGATATTTTTCACAGGCTTTATGTAAAATATGTTTATATTTTAAGATTCCCTGTGATGAACATTTCTTCAAGTTCAATTGTTTAAATAGTGATAATAAACAGTGACAAGTTGGTGAGATTGACTCTTATTGTTAGAATATATTAACCGTTTTCCTGTTGTGTATAACTCAAGGTTGTATTGTTGTTATTCTTTAGTTGTTTTGTCAGCATCTATGACAACAATTTATAGACCTTCTTTCATCCAAAACCCACTAACAGTTTTCTGTGAACAATTCAGATTTTGTTTCGTTTATCATGGTAAGCTAAACCCCAATTATAAGAGAAAGAACCATAAAACCAAAAGTAATCTTAGCTGAAAAGTCTAGACACTGTAAACGTTATGTTTAAGAGACGAGGTAAAATCGGATTCGCTAAAGATAGTATTCGTTTCAAGGTGATAACTGAATGAGTTTACAACTATCACTTTCACATTTAATAAAATCAAACTTTGTAACTGGATTTAGCTGCTGATAACATAAGGTGATGATTTGAGTCGTACATTATATAATATAGCTAACATCACTATTCATTAATCTTCCCAAACTCAGAAAATAATAATATCGATTATTCAGCAAAACATATATATTGCAGACCAGGAACGTGTTTAGAGAGATATAAGCATCCTTCTAGATCAGCGTCTATGAATCCGCTCAGCTCCATTGTTGTACCCTAATCTCTTTCAATCCAAAAGCCTCGTCTCGCTAGCTATCTAAGCAGCCAATGAGACGACTCACATCCAGACAAAGCGGCACAACACGGATGGTAAAATCCTTTGAGTTCAAGATAGTAGCTTTAAGCTCCTTGCATAACGACATTCCATTGGCTGAAAAAAACCTAGGTGAGCATAGCCACGAATATCAAGATGATCCAGCCGTACGAGGCTTTTGGCCCGAAAGATATATATATATATATATATATATATATAGATATAGATATATCAGGGTATTAGGAAGCAGCTGAGGAATTCATATATACTGATTTAGCAGGATGGAGATAAGTGACAAATAACGCTACTTGAAAAATAATATAAGTTGTTTCTATTCAGTAAAAGTTCAATTAGGAGAACAAGATCATGTTTAACGTTATTCTGCCATCATCCAAATGTTTGAAGTAATATAATATACATATCAATGAAACATTTAGTTATTTCGTTATCATGCAAGAAAAGAATTTTCCCTTTGTTTTAAATGTCATGCCTTTTTCGAGCAGTATCCTAGGATGGTAGGGTGTTCAACAATACTGATAATCAGAAAATAACCGTTATAATTGCTGTTAAGGAATGATGACGATTCATGGCCAGCCCATCCGCTCAACGTTACAGCCTTAAAGAGACATGGGATACGTTCAAGTTAGGCGCTTGAACCGTCACCAGATCGTAGCCTTACATACTGGGATATGAAGTTATGTTATACTTAGGCCTTAACTTGACGTTAGACGTTACCTTTCTTAACGTAGTTATTCGGGTAATGTAAAAGTATTGAAGAAACATATTGTGGACTCGGATCGTCTATACCCAAAAATTTAGAATCACATAATTCAATTGTTTCCAGTAAAGGATTGATAAAAAATCAACTCAAGTAAAACTAAAAGTATTGTATAATGGCAATCAGTTCAAAGTTTTAATGTGTTGAACATTCAAATTCAATCGAGTCCTGAAAACAATATATGGTTTCGTTTCATTTTAGCTCGTTTGAGTTTGAATACTCCGTACTGCATTTGGGGTGCGGCAAATTCGTATCCAAAACAAACTCGTATACACAACTAAGTTAATAACTTGAAGAGAATTTCAAAACAAAATGTGCTTAAATAACCGGTTTTAGTCTGTAGTTTTTCACTGTTAAGCCTAGCGCTGCGCTCGTGAACCCTGGCGGGACACGCGTAAAATCATATAGAACCTCAGGGATTGGCAAAGACACCCTGGACAATGGGCCATTTAAGGGCTTTTAGTCATTTCCAAAATTTTGAATGGGCCATTCCCCTAAGAAGCAATGGTAAAATTTGTAATTTGAATGGGCCATTTTTTTTATCCAATGTGCAAAAAGGCCCGTG
This sequence comes from Phorcus lineatus, assembly GCA_921293015.1. Lineage (NCBI taxonomy): Eukaryota > Metazoa > Mollusca > Gastropoda > Trochida > Trochidae > Phorcus > Phorcus lineatus. Next base: position 18,584,798 of record OV121093.1, read on the forward strand.
GCCCCTGCCTTTCCCAATCCCTGGAACCTGTAGGCCTAATTCCGAATGAAAAGGAAAAGGGAAGACAATTTTGACACAGTTTTCCGACAACATGATTTAAAAACAGAAGTATGTATATGGGTATTTTGCCTTCATGCATTATAAAGATTTATTGATTGTTATTGTTCTAGCTTCAAATTTTTAAAATTTGCTACTGCTGCGTCTTTAGTTATACACTTTTAAGTTTCCTATTGATCAAGGAACATGTAAAAATCTAATTTACCAGATATATTATCACCCTCTAGGCTCTGTATCGATTCAATCAATACTTATATAAGTCTACAATTATGTATGAAAATAAAGTGTAACTTTTTCCCCTATGTGAAAAAACAATTTGTTGAATATAGGTACGAGTTCGATCTAGGTACGAACATATTTTTGTGTACGAACTACGTTTCCTAGCGACAGCCGTGAATCTAGTTCTAGTTTGAAACAAACGGTTTTTTTAAATGATTTATGAAGATCCAAATGGCTGTTGTTAGTTCTTCTATTCAACTTCACGTATTATTTGTGATGTAGAGATTTATTTGATCACAAGAAAACACAGTGGATGCGGGATCGACAGACATTATATGAGTTGAAGTCGACGAAGGAACAGCCAGTCAGGTCACGTACGAAGCATTTATTACTTTTAAATTTTTTTTTATACGTCTGAGATAAATGTTCATCGTTTGAACAACCGTCTACAATATCCATTGTATATAAATTGTGCTAATGCTTGTCTCTGTGTTGCCACTGTCGGTCTATATATGACACATTTCTAATCGACACGTGTTTCATCAGAGAGAAAATTCGTGCCAGTGTTGTTATTTTAAACAATTTTCAAATGAGGACGGCCTTAATTATTATAATGAGTTGTTATTCATTATCTAACATTCATTTTATAACAGACAAGCAAGTAATTTATCATATTTGACAGTACATTATGGCCTTCGCCATGTTTTGTTGCGGTATGCACTTTTATTGAAGTTGTCTACCCATAAGACGTAGAGTTACGTCCCTTTGACGGCTTCTTTTCCCGGTATCCCTTCAGTCGTTCGATTCTATAATGCTAACCTATTGCCAACTACTGAGTGGTTGACTAATTTATTTTACATTTTTTATAAACCAGGAGCTGATGTTACCAAAAACGATGAAGTGTAACCAAGACAGAAACAAGACTAGCAGGTAGGCCTATATTACATACCATGGAGTAACCTGTTTTCATGGGTCACCTGTTTTCGTGGTATTTACAAAAGATGTCTATTCTCTCTAACCCCTTACTGCAGCCAGACATGTTAGCACTCGAGCTTGCCTACGCCTTGATCAAAGCTACGCGCTGCTGAACTTTGCTGTATATCTGATTGTCACTGTGAGACGAGTGTTGCATCATCTTGTGTAACAGTCTCCCTGTTCGTAAATATAAACTACTTAAAGAATATGGCACGAACAAATAATTTTTGAATACAGATTTTATGATGTTCAATCTAACTGTACAATTTATTGTCCACTTCTGAAATTTGATTTTGAATACTCTCATAACTGTATCTGACTGTTGTATTTTTTTCCTCTTCTTTCACAGGAAATTGACAAACTGTCATACATTTATAAAGAATAATACGATTTCCTCGTACTAATAAAAACGATTTGCATCTTATTGGATACTGGGCTATATCCTATAATAAATCTTACAATGAAAATAGTTTTGAAATTAGAAAAATAATTTCAGATCTTTTCTCTTTTCAGTGCTGCCAAAAACGTGGATTAATAATGGGGAACAGCCGTGACGAGTAAAGATATGAGGAGGGTAGAGATACGCACTCGCGCAAAACTTAACCTAGTAAATCAGATGAGTGTTAGCTTATAATAGATTTATGTCTATGAATCTTTAGGCAATTAAGATGATATCATAAAGTTTTTGAAAAGGTAAAAAAGATTTTATGTTGATTATTGGCACAACTGGGGAAAGTGACAAAATTCCTAGCTAACAAGTAGTCATCAAACAGTTTGCCTTCCTACATAACAACTGTCATTGGAAACCTAAATATTGTTCTGACTATCGGTTTGTCCTTACCTAGACTTAAGGAAACAGTTTTAAAATCTATCAAAATCATTAAATTGGAAATGTAAGGTGTATTCAAACCCTGCCTGCGTATCTTTAGCTGACACATGCCGACTTACGGGAATCAGGGGAGTAGTAGTTGGCAAACTGTCACTGACAAACACATTTCTACATGTATATTTTACATTAATGTTTTCAGTGAAGTTCTAAACTTTAACAGTGACATGGTTATTATCCCATATACTATATTTTTTTCTGAAGCATGAACATGTATCTCTTATGTGCGTAGCTTTACCCGACAACACTGTAATAATTTGGTTTTGAAAATCAAGCCTATGTTATAACATTTTTGTTAAGTTGAAAATCATTAAAACTTTCTCTTTCACTCACTGTCTACTAAACTAGCATAAAATGTCATTCATATATCATAGTTAGACTTGGTAATTCAGTGTCCAATCTAGGACGCGCGATCGCACGATTCAGGCTAAAAAAAATCAAATCGCCCATCATAATAAAGTCAGTGCGCGATCTGTTGCGCACAGTTATTTTGACTCGTATTTTATAAATAGAGATAAAAAAAAAAGCTTTATTTTTCCCAGAGTATTGTTGTGATGTTAAAAAGCTTTTTTTACGGCCTATAGTTAACTTATAAACAATCGTAAAATCATATCTCGCCTCGAGTAGTTAACGATGCATTTCATGTCTAAAAATAGCATCAGAATGAAACACAGAATGAATAATTGGTTCTATCAATACTGTTCTCATCAATGCTAATGTCAGTGATATTTTGCTTTGGTTTTGTTGATCATATTTACGGGACCGTATTGATTGTTGAAGAATTCATATCGGGATTTCTTTTAACAAAATATTTTCTGTGATTTCCGATAAATGTTTGCATGAATGTACTGTTTTCAACCTCGCCAACATGTAATTATTTGTTTAGGTGAAGCGCTGACATGAATCGATTAACAAACCGATACCTTGTAAAACTCGGACATACAATCTGATGAAGTTACAGATATTGAATATTTCTAGTTTTCAAAAGCAACTAATTAACTACCCCCTACTTTTGGAAAATCCCCCCTCTTTTTTTCACCAGGGGGCGACTAATCCCCCCTTGTTTTCCAGTCCTGGAATGGACACTGGTAATTCCTTAGCCACATTGATTTATGGTTTTGCATATTAGTTACTTTGGAACAAGAGTAACAAGTTCAACAAGGGCCTTTCCTGAGTTCTGGAAAAATTAAAACAATGTAAACAAAATTAGGGATAGCTTAAGCTATAGATATAATTATTAAAATACCTATATTATTACTTGTGAAGACATAAATCAATTTAGTCTTAGTTTACAAAGTCTTTTTTCAATTTTCATTTTTTTACACAAATTATATCAGTCATTTTTGCATAGAAATTATTTACGCATTACGCAATTATCAAATATTGTGTATAAGTTTTTTCCCCGTGACATTTGATAATACAATATTGTTCTCGTCAGATAACTCATTTTACCCTCTGAAAGGTTTATCATCAATTAATTATTTTAGTTGTCCAATTATAACTTAGCATGTCTTCTGAATATATATTCTTTTTAGATGATTGAGGCATGCATAGTGAGGAAGTTTATCACAAAGAACCTAATTTTAACTGCATATGCCAATTTGTTTTCTATTCAGTGTCTATCTCACACTGCTTTGGTAAAAAATATATTCAATGAGCTTTTTCAATAGATGACTTTCTTTTGCCTTGAAGAAAAAAATCATCTTCTATGATTTTAGCTGCTCATCCTATGCAACAAATTTTGATATTGTAACTGTATTGACTTTTTCCAAAAAAATTTGATCATGTGAACCAGTTAATCTATGTCTCTTTAGCAACATAAAAATATTTAATAGCTAATCAGACTCTTACAGGCACAGTTTGTGGTTTTGTTAAATTATTGAAACATGCAATATGATATTTATTAAATATGTTAACATGACTTCACAAAAAATTTATTTACTTTGTTGTTTCAGCTGGAGGAGAAAGCTACTGAGAAACAGAGAAGTGAACCAGTGACAACAGGGAAGAAACTATGCACAGTAGGTCTAATGTAACTGTAAAATCAAGTTTCTTCACTTTACGTCAACATGGTACATGTCTAGAAATTTAATAAAAGTAATTTCACAAAGAAGCATTTAGCTCATCTGGCCTGAAAGGCTTGATGGACTAAGTATAGTATGGTATTGCATGGCGGATGACTTTCATATGTTTGTCGGTAAATGTTAAACTATTTTAACTTCTTCACCAGAGCCAGAAAGCCTGGAAACCTAAAACTCTGTGTAAAGAGTCATTTCGAAGATAAGGAGCCGTTTTAGACTACATTTGCTAGTGTTGAATAACAATGAATCCCGAAAATTCTACAAACTCAACTAGTTGTAGATATTGTAATATGACTGTTTAATATTAAAGTTAAAGAGCGAACTCTGTTTTTGCCCACTTACTTTTGTGTGTAAAGGACTATGCAACTGTTTTATTTCTGTAAGAGGTGTGTCTTTAAACTTTTCACTATCTAGTCTTCTACTCCAGAATCATCGGCTCAGAAATCTGAAATTGTTGTACTCCTGGACTAATGAGCTTTCTAATTCATAGATTTGATGACCCTGTGACCCCTAATTGGGGCCACAGGGACTATGCCCAAAAAACTTATTTTCATTTTCTTCTCCAGAAACATTGGACCTAGTAAGCTGACACTTTGTGCACAGACTCCTTAGCTGATAGGGATTCTAATTTATAGATCTGTGACCCTGTGACCCCTGATAAACTGATTCTGTACCCTAGAAACCTATTTTTATCTTTTTAACAAAAAGCAAAATGTTAATATAGCTAAAACCTTGTGTAGAGACTCCTCACCTCTTGGGGATTATGGTTTGTAGATTTTGTGATTCTTTAGCCCCTCAATGGTGACCCTGTAACCATTTGTAAAAATCATTTTAGATGGCCATAATGAGCTACAAAGCCAATGGGTCTATTTTTATGGCATGGGGCATCACTTTTAAACATCTCCACAATTTCTGCACCCCAAAACCTTGAATTTTGTGAGGTTGACACACATTGGAAAGACTGCCCCTCACTAAGTAGCCAAACTAACACAGGACAAGTATAACGAAACCTGAAAAGCCAGGGGTGTTCTTGTTAATTTGGTCAAGGTGGACAACATAGGTGGGTGTTTACCTAAGTCTTGAACCTCAACAATTCAAAGAATGATGAGCTACAGAGCCAAAAGCTTTAATTCTTTTATATGTTGCAAGTTTATATAACCTCCCTGCTGGATTGTTTGCAGGTTTTTTCAGAGAGGATGAAACTGTAAAATTCTAACAATTATGTCACATTGGAATACCTCATGTAAAGTTGTCCTCTACTTTATCATAATGTTTTTTTAATCAAAAAATCAAAATATTTCTACAAATGATATATTTTCCTTACTAAATATTGTCATTTCTTATCATTATTCTAATAGTTTTCTCAAGTAGATTTTATATCAACTTGTTGATGAATGAAATGAAAAAAATCACAGGTCAAGACTTTGTACTAAATTTTCTAAATCAGATTATATAGTCAATAACCATTTTGAAAAAATATTTGGGTGTATGACTGGGATTTCATTCCATCAGGCAAGCACTTGTTTCTATATTTCTCACTGAACGATGCAATTTACTTTTGTGTTGATAATTTACCAAATAATGTTTCAATCGTTAAAATATTTACACCCAATTTTAGGAAATCAATAACCTTTCTATGTTCCAAACATGAGTATTAAAAATCACTTATTTCTTATTTTTGAACGTCCATCTTTCAAATATGATATCTTTAGGGGGTGTATCAATACTCACTTCTATGAAGTTACTGACTTCCCCTCGTAAGTTTTTGAGTAAACCTATTAGGTAACAGATTCTATTTTCATATCAAAATTGTCCAAAATTGTAACATCAAAGCTATTTGAAGGAGAAAGTAAACTTTTCTCGATAAAAGCTTAGAACAGACATATGTTATATAGTTCAACCTGTCATGATCAGTAATATCTCCTTAATTTACCTGTTCATTATCAGTTTGCAAATTATCCCTGTTACTTTAATCAGTTACTCTTTTTTGCCGTTGACAGAAGTAGGACTTAGGATTGAACTGTGATTAAAATGTCATCAATTTATGACGAAGCTAGCAAACTCACCACGAAGTAGGTTCTCTGCCATGGAGTAGATCCCTGTCAGAGATATGAGTGCAAATAAGGTTGACCAAATATATCTCATTTAGAAATGGACACATTGTCATTGCATCCAACATATAAGTTTGACATTCTTCTCATTTCTACAGTTGTCAAAATGTGTAAAGAATTTGAACATGAATAAAGGTGCAGATATTTTTCACTTATACTAAAATCTATATTTTATTCTTCAGGTTGATGACCCAGCTAAGAGCAAGAAATAACTCTCCATGCTGCTTCGGATTCATCAGTGTTTGTAGAACTAATTTTAAATAAAGCTGAATAACAATGATTGGGATGTTTTATTTCAAGATCATCTGGACTGAAACGGTCTAGATTGGTTTATGTGGTTGTGTCAGATGTGTCTGTTCATTCAGTTGTGCCCTAACTTTTAATTATTGATGGATTCATTCTAGAATTTAAGATTTGTGTTCAGATGTCTTAAACAATAAAGATTTGAGGTTATTCAATCAATGAGCCTAGCCTTCCATCACTTTTATCCTCCTTCATAGATTCCAAGAATAAAGGGAACTCATTATCTCATACTTTCATGTGAGTTAAAGTTAGCTGCTACCGTTTACAAAATGTCTGCCTCAATTATTATATTTACCTTGTGTAAAAGTAAGAAAATTGAGGCTATCTAATTCTCCTGGGATACTATTTTCTTCATAGAGAATCTCAGCACCTAGAATCTTCATTATGATACCAATATCTATGATTGGGATATAAATTTTTGTAAGCATGATATCTTTTCAACCCTTGCATTATGAGTTTACGAATTTAGACTTCAATGGAATATGGCCAGAATATGCATACATGCTTATATTCGTTCTACGCAAGTTCAAATTATATATTGCAAAAATACAGCGGACTGTACTATGTGTAAGCTCTTGTCAGGAAATGGCCTAAAACTATGGATAGACACATATGATTACATGTAAAACTAAAAGAAATACAAAATTGGATAAAAAAATGTTTATTCCCTATCCACTGGCAACTGCTAACAAGTATAATCCTTTGGTAGGTGTGTGAAAGATATGGATATCACACAAGATACATCATGCCCAACCAAAACATGATCCTCATCCTTTCTAACGAATTGCAAAGGTTTGTCATGTTTATTCAAAGTAATAAGCAAATACTTGAGAGTGATTTATGGTCCAATTACACAAGTGTTTCTATTCATAATAAATCAACACAAGATTTAAAGATCTACACACTGCCATGAATAATGAGCTCAAATGAAATTTAATCCTGTGATTCAACTTGAAAGTAAAACTTGGTTTGGCATTTTCTTTATTTCTAAGTCTTATGATATCGGTTTTGTGCCACAATCTTTGTGATTTTGGAAGCAAGTGTATACTTTTTATAGAACCAATATCATTGAAAGGCAAAACGATTTTGACAACATCCTTTTGATATCACAAACGGAAAGTCATATCATTGAACCTCGTATCTCTTATAGAGTTTTGTCAAGAATTAGAAAAAGAAGGAGTCGACACGAACTTACGGAATGGACTAACACCACGAAGGATAGGCTTGTTATTGTTTTTACGGCACTACAAGCGAGATTTATTCTATGACTGCCGGTAATTTCCATGAAAGACTTCATATATATGATTTTTACACAGCAGCTGCCGACAAATTTGGGTTTTAGGAAAAGACTGATTTTGGACAGTAGCTATTGGTAAATGCCATGAAATTTGGTTTTAGGAACTATTTCGCAATTGGTAATTTCCATGGAAGTGAGGTTTGGGATGAAAGATATGATTTTTAAACAGTATCTATTGGTAAATTTCCATGAACAAAGATACGAATTTTTACAGTAACTGTAGGTCATATGCATGAATGTAAGATTGAGAATCAAATATTTGATTTTTACACAGTAACTGTCGGTAATATGCATGAGAGTAAGGTTTAGTATCAGTTATATGACTTTTACACAGTAACTGTCGGTAATAAGCATGAATGTAAAGTTTAGTATCAAATATGTGATTTTTAGACAGTAACTGTCGGTAATATGCATGAGACTAAGGTTAAGGTTCGAATATATGATTTTTACACAGTAACTGTCGGTATTATTCATGAATGTAAGATTTAGTATCGAATATGTGATTTTTACACAGTAACTGTCGGTAATATGGATGAGACTAAGGTTTAGGTTCGAATATATTATTTTTACACTAAAGGTTAGGTTCGAATATATGATTTTTACACAGTAACTGTCGGTAATAAGCATGAATGTAAAGTTTAGTATCAAATATGTGATTTTTACACAGTCACTGTCGGTAATATGCATGAGACTAAGGTTTAGGTTCGAATATATGATTTTTACACAGTAACTGGCGGTAATATGCATGAATGTAAGATTTAGTATCGAATATGTGATTTTTACACAGTAACTGTAGGTAATATGCATGAGACTATAAGGTTTACTTTCGAAAATATGATTTTTACACAGTAACTGTCGGTAATATGCATGAATGTAAGATTTAGTATCGAATATGCGATTTTTACACAGTAACTGTCGGTAATATGCATGAAACTAAGGTTTAGGTTCGAATATATGAATTTTACACAGTAACTGTCGGTAATATCCTTGAGACTAAGGTTTAGGTTCGAATATATGATTTTTACACAGTAACTGTCGGTAATATGCATGAAACTAAGGTTTAGTATCAAATATATGATTTTTACACAGTAACTGTAGGTAATATGCATGAGACTAAGGTTTAGGTTCGAATATATGATCTTTACACAGTAACTGTCGGTAATATGCATGAATGTAAGATTTAGTATCGAATATGCGATTTTTACACAGTAACTGTCGGTAATATGCATGAAACTAAGGTTTAGTATCAAATATATGATTTTTACACAGTAACTGTAGGTAATATGCATGAGACTAAGGTTTTGGTTCGAATATATGATTTTTACACAGTAACTGTCGGTAATATGCATGAAACTAAGGTTTAGGTTCGAATATATGATTTTTACACAGTAACTGTCGGTAATATGCATGAAAGTAAGGTTTAGTATCAAATATATGATTTTTACACAGTAACTGTAGGTAATATGCATGAGACTAAGGTTTAGGTTCGAATATATGATTTTTACACAGTAACTGTCGGTAATATGCATGAATGTATCGAAAATATGATTTTTACACAGTAACTGTCGGTAATATGCATGAGACTAAGGTTTAGGTTCGAATATATGATTTTTACACAGTAACTGTCGGTAATATGCATGAGATTAAGGTTTAGTATCAAATATAGGATTTTTACACAGTAACTGTCGATAATATGCATGAGACTAAGGTTTAGGTTCGAATATATGATTTTTACACAGTAACTGTCGGTAATATGCATGAATGTAAGATTTAGTATCGAATATGTGATTTTTACACAGTAACTGTCGGTAATATGCATGAAACTAAGGTTTAGGTTAGAATATATGATTTTTACACAGTAACTGTCGGTAATATGCATGAAAGTAAGGTTTACTTTCGAAAATATGATTTTTACACAGTAACTGTCGGTAATATCCTTGAGACTAAGGTTTAGGTTCGAATATATGATTTTTACACAGTAACTGTCGGTAATATGCATGAATGTATCGAAAATATGATTTTTACACAGTAACTGTCGGTAATATGCATGAGACTAAGGTTTAGGTTCGAATATATGATTTTTACACAGTAACTGTCGGTAATAAGCATATATGTAAAATTTAGTATCAAATATGTGATTTTTACACAGTAACTGTCGGTAATATGCGTGAGAGTAAAGTTTAGTATCAAATATATGATTTTTACACAGTAACTGTCGGTAATAAGCATAAATGTAAAGTTTAGTATCATGTATGTGATTTTTACACAGTAACTGTCGGTAATATGCATGAGATTAAGGTTTAGTATCAAATATATGATTTTTACACAGTAACTGTCGGTAATATGCATGAGACTAAGGTTTAGGTTCGAATATATGATTTTTACACAGTAACTGGCGGTAATATGCATGAATGTAAGATTTAGTATCGAATAAGTGATTTTTACACAGTAACTGTAGATAATATGCATGAGACTATAAGGTTTACTTTCGAAAATATGATTTTTACACAGTAACTGTCGGTAATATGCATGAGACTAAGGTTTTGGTTCGAATATATGATTTTTACACAGTAACTGTCGGTAATATGCATGAAACTAAGGTTTAGGTTCGAATATATGATTTTTACACAGTAACTGTCGGTAATATGCATGAAAGTAAGGTTTAGTATCAAATATATGATTTTTACACAGTAACTGTCGGTAATATGCATGAGACTAAGGTTTAGGTTCGAATATATGATTTTTACACAGTAACTGTCGGTAATATGCATGAATGTATCGAAAATATGATTTTTACACAGTAACTGTCGGTAATATGCATGAGACTAAGGTTTAGGTTCGAATATATGATTTTTACACAGTAACTGTCGGTAATATGCATGAGACTAAGGTTTAGGTTCGAATATATGATTTTTACACAGTAACTGTCGGTAATATGCATGAATGTAAGATTTAGTATCGAATATGTGATTTTTACACAGTAACTGTCGGTAATAAGCATAAATGTAAAGTTTAGTATCATGTATGTGATTTTTACACAGTAACTGTCGGTAATATGCATGAAAGTAAGGTTTAGTATCAAATATATGATTTTTACACAGTAACTGTCGGTAATATGCATGAGACTAAGGTTTAGGTTCGAATATATGATTTTTACACAGTAACTGGCGGTAATATGCATGAATGTAAGATTTAGTATCGAATAAGTGATTTTTACACAGTAACTGTAGATAATATGCATGAGACTATAAGGTTTACTTTCGAAAATATGATTTTTACACAGTAACTGTCGGTAATATGCATGAGACTAAGGTTTTGGTTCGAATATATGATTTTTACACAGTAACTGTCGGTAATATGCATGAAACTAAGGTTTAGGTTCGAATATATGATTTTTACACAGTAACTGTCGGTAATATGCATGAAAGTAAGGTTTAGTATCAAATATATGATTTTTACACAGTAACTGTCGGTAATATGCATGAGACTAAGGTTTAGGTTCGAATATATGATTTTTACACAGTAACTGTCGGTAATATGCATGAATGTATCAAATATATGATTTTTACACAGTAACTGTCAATAATATGCATGAGATTAAGGTTTAGTATCAAATATATGATTTTTACACAGTAACTGTCGATAATATGCATGAGACTAAGGTTTAGGTTCGAATATATGATTTTTACACAGTAACTGTCGGTAATATGCATGAATGTAAGATTTAGTATCGAATATGTGATTTTTACACAGTAACTGTCGGTAATATGCATGAAACTAAGGTTTAGGTTCGAATATATGATTTTTACACAGTAACTGTCGGTAATAAGCATAAATGTAAAATTTAGTATCAAATATGTGATTTTTACACAGTAACTGTCGGTAATATGCGTGAGAGTAAAGTTAAGTATCAAATATATGATTTTTACACAGTAACTGTCGGTAATAAGCATAAATGTAAAGTTTAGTATCATATATGTGATTTTTACAGTAACTGTCGGTAATATGCATGAGATTAAGGTTTAGTATCAAATATATGATTTTTACACAGTAACTGTCGATAATATGCATGAGACTAAGGTTTAGGTTCGAATATATGATTTTAACACAGTAACTGTCGGTAATATGCATGAATGTAAGATTTAGTATCGAATATGTGATTTTTACACAGTAACTGTCGGTAATATGCATGAAACTAAGGTTTAGGTCCGAAAATACGATTTTTACACAGTAACTGTCAGTAATATGCATGAGAGTAAGATTCATTGTTATTTCGTTTTAGAAACTGACAATTCTGATTTCAAAAGCCCATTAGGATTAATGCAATACATAAAGGAAAACATGTGGCTTGTGGATTACTACAGAATTCATGATCATATTTCTGAGCGTTTTAGAAATAGAGGTTCAAAATGAGACTTCTTATTCATGTGATTTTACCATTTCACTAGAACTTAAAGAGCCACTCCGCGAGTTGTTGGGGGTCATATATGCCAAACTTAATAAAAAGTGTCATTTCATCGCAAAGTATCGACTGTTACCAATAAAACACATAATCAAGCATACTGGGATTTTACAGTGACAATATGAAGGTACTACGTTGCAATAATGATCGAAAACCGAACAGTAGCGCACGTCAAATTGTCAAACGTAATTTTGAAGACTTATCTAAAACAGCCAGGAGGGCAGTTAGGATTTGATAGTTTTTGTTAGGTTATGTAACTAGTATCCATGTCTATTGGACGTGATATCTATACCTCTGTGAATTTATAAGAATGCTTTTATATTTTCATGGAAAACCAGTATTTGTCATATATATATATGTCTTTTGGACATGAAAAATTAAAATGGTTTGATTTTTTATCACCACATGAGACATTTAGGTTCGTATCAAAGGTAAATAATATGTTATGAAACTCACGGAGTGGCTTTTTAAGATTTATGGCATAACTTGTAATGTCAGTTGCAATAATAACCAGTTAACATCTGAAAAGTTACAAGAAATAGGATCTTGAATAAACTTACAGTCAATGTATCATGTAGTGTTAAAAGTTTATTACAATTTAGTATCTAGTCGAAAGAAAGATAGTAATTTCTGTATATATAGGAAACTGAAATCTATTTTTTAGGAGTGAGCAAAAAACTAAATAGTTTTATACTTTATTTATTAAAACTATTTGTTACATAGATCATATGCATCATTTCATTAAGCTCTTGGTTAAAGATCCCAAGATCCCGTAGCTGTAGTCCAAGCATCAGATTCCAAGCACAAGATTTTCATCACTAGGAAATGGGTAATCATCCATTCATTGGAGAATCTTGTTTTTCTCAACATCTGTCATATTCTTCGGTCCATGGTCAATGTCCAATGCCAGATTCTATCTCCAGATATAGAATCCCTGAAATGCATAAGCATTAAATATGAAACAATTTGCCTCTGTAGCTCATGGGGCTAAAAAGTAATTCGAAATGTTATATAGAAAATAGTATTGTTGGCTCTGAAGCTCATCAGCAATTTGATGACTAACATTTCTATTGATAAAGCGTTGTCTTGGCAGTTGCTATTTTGCTTCTAACCAATTTATAATTCATAACTGTTAAATACATCAAAACTTAAAAACTGATATCATTACAGCAAGGTTTTTAGAGTAACTATCAATCAAATATGTGAAGATAAATGTCAATTAACAGCAAACACTCCAAAAGAGGTCATTCTTACCTCGCCAAATAAAGGATTCACTAACATGATGAAATCTTATTAGGTTCTTATAAATGTATTTTCTCTTAAATTGTGCACATTCAGGAGGAGGGGGTGGAGATGAGATAATGTCCAAATGGGCTCGTGTAATTTCAGATTGCTACAAAATTGCATCAAGTGATGATAAGTACTATAAAAACTCAACACCGCAAAATGAAACACTGAATACACAATCCTGTTACTGTACATGTGAAATAATCAACGTACAGGAAAAATTCGTTGAACATAAAACTCAGCCACAAATTAAAAATTAATTTTGAGTTAAAGAATTAAAAATTCTAAATGAGCAGGTACAATAAAAAAAACTCATTAAGAATTTTACAAGAAATCACTTTCTGTGAGGACATTTGCAAAATATCTTGTATAGCTTCCATTTTTTTTAATGAGCATGCGAAGTAACAGTGTTATCAAAAATAACAAGTGTTTCATTTCACGTTATCACTTGTTTAAAAGTGCATATCATTGCTTGATTGATGCTATTTTGTAGCTTTTCATTGGGTAAACTGTGATGCGGTATTGTCTGATGATGTGATTTGGTAGTCCTGCTTTAAAGTCATTTATAAAAATCTTTTGCTTGTTATCATTTGGAATCAATTGCACTCTGCTTTGTACCTGCCTGAAAATTATCCATTTGTTTCTTCATAGTGTCGTGTGGAGCTTAGACCAGCTGGCATAGACTCTGCATCATGTTCTTGTCACCCCCACACATCTTGTCACCTGGGGACCATAAAGATTATACATTCTTTTAGGCAATATTTTCCAACATCAAATATAAATGATGAAACAATTCAAGAATTGTTACAGAGAATGTTTTTGGAGTCAAATATGTCAAACATTGTAAATGGTTATTGTGTGAAGAACTTATCATTGTTGAAAAGTATCATTTCAATGCTTATTAGAGACATAGAGACACTATAAAGGAATAAGGTTGCATTTTGTAAAGAATAGTGGCATTTGGTCTGTAGCTCATTTGTCTATCTATTATATATTTTATGAATGGACACAAGGTCACCATTTGAGCTGCCAAATGATATACAAATCCCTTTTTATAGTCCTCATCAGCTTAGGTGTCTTTACGTAAGATTTTAGCTTTCTAGGCCTTATTCCTGAAAAATGGAGACAAAAAAGTTTTAATGATGTGGCCTCTGGGGCCCTCATTAGGGTCAACAAATCTTTACATGTGAATATCCATCAGCTAGACCCATTGCTTCTGGAGAAGGAGATTTAAATAGGTTTTAAGGTCCATTAAGGGTCACAGGGTAACCAAATCAAACATAAAACTCCCCGTCAGCTAAGGAGCCCGTTCACAAGGTAATAGCTTTCTAGGTCTCAAACTCCAAAAAAAGAACATGAAAATAGGTTTTTAGGCTGTGCCCCAACAGTTCTTTACTGCTGATAAAGATGCCAAGGCTCTTGCGGGTTTCGAACAACAGACCTATGATCTGAAGCTGACTACTCTGCAAGTGACTGCTATCCAGCCCCCTATTTGTCAAGGAGTCTCCATACAAGATTTCAGTTCTCATGAGTCAATGGTTCTGGAGATTAGATGACATAATGAAAAGTTAACAGACGGACGTTGGATGACATGCAATGCCATAAGTCCATCAGACCTTACAGGCCAGGGCCTTTATTTTCGAAGCTCTCTTAGTGCTAAGACAGTCGTAAGTACCATACATGACATTGGCCTACGATTATTTTAACGCTAAGAGAGCTTTGATAATCTAGAACCAGATGAATTAAATAAAGGATATTGAACCATGACTGGTGAGCACCAATGAGTAACACATTATTTCAAAAACTCCTATAACCTATAACAAACAAAATGTCAGATGTGGTTTGGTTACCCTGTGACCCACCCTTTTAGACTTGTGGTTAACCCGAAACAACTTCTCAGTTTTATTCCATTGCTCTTGACTCTGTGTGCTGTGGTTCTGATCAAGAATACACATGAGGTCAGCGTTAGATTACATTTTGTAATACAGAGATTAACAAACAAAATTATTCAATGAGAAGTGTTGTATCTTTCTTATGTTTGGTGCTACAGTCCACAGGAATTGCTATTCGATAACAGTCAGCATGTGATCATGGGCCCTAAACAGGATTAACAGTCCTAAACAGGGTTAACAGTCCTAAAGTTTCACTCCACTCCTGCCGTGCTTTAAAGAATGATGAACTTATGAACTTAATCTACTTATTTTGGTCATCATTAACAAAGCAATTGATTATATCATAATTTTTTTAGCTTTCTAGCCTTATGAGAAAAGATGATGAAGATTTAAGGACAGACACCATATCACAGCAATATCGGAAGGGAGGTCAAGGTCAACCTTACAAACTTGAGTCTCCCAATAACCAAGATATTTTCTAGTTCTATAAATTAAAGCTTTTATTTCTGACCAGTATTTGAGGAGAAGTTGGTTGAAGTTTCTTAAGAATAATGACCGCCAAGCCTATATTTGAGAGGGGTTAGTCCAAAGATTACACACTTTGATCCCCTATGTGAAAGGTCTGTAGGAAGAAAATTTCAGGTTTGAGGTGCAGCAGTTCTGGAGGAGAGGTTAAAAATGAGAAAAGTTTATGGTTGCTGGTTACTAAGTCCCATAAGCCCATCTGGCCTTTCAGGTCTGATTAGCCAATACGGATGCAATTTCAAGATATAATATAAGTTATATAAATAAATTACAAATATATATTTAAGTTTCATTGAGAACCTTTTTGAAGAAAAACATACAGATTTTTGTTATAAGAAAGATTACTCTGTAATTTATTCCCTTGTAATCTTTGTGAAAAGAAGAGCAATTTCTTGGTTAGAAATACCAAATCCAACCTTTTGTAAACAAAGTTTGTTGTGCAATCTGCACTGTTATTTAGATTTTTAGTGTCTAAATTGTACTTCAAACATTGTTTTGACAGCACAATTTCTTCCAAGATGACAGAGGTCAGTCAGAGATGTAACACAGTATTTGATTTGACATAAATAAGGAAAGCACATATCTAGCAAATTTTCACCACTTTTGGATTTTGAAAGAATTGCAAGGTTAATGTGGAAAGAAATGACTTAAGTGACAAAGCCTATGAGGGGAGAGAATGAAGCAGTACAGTGAGTTGTTACTGAAAAAGGAAAGTTTGATGATGGACACCCTGCCACATCAATAGGTTGGAATCAAGATCTAATGTACAAACTTTTCTCTCTAAAAAAAACAGTAAGTTAATCTAAAATTTGATCCCATGCAATCTGGTTTTTGAGCAGTTTACACCACTATAAATTGAACCCCCTGCCGTGCAAAAATATTTGAAAGCCACGGAAATTTGCAAATCTCCATCCTACAAAGATGATAATGTTACTATTTTAGATTCTAAGCATTACTGGTTTCTGAAAACAAGTCAAAAGAAGGTCTAAAGGAAAATTGTCTTGTCTTTTTGGCTTGAGATAAAGTTATATTTGATAGATCATTAAGATATGAAGAGATTGTACAATTTCAGGAAGCATTTATTTCCCTTCAAAATCTAAATGCACAGCATTAAACTATATAGGCAAGCATCAGTTGGTTCACTGACTTTGCTAATTTGTGACTGTTAATGATATATTCCTGCAACATGAACAATAAGTATCATCTTCTTCTAATACATGCATGTAAATATTCGTGACAAACTCTTAGTTACAGGAAATAAGCATACGAATTACAAGCAAACTGTCTGAAATAATTGTTCACATGTCAAAGTTTATCAATTTTTAAAAAAATTATTTTTAATTGAGATAGTCTTTGATGAAATGTGTAACTCGAAAAGTATCACCTCATCTGAAAGGTCTGGTGACAATAAAGGAAACACACTTCAAGTATCAAGTGTCACTTATATGCACATGAATGAGAAAATCTAGTCCTGCTTCATGAATGTTTAATAAATAGGAGCCTGTAATACAGTTTAGGTTCTCAGTCAGTAAGTCTAGATTTGACTGCATATATATATTAAGAGCCCAAAGAAAAGAATATAATGGATGAAGGAACAGCAACTTATTAAAATATTTTGACTAAGTCATATCATCAGCAAAACAGCCTACCTTTTGTTAATGAATGTTTAGACATATTGTAATATTTATACATATTTTGCATATAGGGTGTGTATTTTGTTATTTTCATGTATAATCAAACAATGAAGGTAGTATTTCACGTTTAGATCCAACATTTCATGTTCTGGTTGGATATTTCTAAACCTTTTCTCACCTTGTTACCTAAGAATATACGGTTCAAATTGAACTTTGTAACACATAGTACTCCGATACTCCTAAAATATTGCTTGAAGTAAAGATTTTTTTTCAGAATAGATTTACAATGTCAAACATTGGTGTACAATTATATTTTAAGACTGTTACGTGTACAAAATCGACAAAAGAATACTAGTAGGCAGCACTGCTCAGGTTGGGTTAACCCACTAAACAGGATAATTCAACGTGATTGGCCTAATAATGTATCCTATCCCAAATGAGATAATGTCTAAATATCTCAAAACTATAAATTTCTGCCAAAGAGTTTCATATAAACTTTTACAGGGGAATTTGGCTAAAAAAATAAACTTTTACGATGAAACTTAAAATCATAAAAACGTCTAGGATTTAATCCTTTTTAGAATTTAGAATATTTGAAACAATGTCCTTCTGATTATTGGAAACTAATGATAAAAAAAGCATTTTCCATAAATATCAATGACTTTTATCTTACTGACATTTTGCAGCTAACAATTTTTAAATGAACCATACCTAATTAAAATCAGAAAATACATGACTACATCCAGATTGGGATATGAATAAAAATCGAAAATTGAATATAATAGGCCACTCAGGATATAATGTCATGTCCAGTGGGTGTCCCCAACCTGATTAAATTAGAATATCTAATGACATACGTACACCAAATTCTGTACTGAAGTACCAGCTGCAATTATGAACCATTCCCTCAGTTCCTGAAAAATTGAATTGAAAAATAAAGAATATCATGACATCTACTAGCAGCAATAGTTTCTTTTTAGATGAAGCTCTAGACTACTGTAAATTCTTCAACAATATCCTACCTTTTTTAAAACCATCTTCTTTGAGTGTATTTATAAAACTTCTTAATTATAAGTAATTGTAAGCAATGTTTAACAGTGAGGCATTGTGTTTTTGTGTACATTTTATAAGTGGCTGTTATAAAAAAAAATGTAACAAAATAGTAGTGTCCACCTTGAATAATCAGCTGTCTAAATAATTGCTAAGTCATGTAATCACAAGTTATGGTAATAAAACCATGCATAATTTGCAATAGAATTCACCCTCTAATAACCTGTTTTCATGGGTCACCTGTTTTCGTGGTATTTACAAATGATGTCATTTTTCTCTTATCCTGTACTGGTCATGGCCAGTTAGCACTTAATAATATTTCATTGATCAGTTGTCCTGCATCAATTCATGTAGGAAATGGTCAGTATTACATCAAATGAAATTTCATGCTTTTCACCTAATACTATTTTTGAACATTTCATTTGATTTATAAATAGAGAATACTAAACGACGTCCCGTTTAATAACATATTTATGAAACGAGTGAATGGTTTGGTATTTAACGAGCGAAAGCGAGTTAGATACCGATACCATTCACGAGTTTCATAAAAATGTTATTACACGGGACTGAGTTTAGTATTTTATTTATTAATCGCTGAATTATATCAAAGAAAAATCATGAAAATCGCCGGGTTAACCATTGCCGCGGCACCGCTAACATTGTGACGTCATGCTTAACGATTGTGACGTCATATGACGTCAATCAACACGCGATGTTATTACACAATGTGTAATAACTTTGTAGATTTATTAAACGACGGTATCTTCAACTGGAGAGTAATAAAATATAATAATAATCACTATCAATTTTTTTTAAACAGTGTCTTCCTGTAATCCTACATTAATTAATATTATCCTGAATCACCTGACAATAGGGTTTAATCCCAGTCAAATTGAGAAATATGTAAAATTATAGAAAACTTATTTCTTATGTAATTTTGGCTGGCAAAGCGGGTTATTAATTGAATAGTTAAACATTGCTTATATTGCTCATATCAAATGCGAGATATTTGGTGACTCTAGAAGGTTTTCTGATACCAAATATACACTGAGCAGAAGAATGATTTCTTTACTGGACCATTCATAGGCCATTTTATGTTCAGACAAATATGTATTCTTTCACTTTGTGACGTTTAAGATGGTTGTTGCTATCAGCAATAATGCTCATTGGAGTGTATTTCTTAATACCACGGAAACAGGTAACACGAGGGTACGTATTTGTGGCAGATATTTCCGAATATCCTGGCCTTCTGGGGCTAAATGGCTGGTTACAACTTTAATAAGTCAGATGCATGTCCTTACCTCTGTTACTATGATCCACACTCCTCTCTTGTTGCCAGACGACTTTTTCTATGTTATAACAACCATTGCGTAGATAAAGATTCCCCTTTCAATCCAACCGTCGTCGGCCGCCTTTTTTAATATATTCGATCGGATCTAGGTGATGGAAGTGTGAGTTCGCCAAAATGCATGACCGTTAGTAAGGTACATAATTTAGTAATATTTTCACTATAAAACACACTATATGAAAAGTAGACGTATCATTATCTAGAAATAAAGATTTTTAGATCGAGATCTATGACGTGACCTTTGTGACGTTGACTGAACGTGATTGGATATCCGCGATAACCACATTTTTTATCTTCACGAAAAAAAGAGTATGATTCAAGAACGATAACTTCATCTAACATAATATGAATTTCAGAGTGGCGAATATGGGAATATATTACAGAAATTCTGAAATGGGATGCTTGAAATAAGTTTAATCTATTAACGAATTATCAGAAATTGATACTATAGGCCTACTACAGTTAATCTAAAGTGCGTGCAAATAACGATGTCATATTTGACCTTATACCCATTATCTAACATGTTACTTGTCTAGGCCTATAACGATCACATTTATTTGTATCAAGAATGGCAATAGTTATTCTTGGATTGTGACAGTTTTAAAAACTTGTTATTCGCTGCATGCATGCTGTATGCAACACTATAAATGGAAGTCAATCATATGGGCTACAAAAAAACTGAGCCCGACGTTAACGCTTCCTCAAGCACTAACGCTAAACGTAAAGATACAGTTACGGCATTACAAGTTAACGCTTTATTGTAGGGTAACTTCGTATGGGGATACAATCTGGTGACGTTCGAAGCGGTTAACTTGAACATATCCCATGTCTCTTTAAGGCCTTAACTTGGGGAGGATCGGGACTCATGGCATTAATGAGAAAATATATGGGTCTAAAGGTAAGAAAGCTAGTTGTTGCTATGTCTGTTATTCTGTGATGTGCTGATTTCGAAAAAGCAATGCTAATCATGGACTAGGATGATGAGGTTAAGTTGATTATTGTCTATATACAGTATTGCCTCAAGATAAAACATAATCTACTGATGCAAAAACATGTGAATTCTCCAACCATATCGTATTTAAGCTACTGTTTTGCAACTAATCAGATTTATTTGCTGTTAGTCTTTACTACATGCTGACTCCGTCTTTGTTAGTATGTTTCAGATGAAGTGTCGAAAAGTATATCTAGCAAATAATAATTGTGTTATTCAAAGCAAATAAAAATTAGGGAGAGAACATTTTACTATGCCTAAATCTTACGCCGGGGCTATGAACATATCGAGGCATATTCAAAACATAAGAAAGAACAAACATGTTGTCTGAAGGATTACATTCGATTTCTTGATAACTGAAAGATCATTTATAAAACAACGAAAAGAGGCTTTTAAAATTTTTTGACACTGTTCTTGAAATAAAACCTCAATTTATTTGTGTGTGTTTATTGGTAAATCTTGTCTGTAGCATTCCCATGTCTTGAATATAGGCATTTGCTGTCATGCACGGTTTCTTCCAGTTATTGCTCATCTCTACAGTGTGACATCAGTTTCTTCGAAATTCAGGTTTATTTCAAATGATTATGCTCCACGTGTAGACTTCATGTTCAGTAAATCCCGTTTATATCTAAACGAATTAGTCAGTGACACATTATCAATTTCAAATGAACTGCGAATAAAACAATATGTAATTGGCTTAGCATTTATAAGTAGAACTGATCTAAATCGTTTCAGGGGCATAAACTTTATGTTTTTGTGTACCCAATGCTACTATATAAAAAGATCGTATGATTGCAATTTAAACAAATGTATAACACACAAGCGAATGAAACTTAAGAAAATACAAAAGCGAAGAAGCAAAAATATTATTCAAATAATAACTTATCAATGATCAACATGATAAGATATGTTCCAGTGAATACGATTCCCATCTGATTTATCGTTTGCGCTGTATCACATCTCTGGTAACTCTATCTGACTCAGGATTCTGCTTTACTCAATAACTCTTCAGCCTTTCTTATCGACCGAGGAAGGAAATCTGTAAAGTGTGATGGGTATACAGAGTGTGAACAGGGATGTGGCTTCTCTTATTTTAAAATGTTATGCATTAAAGGCAGTTCCTCTCCGTATTATTTTTAGAGTTTGGGGTTGATTTTATTTTTAAAATACTATGATTAACGATGTAGCATCCCGCTAAGTCAGCGTATATGAATCCGCTCCCGCTCTTTCCTAATACACTGATCTTTAAAGCTTCGTATCGCTAGTTATGTAATCAGCCAATGAGACGACTCTCATTCAGCGGCACAACCCGGATGGAAAATCCGCTGAGTTTTAGATAGTAGCTTCACGCTCCTTGCATAATGACATCTCATTGACTGAAATATAACAGGTGTACACACAGCTACGGATATCAAGGGGCCACTCATACGATCAGATAATTAATAATTAATTAATTATATTTAACATTAATGACTCGGCTGTTACCAGCTGCTGTGAAAATCGAGAACCTTGGTGAACAGATTTAGTAAGCTAAATAACCGTCTTTCTGTAACAATGCCCTTTTTTAGCAAAATTATTTCTCGTGACGACATATTTTCCATTATAAAGACATGGTGTTTCAAAAGTAAATGTAAAATATTCTACCCATGACTGTTATTAAGGCCAACGTAATGTTTATGTTATCACTCTATTCCAAGCACACGAATTTAACAGAATTAGAAAGGAGATTAATTTTGTCAATATCTTGTGTGTGTCTGTCAGATAGATGCCATCAATGGCAATGTCTGTCGACACTTCAGAGTTGTTAACAGATAATGTTCATGGGCTCGGTAAGTCTGTAGTATTAACTATTTATGATCACACTAATCTGCTGAAAAGGTAGTTATCGATCTACTGGACTATATAAAGGTGAGACAGAAATTCTAGACACATCAAGTTGATATTTCATTGTGGAATGTTTTTGGAAAAAATAGGTTTTCCAGAAAGTTTACTTCTGCTTATTTCACCGCAAGCATGTGTTTAAAATTTCATGAGGGATAGTATTTAAAGGGACTTCTATTTTAGTATATAAGTATTTAATGCTTATCTGTCAATTAAATGATCTGTCTTTTAGGTTTTAAAGTTTGTTGATACTTCGTGTCTTCTTGAAAGCCAACTTAGGATAGTGGGAGCTGCATTCAAATAAGACACTCTCGTTTAATGTCTAGACATTTTACGGTTAATACAGACACGTTAAATAGCATAAGCGTTTGATAACAAGCCATTTGAATATGGGAATAGTGGTAAATTTGCTATTCATTTGAAAGTGATGTACAGTGTGTTTATTATGACTGCTCATTGATTTTTTCTGTTACTTTCCAAGGGCCATGGTATAATGCAATTATGAATGGATCAAAAGCCCTCAGGGCAAATGGGGGTTGTCTATCCAATTGAGCATTATTCCAGGTATCAAAACACCTCTCGTTAAAGTGAACTAGTTGTGATGTTATTAGCCATCTAATTTTGACAATGAGAGTTATCTTGGGGTCAAAGACAAAAAAACACGCTTGACGTCAATGTGAACAAGGACAGGAGCTTGCGTGCATGTGTCCAGACATTTATAGAAAGGCGTGGTTTTAAAAGGATTAACAAATATTTTAGGTTTATTAAACATATGTGTATTTCAATTATTTTCCTCAGATTTTTAAAGCAAATAAGCTATTTTGACAGCAGCTGGCTAGTTGATAAATTATGAGATTATGATATGTAAGCCTACTTCTAAATTCGTTGAAAAAAATAATTAAAAACTTGATGAACAGTCAAACTGCGTAAACATATTTCACTTCCATAGTCCGGAAGAATTCTATATCTCTTTCTTTTTCTACTAAAAATATAATCCCATCTGCTCATGCACGACCGTTCATGAATTATACCTATTAGCAAATGCCTCGTTTATTATTAATTCAAAGCACTTGTTTTAAATCTCTGAAAATGTCTAAAATTCTTAATCAGAAAATTTACCAAACTGAAAACTGCACAACATCACACTTTTTATTCCACTGCACCTCTGCTAATTACTTAGAAAAAAATGTCAAATTGTTTAAAGAATCATATAAATACTTTCTCGAAGAATCGATTTGATGTATTTGGAACGATTTCACATGAAATGCACGATAATGGTAAGTACTCTATTTTGAAAGCAAAAGCAAATATTCAAGTATCAATAAGTTTGTCTACGATATGTCGGACAAAAATTATCTTCAGATGGATCAATCTGATCTTAATCGACAGTTTACTTAGAGATTAAAGATTCAGATCAGTGTTGAGAGAGCCCTCCCCGTTGAAACGAGTATGTATCCCAGTAGAGTAGATGTTTAACCCCTCTGACCATAGTCGATTTAAATAAAATCGAATAAGAACGGACTTATTAAATACAAAATAATCTTGACCATGGTCGATTTACATACAATCGAATAAGGACGGACTTATTAAATACAAAATAATCTTGACCGTTGGTCGATTTCAAGTTAAATGATACTGAACAAATATTCCTGATGCGTATTGAAAATCACAATCACTTGATTTGAGGGAAGGATCGCTATTTTCTTTAATTAAACACGGGGAGAGAGGTGGTACTATACTTATTGGGACCTTGCGCACAATGCGTCGAACACAGTAAAACATGTTGATCTCAAAGGATAATAGAAAAATTCATTCCGATAAAAAAAACTATGAAAATCCTTCAGTTCATCAATTGTTTCATCAATTTGAGATAATGACTAAGTTTTAGCTAATAAAACAAATGTATAATGTAACGCTTTATATCGAATTAAGCATGAACACATAATGAACGTTCACAAATTGTGAAGTTTGAAGTTCTGCTATTGATTTTTCTATATTTTCAAAGTTTTCTTCTAGATCAGACTTGGTTATATTGATGTGCACAACTTGCACAATTAGAAATTTAGCTCCTTATTTTTAATTCAAATTGCGATTAAAAAATGTGAAGAGAAGCCAGATTTAAACAATGGTCCAATCATTTGTTTTATCATCATACAGGTGTAAACAATTATCTGATTATTTAGAGGGTAATCCATTACAATCCCATGTCTTCTTGAAACTATGAGTTACAATTTTGCACCAATGTTTTCATTTATCTTGTTACATGTATTATTCAACATACGCTATTAGTACCACGGCAAATAACCGTTCATCATTAACTTATTATTACGACCATATGCGCCTTAATTTCATTTTTCATAAAAGCGTATATGGTATACAGTTATTTGTGACCTACCAAATTTAAATGGTCTGAAAGTTAAGGTGTAGGCTAGCGTAAAATGTAGATAAAAAAGATGTTAAGCTAAAGGTGAGCTTGGATTGCTTGCACGTGGTAACATGACTTTTCAAAGGAACGTCATGCTAAACCGACACTTTTCGCGAAAGTAGAAAATGCTCAATTGCTTGTTCCTTAGAAATCGAGTTAATTATCTTTTACTATGTGTATAATGCACATGGTTTGATTCACATTCGTTTCCATTTTACAAACATATTGATACATCTCTATTTGTCATTAATACATATAACATTGTAACATGTCAGGTTCCCACAAAAATCATTGATGAATGTGAGAACAAAACAAGTTATATAAATATCTAACTAAAATTAGACGGGCCAGTATTGAATAGTGGATCAGAAGAATACCTGTCAGATGGATGGAAGAACTTAAGAAATTTAGAATTACATTTATATCGATAATCCGTACGTTAATGAATTTAGATGTCATTATTTAAAATTTACAGTTATATTTAAAATCAAATGATTATAACGTAAGAAATTTAGAACATTTCTGTTGATATTCTGTACGTTAATGAGTGTAGTTATCAGTGTTTTAAATTCACAGTTATATTCAAAATCAAATGATTATTATGCATTCAAACGCTTACGTATAAAGCAAACCAACCTGCATGTTGTTCTGTTCAAAACCATTGAATTGCACTGCCACGAATGATCTCTTTCTTCCATACAAACTATAATGACGCTTTATACAAAATAAGTATATATCACAATATATGAACAAAGAAACACTAGCTCAAGTAAGGTGAAGACTTGATTATAATCGGATTCAGGTATTCTTTGGCAATTAGGAGTTTGTCAAAGTTTTGTTTCATTTGAGTATTGATATGAAATATTGACGCGTTCTTATTTTTTATGTAATGCAACTTCTGATGCAATCCACAAATTAACTGTTATATAGGTTCATTTTGTCTTTGTGCAGTTACGGTATTGATTCCTTGCATGTAAGATTGACAAATGAGAGTGGAGATTGATATTGGGTCAATATTTTGTGGATATCTGTCAGCTTGATCTAAATGGCAGTGTCCGTCGCCACTCAAAAATTGTTTACAGTGAATGATCAGGAGCCGAGTTATTCGCTATTTCAATATCCCGCGATTATCTGTCAGTTTGGTTATCGTTGACAGTGTCCGTCGCTACTCAAAAACTGTTTACAGTGAATGACCAGGAGTCCAGTTATTCGCTTTTTCGATATCTTGTGAGTATCTGTCAGTTTGGTTATCATTGACAGGGTCCGTCGCATCTCAAGTGCTGTTTACAGTGAATAGCTATCAGATCTCCAATTCGTTCAGGTTTTAGGTTCTTTACAATTGGAGTTTTTATTAGAGTGTTTGAATTATTCTCAAGTTGAAAGAGCTAAATACCAGAATCGTCGCTTTAATATTTCCGTTTGGAATCATATGTCGACTTTAGTTTTAATGATAATAAATATGTGTTCAAAAAATAAGTATTAGGATATTTTATTATGCAAAACTAAATTGAAATATAGTTTTTCATATTTCATTCTACAAGTATCTTTTGATTTTAAATATCAATACTTCAAGAGACAAGAAGTTACCCTCTTGTCATTAAGTAAATGTTACAATGTTTGTCTTTACAAAGGGTGGTTAGTGTTAACTGACAGGAATATTGTAATGTGGTATTGAAGTGCGAAAAGCTTGGTTTACCTTGGTTCCTACTTGTAATATTGGACATCATTTATTACGTTAAACTTTTTAGGAATCAAATGAATGCTAACTAGTTTAAAGAAAGAAAAAATAATCAGTTGTTGATTTATGAAAAACTATTACTTCTATACACATATACATTTATATATTACTAAAATAGAATTTGTTCAAACTCAGGTTTACTGTTAATACATACTTGCGATACACAAAAACTCCCACAAAGCATCGTAATATGTTAAATTTCCATGAAGATAACCACTGAAATAATTGGAGATGGATATGTCAGTTAGACTATGATACATGATACCTTTATCAGACTCTCCCAACTACATCAGCGTAATTGAATCCGCTGATCGAGCTCCTTCCAAATACCCTGATCTCTTTCGAGCCAAATCCCATCCGGGTTGTGCCGCTGTTGCTGGATGCAAGTCGTCTCATTGGCTCATTTGATAACTAGCGATACAAGGCTTATGGCCTAAATGATATCAGGCTATATGGAAGGAGCTGGATCAGCTGATTATATTACACAGATGAAGCAGGATGTATCAGTTTGTGCATTAATGTTTTTCCTACCTTAATTGGTTGCGACGAGAAAGTCTGTGAAACTCTTCCGTATTTTGTGTGTGGTAATGAGGAGAAACTAAATCCCAATTGTAATTAAGTTCCTCAAGTGACTAAACTTTTGGACAGCAGAATTTTTTAGCATCATTTTGATAATCTGAATTTTTTATGTGCAAACCTTATAAGTGCTTAGACACTGAACAAACTGCAAAATTTGTCTTGTATTTTTACAAGTTTATGAGATATAATTCCTTACTTCTACAAAAAACGTTTTATTCTTACTGTGAATACATAATTAGGAAAGAATTAAATGAGAGTATATGCCTTAATTAAAATAACTTGTCACACGAAACTACAGTGTAACTTTACTAGGAATTATTGCTTTCATCTATGCATTTTTGTATCTATGACAGAAGGTCTTCATAACCATATTGTATATCTTATACTTTTTTCATTTTTAATAACATAATTTTACCATCTGCTCTTCACTTCCCTCAGTTTATGTTGTTATAACAAATTGCATCGCTCGGTATTACATTGTAGTTTTAGATACAATTGTATACAGATTTTAATTATTTCAACAAATATCAATACAAATTACAGCACATCTCATCATTATTTGCGATAACGCTGTATACTTTCCATGAGCCGTTTTTGCAACGGATTATTACGATTAGATGATAAATGTGACGTTTTTCTTAAAGAAAATGACTGTTTTTGTCACAAAATAAATCATTAATCTGCAAAATTTAGTAGATTCTTGCACTGCACTAAGTTCGAGCAATCTCATGTAATTGGTTTATTCTTATTCAATGACATTTTGCAATCATCATTTACAATCTGTTTTATCTTCCAAGACCTTATCAAGAATATTAGCTTGTACGACTTACATGTACTTATAGTGCCATAAAGAGAAACAACACTGTGGAGTCAGCATCTTGAAATGAAAGTCGTAAGAAACATATTAACGTTATGGTTGTTTAAATAACTATACCTTTTCTAAAATTTAAGTCTTCAAATCGCAAATAATGATTGGGAACAAAAATGTTTACTGATATTAAGATGGACCTCACCGGTTTTATGTAAAATATGTCCTTGTTTAGAGATTCAATGTGATCAAAAAATCTTTCAAGTTCATCAAGTGGAGTCAGATCCATTAACACCACATTAACAGATGACGGATGTGACAGCTCATTTTAGAATATCCTAACTATTTCTCTCGCATGTGCATTGGGGCAAAATCTAAATTTTGTGACAGTCTGTCAGCTTCGGTTTATTTATACAAATTACTCTATTTGGCTGAAATCACTCGATGCATGTTGTTAACAAAAGGCTTCCATCTTGTCACCGTGTCCCATGAACTTTTATTGCCGAGTTATGGCAAGTCCTCTGACCAACAAACTCTTCTGATTGTGCGCTGACAATCTAACATTGTCAAAATGAAAAATCTTTTGATTAATTTTGGTTTCTTTATTTCAACAAAGTTTGGAACATGCGATGAAACAAATATGTTATATAATTCAATCAAGATAGGGGCATTAGGATACATAAGGCTCATTGTCTAATAAATCCCTTTGGTAACAGATGATGGCACTTACTTTTAGAATATAATCACTGTCTTCTATGTTTGTCTCGCGTTGGCAATGGAGAGAAATCGAAATTTTGTGACAGTCTATTACAAATCAATCTATTTTGCTGTAATCAATAAGTCGATGACAGTGCGCTTTTAAACACAATGCTTCAATTTTGGCACTGTGACCCTTGACCTTTGATTGCTGACTTTTGACATGTCCTCTATCACCTTAACTCGTCTGACTGAGCGCTGACCTAGTAATTTTTTTACGATCCAAAAAGTTCTAATACATTTAGGTTTCCATTTTTGACCAACGTTTGAAATGTACGATGAGACAGATGGCAAATGTCATTCCATCACTTAAGGACATAAGGGTATATATATCAGTAACCTACGTTATAATAACTTTTTGTTTTCATTCATAAGTTGTAACGTCAGTCAATCTTAGATCTGTACACCTTAACCATAACGCAAATTATAACTTATTGCAAATGAAATATTTATGAAAAAACAACAAATTCAAATTGAACTTTTTATCCACGGATTTGTCGATAACAATCATCCCAATCATATTGCCACTTTGAAAAACAATTTATACTCATCATGTGAAACCTTAAAGTGTCTCTCCATTTTCGTGTAGGCAAAGCATGCGGTAGTCACTGGATTTGATTGCTGAGTCGTTCAGAATAAAGTTCAGCCGACTTGAATAAGCACAATGTTACCAAAACGTAGAATATTAAAACACACTAAAAAGAGCGATTGCTTCTCCAATTGCATTGTGTTCTTATACAAGAGAAGCCGCACCGCTGATCTACTCCCAACATCACAAGGATATTTTTCACAGTCTTCCTTCCTCGGTCGATATCAAAGGTCAGGAAATAAGGAGTAAAACAGAATCTAGAATCAGATTTCAGTGTTCATCAGTTTCATCCATCTGTGTGACAACACGTCACAACACGTGACTTTTATTAAGGTCATTTATTACAGGACAACAATGAACTAGTGTGAAAAATCATTTTGGATTTTGTTTTTAGTAATGAAAGTTTAGTCATTATAAAACAGTCTTAATTGACAGTCAAACTGGGACCTCTCACATTAGAACAACTATAATTATTCTTTTAAGTTTTCAACGGGATATCTTTTAAAACGATCAATTTTAAATATTTAAAAACTACGTATCAATTACCAGCTAATTGTTTAATGATACGACGCAAACATGTGAGTTGGGTGATAACCAAAAAGAGCATTCTGAGAAACAAAATAAAGAAGGGTTCTACTTGAACATATAAAAAAATTAGATGTTTTTTCCAACAATGAGATCGCATATCATATGTAATGATTATTACTTTCGTGGCCTTTGCTGTTTTTGTAGAAATGAAATTTATTTGATTATTTTATATAAACTCTTCAAAAAGAGAAACTTGACACTGATTTTCAAAGTTCAATATAAAGACCACAGATGCAAGTAAAACATTGAAATGAAAACTAAAACGCTGTTTGAAGATCTCTGTTCAGAATAAGCATGATCTGAAATGCCCAGGTGCACAAGTGTTTCAACATCACAGGGGTGCACAAATGTCAGTATCGGGTATGGTCACCATTGGCATTGATTATTGCTTGGCACCGACGACCCATGGATGCAATCAAGTTGTCAATCACAGCCTGTGGAATGTTCTGCCATTCGTGCTGAAGTGCTGCAAGAAGTCCTGGAAGTGTTTGGGGTGGTGTATTCCTACTGCGCACGCGTCGATCAAGTTCGTCCCAGAGATGCTCAATTGGTGACAAATCTGGTGACCAGGCTGGCCATGGCAATGTCTGAACATTGTTACGCTGTAAAAAGTCTTGACAAACACGTGCAACATGTGGTCGAGCATTGTCCTGCTGAAAGAGACCACCATGGACGTTGACGTGAGGAATAACGTAAGGCTGTAGGATCAAGTCCCTATACCGTACTCCTGTGAGGTTACCCACAACATGCACAAGAGGTGTCCTAACACCGTGACGAATCCCGGCCCACACCATGACACTCCCACCTCCAAATGAGACAACCTCCTGAACACTGTTGGCAGCATAACGTTCTCCACGACGTCGGTATATACACGTGCTCGTCCATCACTTCGTCGAAGCAGAAAACAGGACTCATCAGTGAAGAGAACGGTTCTCCACCTTGCACGTGCCCATCTCATCCTCTGTTGACACCACTGGAGACGTTCCGCCAGATGACGTTGCGATCAGTCTGTTGCGTACCGTTTGGTCGGAGATTCGACGCAGGCCTGGTATCTGCGTTATTGTTGACGTTGCTGTCCTGGTGCGTTCCCGAAGATGGAGCAGTCGGATGTACCGATCTTGGGCCCGAGTAGTCACCCTTGGTCTGCCTGACCTTGGCCTATCATCAACGCTGTTTCGGTTGTTGAAACGGGTCCACAATGATGAGATGGTCTGTCTGGACACGCCAAAGTGTGTTGTTACATCTTGCTGCGTCGCTTTTGCTTGCAGTCTGCCAATAGCGTTGTTGCGTTGCGCTCTGTTCAGTCTTGGCATTCTTCAGGTCGCTGTACCGATGTTTTGTAGTCTGAAAGAACAGCGGCTGATATGGCTTTTTATACCCCTAAAGCAGACGTGTCTGCATGTAAACCTTCATGATCCCATGCTGAACGTGCTTTGGCAGAAAATGCATTTGGACGAATCGCTTGTTTTCGTCTCTAAACACAACGTAAACTTTTTGGGCCATTGTTTTTGGTAAATTTACACTTTTGAGCAAGCCTTTCTTTAAATTACAGGTATGTATCATGAAAAAAATTGACCCGTTTCGAAAAAATCAATTTCGCATGAATGTCAAGTTTCTTTTTTTGAAGAGTTTATATCTGCATATGGAGAGTATTATCTCATTATATACCAAAGAAACTAATTCGACCGAGGAACCCTATTTTTACATATTGGAAGTGATAAGTTTCGTAGGAAAAAGATATTTTATATTTCACTTTTTAAAAGCTGCTTTTGTCGTATAATTGCTTATTGTAATAATAGGAGTCATTTCGGAATATACATAATTAATGTATATTTCTTTATCATGATGCTATTTATGTCTGCAACAGTATGCAGACCGGATGCATTGGAGAACTCACAAAGATTACAAGGAGCAAAATGCTAATTTTGTCAAGCTGCTATTTTAAAATTCTGTTGCGTAATTCCATTAGATGTGTCAATGTCATGTTAGATTACCCAAGAAATGATGCAATTTGGCAAGAGTTTTAAGCAGTTTTCACTTTCTTGAAAGCTTGAAAGATGACTTTGACAACTCACGAAAACGGCTCACAAGTCACTCCCTCATAAACAACACTTTCGCTTTAACAGGCCATCGTGTTAACAGTGTAAGAAACCTTGTCCTCACCTGTGATGAAAGATTTAACTATTATACACATCAAAACGTTCTGACTACTCTCAATGCCAACATTAGTTGCTCAGAGCAAATCAAGGAGGGTGTTCAACTCCTTTGGTGAAAACATAATTTAAGCAGGTCAATTCAGTGGAAAACAAATTAAAAATGCAATTAAAGCCAAACCGAGACCAAACCAAAAGGCCTGTGTCACAAACGTTATTCAGTAATATTTTAACCAACCTTAAAGACACTGTAACACGCTTTTTCGGTTCTAATTATCAAGTTCATGACACATGAGGATATAGGTACTCAGTTAAGCTTTCTATGGATGAAATGAAATGCTTATCATCCTTCACGATTGATCTGTTATCAACAATGAAAATGTTAAGTAAGTCGGGGTCACTTTACGATTGACAAACTCTACTGTGAGCTGTGTAAAAAATGGAATAAATATGGACCGTAAAAAACGGCCATGGTAGTGATGTAAGCATTAACGAATGACGTATTGTTTATTAAAGCAATCTTGTAATTAAGCCAATTAGGATAGCGGCTGTCATTATCGCTCGTTTGGCTGTAAGCTAAATTTTAGTATAACGTAGTTCTTTCAGATTTAGTGCATAGTTAAATTAAATACTTCCGGTGTTTTAAAATCAACTCTATAGCCTGGTTACGTACACATTTGAAAAATAACCCACGAGGTGAAATACCCGAGTGAAGATCAGTAGTAATATCGAGAGATATGCATGATTTGTGCATTCGTTGTGTTTAGTACTAGCCCGTGTTAAATAATGCAGTGTAATATTTAGACGCTGATATTAAACTGGTGTAGTGCCGTTGCACAAATGACTTCATAATATTGTGTGGCTGTGACGGTAAAATGTTAGCACCGCCGTCACAATGGCAGCCAAGTCGCAGAAAGGTTTCGTTCAGTACACTTTCGGCAATCATGCTTCATTACTGAGGTCAAGTAATAAACCGAATACTAAACTTCCTTCAATTTAATACTATGTTTATTAAACTCTATAATGATTTGGTATCGGACTCGCTTTCGCTCGTTTTATACTTAATCATGAACTCGTATAATAAAAATAGTATTAAATGTAAGGTTGTTTAGTATCCTCTATATACGAAATAATTGTGTGCATTTTTGCTTATAATGGTTAGACCTTGTGGTGGAGAGGTGGCTTTTCCTCTTTTTCTGAATTTTCGTGTGGTTGTTATGGAAACAATTTTTACTTAGCGCATAAGGGGCTAAGGACCTTCTGCAACATCCACCTCAAAATCTGTTTCGGTATGTGATTTAACCTGACGATTGGCTCTTGCGCAAAATGACATCCAATATAGTTTGCGAACATGACGACACCACAGTTCACATGTAACAGCACAGCAAAAGACTGAGAGCAAACCGCATGACTTTCTGATAGTTTATTGTGACTACAACCGATTTTAATCACATCACAAATTTATGACAGAGACTGAAAGAAGAAGTAGAACACCTGTAATAAGAGTCATTCATAACTGGCTGGAGACTTGTCAATTAGACCTGACTGGACCTATGGGCAATTTCATTAGCAGCATGGAGCGGATAGATAGTACAATAAGAGAGAAGGAGCCTACTGACTATTGTCTTTCGTATACACAGTTGTATGTAGTAAATAAAAGTGTGTAGCAAATTTTAGCGACATTATATGAATTATCGGATTTTACATTGACTTGACAAAAATCTAAAATGTTCTGCTCCATAACATAAATATCTGTAGAAAGATAGGGATTTTGTAATCCATTACAAACATTTCTATATGACACTTTCAATTTTGCTCATATAAATGAGTCTTCTGATTTCACCGCGCAAGTATAAGAAATTGATATGATTTCAATTGCAAGACGGTATTGTTGTAAGTATATCCCATTGAGTGCTGTAAATGTTGTGACAGCAACCTATGAAACTTTGATCTCTTTGGAGTGTGTCCGCAACTTAATAAGAGGATTCAACATGGTTTTAAAAGAATGGACTAATAAACTTAAATCAACTAACAGAAAAATCGTATAATCACATTCCATAACATTGTTTGAATCGAGCAGTCTGGAATCTAATATCGTCTAGATGAACGTGTCAAATAGACACTTGAGAGTTAATGTGTTGTTAAGTCCATCGTGGGTAGATTGTGGATCCTGTCTTGTATGAAAGTGTCGAATTCGTTATTTCCGGCCCAATTTGTAAAGGTAAATTCCGTTAAGGATTAAATTATAGAGCAAAGGGTTACCATAAAATTAACCTAATTATCCTCTCGCTGCTGCTTATGATATATGATGTTGCAATATCAACATTCAAACGTTGTCACTTAAGAAGTTGCATTGCTGATCCAGCTCCTTCCATATACCCTGAACTCATTTAGGCCAAAAGTCTCGTATCGCTCGCTATCTAACCAGTCAATGAGACGACTCGCATCTAGCAACAGCGGCACAACCCGGATGGAAATTCCGTTAAGTTCAAAAGAGTACATGTAGTTCAGTTCAAAAGAGTAGCTTAAAGCTCCTTGGATAACGACATATCATTGGCTGAAACAATAACAGGTGAGCACAGCCACAATCATCGAGCCGCGCCAGCCTTACGAGGGATTTTAATCGAAAGAGATCAGGATTCAATTACGCTGACGAAGCATGGTGTGATCCCATACTGCTGATCGTTATTTTTTATGTAGGTAAGACATCGTAATTTCAGTATCCATCAAGATATCTGTAGGTATCGTTTTTAGAAAAAAATATACATCTAATGTAACTCGGCATTACTAGGTGCCATAAAACTAGTCCTTGAAAAATAAAAAAAATCATAAGAGTCAGCAGATTGACAAAGGAAACATAAATATACTTCACCATCAAAAACGCAGCTAATGGCTGAAGAATACAAAAGAGGTGCTCAACATTAACTATGTACTTCACCGTCAAGACACACTGGATTGTTCCTAGTTAATATTTAATATCACTTATATCGATCTTGGTGAACTCTTGAATACATCGAATCGTCAAGTTAATATTAGGGTTAATATAGTCAATGACATTATCAGGAACTATTGAGCTGGTAGAGGAAATTTACTAAGGTGGCAGCTAAAACATTTATTTCATATTTCTTGATAATAATATATGTAAATTCAGTAACACATAATGGTGAAAGAGTATTTGGAATTTACATCATTTCATACTTTTCGATGCAACCCGGCTGTGATTTTGAGCTGTTCTCTAAAGAACATCCACCAATATGTATGTATCTGCATGTTATCATATAAACCATTAAACTTGATATCAATCATCAATGATCTACTTAAAAAGAACCATTAAAACAATAAAAATTGCATGAGTTTTTTTGTATGTCATTGTAAATTTGAGGAAAACAAGGTACAGTGACGGTATGTAGTGACTTACACATTTTCATTTATTTTGGAATTGGTAATTTTGGAACATTGTTCATCTACTAAAACAACTAAAAATCTCCTTTGTAATCGGACAATTAACAATGACGGATTAACTAACAAGGATTTTTCAGTTCTGTTGCCATATGCAATTATAATGTTCGTTACATTAATTGTCCATTAGGTCTTCTCTTAACCTTTTGACAAATGTCTCGAATCACTAACTAAACGTTCAAATAAATGTTCGACCTTTTCCATGTATCTGACTTCTTGCTCCAACGAGTGGCAATGATAAATCGACGTATCAAATAACTTATCTCGACGGTTTCTTGACCTTTATTGCATTATGTGATGTTAGAGGACATAGACCATCCTGCTTCATCAACGTTATTGAATTCTCTAAACGAGTTCCTTCCATAGGCCCTGATCTCTTTCGAGCCAAATCCCTCGTACGTTTGGCGCGGCTTGATGTTCGTGGCTTTTCACACCTGTTATTGTTTAAGCCAATGAAATGTCGTTATCCAAGGAGCTTGAAGCTACTAATTTGAATTTAACGGAAGTTTCCATCCGGGTTGTGCCGCTGTTTCTGGATGCGTCGACACCAACTGTTTTAGAAACGTTTATTTTCGACAAATAATATCCCTGTGGGTACAGATAACTATTTTCATTCAGTAAACTTCTCCTGCAACGTGGAAAAAACCGCTACGATACCAATGCTCTGAGTATCTATCTATTTCATCAGGACGCCTCCGTTGCCACGGGTAAAAGAATACAATAACAATAAAAGAAACTTCTTGCGAATCTTTTCATGAAATTCACTTAAAGATAAATAACTTTAATTTGAAAATATCATTTTATATATTTCATCTTAAAAGATAAAGCCCGTCACGTATGTATGTATGTATGTATGTATGTATTAAGGGTTACTTTTAGGAATTTATTTTATAATGCCAGGTAGGACGGAATTTGACATTTGATTATATATAAAGGTCTACAGGGGATTAGATATGTATTCGAATTGAATTTTTCATGATTCAATCTAAACTGGAAATATTTCAGATAGAAATTGTACAGTTCTCATTTTGTGACATGTGTAATTGCAATCGAAATTATTTGATGAAATTAAAATCAAATCTATAAATGTTTTCATATATTTGATTTAAGGACATAAATGTCAAATGATGACCAAATACTCAGAATATTTTCAGTAACAGAATTAATTAAAAATTCTAAATGAACATTTGACATATCATGTTATAGCTTTATATTCAAACCACTAATAAAGTTTAAGAAAGATTTCTAAAAAGCTTAGGAGGAAGTTGGTTAGTTCCTCCGATTTCAAGACAGACGAATAACCATATGGAAATATATTGAAAGTTTACAAACCTTCACGTGCATGTCACTGTTAAATTCGAACCTTTGAAATCTGATTGGAAAGAATATTACTTGAGAAAAACAGCTGATAAAACATTTATAGAAATTTCCATGTTAAGATTTATAAGTAATTTTCAGTGACATTTTGTTTTATATTTTAAGTTCTTACCTTAAAATTTGATGCATTACATAAGTATCACCTATGTCAAGTATTTTTAAAGCCTCATTGAAAAACGCTCCCTGGGATATCAACTTCTAAAGATTATGTCGTCGAATAATGTTTTTATCAATCATATCTGCTTTTGTCAATCAGTATTTAGATTAAGTGATTATTTGGGAATTTACTCAAGTTCTTTGATTACATCAAACAACTTAGATCGTTACTTCTTATAAAAAAAATTGTTACATGAAAACAAAGTCATCGGTTGAAATACGTCGACACAGTGTATGTATCGCATGAGTCAGAGGTGTGACCTGCATTCACCTTGCAACGATAAGGAAACAGGTTTACATAATGAGCAAACATCAATGAGTATAAAATAAAAAAAATATTTTAGTTCTTGATGTTCACACGCATATTCACCTGTTTATTCTAAAGTGAAAGAAAAAGAAATATATAGTTTTGAAATTGTTTAAATCGAGGTATACAGTATGTCTATATTGCTTCTGTGCTGCGAGAATTAACGAACACGATCTAATTCATAGATCAATTGCCCGAGCGAAAACCTCTAGAAACTTCTTCTTGAGAATAAAACAAATTACAGCTGTTACGCAAGGTGTTATTTTGTCTCAGCTTTAGTTATTTTGATAAACGATCTAACAGGCTGGTCACTTGACAAGTGACTATTGGACGTCTTTTGTTGCCCGGATACGCATTCTTGTTATGTTGTCCTTGGAGAAAATATGGAGGACATCGGAGATCCAAAGAAAGCATAAATAAATTAATCTGTGCATATGAAATATGATATTGAACGTTAATTTGTGAGAACAAACAAACATGTCCTGTGGCAAAAGAGTGTTTATATTAGTGACCGTCATTTTGGACAATTTATAAATAATAATAAAGTAAAAGTAATATTCTAAACGTTTATTGAAATTAATCTTTGATAAAAAAAACCTCTATATTAAGATTGTTGGAAGCATCTAAAAAGTTTGTGTAGGAATAAAACATTAAAAAAATATATTCAAAATTTAAAAACAAAAAAATTCTCTCGTAAATTTTGTAAGACATCAATTATTATCAATTACAAGTATCGCCAGCCGTACGAGGCATTTGACCCGAAAGAGATCAGGGTATTAGAAAGGAACTGAGCAGATTCAAATAAGCTGACTTAGCAGGATGGTCCAATAGGAACACGTGCCCTGTTGAATACACCCCTTGATAAGTTCTCAACTCTTAGTTTATTGTTATAGGATTAAACTAATTTGCTTATTACGTGTAAAATATTATATTCAAAACGGAAAAACACGATTTTATAATTGTTCTTCTCGTTTCTATCTATACATGTATGTCCAAAACTTTTTAGTCAAACTATTTTTATAAACAGGGATAGATAATCGCGAGACAATATAAATAAAGAAGGTGTCAATTTATTCGAATGAAGTGTATGGACGTTGTGACAAAAACACACTTTATGCTAAAGGAAATATTTCCGAAACAAAAGAAACACTTTAATCACTAGAAAGTATGGACCAATTAAACGGACTATTCAATTGATAAATATCTAGTTGAAATATATAATTGTCTAAACCTGGAGGTTATTATATCTGAACCTTGAATGACCTCGGATTCAATTTGCTATCTGCCGAAGTGTCAAATAGACTCTTGAGAATTTTATTAGCTCCATTGTACCTTGATGGAGGATAATGTCAAGCTATTTAGTGTCCTATGAGTTATGTTTCTAGGTCAATATTGATTAGTCACACAATCTATAATTGAGAAGGTTTGATTATATACATAGTCAATTAATGAAACACAAAACACATAGTTTCAAAATGTGAATTCAAACTGAATAAAATAAGTCTAGCAAGATAAGAATATATGATTGTGACAACAAAATAGAACTCCAAACATTTAACTCTTTTTAATTAGTAAATTTTATAATCAGAAATGTGATTTTAAAGGCACAATGGGATACTAATACATTGTAATTGTAAAGAATACTACTACTTTATGACATCAATAAACAACGACACTGTGCGTGCATATGCCAATTTGAAGCGTGTTGTAGTGGCTTTAATGAAGCAATATTGAAATATTTTAGTTATTATTTACAAATTGATGAAAATTAGATATGACAACCTTATTTTGGCATTATATCTAATTAAGCTAAATACAATAACCGTAATCGGTTTAAAATTGCATAACTAACTAAATTGATCAACTAATAGGTCGATTACTCAAATTTATCAGACAGCTGATTGAAAATCAAATTGTAAACCTTTCACATACATAAAAATATATAATAACCTTTGCTTTTATAGGGGTCGCGATTACCTTTTTGAAATTCCACGATTTTATTCAACCCCTTTTGATCTAAGGAAACATTTAATAAAGTAAAAAACGTAAACTGATTAAACCGGACAGAAAGTGGTCAAACAGTTTCGCTGTTTCGTTAAGTTCAAGTTAGAAAACCAGATCTAAATTCTGGACTTTGTAAAGAAATTTTTCAATTAAAAGAGATCACAAGTATTCGGTCATCTACAAGAACGTGATTCCGCATTCGATGAAGTTTATACCTCTAATGTAACCAGCGTATCGGCAATCTCAAAGTCTTTCTTTACTGTACCTACATACTCCCTTTAAACGTTTGTTAACTAAAGGACTTATGATAGTAAGTTTTTCTTGACGTAAGCTTGAACAGCCTTCACTGTAATCAAATGACGCATTTGGATGCTCATCCATTTTTCTTTAGGTTTGGAGACTCAATTAATACATTTTTTTTGGCTATACTTCATTACAAATCAATTACTTTGTGACACATATTTAGATTATACCTTCAATTTTGAACCAACTAATCAAAGATGATACGATAAAAACAAATCAACGCACTACCAAAATCTAAAAAATACTCTAAGACAAAAAACTAATATTTGATTTCTGGATAACAGATGACGTCAACGATTACCAATCGTGCACTTAACCGATATCATTTGATGTTTCTATGAATATTTGATGACGTGATGGAGAAATTTACAAATTTCTCTTTTTGGGTCAAGGTAGTGTCATTATGATCTTTATGTTTCTCTGAAGATATTAAAAAAATTTCAAATACTGGCTTTATATTATTACGAAGATGTTTTGTCAGGTATTAATATTTTATTATAAAATGCCACAAACATTTACCTATCAGTCAAGCTATTAAGGGCTGTATCAAAGAGTTGAAAATAATGCATAAATGAACGTGCTTTCAACAAAATTTTAGCAATGTAATAACTGAAATATTGTTGAAAGCACGGTAATCCCCAACTCACTCAATCACAACTATCAACAACGAATGGAACAAACCATCATTTTTGCGAAGACTAGAAATAAATTAGGAGGATGTTTTTAATAATTGGTTTTAACCAAGTTCAAATGAACGTTTCGAAGAGCGCGGTCACTTTATCTGTACATCAAGCTTGAATCTTAAATCTTCAAAATCACACTACAATTTCAAATCAAATCTTTGGATCGTGTTTGATCAAGATAGTCCTAAGCATTCATTAACTTTAGGTAATTGAGTAATTACTGGGTTGAAAATGGATATGATATGATCATTAACCCAATTTATAAGCGTGATAAGGACGCATTTTATATCCTTTCATTATCATTAATCATATGTATTTTGTATGTAATTTGCTTTCGTCGATCCTAATAAGAGCCAACTTTAACGTTCGATATTTTATCAAAATACTATTCCGCATAAGGAAACGAAACTAGTTACATATATGTCTATAGTACAATAGATATAATAATTAGGATACTTATATGGCAATTGACTCCACACTACAAGTATATGCTCAAAACGCCACACATGTTTGAAAGTAATAAAGCTTTGTTGTGAAGGGTTCTTAAGCTATTATTATTATGATATTAGTGTACATTGTTTCCATGCTATTTTTATCTTGACATGTGCTTGATTTTATATTCATGCTAATTTGGTTATAATATTGATCATTGAAACAAATTTTATGAATATATAACAACCAGTTCAAGGCGAACTTAATTTGGTGAAAACTGTCAGAATAGCCATACATTATATAGTGTTAGAATCATAACTCAGTGCTTGAAAGAGTGCCGTTGGTTGTCTCCCCTTTATAGATTTTAATTAACAGGAACAAGACACGAGATCATTTCACTTCGAAAAGACAATTTTGTACCAGGTTTTTTAAAATTTCATTGCACTACTCGTATGGAATAAAACTGGAGGAAGACTTAAACTAAAGACCATCAACTGGCGGAAATCAATTTAAATCTGAGGAATTGAACACGCCCAGACAGGACCAAGCACACTAACGATTCCTCAATGTCAGCTCTGTTGAACTACACATGTTTGGCACCCGAACACAAGAGGAATTGAAAGGCACATATATGGCCGCTTGTTCATGTCTACACTTGTACTCGTCACTAGTCTACCACCTTAGTGCCATCCTTCTTGATGTTTAAATGGCATCCAATACTGCCAAAAGAACTTGCCTTTGGAGTTGATATTTTTGAAAGAAATCCACCACAGACTACGTTGGTGAGCTTAAACAACGTGTGAAAGAAGCCTACGACTTTGCTTCAATTATTTACGGACAAGTCTAGAACAAAGTAGAAAAAAGAGTACGCCAAGAGATCAGAGTTGCTATGTTGAAGCCAGTGTTCTGGTGAAGATCGTAGCCTTCGACGGTAGACAATAGTTGGGTGACAAGTGGGAAGAGGATTTTATGTTGTGCTTTGCCAAACTAATCAATCCATTCCAGTCTTTGAAGTTGGTGAGGAAAGTGGTGAGGAACGGAAACGAGTACAACATAGGAACCTCAGCTCTATACCCGCGGAAGTGCCAATAGAGAAAAGTACCCGACCGAGACAAGTTCAACCACCTGTGCCAACGATGAAACCTGCGAGCATCGGCTGGAACTAGCGAACCATGGGTGGTACTGCGCTGAATTTCAGTGTAGCATTGCACCCGAACCTGACTGTGTGTAGAACAGTTCTATACTGCAGACAAAATTGCCGAGCCCTTGGCAGGATTCGAACCACGGACCTCCTGATCCGAAGCCGAACGCGCTAACTACTGCGCTATAAACATTATTATCAACGGCTTTCTCTAAGATAAAACGTTTTTATTCATTCAATGACCTCGTACAATAGCCAAATTTCACAGATAAAAAGCTTCTGGTGTATGAGCAAGTGTTGATTACAAGAGGTCGACCACTGGCAAAAGGAAATCAACGTATCTCAGATGTTTTTTTTAATACCCATCTATCCAATAACTGCCATTTCTTTATGATGATGCAATGATAACGTTTTGTCTTCCATGTACATCTTCTACCTACGATGTCAGTTTGATACAGACGACATTGATCATCGTGAGAATGTAACTTGTGTGATACAGACACCAATGATTTAAATATACTGACGTCCCAGTTTACAAGAGTGATCAGACCAACACAAGATGAAACGAATAAAGGAAGCTCTATTTTGTAATCATGATGTGAACAGCTAAGTTGTATTTACATTTTAAATATAAACTAAAGTTACTATCTCTCTATGTTATTTCTTATCTGAAATTGGTGCAATAATTTATATACAAAACATACATCCAAACACATGACTCAATAACAAAGCGGCATTAGACCTTAAAGTGAGACAGAATGGTTGTCAAGGTAGCTAGAAGCTTGCAAACAGGATGTTGACACATCGCGCATGGTTGTCGCGGACTCATGGGACGCCAAAAATGTTGTTCACGCTCAAAACTTTCTCAGAGGAGACGCCATCGCTTAACGGTTGCTACATGGGGGAAGGAAGAACGCACAATGCACGTTCAATGATCCCAGGGGAAGTTCAGTTAACGCAATGTATGACAAATGCCAATGTGGGCCACCACCCTCTTCATGAACTTCATTATCAGGACCCTCTGAATCATTGCAGTGACCATCACGACGATTTTGTACCATCATCCTGCCTTCAATAAGCCTTATTTGAGCGTACACATCACTTTCCCTACAGCCAAATGATCGATGCGCACATGTTTTATTGTTTTTGTTGAGCGTAGGTGATTGCAGGTAGAAAGCCCGCAACACTATTGTGGTTATGATATGCGGTAAATATTGCGACCATTGGCTCGAGCTAGTTAACAATGGGTGGTACTATTTTGATATTCAGTTAAGATTTGCAACTAAACCTTTCTGCATGTTATACAGTTCTCTACTTGAGACAAAGTTGCCGAGCCCCATCGGGATTCTAAACCTAGACCTCTTGAGCCGAAGCAAACCACTGCGTTAACAGATAAGGCTTAATAACATAATATCAGTGATTTATATTTAAAAAAAGGTGTAATAACTGGTTAATTAAGGACAAATCAGTCTTTTTGTATGTTCTCGTTACCAGAACTTTATCATGAGAAATCAACCAGTTCTGAAAAATAAAAGTACATACTGAAAATGTATGCAAAATTGCTGTCAGTAGTTGACATCAAATTCAAATGAAAATAGAATAGAATTTTACATTTGCAATAATGGAAACTTTGTCGGCAACCATACCCGGTCTTGACAAATTCTGTATAGCAGAACACACTTGCAACTTCAATTTTTATATATAAAATATTTTTATGTGTGTAATGTCAATTCAGTTTGGTATAAAATATATTTATTAGCCACAGTTTAGAAATTACAAATCGAGACGTGACCAATATGGCTTGGGCAAGATGCTGTCATCTATCTGATATGAAAGTGTGATAAAGGTTCTTTTGATAAGCGGTCATCATGGCCAGTCAGATGCCTGCAGCCTTTTGATTCACAAACTTTCTGAGATATAGTCTGGGGTAATGTGTTGTTAAATTGTTATTATAAAAACAAAGATTTTTCTTCCAATGTGATACCCAGCAGGCACAAGACATAATGAAAATATGTGTCTATTAGACGTTTATTCAACCTATCAATTTCGACGTCTTAGCCTTGATGTCGATTCAAGAAAGCGGCGTTAAACCCCATATCACTTCACCTCACCACCATGACGTGAAACACGGCATTATCCGCCCCTTATTACCATGTCCAAATGTCTCAAAGAAATAACTTTTTATGACATGTACCTTTCGTTTCACAGGCAGACAATGCTCTCATTCTGCAATTAATTGTATGAATATTTGAACGTGAAACTTTTACCTTTCATCATAAAAAAAGAATCAGATATAATATTGAAAATATGTCAAATCATGTTATATATACATAGAAGTGGATGAAAACG
Source organism: Phorcus lineatus (assembly GCA_921293015.1). Lineage (NCBI taxonomy): Eukaryota > Metazoa > Mollusca > Gastropoda > Trochida > Trochidae > Phorcus > Phorcus lineatus. The sequence goes on from OV121093.1 coordinate 18,629,644, forward strand.
ACAAACATTTACTCTGTAGGGTGATATGGAACTGTGACATAACAAATCAATATCGATTACAGATATAATTGCAAACCCTGATATTGTTGTCCCGATGTTGAACCAATAATATTACAATCACCTACATCTAAACTGCGCTTGACCTAAGGGGTAATTTCAAATCTGCATTGAATATGAATGAGACTCTGGAGAACTTATTTCATAATCAAATCAATCAATCTTTTACTGTGGATAATGTCGGTTATATTCCGTATATAACCGTGTAGCGTTGTATGCCTTTTACCGCCAATTTACTCAATAACTTATCGTGGTGTGGTTTTTTGCGTTCATGGGGAAGTCAGTAAGTTCATAGAGTTTCGTATTGATACACCTCTGAAGACATCGTCGTTAATATTATTATTTTGAAAGGTCATCTGACGACAGTTTTACAGACACAAACAACTCTTTCCGACCATTACTTGAGATTTACAATCTTATGAACACAAATACCTCCTGTAGACATGGAAAGTTATGAAACTGATCATCGTGCGTTTATCAATTTAAGTCACGATAAAAGGTTGAATGAGACCGAAATATATAAACTTATGAGCAATGTGTATGGGAAAGAAGCCCCTCAATATTAGACTGTTGCAAAATGATCAGCTGAGTTTACATGCACAAGATCGAAACCAGAGAGTTGAATCCAGTCGTGATCTCTACAATTACAATGCTGATCCTGATAACGTTTATGCCCTTCTCGTTGCAGGGGATGAAACGTGGATTCATTACTGGGATCCTGATACCCAGCAAGAATCACTGCAATGGAAGTATAAGCACTCTTCTGCGCCTACGAAGTTCAGAACTCAGCTTTCTACTGGCTAGATCATGGGCTTCATTTACCTAGGAGTCAAGGGTTGTGATAGTTACAGACTATTCACCGCCTAAACCTATGAAAGTGTTGAAGCAATTGAGACCGCCAATCAGATACAAGAGGTGATGAACTCAGGGTAGCTACTGAGGCGTGACTGAGGGGCCATTCAGAAGACGTCTACCGCTTGGGTAGAGCCAGTCTCAAAGACAAATGGGCAAAGGGCCTCGAGGTTCAGGGAGAGAATATTGAAGAAATAAAATCAGTTTCACAACTGTTGGCTTTTTAAAAAATATTATTGACTTTTCCTCGTTCTTCAGAGGCTCTGAGAGTCGTACCATCCGGTGCTTACTTGTGTTTTGTATGGTCAGCCAAACTGGACAGTTCTACGGATATGCCGTCTATCTATCTCTATGCATTTCTTTCCGTATATTCCTTCACTATTCCGATCCCTTTTCTTCCGTACCTGTCAACTCTCCATTGTAGTTTTGGTACAATACTACACTGATTATCAGCGCAGTACGACCAGTGGATCGCTAGTTCCAGCCGATGCTCACAGGTTTCACCGCAAAGCACAGCCACAATGCTGTTGCAGGCTTTCTCTCTGCATTAATACTAGCAGCCGAATGTCTCTTATTGCGTGTTATTAACAGATGAATCTTTGAAGTTAAAATTGTCAAAGATCAAAGTATCATAGTATTTACCAGGATATTATTATAGAGGTACTAGAATAAAATTCACTCACGAATTGCAATTTATTCAAATATTAGTGCATATTATAATTAATAATGAGTCAGTAAATGAGATAAGATAAGATCTATTTGGTCAACGCGGACAGACCACAGGAGTTTTCTTGACTCATGAAATCAATTGTTCAATTAGACCAGACCAAGAAGCACCTATCTGCCTAATGGACTATCATCCTAGGGCGTCAAGAGGTCGATAAGGAATTAACGGTTCAATGAAACTAATTTAGTGTAGTTTGTGATGAAGATTGCTGTACATTGCGTATCAGCTGCATCTTAATCTAAGTCTGGACGGCAACTCTTAAAATTATTCAACGACTCCTTGTAAAATTCTATGAGTCTGACAACAATTACGGATAATTTATGGAAATAAGGAAAAGGATATTAAATTATCCGATTATCAGATTTAACATAACATTTCAATTTTGAAGGATCTTTGTTTTAAAATTTAATTTCATATCATGATTACCAATCATAGAAAAGGTATCTTCTGTTGACAGTCACCGTCTTTTGAGCGAAACATTCGATATTTCAGTGTAGAATCTTAAACCTTTTTACAATAAACATGCAAATGGGTAACTTTGCAGTGAGTTCGGGTTTAACGTGTTTTGAACAATATTTCAGATATTGAACACGTGGATGACAAGCATCCAAAAGAGAGTGGAAAGATAAGGGATAAAGGGATCGATAGGATGAGGGAAAATACGGAAAGAAAGGAAAAGTGAGAGATAGACGACAAGTTTTAGAAGGACTCAAATTTGGTCTGGCTTCTACCCGTCGACCTGTCAAGCCAGTTGGAGCTTATATGCTCCTGGTAGGGTCAACCAAGCTGGACCGGTCGACGGGTAGCTGTTTTCTATCGCTCACTATCCTTTCTTTCCGTCTTTTCCCTCGTCCTGACGATCAGTTTCTCGCTGATCTGTCCACTCTCTTTGTCGTCCACGTGTTTGTTGTAACTTTAATATTGTTCAAAACCGTTATACCCAAACTCACTCACTCGGCCCGCAAAATCTCTCAAGTTAGAAGCAGTGTATTCCATTTTTCAAAGTATATTCCCTAGATTTAATTTAACATCAGAAATGACCATCATGATTTTGCACATAACACATTAGAGAGAAGCAGGAATTCACAGGCTGAGGCTTTGATTACAATTCTTTGTTGTGTCTGTAGCTTGTGAAGATCCAAAAGCTTCGGTCTGATGAAGTTCCGGAATATGACTCGTGGCCTCTTATTACATTTGGAACTTGTTAATCAGTGGTTTTAGAGAGCCAATTAGCGAGGTATGCACTATCATATTTTCCTTTCATCGTTATTACCAGAACAAAAGTAACAACACTATATTGTGAGACACATCCTGAAATGAGAAATATCACAGAGACGTGATTGTGTTGAGCTCACGTTAATGAGAATCACAAATCAATATTTACTTGAGGTGAGGTGAGTTGGTGTTTAACGCCGCTTTCAAGATTATTTCACTTATATCGCGGCTGCTAGTATTATTGCAAGGAGAAAGCCCGCAACACTATGTGGCTATGTATTACGGTGAAACCTGCGAGCATCGACTGGAACTAGCGAACCATGGGTGGTACTGCGCTGAAATTCAGTGTAGCATTGCACCCAAACCTGACTGCGTGTAGAACAGTTCTCAACTGCAGACAAAGTTGCCGAGTCCCTGGCGGGATTCGAACCACGGACCTCTTGATCCGAAGCCGAACGCGCTAACCACTGCGGCTTCCAACAATTTGGATAACCGTATTTGAAATACAAAATATTTAAGAAATATGAATATAGTTCTAGTGAAATTTGCTTTCTCCATTTGTGGATTTCCTCAGCAAAGAGAAACCGTAGAACTCGGTGTTCTGTTCAAGAATACGGATCACTTGCAAGCACATCGCGGGCTTCCTTCCTTCGATAATCAAGGAAGTATTCTTGAAAACAATTGAATGAACAGATTGCAATGTCTGAAATATTTATGCGCTGAGAGACATTTTCTAGTTCTGAAAGCTGACTATAAATGAATTAAACGTGTTTTTCGTGTATTTCATAAGATTCTCGAGTTCCTAGTTCATATGTCAATATCTTAAAACTTGTACTGTGCTTTTAAAAATATATTTCTTCTATTTATTATCTTATCAATTGTTATAAAGATAATTATATCAAATAAAAAGTGTAGTGGAGCGGATTTAACCTTTAAAAGTCGTGTTTTCTTGAGAGGATCGATAACGGAATTTTTTAAATGTAGATTATAGCATGGTGCTGTTTTGAAGGGTAATCCTTAGCGACGGAAACCCCTCATCATCATTTCATTACACTCCAATCGTAAGAAACTGCGAAAAGCGTTCTATATACCAGTTAGAATTAAAACATTCAATTTTAATTTTCACTGTCAATTTTAAATCAAGGGATTAGACATGTGACATTTTACTCTTTTTCGATAATTTTCAGTTTACTGTAGGCTCCTGACTGAGTGTTTTGTATCAAAATATGGTTTTCGATAAAAAAAAATATTATTCAGGGCTAATCTGATTTTGACTAAATACCGTAAGTCTTACTACTTCAGTTCGTGAAGTATTAAAAGTCTAATAAATGTGTGAGTGATTTCCTTTTCAACGTGATATTATTACTTTGACTAGTTAAATTTCGCATTCATTTTAATGTTTTTTAAATTAATTTTGACTAATATTGTGAAAATGATATCACACGTTAATGACACCCAGTTCAAAACTCTAAAAATACGTCGTGCATGTTCATTTAAAACGTTTGTTAAAGACATTCCACATTGTATGAATATCTAATTAATGAACAAAACGAAAAAAATATTAAGATAAACGAACAAAGTTTTTCAAATAATACTATTTCATTCTATGGTAACAATTTATAGGTGAGGTGAGGTGAGGTAAGTTGGTGTTTAACGCCGCTTTCAAGATTATTTCACTTATATCGCGGCTGCTAGTATTAGTGCAGGGAGAAAGCCCGCAACACCATTGTGGCTATGCATTGCAGTGAAACCTGCGAGCATCGGCTGGAACCAGCAAACCATGGGTGGTACTGCGCTGAATTTCCTAACGATTGGTACTGCGATGAAATCAGTGAGGCATTGCACCAACACCTTACCGTTCTTTAAAGTATACAAGACGACTTGGAGGGATTAGAACACTGGACCTCTTGATTCGAAGCCGAACGCCAACCACTGCGCTATTCCGCCCCTATTAACCGTAAACGGCTCTGAAATATTTACTCATCTCCTAAAAAATTACTTCTCCACAAAAAGTGTCTTAACGTGCCAAACGCATGTGAATTGTTCGAATACGGTAGGGTTTTGCTGGTATCCGTAACAAGTTACTAATAACACGTTCCAATAACAATTCCACTTAGTAACTAACTACACAGATAACACTGAAAGATATCGGTATTCTATCGCCAATTATACAATATTCATTCAATTAAACGTACAAGTATAAATGTAGAATCCTGTAAAATTACCATTTAAAATATTAAACGAGAGCGAAAACGAGGTACATTAACAAATAGTAAATATGTCAACCGTAATGAACATCTTTCTATCCGAAGCTCTACTACACCGCCAATAATGCAGCTATCGGTTCGACCTATTCTCGTCAACACCGCCCTCACCAGTCTCCGCCAACAGTGTATGCTTAGCTGACAAAGCAGGTAGCAACGTAATGCTCTGCCTCGACATTTAACGCCCAACGCGCGATGCTCTCTTAAAACATTCATACCATGGAATCGATTGCTTTGAAGAACCGGATATGGTGTTGAGATAACTCTGAGACAACTTTGTAACACTTGTCTTGGAGAGTGTGTGTTATTCCTTCATCGCCATGGGATTGTGAACCTTACCAATTGAGACCGTTAATGATATACACTGTAACTTCGGGGAACGTTTATCCAATCGACACTTCATGTTCATTTGGAATTTAAGTTTATATCAACTTCCTTTTTGGGAGTTGGGGTTTCTCATGTAGTTGTACCTTACTCCTTTAATGGTGCTTCAGTGCCTTACTATTTTCTTCAGGATTGTGAGTGCTTGGATACTTAGTACTAGTGATACCTTTCAGGAACGGCGAATACTGCGGGATACTTCAAAGAGTATATTCATCCGGATATCTCCGTGTATATACAAGTTTGTGTTAAGTAGTTCATCCGACTTGTTAAGATTCCACGGCAAACAAAAAAAGGTTTGTTTCAACAATATAATTGTTTAAGGTATTTTAAGTTCGATTTTTCTCAGATGCTACGTATACAAACTAAACTTTACTTTGGCTACGTGTACCTCAAATTTAATAGCATAATACTTAAATTATGTAATGAGCATCACCGTGTATGATAAGTTGTAAATTTGAATTTTGATAATTGTCCAGGGATTTTACAAAGTCGCCTATCTACAGACGTAGTTGATCTTCTGATATCATTTCGTGTATAAAACTACCTACTATTGCAACATTAATATATTTGTGACCAAAACCATGAACTTTTCAATGGCCTGACTGTGAGGACACAGGTTCAAAAATCTGTAAGAGACTCAACAAGTACAAGAATAATTTATGATTATGTCACAATTTTAATCTCTCTCTAAATGAAACGTTTTTCTTGTATCGTATATCTTAGTCTACTATTTGAAATAATTATAGAAACATGCATTCAAGTTTTTGTAAAGTATTTGCAATAATTTGAAATCGTGCATTTTTTATATTTCTTAATGTTCAAAGTTTTATACATCTAAATTTTCACGATTCAACTGTGAAACTGAAGTTCGTACGTTCGATAAGATTTAACATTATACAGAAATTTCCGTCATTGATAAATATTAAGTAATACATACATTAATCATATTATTCACATAGGTTTCATCTTACAATTTTTGGGAATTTACTATTACGTTTTAAGTTTAGTCGTTACATTGTTCGGAGAAACAAAACATCCTCCGGGTACAGTTCGTTCATATTCGGAAAAAAACTCTAACGTGTATAGTTACAAATACCAAAATGTCACCGTACTATGTTCGATATTAGATGTATTAATTGTCACATTAACGTATTTTAATAAGTTTCTTTTAAGCCTTGCGAGCGCATCTTTTTACGAAATATGATATTATAGTCACTTTTGAATGTGTATTTTAGATTTGAATTACAATTACGAACTCTGGTGAACGAAACAAACACTCCCTTAGTAGTAGGCCTAAGAGACTACTCAAAGATGGTTCTTTTTCGTCAAAATTAATTAAATCTTTTTTTAAGAAGGACTTGTAACAACAGGTATTCAATTATTTTAAAATCTGAAAATGTTTCTTAAAAGTAATTTAATAGTGATGCTTTGAAAACAAATTGAAAAGAGCTAGAAAATCTTCTCCAAAAACATTGATTTTTGTGATGCTTTTGTAATTACACGTTAAACTATTACCATAATCGAAAGCTTCTATCAGTCTAGTAGAATGACATAAAACAGAAACGTTTTCAAAGGTTTCAATATGGAGCCGAACAACCTTTCTTTTCATGACTTGCATTAAGTCAAAAAGAGATAAACGAGATACTATTATGTGTTCTACGTTATTAACTAACTGCCGTCTCGTGGCATGGTATCTTACATGGAATATATACCGTTAACTGTTGATGTATTTGCCAGGGAAAAGACTTTCCGTAAAGTAAAGGAATCAATAATAAACATAGTGGGTGTAGAAGTACAAGTACTCCAATGTCTTTAGGTACTCAACTTATGCTTTTCTGTATAATTAAATTACATATTTTTATTATATAATTACAAGGAATAGTGAACCTTTTTTTCCATGTCATAAGGTAACATCGAGCAATTAGTAAGCATAGCAGGCATCATTTTTATAGATTACTCGAATAATCGTTGCAGTTGGGACGGTGCAACTGTAATAAAAGCTATGCTCGAATTCATGATAATAGAACAGTTACAACAACCATACTTTTTCAACAAAACAGTATATTTAGTAAACTCATCTCAGATATCCAATATCCTTTTAGAGAAAAAAAAAACTAACATACAATTATTGACTTCACTTGAGGTGATTCAAATGATTTTTTTCGACCTCGTTACAGTTATAATATAACTTTCCGAGGTTGATAATACCATTTTTTTCACCGATAACTGAAGTCAGTAACAGTTGTATGTTATGCTGTACATAAGTTAATTTGCCAAACATCATTTCAAAGGTTTATTAACGAAAACAGACAATGTTATGACTACAAAGGGAAACATTGTGACAGATATTTCCCATTTATTTGTTTTATGATTTCCCATGTGGCTTGAATATGATTGTAAAATACCGTATGTCCTGATTTAAGTTTTCATCTTCATTTCTTAAATATTAAAAAAAATAATATTAATGTTAAAAAATCGAAATTCTACATTTCGTTCACACATGCATAGGTGAAATGACCTAAACACTTCTAACCCATGTTGTCTTTGTGACCCCTGTAAACTAGAGTCCTTGTCCGGTTTTCGATCACAATTCACGACTCTTTATACCTAACTGCTAAGGATAGGGATGCGTATTTTCAGAAACAACTACTTCTCGATAAATAACACCATCTATAAAGTTTGAGATGTTTGACTCCAACGGAGTTCAATGGATTGCTACGTCGACCTTGTGTGGCGTTTTTGGCGGTCAACATAACGTCAAGTCGATATCGTTGACCATCTGTCTCGACCAAAATGAAAACAAAAAAACCCCTCCTTTATATAATGATGGCAATATTGACTTTATGATATATATCAACCACATAACTGTAAATATATTACAGATAATTTTCAAACCGGACATGAGAATCTTTTCTCTATGACATTTATTTTTCGGAGGATTTAGAAACTCGTAAATGGCAATGAAATATTATTAAATTCAGAACTGATTTATACGTGCTTCAAGTATATTTTTATTTCCATTCGTAATAAATTTTGGTTTTAAGTGTATTTTTTTCCTTTTTGTTATTTGCCCTTTGTTCTTTTTTCACTTTCAGTCCAACAAGAAACGTCGGACCAAATCCCCCCTGTCTTCTCTCGTTGAAAGTTAGGGATGAATCAGTGGAACAAATATATAACCAAACAAGACATGAATTTACATCAGTAAAATGGATACCACGTCGTTTTAGTAACAAAGGATTCGGAGTATAAGAAACAATGGTTTATGTTCTGACCTGGCTGTTTCTAGGTGCCTGTGTATATAAAAGTGAGGGTGATAAAAATGTGAGAATGGTGGTGCTACTTCCGTTAAACTCGAGTCGCCTATTCTCCATACAGCGTGTCTACCCTGCCTTGGAGCTTGGGATGGAGACTATCAAGGACAAGCAACTCTTGTCGGAATACAACTTGACGCTGAAATATGGAGATTCGAATTGTTCAATCGCCGACGGGATGAACAAAGCTATTGGATTTTACGCTAGGAAAGAAGTCGATGTGTTCTTCGGCCCCTGTTGTGATTATGCCGCTGCCCCAGTCGCACGACAGGTAATTTTGTTTTAGTCAATCAAGGGAGAGCTATGTATATTCATTAACGCAATAGTGTTACTGATTTTGTAAAAAGTCATATCGTATCCGGGTAAAATGTGCATTTGGTCAACATAATTTGATTTTTCATCTACAAGGGCAAGATAACTGAGGTCAATACTTGTCATACGATGCCAAAGGACGAAGGATCACTTTGTCATAAGGAAATGACGTCTTGGAACAGGATAAAGTCTAGTCTTTTCTTCCTAAATTTTGGTTTTAAGTGTATTTTTTTAAGTCTAGTCTTTTTTTCCTTAATGCAACGACGGAGGGAGGTCAACGTGTGTTAAAATACATCTCTACATATGGTCTTTTTTTATTCACTTGGGAATTACTAATTTTCCAGGCACTCTTGTCCTCACATATAGTCATTCAAGATCTTTTATATCCTATACCATCCTCTCACCACTAGGTGACTATGGGTAAGTCGACACAAAAGGAACTTCGTAGATATCACCTACGCCGTGGAGATATGTTCCTATGTCTACAAGTTACATGCGAGTTCGGAATGTGATATAATTAGCAGAATCCTTCCAAATGTATACTTCTTGAAGTTTTGCTCACTGATACACGTGCAACAGATTCATGACAACTGTCAACTCGTTTGCAAAGAAAACCTTACCTTCATTCTAATTGATATCCTGGTATACGATTCAGTGTTGAACATGTGTTTGAAATTTGATATAATGTTTGCTCTTAGTTAGGCTATGCTAACTAAAAGACAATTATAAAGGATTGTCTCTAGCTAGTCATATCCTTGTCATTACAACGAATCCCCTACGAACTACTAATTTCAATTTGAATATAAAACCACACGTTATCCTCTTACAATTACTTTACGTTAAATATTCCTTCAAATCATGTTTTATTGAGGTTCATTCATTTAATGGGTAAGAAAACTGTCATTTGATTTAAACGTTGTGTTTTGTATGCTTACAACACTAACGCATGTGTCTGAATGTTGAAAATATCATTTCAAAAATGCAAATGGACGATTCAGGACCCGACTTAAATTCCTTGTGTATGTGCAAGAGGATACCTTCAGAAACTTTATAAGGCGAATAATGCATATTAGTGTCTCGAAGTTACATATTAGTAACCATCTGATGTTTCAGCAAATTTCAAAATTATATTATTCCAATTCCAATTGTACGAGATGATTAAAATGGTTATAATGATCAATAATTAAGCTTCACTAACATCGATGTAGTATAACCGGCTAATAATTTGGGATGCAAACTCGAATATAATACGATGGCAATCCAACCAGTTATTGTATATTATGGCCTTGTAAGAGTTAAGTAAAGTGCTCAACATTTCTTGAATGGGGCAACATAAAATAGAGTGTCTATCACTAAGGTGTTTCATGGGAATAGCAATTCTAGAGTGATAGCTTGTGTATGTTCTATGGCCACTTTTGTTACATATACGATTTCCTTTCCTCCACATTTTATTCCCACTCAGCAAAATGTTCAAGCTTAGCTACAGTTGCATTCCAAACGTTATTGGAAACACCAGTAAGAAATACCAAAGGAAAACATATGAAAACCTGCAACTGCCGAAGTTCTAAAGTATGCTATCTAAATGAAATTGCTTTGCAAAATAAGTTATTATTCAAGCTAAAGTAAACCAAAAGACAAAATTGACATATATGTCGGTCTGACAGATGCAGAATCAAAACAATCCCAGTAAAATGAAAGCTACAATCAGCCAACAAGCCCAAGTCCATATGGGAATGGAAGAAGGGCATCGGGCAATTATGTATAGAGTTAATCAACCCGTAATCAATCCTAGATATATGGTATGGTTTTAGAGTATGTTTTAAGTTTAAAATCGTAATGATACCTCAGTTCAAAACGAACATCCTAAAGGGAATCGTTATTATTCAGGACCATATCCTGTAAACCAGTTACATGTGCAGGAACCAATATGTAAAAATAAATGCATTCAAATTTGTAGACAAAGGGGTTTCAAAAAGATGCCCCACTTGAAGACACTACATCTTTTAGAGCTAAGTCAACCTACGTGATTTACCACAACAGGGACAAGAAATAGAGATCTTTGGCCACTACAAAACGACTAATCTTTCTGTTGTTAGTTAACAGGTTTCCAAAAGAACGAGAAGTCTTGTCGAATTCTTCGTGCTCAATTGCATGACAAATAACCTTTTGACATTTGTCTGAATGAAGAAATCATGTTTACTTTAATTTGTACTAAAAATACGACACTCCAAGGGTCTCCTTGACTTCCTTGATTGTGGGTCGGCTATGTGCACAAGTCTTAAGGTAGTTAAATAAAAACACCACATAGTTACATCCCGAAGGTTTGTCAACTTTTAGTGTATTTGCATGCGATTATGCCTAATGTTGGGAATCGCTGATCACCAAGGCGAACACTAAGTTTATCGTTTAGTGTCTTTGCTTTAGAGAAGAAACATGATTATAGGTTACATAAATGGGGATACAAATGAAGTGAACAAACTTTCGAGATGCACTCGAGTAGCAGGTGCTTGGGTTTGTAGATGTGAGGCATTATCTCATTAAAAATCATTGAGAATTCAGCTTTTATCTTCCCATGCGCATTTGAAGAAATGTTTCAATTTTAATTACGGCACTAGAGCTGACTGAAATTCACATTAAGTTACTGAAGCATTGCCCACAGTGATCTTTCAAAGTTTGTGAATTTTAAAAAATCGCAAGGGCAGAAAAACCTGAACGACAAATTTCATGATTTTTCTATGAGATTAAGACATTGCTTTGCGGCTAAGACATTGGGGTAGCGCAGTGGCGTGTTCGGCTTCAGATCACAAGGTCCTTGGTTCAAACCCGCCAAAAGCTTGGCAACTTTGTCTGCACTATAGAACCTTTCCACATGCAGTGAGGTTTGGGTGAAATACTACACTGAATTTCAGCGCCGTACCATCCATGGTTCACGAGTTCAAGCCGATGCTTGCAGGTTTCACCGCAATGCAATGCCATAATAGTGTTGCGAACTTTTGCCTGCTGTAATACTAGCAGCTTACCTCATCTCACCTCTGACATTTGTAGATTTTGTTGTCTTTGCTTCTTAGTAGAGCTTATTCTTTCCTTAATATTCCAATATTGCTCCATTCATGAATTGATTATTGTGAAGATCGTCATGTGATTTGTTGAAATTTAAGAAAAGTCTCCAAACAATGGCAGTATTTCCGTCCATCTTTTAAAATAATCAACTCCCCGATATGAAAAAACCCCCGAATATTGGTTATTTCAATAATGTTAAACACAATCAATAATTGCTTTATATAATGTAGCCGTCTTTTGAGAGAAACAACCTCTTAGAAAAAGATTTAATCCCCTTGGACTTTTTAGGCTTCAGAAGAGAAGAGGCCCTAATTTCACGAAGCTCCCTAAGTCCTAAGGGTACCCTTTACCCATAGTTATAACATTGAGTTATGATCACCCCATCTCTGTGCCAGTGAGCTCAGTAAATACAATTTTGGGAAACGTAACAAACATGTTATATTTGATTGGAGACTTTTGGAGGTTTCGCTACGTATTTAAGATAATCAGTGATTGAAACTTAAAACGCTTAAAGCTCTGCTAATAGAATCAAAACAGCAATGCGTTTGTTTGAAAGCAGTGATTAAGTGAACAAAATTGTGTCGCTTTTGGTAAAAATTTAAAATTGAGCTTTGTGTATATTTTGCCATTTCTTCAGACCCTTTGAATATGCCATTTTTAGATTGAAAATTGTGCATAACAAACAAAAAGTAGATAGTATCCATGTCTGATAAAATTGATAACGATTTGCAATGTTTTGATATTTGCCCTTACGGAAAATCAACCAAACGTTGAATTACTTTACAATATTCTTAAGTCATTAGAATGAGGTTTACATAAACACATGATGCTACAAAAAAAACCTTACATTAAACTAAAAATTTGGAATGGATGTTGAAATTTTAATTGGGCTCAAAACACTCATCACTACCGATGGTCCCTAGAGATTTTGTTTTAAAACACGATACTCGATGACGTTATGTATATACATTCTAGACTCATCTGCAGAGTTTTCTCCTGAAATGGTGAAATCACAACACATGTTACACACCTTTAAACTAGTAGAGTTGTGCTGAAGATAACGTCTACAAAAGTACTAAAAATCAATTGATGACATTCACTCGGTAGGACTGCGACATATCTCATTCATGTTATTATTCAATATTGCGATAGACCTGGTACATAATGATTGGCACTGGAGAAAATAGAGTAGTTTAATGAGGTTTCATGAGAAGGAAATGCCGAATTTCAGCTACAGTATACGAGAGGAAACTGGCAGTTTCCTATAATTTCATGCAGAGTATACGCCTAGTTTCCAAACGAAGGATACTCTTGGAAATTATATTAAACTATATGAAACTAGAGGAAATTATTGAAAATTCTTAAAAACATTCTTTACTTCTACAAAAACAATATGCAAAAGGTATTATTGATTTACAACTTCAAAGATAGGTAATTTGACGTTAATATCATGAGTTTGAATGGCATTGTGAAACATTTTCATCACAATTACTAGTGCAAGTATGACAAAAGAACAAAATTCAAAGGTTAAATGTAGAACAACAGAAGTCTTAACTTACTCAAACTCGTGTCAGGAAAGGGGGAACTTTGGAAAATTTAAGATAACGTAGTGAATCTGACTCCACAATATCATAAAGCATTGATGTTGCAGATTAAACGAAACATGATTATTGACTTGACAATTTGCTCGATAACCTAAAATGTTAATTACAAATCAAAATGTGTATATAACATATATTTCAAGTTGGCCGAGTTATATATAATTTGGATTTATTATACAATTAGATCTTCAAAAAACCGTCTTATCAAATGTTTTGTCAACTGTAGTTAAATCACTGACATCAGCGTCAAAATTAGTATTTAGACATCTATTTGACATGACTTGCAAAAACTGTTACATCAGTCAGTCCAATAATTTACAAAAGTATAAATATTGGATACAAAACCATGTGTTGATTCCGCTTTACATAACAAAATGATGATTGAAACGTTGCAACTTCTTTATGCATGATCATTGAATATACAACTATTACAGTCACAACATGTTTACAAAAAGGAATATGTAAAAGGTAAACAAATAATAATAATAATAAATTTAAACTAATATGCACTAATAACACGTAATATAATATTCTTTCTTAATACTAATCAAATATGACTTATCATTACCTGCATTTTTCTTTGGGAATAATCTTTCAAAGTAGCCTTTCTTACACACATTATATATATACATTATATATATTATATATTATATACAAACTACATGCAAATTGAATAAAGACATTTATTGAATATCACTTTAATTCAATACAAGTTTTTGTATTTTGCACCAAGTGATTCTCTTTCTTAATTACCAGCAATTACAGTGTGTATTTGTGGTCGTTATGTATATCAGGGTGTGTATTATGATAAAGTGACATGACTACCCTGCTATTTATATGCAAGGGTCTTCTTTTGATGCAGATACGCATTCTGAAGGACATTGCACAATATTATCTTGTTGCTATACCTCTAAGGAGGCATATTGATATATTCAGTCTGGCTCCTTTAATTATGTATACTGTCTCGTGTATCATGCCATCGTAAATATTGTGACGTATTTATCATAATGAACATTAAAGTTTGAACCTGAATCTCTATTTTACAGATCAAGTACAAATAAGTATTATCTATTCGCCATTGGATTTCGGTATATCACCGATTGTATAGATGGTATAATAGCTCAGAAACTATTCTCAAGACGTCTAGTTTCAGTTTACTTTTTGGTATGGGCGTTGTATGGGACGTAATTATGCAAGACATGTTTACATAATACTTACTCTAAACTGTGTTGAACTGTATACAAAAACTCATACTTAAGATACATTCTAGTTTATGTCGGTATTTGGTTTTGGCGTAATTATTAGTTTTTATACATTTGATATAAGTAGTTCCCATTAAACGATGGGTAAATGTGTATTTAATGGATACTGTTTACAATTTATATTCTGATTATAATAAACGACTTTGTTCAAATAACACTGAGTATTCACAGAATGTTGTTTTGTAAATTATCTAGTCAGAAAAAATGTTGCCTACTGATGCTGACTGACGGTCAATTAATTTACAAATATGAAAAGGAAGGCGAATGGAGGAGGTCAAACATGACCTTTGAATGACATATAGCACGTTAATCAAAACAAGCCGAGGAAAATATACCAAGTGCCAATATGTATAACTGTATCTGAATAATACTATCAGATTCATTACTACAGTAGTTTGGTGGATGAAAAGAGTGAGTGGGTTGGGGTATAACGTGTTTTGAACAATATTTCAATTATCAAAAGACGCGGATGACAAGAATCCATCCAAAAGAGAGTGGACTGATCAGGGAGAACGGAAAGGATAAGGGAAAGAGGGAAATAGAGACATAGTGAGAGATAGACAGTAGTTTTCTCCCGCCGGGCCTAAACCACGAGCATGTTTACTTCGGCTGGCATAGACAAACAGACAGAAATAGTTTAACTAAGTGTCACAAGTCAATCAAGCACTTTGATAAAACATTATATACTATAACGTAAGTCTGTTAACAACCAGCCAAACTTTGGCTTATGACACACTGTTAGAAAAAATAACACATATATACTGTATACAAGTTATAGATAAATATATAATAAATAGCAGAATATATGCGATGATTTAAAATACAAGGTGATAAAAAGATAAGATGTAAAGGGGATTTAAAGTAAAAGTCAGAAGCCTTAAAAACCTAGTTTTAATAGTTATTTATTTATAAGTTTTAATTTTGCATAGCATGGCATAACTCTCGGCGTCTGACGCATGCAAACCACTACACCATGAGTTTGAGTCAAATGGTCGCGGAATGATTAATAATAATGTAAAGATACACAAACTAACCAAGAATAACCAAACAAATATAATAATAAGACCAAACAATTTTTACAGTATATTTTGCAACCTCGAGATACATGTACCTATCATTAACGTATTTTTAGTCAGTAATGTGTTAAGACACAGTATATCCTTTGTTTTGTATAGAGTTTAATATATGGTACCTTTTAACGTGTTTTACGCTTTTTATCGCTTTATCGTATGTAGCCCGTGATTATTTTTTGTTTGTTTTAGTCTCTCATAACCCTCAATGGGTGAATCTGTTTGTTTACCTGTATTAATGTTTTTAATGCAAAGAGGTGAGACTTTAATAAAATATTTGTCTGTCTGTCTGTCTATACTCCCGTTTCCTATGTACAAATACTTATTTTCTGTTCTAGAGATGTGATTAGATTCAGTACATAATAGCGTATCATCCGAAAGCGTCTTGCAATTTTCCTTACAAAAATTCATTTTAAGCCTTCGACTATTTGTTGTGATTCAAACATACCAGTCTTCGCTGGCCAATTGTTTATAAAAAGGACGCTCAAATGCACAGTGCAGACTGGTCAAGAAAATGCGTATCAAAAGTTAAGTAATGTATCAGATAACATTATAGGAAGATGAATATTAAAATGTTTTTGTTGTTAACAGTCATTGCATCCATATTACTCCTGCATTAAAAAACAAGTATACTTTATCCTTATTTACACAGTTTTAAAAAAATGTATTTCAATAATTTCGTGTACTAATATCCTTTTCTGCTTTCAGCGAATAGAATAGCCCATACAATATACATTTTGTTAATCGGACTAGCCGGCAATCAATGATGCCTCTTTGATCTCAAATTGGTAATTAACTGGACGCAATTAGTGTGGATGGTGGAGCAGGAGAGAGTGGGGGGGTGGAGGGGCCGGGGTAAGGGTGACATTCACTAGGCAGAAGCGTCTGACGGGATGCTTTTATTGTTATTCAGCGGTCTGTGAGACACAGAAATTATGCCCATGTCTATTTTCCCTGTAATATCGGATTATAACATGTGACCCATATTGGTTTAATCAAGAATGCGATTTTCATTGTGAAGTCACATGAGAACTATAAGATAGATATAGCCAATGAAACGAGTTGACAATTTACCAAGCTTATTATGTTCAGCAATTCGTTATTTTATTAACAACATTCATTTTGGAGGCCAATTTATTAGACATAGAACCACAAGCACATCATACTTGAACCAAACGGTTAAATTGAAATGTCCAAAAACATATTTATTTGTTATTTGTTAACCTCAATCAACGATGATGACGCTTCTCCCGAACACAGTGTTTAGAACAATATATTCACAGATGATAAGTTTGTAAAGGTAACAAATTGTTTACTAACGTATATCAATTCTTTTAAATATTTAGTGAAATGAGGGAGTTATTGTTTTTCTGAGTCACCTTCGGATTATTAAATGATATCAAATTCATTAAAAATACTTAAACTCTACGATGCGCTAACAGTAAACTAAGTAAATGTTTGGATCATTCAACAACAGATTTCAATTCATAACATTTTCAAAGATATTTTATATTTCTTTTAATATGTCATCATTCCTTTTTCCTTCCGCTGTCGCATCCCATGGTTATTGGTGACTGTCAGACATTCATAAAGGTTTCATCACATGTGAAAGGGTCTTATATATATAATCTAATATTACAGCTTACCTTTTCGTTGAGGTCTTACCGAGAAGCTTTCCAGGTCTCTGTTTGAACTGTGAGAAAGCAGGTGCACATTTATGCTCCATGGTAATTAACAGTTCGTTAACTAGTCTAGCCGACAATCAAGGATGTCTCTCTGATCTCAACTTGACAATAAACTTGTTGGGCAGGATACGGGTGCGTGTGAGAGGGAGTCACCAATAGAAGTGACAGGGGCTAAGCAGACGTGCCTGACACACAAAAATTAACGAGATTAAAATCAGAAGTTAAATATACAAAAGAGCATCTTTCCCCCACCATAGTATGCCAATGATTTCATTAAAAATGAAGAACGTTGTGAGAATAAAAGTATTAAGTAGTCTTTATACTGTACCACCTTAAGAAACTGATGTTACCAAGTCACTCTAGGAATCAATATTGAATAATCGTGAATATTAAAAAGGTAGCTTATTTCAATGAATGTGTTCAAAAATAAATGCATCGGGTCATTACATTACATTGTTTCGTCCATACAATTCAAACATAAGAAATGAAGTTTACATTTATTAAGAATGTTCAATTGTCTCTTGTATCGGACTTACATCAAATTAAAACTTATTGCACGCAAATAATTCATTTCGTTGAATACATAGGATTTTTTCTCTTGCTATCTGATTATATTTATTTCAATGATATATGTATTGAATACATAACTGGAAAGGTATTAATATAACACTTCTATATCAATCGATAGTCAGTTTGTTGAATAAAAATAAGTTTGCATCAAATCATATCATATATAAGATTATATATATATATAAGATCATTCTAAGGCAACAATATTAACTTGCTTGCTTGAGTTGAGAGTTTGAAAATATCAGGCAGTATTTTTTCTTTTAGTAATAATAATGATTAAAGTCAATCGGAAAGCGACAGTTCTTACAGACAACAAGTCCTACCTTCATTCAGACATTGAGACGCCAAGGTAATTAGTTTACGACAATTGACTTTTTCGGTGCTTTATGGTCACCTAATCAAAGGAGATATGCCAATTAGTGTCAGCGACCAATCTGTATACATCTCAACCTGTTTAGTGCCAGAGCCCCTCACCACTGCCGATTTATATAATCGGCGCTATTCATTTGCTTAACCAAGAGATCGTAAATATTCAGTGAAATTTTGATTATTTACATCCCTTTGGTTATTTAACTCCTTTTCTAAATTGACTTTCCAATTCACATAAAGATTAACATAACAATGTCAGCAAAATTACCTCATGGTGTAAGCAGTTAAGAAATGACACAGATTATTCGATTTGGTTTAAACATTTATTGTTTCATAAATTGAACAGAAAACAACGTCTTTGTAATCAAATGCAAGAGCGATATCAACATTATCATAAAGTTGTAGGGGATGCTTATGACTGGCTGATGCTTAAAGTTAATTGATATGAGTTGTGCTTTGGAACGATGTAAGTAATAATGTGGTTACAAATTTAATGAAAACGGTTACTTTTACTTATTAACTGGTGTAAAAAGTTTATTCTTTGTAAATAGTAACTGCAAATTGAATTATTTATTGAACATTACAACATATTCTGCGAAAAACAATAAATAAATCATCAAGTATAAAATTCCACTATGTTTTCCACAGTGTGTTCCTTTTGTCTAAAAGAGTGGGGAATATGGAAAGGAAGAGGTATGTAGTATATATTTCATTTAAATGTAGTTGCCAATAAGAAAAAAATAATATGTGTGATCTACAGAGAAGAATATAATCAAAATCTTTATAGCAACAACCTGAGAAAGACGTTTGTTAAACTGTCCCGGTATTTAACATTTCCTGTTGTTTGAAGATGAAGATTTGAGGATTAAGGTTAACGAGCCGAGCCCAATCATGATAATAATAGTTATGAAAACAATTAAACGCATTAAAATCCTTTACTCACTTTGCATATCATCGTGACCACATGCTGTTTTGATGTATACCGTATACCACTGTTCACTAGTTTTGCTCCAAGAAATAATACAAAGATGAAAGCCGTCTTCTACGCCTCAGATAGGTCAGGTAAGATTAATTATATATCAATCTTCAATGCTCTTTTTGTCTCTATTTGTTTATGCCATGCTTCAAAATTTAATCTAAAAAAATGTCATGTGACATGCTTTTTTCAAAATATATACATATTTCTGGCAACCTATTCCCATAATATCGTATAATATCGACTCAACCGCTAACCAATTAACATTTTTATATGATTTTATTGCGAAAGGGCTTGATGAAGGTAAAGAGGTTAGGGCTATATTTTGTGACATAAGTAAGGCATTTGACAAGGTTTGGCACAAAGGCATCATTTCTAAACTTAAAAACTATGGCATCTCTGACTCTCTTTTGAGCTGGTTTGAAAGTTATTTAGAAAATCGAGTACAGAAAGTCATCATTAATGGATATAGTTCCAATTTTAAACCTGTACTTGCTGGCGTTCCACAAGGTTCCGTATTAGGTCCGTTACTTTTCCTCATATACATAAAGGATATCGTTGATGGCATTGATAGTCACATACGCTTATTTGCTGACGACACTTCCATTTACGTAATTGTCGATGATCGCGATATTGCTGCATCGTGTCTAAACGACGACTTGGCGCGCATAGCTATCTGGGCAGATAAGTGGCAAGTTAAATTCAACCCTGATAAAACTGAGACAATAAATCTTTCTCGAAAGCAAAAAAAAGATAAAATTCCTACTTTGAATATGAACCAAATTCCAATACAAGAAGTCGAAAGTCATAAACATCTTGGCATAACACTACAGAAAAATTGCACATGGAAAATTCATATTGAAGATATTGTTAAGAAAGCTAGTCCAATGATAAATTGCCTCCGAGGTCTGAAATACCGTCTCTCAAGAAAAACCCTTGAAATCATGTACAAATCCTTTATTTTGCCGATATTTGACTATTGCTGTCATATCTGGGATAACTGTACGATCGATCAATCTGTCACTCTCGAGCGATTACATTTAGATGCACTCCGTACAATATGTGGTGCTGTTCGTGGTACTAGTCATCACAAGCTATACATCGAAACAAATTCTAAACCACTGAAAGATCGAAGACAGGATATCAAATTGATAAATTTCTACAAGATGATAAACGGTCTCGCACCAGACTACCTCTGCAATCTTATTCCTAATACTGTCTCCGAAAACAGTCACTACAATCTAAGAAACCAGTCCAAGTTACAGACAACGAACTGTGCAACTAAATTATATGAACAATCGTTCCTGCCTGACACGATAAAGATGTGGAATTCATTACCTGATAAATTCCTGCAAGCAAACACCATAAGTGAATTTAAATCTCTGCTGAAAAATAATGAAGCAAATAGCAATTATCTTGATCTGAATTATGGAAGTCGTTTCTGTCAGATTATACATAGTAGACTTAAGCTTGGGTGCAGTGATCTAAACGCAGATAAAGTAAATAGACATATTTCAAACACTCCTGAATGCGCTTGTGGGTATCACAATGAAGATGTTGTACATTACCTGTTTACATGTAAGCTGTATATGGTTGCCAGAAATAATTCATTTTTCTATGCAAATGGCTATAGCCTCCAAAATGTGTTATACGGAACACCTCAAACAGCTAATGACGTCAATTTGCAAATAATAAAGTCCCTTCATCAATATATCATTAAGACCAAACGTTTTGATAAGTACCGCTAAGTGTTATTATAAATGAAGTCAAGCTGCAAAGAACATATGTATAAATAAGCACTTGTTGTACAGATACTTTATTTTGATTGTACTTTATAATGTCATATTTTGTGTCTAGTTCTTGTGTATTAATTTATCTGATGTATGTACTGGTGAGGCATTAGCATAAGCAGAGTTTTGCTTGTTTGCCGAACCAGATTCTTTATTGAATAAAAATATGTTTAAACCATAATATCGTATAACATGAAATATATCTTCTATCTATATTTTGGACAATAATATGTAAGGGATATTTAACTTTTGATAAGTATTTTATCAATATGTAAATAATTGAAATTATCATCATTCATGTTATAAACAATTACATTTGAATCACATCCCTAACTTTATTATCTAATTTATTATGCATTGTTATTGTGAATAGGAAAATGTGTTGCTAAGTAAGATTTTCATTAGGCACCAAACTTTGACAGATGATTATAGAAGCGGTAGATATTATCTATGAATTGTTATTATGGAATCATTGTCGCTATACATATCAATTTCCTGTAGTGAGTTCAATGCTAGCCGTGAAAGACACATTTCAAGCACAAGTTAAGAAGCGTCCGTAGTAAGAAATTTTGATTTTCTGTATAGAGTTGTAATGGCGTATTTCCCCTACACTTTTGATAGATTTGAGTCTAAACACAGAGCCTAATTATCTTTAAAAATCTACATTAATCCCTTCTTACTGATTGTTATGAAATAGTGCTTTAATTTGCTTTAAATACACTGTCTGTGATATCTTATCTAGATTCCAGATAGATATCAATTTTTACTAGCAAAAGTAGTAATTGATTGATCTTTGAATCTCTGGCGTCTTACAATGAAAGCAACATTTGTCATTACAGTCAAAACCCTTTGAAGTTTCACCGAAGGTGACTTACGTTGTTTTAATGGATTAAAACGTTTGGTTATAATACAGAAATGAATATAGACGAATTTTCGCTCACCCTGACTGAAGGCACTGACTACTCACTGATTGACTTTTCGATTTTAACTCACCAATTACCTCTATTGTTCGCAAGATGCAGTTGGCCAGTATAATCCCCTGGTCTGTTAGTTTAAACATCACAAATGTTGCTTTCCCGGTAATGAACCGAATCACTTTAGGAATCTGTACAACATTCACAAAAAGTGAAATATACTTAGGTATACATTTTCACATGTCACCTTGTTTCTTTGCCTCATTACTTTATTATTTTAAGGGTGATTATTGCTTGTATTTATTACGCGTAAACGATAAACTGTTTACATCTAAACTTTGTTCGTTGTTGTTGGGTTGGGGTTTAAGCGTCTACTTGTTTAAAACTAGCTTTACCAATTATTTGTATAGGTTCCTGCAAACCGGAAAACACCAGTCATGCCGACAAAAATGAAGACATGCACAGACGCAGTCCCTATTAAATCAGCGCCAAAACCCCTTTCTTTCACTGATAGGTGATTCAAAAGAATATCAATGATAGCAATGATACACACAAATGAGCATGGATCATAGGTAAACTGTAATAGTCTGTACAAAATTAAACTGCAAACAAATGTCGTTGAAAACAATTATACATCTATGAACTGTAAATATTAATTTTATTTTCACTACATATATTTTATACAGAAATAAAGCATTGTTTTCACAGAGACGGTATTTGTTTTGTTAGTGTCTGTTTCCATTCAGACAAGTCACTCAGACCAATTACGTGCCATACGGTGACCACTCGTTAGATAGATGTCAAGGACGCTGTATAAACACCTGCAGGTGCAGAGAGGTGACCCCCTCTAAATCTCTATGTCATTAGCATGGCGCGTCACGTGACTGCTTTATAAAAACAAAAAGTAACTCAACATTAACAAGTTGTCCAATGAGATCTCAGGGGCTAAATAATAACCAATGAACTTTAGTAAGCATTAGACAGTCATAGAATTTGTTCATGATTTGTCATAATGTGAAAAAACTTTGGTCGTGGTAGGGTAAACTTTCTGCCGTCAACTTGTGCTATCAATGATCAGTCTTAATAGTTGAATATGTATTCTTACCTATAATAGGATTTGGATATTTGTGTTTGTATGGATACATTCTCTGAAAAAGGTACGTTTCATATGTTTGTTTTGCAGCTGAACTATCAGTATACTTGCTTTGATAGTATAAATTATGTATATACGGTTTATTTGCATTTCATTTGTAGAACATATTTTGAATGTAGTCTTCAGTCACAGCCATGAGCATTTACTAAGCTTTGTCCCCGCGCTACGCAATGTCTCCAAGAACGATCACATCAATGAATTGGACTAAAAACTAAAATCCTATTTCTATGTTGTAACGTATAGATTATGCCTATGAATGAAAGGTACCATTTATCCCTATAATACACCAGTACAAACCTTTTAATTTTTATTAATGTCCATTTCACTTAGTAGAGCATATGGTTAGAATATAAAAATCAATTAATGCTTCTTATCACTATCTATGTAATTTAATAAACATTTTTATATATAAATATTTATTCAGAGTGTTTAAGTATCTTTTTTTTTCATTTGTACAACAAATATACACCAAAATTCTCTAACAGGACATAACTTATTATTTCATGTTATCTCTACTAAACATTTCTTCAACACATAATCAATGCAAATAATAATTTTCAACTAGACACAAACACAAACATTTCCTGCAGTTTCCTCTAGTTTAATTAAGTTTCATGGCATTTCCTTCGCTGAGGAAATTCCCTGGTTAATGCTGATGAAATGTCATTAAACACCTAGGGTTTCCTCCAGAGGAAATTGCATTAAACTCTTAGGGTTTAATGCCGTATAATGCATGAGGAAACCCCACCTTTTCTTGCAGTGTGGGTCATAATTAGTGTTTATTGTTCTCATAACAAGAACGCCTTTACTATTAACCACATTTCACTGATAGTCAAACATAAAATCCTGAGTTTAAAGCAGAGAAGCAACAACTCCCGTCATTCAACATCTCGAGGTATGACATTGAAAAAAGACCTTTTAAGAAATGAGCGATACACCACCACCTGAGCTGAGCTACATTCGTATTTTAAAACATTGTTTTTTTAACTTATTATGAGGGTATGTTTTTCAAATTGGTTAAATGAGGAACTGACTGGATTTATTAAGATGGTTTATACAAGAGTCACATCTTGAATTCCTTCAAGAACCTGTTTGAACAGGGTTCAAAGTAACATTACATAAAGGTGGTCATAATTATTAATTTCATTCTAATTATTTTCATCTCAAAATTAAGATTTTGAGATGAAAAAATATGGTATGTTATCCTAATATGTAAACTTTTTTCTTTATTGCAATATGTAGATGAACCGGTCATCCTTTACAATGAAGGTGTGTTTCTGGTTTGTGATTTCCTCTTCAATTTCAATCACTCTTTAAGTTCTTTACAGAGCTATTTCTGAACTATTCGGACATGGGGTGCATTGGTTTTTGTCATTTGTAGTGTCAATTTGCTTAACGACTATCCTGCTTCATCAGCGTAATTGAATCCGCTGATATCCTTTAAGCCAAATGCTTCGTATCACTAGCTATCTAACCAGCCAATGAGACGACTCGCATCCAGCAACAGCAGCACAACCCGGATGAAAAATTCCGTTAAGATCGAAAGAGTAGCTTCAAGCATCTTAACGACACGATAACGACATTTAAACAATAACAGGTGAGCACAGCCACGAACAACATACCGCGCCAGCCATACGAGGGATTTGGCTCGAAAGAGATCAGGGTATATGGAAGGAGCTGGATCAGCGGATTCGATTACGCTGATGTAGCAGAATGCTTAACGGCCTGATAATAATTGGCATATACAATGTTTCCAAAGGATAATGTTGTTGTATAAAAAGTATGTAAAGGCTGATTAAGATGTTGTTCATTATGTTGTTTGACCTTGAAAACATCAGGTTGGAAATTCCAACAAGTTCTCTCTCTTGGGTTATCATCTTGGAAACATACTTCATTTATGAGGTCATACAATAATATTTTCCTACTATTGCCCACATTAAACACAATTAACAAACCATCTGAAACACAGCTTTCAATGAATATTGAATTGAATTAATACCTAATTTAGTACATCGTCGGAAAATAACTTCTTTCGCTTTTTAAATCCTAATATACTTATGAATATATTTCAGGTTTCGAGTTTTGGTGCATTTAGTGTTCGATGATGTAGGTTATATTTTTGTAACAATAATTGTAATTTCCAATTCATGTTTAACGTCTAATATGATTGATTTTATAAACACAATATCCAATGGAACAACATTGAAATCCTTGAAACCAGTCACCCAGATTACAAGCTCAGAAAGACTTTAGAAGCAATGAATATTTTAAAATTGAACCCCGTCATAAACAGAGATCAAGGATATTACATCCCATCAGCCTACCACCATTTAATCAAGACCAATCAGCGCTTATCCTTCTCAATCAATAACCACCTCATTGTCCATCTGGCTTCCTATCTATTGCAAAAACATTTTTTGTACAACAATCCATCTACATCACAACATATGTATATAATTAAAGTTTGGTGACATTCAAGATCACTTGCTTGGTAACGGTTTTGGTATCTACATCGAAACGTCGCATCTCTTTGCAATAAAGAAGTTGTTAATCTTATTTTCTTTAACATGATGGATGTAGCATGTCTACAGGAATATGACGAATTGATAATGAAACTTCTAAAAGCATACCGCTAGAAACAATTATGTTATATTCATACGTTCTGCACGATAATTTAGCACAGTCATTATTTCAACGACATGAGCTTACACATAACGAAATCACGCTTTTGATATAAACTCACGGGCAAAAGAAACTATACCAACATTGTTTTGTTGTTATCAACATTATCAGATATGTCACATAAATAATGTGATACTCGTTTGAAAGACAGTTTAACTGACCATGTTTTGATCGAAATTTAGAAAAGGTGGCACGTACAGTTAATCGGTAGAATGCAATGAATGGCACTGGGGGTAAATGTCTATTTGCAAAAATAAACAAGAGTTTTTAGAGACTACAGAAAACGCTTTTATTCGCAAAGGGAACATTGAAAAACTGTCAGTATCTGATATGGCCTCCGTTGCTTTGAATACAGGCCTGCACACGTCGACGCATAGAATTTACAAGGCGCCTGATGACGTCATTAGGGATGGCTTGCCATTCTTCCACGAGTGCCTGGATTAACGTTTGCCGACTTGTTGGAGGTGGATTTCTCTGCCTTATTTGCCTTTTTAAATGATCCCACAAGTGTTCGATCGGTGATAAATCCGGTGATCTCGATCTCGATCTTGCAAAAGGTTGACGTTGTTTGTCGTTAGGAAGTCTCTGGTGACTCTGGCTGTGTGAGGGCGAGCATTGTCTTGTTGGAGGATTACTCTTGGATTTCTCAGGAGGTAAGGGAGCACCACAGGACGTAAAACGGTGTCGATGTAGCCTTGGGCATTCAAACTACGGTCAAAAACAACATGTTCTGTTGTATGGTTCCTGCACATTCCACCCCAAACCATGACGCTACCGCCGCCGAATGGCACAACCTCCTGGACACAACACGGGGCCGTTCTCTCTCCTCTCCGATGATAAACGCGCACTCGGCCTTCACCTCTGTGTAGCTGGAAGCTGCTTTCATCTGTAAACAAAATTCTTTGCCAGATCCTATTCTGTCACCGCTGTACCATTCTTGCCCACTGGTGACGGTTACGTCGTCACGTCGGCTCAGCATCATCCCGCGGAAGGGCCGGTACGCTCGAATGCCATGTTCACGAAGACGTCTGGCCACTGTCTTTCTGCTGATAACACGGTGTAACGCTGTTGCTGCTGATGACGTCACTGTGACGAAACGATTGCGTAGGTGAATCGTGCGGATGAAGCGGTCGTCGTTTGCGGTTGTGACCCTAGGTCTTCCACTTCTTAGACGGTCCTGGGTTCAACCTGTCTGTACCATTCTTGTGTGCAGTCTGGTTATCGTAGTGCGGGTGCAATTAAAGATACGAGCAACTTGGGCGTGACGTGCGCCCAACTGCAACATACCAATCGCTCTCTCTCGTTCCTCTGTGGTAAGTCTCGGCATGTCACTTGTTGTATTCGTTACGACTGAGGTCTAAAGCATGCAGATTCGTGGTTTTTATACAGTTCGGTGCAATATGAACGTGATGCACGTGCATTCCATTTTGCTCGAAAAACGTGTGACAAACTCCATATTTGGTAAGAAACATGATTTTTTTCTCGTTAATTATGAAATTGCGTTCTTGTGACATAGTTTGATAGTAAAATTTCCATTTCAAAAGCTAGTTTCAACTTTTTAAAACAGAAAATATTTTGGTATAGTTTCTTTTGCCCCTGAGTTTAGATAAACTGACACCGATATAGAGTATGAGGCAAACCAGAACACAACGTAATAACACAATTGTATTGATGGATATTATGATTGTAACAGATTAAATAGGTATTATCAAATGAATGTACGGTGATAAAAATGAGCAGTATACAACAAATACATCCTTGCTTATTTGAGGGGGGTGTTATTCAGTAGTTAACGCGTTCGGTTTTAGATCAAGAGGTTGGTGATTTGCATCCCTCCAGGGGTTCGGAAACTTTGGTTGTAGTAGAGAACTGTTCTACACGCAGTACGGTTTGATTGCAATTCTACACTGAATTCAAGCGCGGTAACACCCATGTTTCACTAGTTCCAGCGGATGCTAGCAGGTTTCACGGCAATGCATATCCACATTGGTGTTGCGGGATTTCTTCCTGCACTAATACTAGCAGCCGCGATTTAAGTGAAATAATCTTGAAAGCAGCGTTAAACACTAACTCACCTCACCTCACCTTCCTGCAATTATACTAGCTTCCATGATATAAGTGAAATACTAGGCGTTAAACCCGAAATCACCTCACCTCTTGCTTAGTTAGTTTGGAATACTGGATTTGCGTTGTTTTTTTATTACAGTAACCGTTTAAATACACTGATTACTCAAATCATATTTTATCATGTTTGATGCGTGAAACCCTAAGCTATATTTCCAAAGGATCAGTTTGGTGTTATTCGTTGATAAGCCAAATGATTATTTATAAATATAAGTCTCCATTCCATTGCTTTCATTCCTAAGTGAGTTGGTGTTTTTTAACGCCGCTTTCAAGATTATTTCACTTATATCGCGGCTGCTAGTATTAGTGCAGGGAGAAAGCCCGCAACACCACTGTGGCTATGCATTGCGGTGAAACCTGCGAGCATCGGCTGGAACTAGCGAACCATGGGTGGTACTGCGCTGAATTTCAGTGTAGCATTGCACCCAAACCTGACTGCGTGTAGAACAGTTCTCTACTGCAGACAAAGTTGCCGAGCCCCTGGCGGGGTGCGAACCACGGACCTCCTGATCCGAAGCCGAACGCGCTAACCACTGCGCTTTCCCGCCCCCTTTCATTCCTGAACCTTTTTGTTGTGTTATTGTATCTCAACTACAGAAGATCCATTAGCTGACTCAATGCATGCTTCTTTGAACGTTGAAGATGTTACGTTACATTATTCCCTTTCTCAATCATAATCCTCTTGACAAAGACCATGTTCTGTTTAATGTAGGGAGAAAGGCAATAGATTGTGAGTAGGGTGTACCTCGTTGGTGTGGCCATCCAACAGAAAATAAAGAAATCAGTGAGGGGAGGGAAAGAGAAAGAGAGAGACGGAGAGCAAACACATAGTAAGAGAGACAACAGGAATATATACGACCACAGTTTCGTCTGAAACTACCCTTTGAGTGTTAAGCTTGCATGAACCTGTTGGGAACATCAATGACCCGCTGACGTACCAATACCAAAAACTCAAACCTGATAAAGTACTGAGTCTCCTAAGGACATGAATAGTTTAAGACCATGTCTTTTGCCAACACCTTTCCCCTTACAACAATGGATATAAGAATGACAGAAACAAAGAACGAGGCGCAACAATTAAACTAGAGGCCTCCCCATTCGCAAAGCAAACCACCTTATGCTGTTGCTTGGTTTTCATCCTGCTTGGTTTTCTTTAAACACAATTTGGAGAAGTAAGACACTTATGTTACCACCACTACCGCTTTTTTTTATCTCTATGCTAATATGTGCGTCTTTTCCCTCATCCTTTCGATCCCTTTTCTCCCGGATCTGCTACCCTTTGACTCAATACATTATCGTGTAGTGGTGTGCTGTGGTGGTTTGCGTGCTTCAGAGACCCCGAGAGCTATGCCAGCCGGAGCTTACATTACTCTGGTACCCAAGCCAGACAAAATTTAAGTCGTTCTTTAAAACTGCTGTCTATCTCTCTTTTCCCGATCCCACGATCAAAATTTCATCAACGGTTTCATAACTGATATATTGTTCAAAACACGTTATAACCCAACTCACTCATAATCACGTTAAAGGCACCGTATGACATATGTTCACAATTTTATTTTTTCAAACGTTACTCAAAAACATTAGTTAGTGCATATGTATCCTATTAGAGTGTCAAATATCTCCGTCGTAGTCGTGAAAGAAATGATCACGTAACAAGCGAAAACTACATACGTTTTTTAAGGGAAATGGGTTCAAGTAGCTTAAACGAACTTACAACAACGAACTTTTCGTTTTTGTAAGTTCGTTCACAAAATCCTTTTTATCTTGAAAGTTTGGTAACCACTGTTTTCCTTCTGTAAGATCACATCCCTAATTAAACGTCGTGCATGGCCTTTAAATCTGAGAGAGTGTATCATTTGCTCTTTGTGAATTATTAAACTTATCTTAGCATCAGCTTATGTGTTTATTCACATTCATATATGGTATTCGTCAGATGGCAATTTAACATTGATAACAAGTTATTTTCAATGTAGGCAAACTATGTTTCTTCTGTACAAGAGAAGGTTCGACATTCGTTCCTCTCCTCTTCTAAGCAAAGATTAGATTATACACAAAGTCTACCAAATTTGAGTCCTTCAAAACCTGTTTTCTATCTCTCACTATGCCTTTCTTTCCGTCTTTTCCCTTATCCTCTCGATCCCTTTCTCTGTCCGCTCTCTTTTGGATGCTTGTCATCCACGTGTTTAATAACTGAAACATTGTTCAAAACGCGTTAAACCCAATCTCACTCACTCTCACTATATTTTTCCACACCATCACTTTTTGGAATATCATATTCCTTAACGTGTCTTTATTGCAGGAATGTGACTTTTTTTAAAAAGTTGTGTAATTTGCTGCAACACCGTATGATAGCTAAATCCCGTATTCCTCAACATGTTAGTATTTCCTTATTTGGACCTTTTTAATATTGATTATTACATGTCTAAAAAAGAATTGCACCATGTTTAACTCTTGGCATTAGGATTGATTTGGGCTGTTGGAAAAAAACTTTTTCAGAATGGTATAGGGTATTCAAATAATAGTTTTCAACATGCAAGTACTCCATTAGTGTAGGGAGGCCAAATAAATGTTTTGTAGATCTGTTACTCCATCATTATGGCGTGACAGTATAAAGAGGGCTTAAGTCGAATGCATCATTTTTATTTCCATTATACAATATGTCATGTGTTGTGAATATTAAAGAAGCCTTTGAAATTTCTAATTAAAATTTTGCATCAGATATATATAAAGTCGATTCTGGTTGCAGGTAAGTGCTACTTAAAAATATCATATATTAGATCATGAACACTGATGTTTTTATTACCCAAATATTCACCATAAGTGGTAATAAATGTTCAATGTCATTGTTCGTGACGTTACCATAACAGGCCGCCCAAGATAAGTGGGCCGTTCTCAATATATATATATATATATATATATATATATATATATATATATATATATATATATCAATACGTTGACAGTGTTACATACTTGGGAGTGGTCTTTAATTATAATAACAAGTTTACAAAGGCTCAATTACAGCTTGCAGATCAAGGCAGGAAGGCATTATTTTCACTTTATGATAATATACGGTCGCTTTCTCTAAATCCTGAATCTTTGTTGTCCGTTTTTGATTGCTATGTCGGCAGTAAATAAGGGTACGCGTCAGAGGTCTGGGATTACCATAAAGGAATTAATATTGAGAAGTTACATTTAGATTTTTGTAGATCATTGGGAGTTATGAAATGTACTTGTAATTCTATGGTTTACGCGGAATTGGGTCGATTTCCCCTTATGTATCTTAGACAGTTTAATAATTATGATAACATACTGGCGCAAGCTGTTAAGCGCAAACAATTCCGTTCTTTGAGGTTGTTATGAAGGTTTGTATGAGACTCGTGGCTTGAATTATTGGGCGTATCAGGTGAAGGCAATAATGATTAGCATTATGAAATTATTAAATGAAATTTGGTTGATGCAATTCCAGAATTCCTGTTGTAAAACAACGATTATTACATCAGGCATCACAAAATATTTGTAGTAATTTAGCTACTTCTTCAAAATGTGTCATTTATGGAAATATTATCGATAGCTGTACACTGCAATATTATCTTTGTAAATCAGTCCCCTACTTATGTAGAAAGTATCCAGCGAAATTTCGACTTAGCTCACACAATCTTGCAATTTGAAAGTGTCAGATACTACAATGTAACCATTAATGAATAATGAAAGAAAATTTACAATTTGTAAAGATACTGTTGAAGATGAATTCCATTTCAAATTATTATGTCCATGTTATATTGATTATAGACAAATTTATAATAAACCTTATTATTATCGACGTTATTCCGTATTTAAGTTATCCAATTTTTTAGAGTTAAAAACGTTAAAGAACTCTGTAACTTGGGGAACATTTGTATGAAGCTAGTTGTTTAAGGAATGAACTGATTGTTAGTGTACATTCTCCCAAACATAACTTTTTATAATCATTGTATAGTCATTATCCACCTGTACCAATTCCCGTCTTTATTATGTACCGATCTGTAAAGAGAATCCACAACAGAGAAATTATTACACCTAGAAGTTTGTATTATTAATTTTACGAATCTCGTTCGATTTTTGTGGAAAGCTCATTATCGCTCGGGTAATTAAACAATTCACACTCGTTTGGTAAAAGTCATATGACACATTTCTTCGAATAATAATCTCTATTTACAGAATATAAACTCTGAAGAAAGACACCAACCTATATCTACTCTGAACTCGTGTTGTATATACAAACCAGTTAAGGTAACATGAGATTTCGTGATCATGTATCCGGCACGGTACTTTTAGTGAAAATGTAAATAATCAAATATTTGGAAAAATTAACAAACCACATCTTCTACATTAAATCATAAGGTTATACCGAGTTAAAAGCCAGATGATATCGAAAATGATTATTGTTTATACAAAACCATGTTCGTAGTAATTCAACAGATAAGTAAGGTTTATACTTATTTATAGCTCATATGATTATCAGTTTGATACCTTTAAATAAAATCCGTATATCTTATCCTTCAGCTAGCATAAAAACTATATTCTATATTACAAAATTATGTCAACGATATGGAACAATTGGATGTTGATAATTCCTCTATATTGTGGTAATGATGTGAAACAAATACCTGTCTCGTACGAACACTATGAGGATTTCGCGGAGTAATTTCCTAAGATGAAGTCACACTTAAAAGACTCGGAACCTCTTGCATACAATTGACAAATGTCCATATTCATTTCATTAGTACATCTTCGCTTATTAAATTATTAATTCTGTGAAAAAGAAAGAAACTCTACCTTCCATCCTATATATTTTTTTGCTTTATCATGTTGTACATCAATTTTTTTAGACTAAGGCGCTAATTAGCAAAGTATTGGTTTCATGACGCTGCTTTTATCAAGGGTTTTATTCTGAGAAAAGTTCTTAATATCATGTTTGATCAGACATCCACATTTCATCAAAGGAGTTGACTCTATTAAATAGAATCGGATCTTTATCCTTTCTTACCAGTTGCTTCATGTGTTTGATGATTTGCGTTACATTAACGTTTATAGTAGAGTCTGGATAAGCAGGAATTTGATAGTTTTGTATACATGAATGTCTTTTGTTTTCAAATATACTAACGTCACAAGACTTGTTCAGAAAGGTCATAAAATTTACCAACTTTTCTCGCAGATGTCTCTTCATCATTCATGCATGATCGTTTTCCACGTCTCAAATCAAATCAAAGGACCTCTAGTGATGAAATTTGTTATCATGTTCTAAACATATAAAAAAAATGATTTGATCCTATTGATAAAACAATAAAGAGAGGTGCATGAAAAATACATAATTTGATCATGATAAAAAAATGATTGCTTTCGTCTAAGAAAATATTTTTTCATTAAATAAAGAAATAACAGTGACAATAAAACATCAGACTCTAACCCTACATTTGACTAGATGAAGTCGATATGTCAAAACGATAGCAGTAGATATAAACACGTTCTTTGTCACAATGAAACTCAGATGTAGAGATAGATTTTTCCTACAATTTCAAACAATTTTTCAACACCAATTGATTTATACACTACCAGTTGCATTAATTACCACTATAAGAAAAGCAACTTATTCATTTTGAAACTAAGGACTTTATTCAAGCAAAGTGAATGTCAAGACGAAACGAGTTCTAAAGAACACTTGATGATATCACTTATTTCTCTGATCTAGTGCACAATTGTAGGCCTTAATATTCATGGAGAAGGATCAAGTGTTTCAGAAGTAAGTCCTTAAGGCTTTGTATAAGAAACAAAAGAGGAATCTAACAGTGCTATATATGTAATCACACTATCTGCAATAGTAAAAATGCATTTACTTTTTGGGTCGAGTCCGTTGAAGGATTCGAAATCACAACCTTGCACAGCATTGACCATAGCAGCAGCCAACCAGGTCTCCTATTTCGCCTTAAGGTCCAACAGGCCGTAGTTAAACTGTTGTCACAATCAATACTTTTCCGAAAGATGTAATTCGTCACAGCTTCAAAAGCTCAATGAAGAAGAGATACATGCCATTTCAATGGTACACAATTGTTATATTTGGGATCACACTACCTTCTTGTATTTTTCGAGTAGAGTACGTTGTAGGATTCGACCCACATCCTCAGTTTCAGGCAACACTTCCAGCATTGATAATTTAGCAGGTTACCAACTCGCCTATTTTGTCTTGACAAATGAAAAAATTAAATTGAGTTCCTTTAATTTCGCACGGGTTCCCTCTAGAAAACCTTGTTTTTTGTGGTTTTTTTGGTAATCAATGTATCCTCATATTTAAAAAGAAAACTAAAACAGAAAAACTGCTACGTTCAACAAATCAGATTGCCTATTTTTCCTATCTAGCCTATCGGTAATAAAGGCCTATTGATGAAAGCTGATGACGTCAAATATAAGATAATAGAAGATAGTTTGTACCTTTGTGCCAAAGTATATCCAGTCCGCTATTTAAAAAACACATTATTATATATCTTTTATATATATATATATATATATATATATATATATATATTGAAAACAACGCGCGTAAAGATGTCAACATTGCCACAACACTCCACAATTTACGTTATTATCATATTACAATATGAAATTAAATTCCAAAATCTTTTTTTTGGATATGCTGTTGATTACCAAAAAACCTCATCGACCTCACTTGCATCCTTCACGATAAACATTCAAATCCATCATATTATTCGATCTAAAATCATTGTCAATCTAAATCCCATTTTGCGGGTTGTGGTTTTTACACACATTTGGCTTGTCTTGAAAAGGTATAGATATATATTTTTATATCTATCGTTACAAAAAAAATCTCACAATATATAATTCTCACATTATGTACTTAAAATATTTCTTTTAATAGAATGGAGTGTAATAATTTAATAACTTAATAAAAAATGTTAAACAAATGCAACAATGATCGAGTATACAGTGTTATTCAAAATGCAAACATGCAATCTTATCCTCGAAAAGGTCTATATTCTATCTAAGTACAACATGTCCTTCTTCATTTTTA
Organism: Phorcus lineatus; assembly: GCA_921293015.1. Lineage (NCBI taxonomy): Eukaryota > Metazoa > Mollusca > Gastropoda > Trochida > Trochidae > Phorcus > Phorcus lineatus. Next base: position 18,665,088 of record OV121093.1, read on the forward strand.
AATCCTTTTCCGCTTCTATTGTATGCTGTTGATAATGCTCTTCGAGTTTAGTGGACTTGTATCCTATGGATATGACCCTAGCAATGCTGATGATACGTTAAGACTAATTCAATATGATTGGTAGAGTTTTGTTACACGTTGAAGAAGCACTTGAGGTTAAAGCATTTGCAAAATTCTTAATTCAGTGATTAAGGTTCCAGCGTTTTACTGAAGCATTTAGCGCTCAAGCATATGATTTAAGTGTACTTAAGGGGACACAGAGTATGTTGTTAGGGTCAAATATATCAAATTTCATTAATGGTGTAATTTCATAGACAAGTAAAATGTTTGTTTCTGAAAATTAATATGTCAGTGCTTATCAATTAGCATAGTGACAATAAACAGGGAAAACATTTCGAGATGTATGATCGAAATCCGGACAATAGCGCGCGCCAATGACTAGAACGTAATTTTGGGGAAAATGTATAGCAGACACAACAAGAAATATTGGTTGGTATCGTTGTATAACTAGTATATGGTACGCGCTAAATTCAGACTTCTAAGCAATTAAATGACCGTTTTTTATAAACTTTCGAAAACCAAGAAATGTCATTTCATTTAAGAGATAATGATACAACTTTGATTTGCGATTTAATGAGATAGGCGAACTTAACCAAGTTAATATGATATTCTGGCTCTTCAATCTCACTCAATCAATCTTTATTTACTCAAACAAAACACCAAAGGTTGTACAAGAGCAGAATAACAATAAAAGATATTAAAATACTATAGATCTTTTCAGCCAAAAACAATATTCATAAACATACTCTGTGTCACTTTTAATACTTATCATACCTGACAGTGTCCCAATGCCTAATAACATAGTCATAAATTTACAGAAATTGCCTGCGAGTATCGATAAACTTCATGTAGATAAATTGACAGTAATTCAAATTGTGAGACAAACCAGGACATGATGCACGATTGCTAATTAACGGACAGAAGCTATATATACTGATTAGTCTTTTGATGATACCCGAATAATGAAGTTAAAGCAAAGAGAAACTCTGGTAATGTACCTAAACAAGCAAATCTATCTGAAATAAATGTAAATGTTATGCTTATTTTCTCTTGGAATAACATATTTTCTCTCATTTACTATTTTCAATACTGTTTTCAGTGACTCATTCACTTAATATAAAGTCATATTAAGCTTGATTGAATGACGTAGGTATGAAATATTCATTATATTGTTTCCTGATAAACAACAATTGCGTTGAAAAGTACAGAGTTCGTGCTCAATTTTAGGAATAACACTTAGCATCTTCTTAAATTGATAAATGATTCGTAATGAACAACATTTTAACAAAGAAACGTGTTTTAATGAGAAAAAACAATTATTATTATAATTAGGAAATGTTAAAATTTAGTTTTTAGGGTTGGTTGTACCTCAAGGTGAAATGATGTAGCTTTATAAAAAATGATCGAATGTTTCAAAGACAGTTACTTTTACTTATAATCTGTTGAAAGAGTTACGCATTTTGCTGTAAACTAACATCATATTTTATTCGTCAACGGACAATACTATTGTAGTTTCGTATCCACGCGTACTCAATGCTTATTTGTTCTTACCAATTAAAATATTTTTTACAAAGAATTTATGGACAGCATTCCCTTAATTGTATTCAAGTAGGAGTTAATGTTAATGCTCCGCGTTCTACACAAAATGCATGCATTAATTTTAAAGTTACATTGTTACACCAACTTGTAGCATGATTAATAAATCTATTATTTCCAGTGTTCAGACAAAGAAATAGCTTAAGATGTGGATCTTTTAACGACAACACATTATTCATGAGACTATTAGATAAAATGAGGAATCTTACCACTTTAATACCTAGCTTCTGGTAATGTTAATCGTAACATTATTCTGGAGACAGATAATTCGACAGATACCCTGTAAGTGCCTTTAAACAGTGAAAGAAAGTCTTAATTACTTCAATAGTACTGTGCAGTTGATCGAGTACCTTGTTTGGAAGTAAAAAGTCTGCGAGATTCCGCCAATTAGACGCCATGTTAATACTCCAACGGAGTTCAGAATGACATAGGTTAACGATGTTAGTTTTTAGTTCAAGGTAATAACGTGTTGTGCTTGGCTTAAACATATTTGAAATCATTAGCGCATCCTGTTTGATAACAAGGCAAACCTTTGTTTTTTTTGTAAATACCTCTCCAGTACAAGGGTATAATACACAGTAAAACTGGATAGACACTTGTAAAAGAAAAACGGGAACATGACCATTACATTAAACGAGCATTGATTTCTAAAATTTTGACGAAACATTTTCTCTGGATCCTGTTCATGATTAAATTGGTTTTATCGAATCGGTAACTCTTGGATATAACTTGATGTATGGGATAAATGATATTCATATTTTCATTGCTAGTAATTAGTGATGTTCAATAGAAGACAGCTTGCTTATATAAAATAACTGACAACATGTGCATCCAGCGTTAGTTTTTATATATCTGTTAACTTTATAGCGTTACAGTATGAGCTTACTCTTTCTTCTGCGGAATATATATACGTATCTTCATTATCATTCTCAAATGAATAGGAAATTGTTGTTTTTGATGAATCAAATTTGAATAAACATAACAAATATGATTTCAGATGTTAATTTTTCAAAAATAATATGTTAATGTTCTTGTTATATGTTCATATTTTTAACATTTGTTCATGTCATATGTTCATATCTTAAGTCATATATTCATATTTAAATCATGTGATTAAACAGATGTTGAAAAGGTTAATGTCACGGCAGGGATTCTGTTTTCTCCTTTTCTGTGTTTATGAAAAATATAAGAAGTAGAGAACAAACACAAATGTGCCACTTTGAAAGCAAAATAGATGTTATAATCTTTTTGTGATAATTTTAAAAATATTGATATATTGTTTAAATCTTGGTCCGTGTTCGTTAATCATTTCCTGCTCCTGGTATTTTTGCACTCATAGTTGCATGTAAATTAGTGACAAACGACAATAAAACTTGTTTGAAATCAGAAAGAACAAACTTTTGTTGCAAAAGAAGTCCTTTGACTTGTCAATTACCAACAATTAACATGAACTAGATTCCTTTTATTGACTGACACACAAACGCTGCTGAACATTGTGGTATAACACTGTTCAATGTGCTTATAATAATGATTGTATAATATCTCCTATCACATTTTTTACTCTCATTTTATCTTAATCTTCTTTTTAAGAGGAACACGTTCGGTCATGACATTTTGTTTCAATCTCATTACTTCATTAGTATGGTATGAATTATTGGTACTAAATGTTCCATTTTAATACCATTTTTCGATTGATAATTACAGGTCACTAGAAAATAAAAATAATTCCACTTATAAGGTAATTCAGTAATTCCAAATTACTACTACTACTACCACTACTACTACTACTACTACTACTAATACTAATAATAATAATAATAATAATAATAATAATAATAATAATAATAATAATGGTGTCCAATGTATTAAAACGTCTTTATCAAATGCACCAGAAGTGCAGCTTCAAGTCTGTTGAGAACTAACAAGAATCGATTCCCGTCTCTATCAAGACTTTTGTCATTTGAAGCACGTATTATTGATGTTCCTTAGTAATGAAGCTATAAAACCTGAGTGCTTACAAGCCTAGAAATTAGTGATATAGTTAATGTATAGTTAATGTAGTAAGACTGGAGTCTGAACGATTTGACGAAGAAACCCGTGGAACATAGAATGGTTAAAATGCTAGAGCAATGATTGAAATCACTTTGGAAACTAAAAATGCAAAAATTATTATTTTTAAGGAAGCAATAAGTACGACATATTTGACATTATAATATTTGTTGCTACAGTTTATGTCATTCTTTAAAAGGTATCCTACTTTAGCTGGAAATCACCTTTTACTAATAGCTGAGTTGGAGTATATCAGAAACAAAGCTATAATCGAAATTTCTTTGTAACCTACTAATTTACCAATAAATAATGGTTCCAAAGGAGAAAGTTATTGATTTGAATTAGAAAAGATTCATCATATTCAAAATCATTTGACTTGGTAACAAAGTAACCCTTGACAATTTATCACTTTTGTAACTTACACTGTTAAATTGTTTAAGTCTTCAATAAGAAAACAAGATGTAAACAATATATTACGTGTTACTGCTTCACATTATGTGCATATTTCCTTTAGATTAGAAGAATCGAGAAATATGTTAATGTTGAAAGATTCATCGTTTTCAAAATCATTTGACTGAGTAACAAGTGTAACCATAGACAAATCAATACCGCTGTCTTACATCTTCAAATTTTTAAAGCCTTTTAATAAAATTACATGATGTAACCTACATATTACCTGTTGACGCTTCATATAATTCATTTGATGAATTGAGATATAAATTTAAGGAAACTATTAACTGTCAAAAGAATCATTTTAAATTTTGGGTATGTTTGTATTCGTAAGGTGTTGTAAAGTTAGTACTTGTGGCTTTGACTTGATCCTATTTATGAATCGTCTAATGTGATCATCAAGTGGTATTAGTTCAAATTATTTACTTTATTACCATCCTGCTTCATCAGCGTAATTGACTCCGCTGATCGAGCTCCTTCCATATACCCTGATATCTTTTAGGCCAAAAGCCTCGTATCGCTAGCTATCTAACCATTGGCAACAACAGCACAACCCGGATGGAATGTTCCGATAAACTCAAAAGAGTAGCTTCAAGCTCCTTGGATAACGACATTAAACAATAACAGGTGAGCACAGCCACGAACATCAAGCTACGCCAGCCGTACGAGGGATTTGGCTCGAAGGAGATCAGGGTGTATGGAAGGAGCTCGATCAGCGGATTCAATTACACTGATGTGGCAGGATACTTTATTATGAAACTAACTTGAATATGACTTCTTCAGTGCTTCAGGAGTTAATCCGACCCCGACTCTTATAAAATCTCTAAATGGCTAATTGGTACGGATTAGACGGAATTAACGTGAAGTCATGGTAACCCAAGCACCAAGCTGTGCATGTTTTGCCACATTCTGATAATTCATTTAAAACGAGACTTTGGATGGGTTTTAAATGAAGTCTTAATACGGATTCTACATAACTGACAGCAGGGTATGATGAGAAGTTGATTTTCTTCCCAACACTTCACAATAACAAATCAAGCATAAGACATTTACGACGATGTTTGTAATTTTAGTGGCTCCTTTTACCTCAAGGGGATCAAGTATAGTTTCCCGTTAATTAAAGTTCTGGGCCTAGATTTTCGAAGCCTTCTTAGCACTACGATAGTCGTAAGTTCCATCAATTAACATTGGCCTACGACTATCTTAGCACTAAGATAGCTTTGAAAATCAAGGCTCTGCATGGAAGTCTTTATTGGCTGTTTCTCTTTTGAATTCATAAGATAGAGTATTTGTCATTTTTAAATTTAGTAAAATTATTACTTGATATGAGACAAAATATAAGAAATTTATGAATATATAGTTATATATGACAGGACAGCGCAGTGAGAAATCCTACAATCCGGGAATCGCCAGCTTTTTTCTGCATTAGAGAACTGTTCTATTTGACGTTTGGTTTGGATGCATTGCTTCTCTGAATTTCAGCGCGATACAATCCATGCTTCGCCAGTTACAGCCGATGCTCGCAGGTTTCACCGTAATGCAGAAGCACAATAGTGTTGTGGGATTTCTCTTTGCAACAATACTAACAGTCGTGTTTAGGCATGTAGTCTTTACAGCAGCATTTAACCTAAAATTCTCTCACTTTAATATAAGATTACATTTCGGGAGATGACTTCAGGATTAACCATAACAGGGAAACTGTACTTGATGGTACCAAACTATTGGAGTGTTTAGATCCTATATTGTATTGTAAGTTGGCAGAACACAAGCAGCGCTTCCATTGAAACAGTAAGTAAAATGTGAAATAGTTCTTGAATGAAACATCAAAAATAGTGGAAAACATCATGTACAAATAATATTAAATAAACATCATATGTGCAATAGGTCTCATGGGTTTTGACATTGCCAAAAACTATTTGACATTTTTCACAACTTTTCTATTTTGAAAAACCTTTATTTAGAAAGAATGACAAAATAGTCTACAGTTCAGTATGGTTGCAATGTATAATTCTTTTTAGTTTGTTAGTACTGCTTTCTATTAAAGGATGAGTTTTTTTCAGATGGAAATAGCAGAGCTGAAATTAAACAATAAATCAAATTAACAATTTGAAAAAAGAACTATTGATTTTTTTTCTTATTATTTACTTAGTCGGGATGATTTTAGTATATTCCGATCATATTTTCAATTACATCTCATTTCATGTCATGATTTTTTACCGATACAGAATTCACCAAGTCAGTAATACATGCGTGAAAAGTATCTAAATTAATGACAGATGAGTTCAAACTTAAATAAAACATGCTTTTTTACAGACAAAAACATTATCAATCAAAAAACCTTCAAATGAAGCAAAAAAATCTTGAAATAAATAATATATGTTTGTGAAACGTATATATAACAGTCTTAATTAGGAATTATTAGAATAATGAAAAATATATTTTGATGATTAATGGTTAGGAAAATAGAAAAATAACAATAAATATATCCATAAAGCACATACTTTTAAGAAAATAAACGAAAATGAGTTTAGTTTCTGTATAGGTTTGATGCTCTCAGTGGGAAATACTTGCAACTTGTGCTCTTAGACGACAGTTGCTCTAATTTTAAAGTCATCAAGAAGAGGTTTTAGAAACGAAATATTTGGTTTGTAAACGTTTCAGTCAATATTGATGGCATGACGGTACCGTGAGGGGTAAAGTGAGATTGAGTAACGTCAATCCCTTGAAACAATGTACCATGCTTCTATGAAATATTACACTAGCACTTGAAAAACGTATACTTTTGCAGTAAATAAATCTCATTAGGAGTGAGTGTTCCTGTCATTTGACTTGTGTAGAATTTGTCTAAAGATTTTAAAGAATTTTATACATCGCGAATCTATATATTGTCATCTAGAATTATTGTTCCATAGTATATAATACCAATATAATACCGATATTCAGGCACATATTTTCTGCAGTATTTTTGAATTATATCTAAGTAGAAATAATTTGCTTCGCATCAGCCGTTCCAACTTATAGATATCTAGTATAAATCTATTCGCAGAAATGCCTGCACGCAATATAAAACTCAGACAAAGCAAATATTATCATTATAAAAGTGTCTCCTCATATTTTATATTATATCATGATTTTACAAATCTGAATTAGGATATGATCGTCACAAGGCATTTGAAATGGCAAGCGCGTTAATATACAAATTTGATATAAGAAGCTCGTGTCTTCATCAACTTATCAGACATTTCGATATAATTTACGAAACAAATTTTCTTTACATTATACCGAATCACGTGATAACTTTAATGTCTGGGTTATGTAGACATTAATGAAAGAATACCATTTAAAATTAATTCTTCATAACTGTTTTTAACACCTTAGCAACGGTATTAATGACTTCATAAACAAAGAATTTTCCAGTGGTATAAGATTTTGTATCTTACTAGGATACATTACTCATGAAATTCCTCACCTGGTTTTATAGCCGCCTAACTTCGAATTTGGATTACAAATTAAATGTTACTGCATACGTGTGTGTATATATATATATATATATATATATATTTATATAACAAATTGGCATATTCAAACAATACATCTAATTTGGAATGGATATTCCCTTTCACATTCAATCGTGATGTTTTTAGATCTGGGTGATAGTCACTATTTGCATAAACATACAAAATATTGTTATGTTTATGATTTAAAAAATATATATATGTTAACTACCCAAAAAGTATTACCAATCAAAAAACCTACAAATGAAACAATAAGAAACAAATAATTAATGTTGGTAAAACTTGACTATAACAGTCATAGTTACGAATTATTAGAATGATGAAGACTGTATGTTGATCATAAATGGTTAGGAAAATATAAAACATACGTTTGAATAATAATTTTATCTACGATGCAAATATTTTTAAAGAAAATAAACCAAGATGAGTTTAAATTCTGTAGAGGTTTGGATGCCCTCACTTGAACCAACTTGCAACTCGTGCTCTTCAGTCTCGTAATATTGTTTATATCAACATTCCTGCTCATGACTGGAGCATGAGTGACCACTTTTAATATATATATTTTATATATATATACTTGATCTCATCAAGTACATGTATGCAGGCCCTATTTGAATGAATATTTTTGATGTTCCGAGAACACCACCAAGTTTTGTAATCATTCAAATTCCCTAAGGTAATTAAAATATTATATCTCATTAAACTCAGTTAAACTTGATTTAGAAAAAGGCTTTTAAAGAAACTCAGAATAGTAGCAGACAGTATAACGGCTAAATCTTTATGTTAATACGTTTTTCTAAGCAAAATTGATGTAGTTGCAACTATTGGTCTCATAATGTATCTCGCCTCCTGATGTTAGACGTTTTGTTAAATATTTTTCTTTTATGGTTGAACCTGAAACCTAACTAGTTCAATTTGAGTTCTGAATGTGCTTTGTGAAGCTAAACCATCCCCTTTTCTCTTGAGACAATTTAACAAATGACGAATATCATTAATTGCTATCACATCTTAAACTCAGTACAGGTAAGACGGAATATATGTGAAACCAAGGTAGTCGAAGCGCCATACTGTTAAAATTTTGTCTACAAAGCAGCTTAATATATGGATATCTTCTAAATGAATTTGACTTTGGAATTCAACATACTTGACCGCAGGCTCCGTGGGGTGTCGATTGGAAGTTCATTTTATTCCTAATATACACAAAAACAAATTAACTACATGTTATTTACGACTGTATATGTTTCTTTACAGTTACTCCATGTACCTGAAGACAAATTCAAACGGCTATTATCCAAAATTATTGGTGTACTTTCTTACAATTTAAGGTTTCACATACATGCCTGTTTATATTTCAAATTCGAATCAAGGGTTCATATTGTATATAGTGTTTTGTCAACATTGATGAAATTTATTTCTAACCAGAGAAAAATATAAGACATGTTTATGTATTGGTTACATATAATAACCATCTTGACCATTTTTGTTTTATACACAGATCTTCTAAATAGTAGCAAAATAGCATAACCGATACTTTAACGAAAAAAGCCGCGAGCATCAACGTCATAGCTCAAGTCGATATGACAAATTTTGATGTTGATAAACTGACAGCATTAGATGTTTTGAGATAGAACAGAAGAAAGAAGGACATTAGATAAAGATGTTGAGCTGTCCTTTCATGGTAATGTAATGAATTAGATAAAGTCAAATAAATAACTGTCAATAAGGAAACGTCACTATTAGCTTATTAGCATTTTTGCAAAGTATCTTATGAATACTCTGCCATACATTACATTTAGATCTATATCAATATCCTATCGAATGGTCAATAGAAGATTCAAGTAAAATGTTCTTGGCTATCTCTGGGTTTTTTTATGTATTAGTCATTTCGACAATGAAACTTCGTAGAAAAATTAAATGGGTTAATCTATCTATCACACTAGGGTTGTTTTTCATTGGGGTTGCTTCCTTTAAGCAGCTCATATATCTGTATATCAAGTGAATAAAAAAAATGAATCTTTTCTGTCATAGCGGCAAATTTCCCTTAATAAAATGTTTTTCATGCCAAATGTTTTATCTTCAAAGGTTCAATCATCTTATTTGTAAACACGATCATCCATAGTTGTCACGATATATAATCAAGTATTACCACTAGCGGCCAATTTTTGGTGAACTTATTGTTTTAATCACCTTTTATTTGAGGTAGAGAAATGGATTAACACAGCTTTGTGAACATGGTACTTTCGATTTAGAACCGTTTCTCTTGATAATACGTTATGCACTTGGTTACATTTATTCTGTTTGTGAGACAACTATATAAACGTGCTACTGTCCCTTCAAGGATTATAGAGACATCGCAAACATGATTCTTTAGAAGATACTTTTCTGCAAGACTTTCCTTGATGTTTTAAGCCAAAGCATGGCCCAGGCAGTGACCAGAAGCTTAATTCTAAATATCAAGATATGAAAAACAAACACTTAATTTTCTTGTATGATAAGAACGTAATTTGTCTGTGATATATAGTAAGAAGTTTAAAAATAAATTTCTTTGATGTATTTCAAGATGTTTAAAACCACCTTTCTGTGACCTATTGCAAGAAGTTTAAAAGTGCAAATGTATTGATTAAGATATAATGGTTACAGTGTACGGCACTGTGTAGTTTGATTGAAGAGTCTTGAATTTTAACAATAAATGCAATGTACAAAACAATAAATTAAATGTTACTTTTAATTGATTGTCACATGTAAACAACCTTGTCGTACATTTATGACTTATCATTCTTTTAGTCAGCATGAATTTTAAATTGAACATTTGTTCAATTATGATACAACACAAGTCATGATTTTTTTCCTGAAAGCAATTCTGCATATGTGGAAGTCAAGAACACGTACGTGAAAAGTACATTATTCGTTGATAAATTACTGCATATTATGTTCTTTCACAGAAAGAAAGACTTTCATAAAGGCAAAATCAATTACAGCAATGAGTGTTAAATAAAAAGTATAATCATTAGGAATTATTAAAAAAATGTTGAAATGTTTCAAATGATGGTTTTAAACACGCAACTACTCCATTAGTGTACATAGACTTAAGAGGTGAAATTGATGCTTTGTTAACACTTCAGTCAATCACTATGACACTAACGAGAGGGCTAAAGTACAACACATCATTCTAGATCTTTGAATTTCTTCATTCGTGTGAGACCCTTTGCAAGGCTTTTCATTATGCAGTGAATCAAAATCATTGTAATTGAGTGAAATTTGAAAATATAAACACCTGTGAAGCATGCGATGAGATTCTAAATAATTTTATACAAAATGACGCTATACATCTAATGTTTGTTTGTTTTCTCGTTGTAAACGAGCAGACTGATTCAGCTATATCCCAAGCATAGCGGGAAATATATTGAACGATAGATATAAAGCTGTAATCTTTGATAACAACCTATATTTCTAATTGATAACAATCCATAAGAAATATTTGGTAATCACCTCTCTCTCTCTCTCTCTCTCTCTCTCTCTCTCTCTCTCTCTCTCTCTCTCTCTCTCTCTCTCTCTCTCTCTCTCTCTCTCTCTCTCTCTCTCTCTCTCTCTCTCTCTCTCTCTCTCTCTCTCTCTCTCTCTCTCTCTCTCTCTCTCTCTCTCTCTCTCTCTCTCTCTCTCTATGAAATGACTTATTCGACCGAATGTTTTCAAATCTGCAACTTATTAATGATTCATATGAACTAATGGTGAATCCATATAACCTAAGCAGATTTTGTCACGTTCTGATAGTTCGTCTAATACGTGACTTTGATTTGATTTTAAATGAGTTTTAACAACGGATACGACATTAGTGACAGCATGGTCTCCTGACCGCTAATGTCAACAATTAGCTCTATGCCATTATGGCTACTTAAACTCATCTGAATAATCTGTCATACTCCGACTTTTAGTGATTCATGACCATTAATTTCTAATCGTATCGGCCGTACCAAATACTAATGGAAGATGTGCTTAAAATACAATGTTAATATTAATATATGTGTATTTCAAATCACTACCTACATCATTTCCCTGAGGTAAATGTAAGCGCGACCATGTAGGTCCATACATCCCTGTTTTCAGGTACCCATTTAACGGCTGGGTAGACTGAGTGCAATGTGGATTAGGTGTCATTGCCCAAGGACTCAACACAGTTTGGTCACCCAGATCACAAATGTTTATGTGTCCACCGAACCCGAACTGCCTTTGTAACAACAGAGATGTTCTAAGTGTTGAACAATATTTCACCTGAAAATTTTTTTAAAAAGTAATTTGATAAAGATGGTTCCTCTCTATCGAAATTACAAAAATAATGTTTTATTTGATATAAACTCTTCAAAAAAAGAAACTTGACATTCTTGCGAAATTGATTTTTCGAAACGGGTCAATTTTTTCCATGATACATACCTGTAATTTAAAGAAAGGCTTGCTCAAAAGTGTAAATTTACCAAAAACAATGGCCCAAAAAGTTTACGTTGTGTTCAGGGAAGAAAACGAGCGATTCGTCCAAATGAATTATCTGTCAAAGCACGTGCCGCATGGGATCATGAAGGTTTACATGCAGACATGTCTGCTTTAGGGGTCAAAAAGCCATATCAGCCGCTGTTCATTCAGACTACAAAACATCGGTACAGCGACCTGAAGAATGCCAAGACTGAACAGAGCGCAACGCAACAACACTATTGGCAGACTGCAAGCAGGAGCGACGCAGCGAGATGTTGTAACACACTTTGGCGTGTCCAGACAGACCATCTCTTCATTGTGGACCCGAAACAGCGTTGATGATACGCCAAGGTCAGGCAGACCAAGGGTGACTACTCGGGCCCACGATCGGTACATCCGGCTGCTCCACCTTCGGGAACGCACCAGGACAGCAACGTCAACAACAACGCAGATACCAGGCCTGCGTCGAATTTCCGACCAAACGGTACGCAACAGGCTGAGAGAGGTTGGGTTTTTTCCACGACGACCGGTTCGACGTCCCGTTTTAACGCAACGTCATCTGGCGGAACGTCTCCAGTGGTGCCAACAGAGGATGAGATGGGCACGTGCAAGGTGGAGAACCGTTCTCTTCACTGATGAGTCACGTTTTCTGCTTCGACGATGTGATGGACGAGCACGTGTATACCGATACGGAGAACGTTATGCTGCCAACTGTGTTCAGGAGGTTGTCCCATTTGGAGCTGGGAGCGTCATGGTGTGGGCCGGGATTCGTCACGGTGTTAGAACACCCCTTGTGCATGTTGTGGGTAACCTCACAGGAGTACGCTATAGGGACTTGATCCAACAGCCTTACGTTATTCCTCACGTCAACGTCCATTGTGGTCTCTTTCAGCAGGACAATGCTCGACCACATGTTGCACGTGTTTGTCAAGACTTTTTACAGCGTAACAATGTCCAGACATTGCCATGGCCAGCCAGGTCACCAGATTTGTCACCAATTGAGCATCTCTAGGACGAACTTTTTTTGAAGAGTTTCCAAGCAGATCGTCTATTGATAACATAGATTCACAAAAATATTTTTTTCCTTTTGATTAAGATTTTTAGTCTTGATTATTTAATATTGCTCAGATTGGTTTTTTTGTGGTCATTTTGAGTTTTTCATCGTAAAGTATATGATATTGCAAACTTTATATTTCAAAATTCATTCCTTTCAAATTAAACTCTATGTTTCTAGCTTAACATTTTGATAACAATCTATATATATAGATATAGGTATATACCTTCTGATATTAAATAATTACATAAGGATCAGGCGATTACTTATAAAGTCAGACAACATTATAGACTACATTTATCGTTATGTTAATGTTTGTCGGTGCATATTAATGTTATAATTAATGTTGTTGCACATCAGCAAAAGGAACCATGAAACAGTTGACATTTGTCAAGTGTTTTATCATGAGTAATTTTCCAGACAAAATGCACTTGGTATACCTTTATTTGACTTCTATACAATCTAGTTTATAGCTACAAATATAGTATGTTATCATATGTATAAGGTATGGATAAGGGTTAGTAATAATTCAAATATATCAGGAAAGTATTTCTAAATAAGAAGAAACAACTCTTTCATATACATTTCGCTGTTTTAAAACATATTCAATTCTCATCTTCTGCTAATTGGAAGATATGTATAAGTGGATTCACATGCAACCGTATCTTATCTCTTAACAGACAATCATCAAGTGATGGCAACTACAAATAATCCTATTCATTGCTATCTAAAAATTGATTATACCATAAACACTTTTTATTCTAAGAATCCATTGATATAAGATTTTAAATTAAATGGCCATTCAACTTATTTTCAATTAGTTAATGCCTAACCTACCTCTGCTGAATTAGAATGACACCATTCAAAGTCTTATAATGTAACTAGAAAGTTTTACACCCTATTATTTCCCCTATCGTCATTGTCATACAGTCGTTCCACTTTCTATGATGTATTTTCATCGAACGGGGTAAATCTTTTGTCAAAGATCATGTTCTTTACCTCGTTCTTCAATAGACTTGAAGGTGACATGAACATGGGTTATTTGCGCTTGAAATTAGGAACGAGTTTCAGCAATTCCTGGAGAAGACTCTTTAGAATGTTCTCTAAAACAAACAGAAGTCACCAAATGCCGCTTTTTCATTCAATGGGAGGTTTTATGTTAACTAAATTTGGGGAAGTGCGACAATCGCGTTCACTTCGATTCAAGCGTGGATACGTTAAAATTCTGGCATTAGAAACATTTATTCAGGACAAGAGATCGCCTTCATGAAATTAGACTGCAAAACAGTTTATATTTCTTATAAGTTCTGGAACATCAAATGTGTTTAAAACCTTTTTACTTTTTTCTATTTTTTAGTTCAATTATTTTTTAAAGTAATTGGGAAAATTCATAAATTTCATTTATAACCCCTGTAATGGCTGGAATAATGCACAAGTGGCGCTAAACAATAACTCATTTACTCTAAAGATAGTGTTCCATGTTTCTGTACAGATTAACTGTTGCACCTGTACACTCGATAATTTGATCAGGAATAAATATAGAAAAGGGGTACCAAATTATTGTTGCTATTTTAAATTTTCGTTGAAAAGTTTTGTTTCTCAATGACATATTTTGTATCGGGGAAATTATTTTTGAAAATAGTTGCAGATTGTAGGTTTATTTTAAAGGTGCGACGAGTCACATTGAAAGGATACTTTATAGGTAAAATTATTGTTTTGTTTATCTGTCACTCGATCAATATTTCATGCAAGTACACACATGGCTGAGGAAAATCCAGTGTATCCCTCATTATGAAGACAATTTACCACGAATTTAAATATTTCAATTCCAAAAGGTCTTTACAGTCATGGCCGCTCGTCTAAAACTGTGCTTGTTTTCACCTAGAATATTTACAAGACACTATTCGGTTTGAGAAAGATGACCGATTACAAATGTCAGCCTTATATTAGTAGTGGTCTGTCAGAGATCTTGCATGTACGGTTGAAAGAAAGTCTATCTCATAAAAATTAAATCAGTCTTATTCCAATCTGTTGTCTACATATTTATTCGCTAACGTGATTATCTAATCTTCATGAAATTACTTTAAGAGATTATGTTTATACAACGAGACACTTCCAATTCCGTGCTCGAAATGTAAATTGAAATTTGATTCAAAGTGAACAGCACTTGTAAATCGAGTTACTTGAGTTAATTGATAAAGACGGTCATTGTTCTTCACATAAGTTGAATCAGTAATTGTTTATTCGAATACATCGAAATGACATCAACCTACAATCAACATTTTATCAAACTACTGTCAGTTAACTCCTTGCATATTTATAGCCATAAACCAGACTAAATTCAGATTTGGAGAGTGATTCTTATGTGCATAAATATAACAAACAAGATATAACAAGTTAATGTACATATAATGATACTTATAATAATAATACTAATAATATTTATACATTGTTATATTACATGGCGTAGCAGTGAGTCTATACGATTTATCATATATGGATAAATACGATTAGTTGGAACTCAATAAAGATTATGCTGTAAGTACAAAGAAAGCTTGGTAAAACTCCCATATCAGCAGGAAACGACAGAGTTGCTTATAAGACACAATCTTTTCGATCTTGGTTGATTATATATAGGTGCGGTGGTTAGGTGATATAGGGTTTAACGCCGCTTTCAAGAGTATTTCACTTATATCGCGGATGCTAGTGTTATTGCAGGGAGAATGCCCGCAACACCATTATGGCTATGCATTGCGGTGAAACCTGCGAGCATCGGCTGGAACTAGCGAACCATCGGTGGTACTGCACTGAAATTCAGCGTAGCATTGCACCCAAACCTGACAGCGTATAGAACAGTTCTCTAACGCAGACAAAGTTGCCGAGCCCCTGGCGGGATCCGAAGCTGTACGCGCTAACTGCGTGATTATCTATATATCATTTTTAATCAAGGGGAGGTGACTTACAGATAATAATATTTATGAATACACAATATGATATATGGGTAAATGAGCATATGTTTGATTGATTATATATAAAGTGCCTTAGAAGAAGTTCCGTACAGCGTTGGCAAATAAAGAGTGATGTTTAGGTCTCGATAGTACATGAGTGCTGAGTGCATTGTCGTTTATAAATAATGTTATTAATCTACTTAGCCATGTATGATATGCGGTCTACATAAACAAACATAAATATCAATATCACCAATGCCCCATTTCTTCATAACAGTGAGACACTTGATATTTGTCAATGACATATTACTTAAATAATATGTTCGTATTTCTTATATGTCGACATAAAACTTTTTTGCATCTAATTTCCAAATTATTGAAGTTGACAACCTTTGTTTTTTTCCTGAAAAGAAGATCAATATGTTAGATATTGTTTAAGGGACACAGTGTATATTAAAACATATCAAACTCCATTAATGATGTTGATTTATCGATAAGTAGTGGTTGCATTGTATCTGAAAATCCCCTATGAATTTTGACTTGGAAACTAGATCTTTGTTATAAATTGTTAAAGAGACACAGAGTATGTTGATATATGTCAAACTTTATTAATGATGTTGATTTATCGACAAGTAGTGATCGAGTCTGAAAACCACCATCTTCGAGCCTATCATTTCAGAATATAAACAAAAAACAATATTTAGTTTGTGATGGAAAGCCGGACATTGGCGTACAATAGCATGCCTCATGTTCTTTAAATGTCCAACAAAATGAAAGTATTTCAATACAGTCTTCATTTCTTTTATGTTTCTCTTTTCAAAAATGAAGAATAGGACATTGTACATATGGCACAATGTTTCTGTTTGAATCTGTCAGTTGAATTTGGTTATAAAAAAGCATACGTAAATAGAGAAAAAGGGGCAGAAACACTACTGACAGATGTCAGTTATCAGGAAGTTGTGAACTTAGTTAACCTAGTTAATATACATATTATCTGCAAAAGATCCATTTAATCAAATCCATTAAAGAAACTTTACTTTTAATAATAACTTTTTCAGTCTTAGTTACAATGTAATTTTGGTAATTTCTTCTTCCGGCAGCCCCGGTGCAACACCAGTTCACACGATGTTATAGCTTTGTATATTTTTCAGTTGATACACCAAGCAATGGCAAGTCCCTTTTATAGAATAGCACGCCAATCAAGGAACGTTTCTCATAGATCCAAGGCGATCCAATGGGATATAATCCTCGATGAATAAGTTGTAAGATTTTTCTGACTCTAATAGCCTATGGCGCTGTGTTTGTTGAGCACGTCTGCCGAAACAATACAAATCACGTACTGCTGCCTCCAACTGTTACATTTAGGACCTATTTTTAAAACGAGATTAGATCTTATTAGATTCCTTAAATTTTGAAATGGATTAGAGATACGATATCATGGGCATATCATCGGATATACACTCTGTCATTAGTGATTTTGGCTAGCAAATATAAATTTTGAAGGACAAATCTTTGACATTTCTAAAGTGAAACTAAGCAGATCCCAAATCAACCAATAACAAATTCAGTTTATTCTTTCCATATCTAAGTATAATCTGCATTAACGACTTTATTAGTTCATCTCGGATTTTTGACGAGCATTGCTAATTATGTAAGTGTCAACATAATTTCGGCTCATCATTGAAATACTGCAGGGGCTTATCAGACACATGGTGTTTATCCTCTTGATAAGTATCATTTCAAAACCAAAATTTTGCGTGAGCGATAATTTGTCCCAAAGTTGATTACATCAAAAACTGTCCACCTGAATTGAATCAACATATAGTTATGTGGAGGTAGGAGTGTTTTAATACATGATTTCTTGTTTTATTTCTCCTTTGTGTCCTTTCATCTATAATTTGACGTATTTATGTAACTTTAGCATACAAAATGGAAAAGATGAATCAATGTTACGAATATGATATCAGATACTGACCTTATGGGAAACGTACCAGAGATTTTAACTAATACTGTTTATAAGCAGAATATAATCCCATTTGCTATAATAAAGCAAACAAGTTTAGTACTCACAGCATCATTTGAGAGTATTTTATTTTCTATTTTTTGTAGATTTATATCAATACGCCGATTATAGTTCTTGTGTATCCAAATGTCTGATGTTATTGATCTCTTTACAGAGTTATCTTCTAAAAACTTCGAAAACTTTATTTAAATTTATGAGAAACGCGATAGACATAAATTATATATGATATAACAAATAATCATGAAAACGAACAACTTCCTGATTGATGAAGTCATTATCAAAGTGATTAACATTACCAAATATAATGTTGTTATTGAAATAGGTATACGTAATTTCGAAACTATTCATTTCGACTAAGCAAAAGTAAAAAGAAAAAATGACAGAGGTTATTAAGGAGTGTTCTTATTATGTGTCAATTGAGTCAGAACAAAACCGTCCCAGTTCTCACGGGAAAATGACTTATGAAAAGTCTTTTAATACAAATAAGTATATAATTTGGTTAGAAAAATATGTTTTCATTACCTTGAAAAACTGTATAGAAAAAAATAATTTTTACTTATGTGATAAGACAAAGTGAAATCAATGAAGACATTAAGCTTACCTGCTTAAAGAACTAATACTGAACAAATAAGAAGATAGATGTTTTTGTAGACAAGATAAATGTCACAACAACAATAAGAACATAATTAAACGTAGGTCTTGCTTCTTGCATATATATTACTATTCGGCTCACAAGTCTACAAGTATATATCTCAGATGAGAGCTGTTCCAACTGTTGCCATTTGACACTATCTCCAAGTCCAAAGAAACAAGTAATTATCTAAAGACTAGTCATGCAACTGCCACAAGAACTCATTTACAAGTAGGCCTTACTTTAAGCATATATATTACCATTTCGGCTCACTAGTCCATATTTAACAATCGCCAACCATGTCTTTGAAAAATCATGTTTAGGTTTAAGTATTGATTAGCTTAGTTAATATTTTGATTAAAAAATTGCAAACAATATCAAGAAGTTGAAATTTTGTTAAATTTCTTATAGTTTCTTATGAATTTATTGAGGTTAACATCTTTACATCAGCGGTTGGTTGGTTTTCAAAGTGTGGTCAAGTCAGTGTCCTATGTGACACGAAATCTAAGCCACAAAACCTTTTTTTTCATCTATCTTATTTGCGGAAGATTTCAAGTTTTTTTTATCAGACATTATAACTTGATGTCTCAAGATAATCGAACTCGTAACTTTTGATGTGGAATTCAATCATGATTAGGGAACATGAAAAGAATTATGTATCATTGTAAATGAACGGAAATACGATTAACAGTATTGAACAGTCTTATGGTTACGATGTTAAAGTGAATAAAACTACTGTTATTAGATTACGGGATAGATGAATCATTTTAAAATGATTTCCTTTTCATAAATTTCCTTGGATTCTTATGTGAGATGCTGTACTTTGCTTTGATAGGACTGTAAGGCTGATTCATTAAGAACTGCTTGTAATTGAATCACTGAAAATCAAAGCAGATGGTAAGTGGAAGTGAAAGTAAAGATATAGTCATCAGCGAAAGTGGTTACGTTCTTAGACCAGTTTATTTGCACTAGTGCTGCATTCCCATCCTCATCCTGCTAAATCATCGTATATGAATCCGCTCTCGCTTCTTCCCAATACCCTGATCTCTTTCGGGCTAAATCCCTCATATGGGTAGCTGGCAGCTTGATATTCCTGGCCATGCTCACCTTTTTTTCAGCCAATGGAAAGTCGTTAACTAAGGAGTGTGAAGCTACTTACTTGAACTCAACGGATTCCGTCCGGGTTGTGCCGTTGTTGCTTTATGGGAGTCGTCTCATTGGCTGGTTAGATAGCTAGCGATACGAGCTTTTTGGCTTGAAGGATGTCAGGGTATTGGGAATGAGCGAGAGTGGATTCATATACGCTGATTTAGCAGGATATCTAACCATCCCAGCTGACACCTTCATTTTAGTACCAGTTTGGTACGGTTAATGTTACTCGTGTTTTCTAGAGAATTATCATTTGATTTTGTATGTGTAAGTAGAATAATGGTTGATGGTTAATAGTCATATAATCAGGCAGTATATCTAGTTGAATCTATTTCGAAAGTCACTTAAATTGAATGGCAACCTTGTAAAGTCTGTAGCTTGAATTACTTACCATTCAAAGCGTTGTACTTACTGCTTCACAAAGTTTAATTCGAAATATATTTGGATATGTCAGTATTCAAACTAATAATTATTTTATATTCATAAACAATTACATTTCTTTCCTTTAAGTTTGTTAAAAATCGGATCATAATGAGTTTACTGTGAGATGATGGTCCGAATTAGAATTTTTTTATTATTTTTAAACCTTTTCAATCTAAATCTTGTTGTAATTAAACGCTAACGAGTCTAACACATTTTCACCTAATCTTGTACTTTAAGCTTTCCAGAAGGAAATGAAATATCACAAATTTGAACTGACGAGCTTACTCTGTAACCCGCAACCAATGTGTGAGTTCATTTCGTAACCAGCAACCTATTATTGTATTAATTTAATTTATTGTTTTCAAAGATTCAAGTATTTAGGTTTGAAGTTTTATAAAACTAAATATCACATGAAGACGACTCTGAACCCTTTTCAATGCGCGAAGATAAGATTTTACAATTATCCAGCTTTTGTTTAAATCATCTCCAACATTGGATTATCTTTCGTTTCTAGTTTTAGTCATCATTCAATTATGAAATGATGTGGAAATGCCAATAAATGGTGAAAATATTACTCTTGAGTTGAGATGCAATTCGTTAACGGATCATTAGGTGCACAAGAGCGTATTCAACTAACATGTATCAGTACTTTCAAGATTCCCTCAAACATCATTTCTTCTAAAAAAATTCTACTTTGAGAACGCTTCACAATACATCATTACCATAGATGTGTAAAGTGCATTACGTTTACCGCCAAGATTCTTATGATAAAAACATATTGACATTAAATTAAACACGCCAAATTTTTTAATCATCTATGTTTTATGACAAACGGGAATTCAATGTATCAGAAAAAATATGAGACTATAGAAAATCATCTTAGAGTTTAAAATAATGATTTTGTTTTTTTAGCTATCGATGTTAAGTTTAACTGGAAAATTTAAGTAAATAAGTTTTGTTGTGAAGTGCGAAATGCGAATCGAAAAACATGGTATTCAGCTACGTACATCAGGACGTCGGTATGTCCGTCCCGTTATTGATAGCAAGAAGTATTATAAACCACTGTACCCAGAGTCTCCAGATTAAACCTGGTTTGAAATGTTTTGTAAGCGCGATATCTCATTAACTGCCTCACCCAGTTCAAATTTGGTATAGCAGCTAAAAAGAACGTTAGGCACATGTTGTTTGCTTACACGAAAAGATTAAAAATAATGGGAGGTCTCTCTAGTACTATAACAAACTACTTAGCTTCGTTCTCCTTTTAGAGAAGGGATATTCGAGTAAGTTACTATCTGGCATGAGGCAGGGCAATACATTCAATACGGTTCTTTAACTTCTTAAAAGTATGTAGAAAAGAAATACCCATCAACTTCGCATATACTTCTTAAAATATAGGGGCTGACATGTTTTAATCTGTAAGGACTCTGTTTAAGGCGGTTGAATTATGTATCTCCATGTCGATTACGATTTTAAAACGTTTCACAGCATCTTGCTAAATCAGCGTATATGGATCCGCTATCGCTCCTTCAATATACACTGATTTCTTTCAAGCCAAACGCCTCGTATAGCTATCGAACCAGCCAACGAGACGACTCGCATTCAGCAAAAGCGGCACCACCCGGATGGAAAATCCGTTAAGTTTCATGAAAGTACCTCCCGCTCCGTGCATAACGACATTCCATTGTGTGAAGTAAAACAGATGACCTAAGCCACGAATATCAAGCCGTTCCAGCCGTACGAGGCTTGTGCCTTGAAAGAGATCAGGGTATTAGGAAGGAGCGAGAGCGGATTCATATACGCTGATTTAGCAGGATGGTTAAGTACAATGCAATGCATAACTCACATCTTCGCCAAAATATATGACATATTTGTCAAAACCTAAAAAAGGCACTGAATCCTATAGTCTGCATCGTTCAGTGATCCAAAGTTCTGTCCAGTCGTTTAAGACACAGCATTCATCGAAATACTTACATATTGAAAACATCATGCTCACCTAAAATCTAGATATCTACCATCATCTAAATTCCAACTCGAAACTGTAATCAAAATACAAGATCCAATAGTACTGCAAAAAGTTGGACAACAGCCGATTTAGTAAAAGTTATCAGTCATAATAATTGCATCTAAATTCTAGAAACTGTAATCCAGCAACAAAATAGTACTGACAATTAACAGTTAGTTAACATTAACGAATTTAATAAAACGCATCTATATTAAAAAGTATGGATATTTTAGCATGAAGGCCTTGAAATATCAACAAACTCAGAAAAGGTAAATAGGTCAATCATCTGTGATGATGATGCTATGTGATTAATAGTTAAATTGCATCATTATATAAAATTGTTATTAGGTTACACATAGAGATTGCAATTACATGTATCTGGCAAGACACTTCAAACACAAGCTCGAATTATTGATTCAGACTTCAGAAAATTTAGGGTCTGCCTTTATGTTTGTATCAAATCATTTTATGGATCTTTCTATCACACTCTCAAGGGCACACAAAAAACGAAAACTAATGTTCTTCAGATCCAAAAACAAAATATTGCTGCCAGATAAAATTGATTTTGGAATTCATTTTAAAACCAATGCTCTGTCAATAGGAATATACACGTTTACTTATTAGGGTATTGAACAGCATGTTTCTATACCCAAACAAACAAACAAGGGACGCTAAAACAGCTGTTTTAAAATGTTTAACAGAACGTTTGATATTTAAGTGAAAATTTAAGAAACCAAAAACTTCAATTTGACGATCCTATTTCGCCTTAATATTGAGATTTCAAAACGACAATTTCTAAAACCTTGCTTTTAGAAACATGACCAGATAAGGTTTCAACATATTTAAATTACGTGTCTTGCAGAAAGGAACAACCCAGGAACTTGTTCTATAGACATCCAATATTTCGTAGAACATTAATTAGTAACCTAATATAATTGTACAATAACAATACTTCGTGATTTTCTTCAAAGAGAAGGATCAAATGGAACTGAATTGTATCCTTGCGTCTGTAGATAAGAGGAATTACAGGAATCGATTCCAAGCTCTCACAAATCTTTTGTTATTTGAAGCACGTATTAGTGATGTTCCTGAGTAATGAAGCAGCAAAACAAGAGTGTTAACATGTCTAGAAGTGGCTGATAGGGTTTCAGCAGGATGTTAGCTTTCAAATGGAGAAACAAAAAACATCAAAGAAACAAACAAGATAAAACTGTCATTTTCCAGCCTTAAGTTACATTGCAGTAGTAGATTGATACAAAATGAGTCGAAATAATATTGATTTAATAATCTGTATAAACAACTAATGCTCAAAGCAAACATGGGATTTTCATGGTAAGCATATATACTTTAAGGGAACTACATAACGTTCCTTTCTTGGAGCACCTCGTAGATATGTAGTTGCTATACATTCCTTAAACTAACGATAACACTTACTTTCAAAATAACGAACCTTCAAATTAATTATTTTAGTCTGCTTTTCATAGCTGACGTTCTTTAAATGCTTTAAAACTGAATAGAATGAACAGCCTAAGTCCTGTCCAAAATTAACACCGATCATCAGAAACACATTGTATTTTATGACCTTATCATGTTATTGCTAATCTATTATGTAATTGGACTGTATATTCTATTGAAAGTTGATTCCTTTACAATGAATGTTGATACCATATATAGTATTTATGTATATCTGTGGCTGTATGAGATGTTTGACATGAACAAGTATAAGAAAGATATCCCTTAGAAGGTGTTTTGACAAGATGAATTCTTTAAAGATTTGTAACATATTTGTACTATAGACCTGTGGCCTTTAAATATTGAATAAAGTCATTGAGTCATTGATAAGAAAAAACCCCAACAACTTTAAAGTAAATTTTGTAATCGGTAATCTCTTTTATCCATCGATATAGTGATGAAGTTAACAATTATATTGTCTTCATAATGATGTTAAAACGAGACATATTAATGAAATCAAGTCAATTAGATAAATCTAATTATAAAAGTCCTATTACATAACTATGTTAAACATTGTGAAATCATACTGACGCAAATCAAGAATATGATATCTCTGTTTGATTTCTGTTTGTTAAATGAAATTTACTCAATTACAACCTCTCATGAAAAATGACCATGAAATATTGTTTGACAAAAACTCATCACAAGTGGAAACTTGACATCCAAGTGTTCTTCGACAACTAGTGAAACGCTCATCTAGACCTTTACTTCCGATATGGTCGTCAAATGCAGTTCTCCTCGTGTACTCGTTGCTGCATTTATTGATCTCATAATGCAAGCTGGTTATAGCTTCGACGTAAAAATAACCTTATTTGGTAAAGAAACCAGTTTTTAATCATTGCCACTAGACAGCTGAATAAACAGAAACTCGAAAAATGTGTTTCTTCAGAGAGTCTTACTGATTTAAAAGGCTTTTATAACACCACATTAGGCAATGATAACAAAATGTGGCAAGTAAAAAATTTTGCAGGTAAAGATTTTTACTATGCAAAAATTATTCTGTACATTTCGTGTCCACCAGAAATTAGTCTAAACCTTGTTTAAGCAGTTTTTTTTCAATATTGAAAAGGCGGCAGAAACTTTTTACAGTGAACAGGTTTATGCTATGAGTAACGATCGTTTTTCCTTTTTAGGGTTTCCGTTTTACAAACCATCAACACACTCACACATTTTGGAGACTTACTTGCCCCTGATTAGGTTGACACAGCTTGCAAATCGTGGGAGAAAAAAAATTGTTTTCTTTATCTATATTCGTTTAAAGATTTATGTGAATCGATGAGGTCAGTTGGAGGTGCAGCCTGCTACATCAGCATATTTGAATCCGCTGATCGAGCTCCTTCCATATACCCTGATATCCTTTAGGCCAAAAGCCTCGTATCGCTAGCTATCTAACCAGCCAATGAGACGACTCGCATCCAACAACAGCGGCACGACCCGGATGTAAAATTCCGTTAAGTTCAAAAGAGTAGCTTCAAGCTCCTTGGATAACATTTCATTGGCTGAAATAATAACCCGTGAGCACAGTCACGAACATCAAGCCTCGCAAGCCGTACGAGGGATTTGGCTCGAAAGAGATCAGGGTATATGGAAGGAGCTCGATCAGCGGATTCAATGACGCTGGTGAAGCAAGAGGTTGGAGGTGTAGAATTGGGTGTTTACTAAAACTTACTGTAATTTTGCTGCTGAGTCACGGGTTACGGATGCATAGTGTACATCTTTGTTAGATTTTTTCAAATTTACCCAACATCCATAATTTCAACCATTGTGAAGACAATAGACTCGTGTGTATGCGTGAAGCGAACTGCACGGAATCTGCAATGTTTACGTTTGATTCAAGATGGCGAAGTTTTCTTCCGGGTGACATTGAATCCCACCCGGGTTCCAGTGCTATGGATTTGAACCCGGAGATAGAGGCGGACAAGAGGACGGGTAAATCAACAAAAAACTGTCTGACCAATTTGATGCATGAAACAAGACTATAGCTGCTATGAGCAAAATGTTAGCAGTCCTAAAAAACTGTTGACCAAAACAATGGCGAAGTAAACAATCAGTTGGAACAAATTCAAAAGGACAAAATAACTAGGACATTAGGACAAAAGTGAAGTCTCAGTCATCCACCATTTCTGTATTAGAGGCTAAACTTGATAAATCTGAGAACTAATCTACGAGAAATAAAAAATCATATCTGGATTGGAAATATAAGGGAGTTTTGCAGAGTCTGGTTAATCTAAAAGAAAACTGTTTTCTTTTATGAAGGAAACTTTAAGTATGCCAAATGGGAATGATATTCATTTCGACACTGTTGACAGATTGGGTAAAAAACGGGAACATGGAGGCAATTAACCTTTTACGATGAAGATCGTCTAAAGAGACGACAAAGTCAGCGTTCTTACTACAGCTAAGTCAGAGCTGAAAGGTAACTCCACAGTCAGAATAGCAGAGGATTTATCTCCAGAACAGGACTTTGATGTGAGGAACTCATACCTTACCATAAACAGGCAAGGAACCAAGGAAATTAGCTTATAACAAATGTGACTTATAATTTGCAGATGGCGTTTATTCAGGTCACATTCATGCTGCAGGGCTCTTGTCAGATTCACATGTGATGGAGAGAGACCACCATCTTCCGTAAGTCATGCTGACCCGAATCAGCATCTTTCATAACAGGCTGACCTTGACCTATATATTGATATCCAAAGACAATCAGAAATTCGAGCACCGTAAACTTTGACCCGTTTATTTTGAAATGGGAATGGCTGGTACAGTCTCCGACTACTATACATGCTCTCATCTCTGTTCGAATTGGACGGGTTACACTGCGATAAGTACATTCATGATAATGATAGTTATAAATCTAAATTACATAATGTAAAATCAAAAATCATATTTTGATAATATGGAGAATTCTAATACAAAAGTTTGGCTTCATGAATTTATGGAAAGCCTTCAATTCAACCTTGACTAAGCAGAAGACATATTGCATTGTATCTAATAAAGGTGAGTGAAGCGAGATGAAAGGAAGACAATCAGATATAAGCAACAACCAGATTGGCTTTATCAACATTGATAGACTCTTAAACAGGCAAAATATAAATGACTGAATGTATTTTGGAAAGACAACACGTGAGAATTTGATAAGGATTTAAGACATTACATCTTAATCTAAACCTTCTTGGAAAATTTCAAAGATAACTACATAGCTTTTTTTACTCAATGTTAATAAGATTCAGCCAGATCTAAAGAATGTTCAGAACTCGGCATCTAGTGGAAAAATAAACCACAATTATCGTCAAGGTTGAGAGCGTAACACCCTACAATGAGAAAACCTTCAGTGACTTATTATACTAAACACCATCTGAAGATGGAAACTTTTCTAAATCCTACATTTGATAATCATGAATTTAACACCTGCGTTGAATGGTAAATGTTGTAGTGTCCTTGAGATTTTACCATGTGACTTTACTGATCGAGATATTGAAAATGCCATTAGACATCTCGAATGTAACAAATCCCCAGGTAATGTCGGATTTCCCCAGAATTTTTCAAATAATCTAAACATGTATCGATGTCTTATCTGGTGTCATTATTTAATAAAGTAGTATCATCTGGTTGTTAGTCGAATGCATTGTCTACTGGCATTATCATTCCATTACACAAGAAAGGTAGAAATTATGACCCGAAAAATTACAGAGGGTTTCGTATCTGTGTTAAACAAATGACTGGAGTATTTTCTAGAGCTTCATGTAATAAATTGAGAATACCAAGCGGTATTAAGGAAGAACATTCTACAGCAGACAGTTTTTCTATTCTTAAGGCTATCAATCAGAAGTATTTAAAACGTAAAAATGGAGAATTTATCTTGTATTTAGGAAGTCCATCGATATGGTGCACAGGTCACAATAACTGTACGTTCTTCTTCTGCAAAGGTTTTTTTAAACTGGTCTAGAATATGTATAGAATTGTCAAAGCTACCATGACTTATTTGTATGACATGAGGGAAATTAAGAAAGTAAGTACTGTGTCGTTAGCCCGGTATTATTTTCTTAGAAAATGAACTTTTAATGATTTTAGTAAATAAGTTTAATGAATATCTCCGAAAAAATTATTAATAAAAGTTAATTGCAGAGGATTTGGTATTGGTTGCTGAAACGGTTTTTAGTGTGGTCTTGACGTCTTGCAGATGTATTCCAAAAAATTGGGTGTGGCCGTTTGTAGTGACAATTGTCTTTCAAATTGATCGACCTGTAAACAACTATAACAAAACGCTTTTAATGGTAATTGAATGTTAATAAAGAAGCAGGATATCCATAAGATCGTATACTGTACACGGTTTCATTTCTTCCAAAACGTTTTCAAGTGTATGTCAAGACAAATATTAAATATAGTATATGCAATGTTTCCTATATTTTGTTAAAACAATCCAAACAAATTGTACCAAACTTATCTGAGACCGAAATTACCAAAGATAATGCTTAGACGTTGTGTTGTGAGGAGGAAGTTTTAAGTGAAACAGAAGAGAATCCTCAAGTCTATAGATAAGAGAAAAACCAGAAATCGATCCATTGCTTTGACAAGACTTTTGCTATTTGAAGCACGTATTATTGGTGTTACAGAGTAATGAAGTAAGAAAACCGAAGAATTTACATGTCCGGAGCTTGCGATAGGAATTGTATAGGGTTTGGTTTGCTTATTGGCTTGATGTATGAAATCTAGTGAGTGGACAATCTGTCGATGGACAACAAAGAAACGTACAAGATCAAAAGTGGCCTTTTCTGCTTTCATTTCAACCTTCAATAGTAGAGAACTGTCAACACATCAGAAACAAAACAATAGCAGATTCCAATGACAACTTCCCTCAAACAACAATTGGATTTCATAGAAGACATCTAGGCTTTGAAGAGGATCATATTAATAACTTTCATTTTTTTTTTTTTTTTGAAGTATGTCATTGATAGGGGGTTTACTTCCACAATACAGAAATATAAGCATTTTCCTTTTAAATAAACAATGTTGAAATTATTAATTTAGCCCACCAGTCGATATCTATTAATGACATTAACATATTTATATGATTGAATAGCATGTCGTATCCATGGGGAAGCAAATGTAATTCAAGACATTTTAAAAACTGTGTAAGAAGCACCTTGTGATTATGTCTATTACATTACAACATAAACAACTCCAGTGCATTCTTTTGAACTGTAATCCTTGTTCCTTAGAACTTTCTCAAGTTTAGTTTAAGGCCTTTAACATGTTTACGACGACTCAGGGAATATAACCATGTATGATAAATTCCTTTTTTGAAACGGATTTACTCTACCGTAATTCTCATGATGTTAATATGACTCCAAATCTCATGACATAAGCCTGACGGGAACTTAGGTCGTTTTTTTTCTAAACCTCGACAAATAGGATGCATATCGAACTTTTACAAGTGTAGTGTAGAGTGCTTTTTTATAGATTGGATCATTCAAGTTGTCTTATTTTCCATGAACAAATAAATCCTTGTGAAGACACTAGAATTCTTTCATCCCTTCATGACAGCTGAGTAAACACGAGCATATAAAGTCTGTGTTGTATTTGCTTGCTCAATAAATTCTATTGCTTTTAGAGGCTTAGGTGACATTACATATGGCATTATTACCACACACAATATATCATTAACACTTCATAAGGCTATAAAGACTCTCGGTTTTGTTTAAAGTAAATATTACTATATCCATATTTCGTGCTTAAGGAAATCTTTCAGTCCTTGTCTTAGCAGTCAACATCGATTCAAAAATACACAAAGACACTATCGATAGATTTATTTTGTTCTTAAGACGTTTATTGGCAGTCCTGGTTCATTTCGCCAACCTGTTATATAAATAAAAATGGCGAGATCTGATTTGGGAGTACTCTTCCCAGCTTTTCCTTACCAGACTACATAAGTTTATATTTTTTGCTTGAACAATCCAGATGAAAGCTTGTATATTCAATAGGAGATAAGCGGTATAATTAGTTGGAATCCGTTGCTTTCCTGACCCTCAAAACGTTATATTCAATCTTTTATTTAACCTTATTCTCTCACATCTGTAGCTGTGGACAAATTAAGAGAAAATAGCATATAACCTTAGCAACTGGAGTTTCCAACTGTGCATATTATAGCAGAATCCGATTAATTGTCTGTGACATCGGCCGGAATAGATGACAAATCATTTTCTAATCTGGTTTTACATTACTTTTCTCAAAAACATTATTTTTCCATTATATAATCTTCAATTGTATTTAGATGAAAAGGGAGTCTTATTGTTCAGTTTAATCACCTATGTGGTTTTCTCCTATTTCAAACTAAGTAAAAACGAAACATCTTGTATATGACATGGCATCTGAATTAAAAATGATTCTTAATTAATTTTAAGTTAGAAGAGGATTTTAACTTGTCATTTTAACATCACATCAGTGTCACATACTTTACTCTATTCCGCTGAGCACCTTCCAAATACCCTTCCAAATAGCTATCTAACCATGCCAATGAGACGAATCGCCTCAGCTACAGAGAAACAGCCGGGATAAAAATCTGTAGTGTTCCAAGTCAGTAGCTTCAAGTTCCTTGCGTACAGACATTTCATTTGCTGAAAAAATAACAGGTGAACATAGCCATGAATACAAAGCAGCCAGGAATATGAGGTATTTGGCCCGAAAGAAATCAGGGTGTTTGCAAGGAGCTCAGCGAAGTCAATTACGCAGAATTAGCAAGATGGTTGTAAGTTTGTACACAGAATAATAATTTTACACACAAAAAACTCCCTTAACGAGTAACATGTATAAATATAAATACAGTTTTTACACCATGATCCATGTTAAGGTACGTTGTATGTTATTAATACCCTCAAACAGAATTAAGCGTACTTTTAAAATTACCTGTTAAAAACATGACATGGATACTTTTCAACATTTTGAATCAATTAACTTACATCCACTTATTTTTTGTATTGTCAGGTGTCTAGAATGTGTGAATCCTTGGTCTCCAGCTACAATATTTCCTACACGTTCGACATATAACGAATCAGAAAAAGGCTTTAAATAACAAGCCAACGTAAAATCGAATATTTGTTGAAATCATTTGTTTCGTTCCTGTCATTTTTTTCTCTATTTCAGGTCATTATCATCAACACTTTTTCAGGAATGTTTGTAAGCATAACAAGGATTATATCTTGAATTATTTTATCAATATTTTTAAAAATTTTATTACTAGCAGTTTTTTTAAGGACTAATGATGTATACATTAAAAACAATAAATGTTTGAATTAAAATCTACATTAAATCAGTATTCTTTTCCTCATTTTTCTCATTTACCGGAGGTATTAAATGGAAACTTTTTGTTAATGTGTACTTTCTGACTTTGATTAAGACAATATTCACAGGAAATACGCTTCAAGATTTCATAAATTGCAATTTGTTTTCAAAATTCCTACAAAATATCATTTTTGCCGGGTAAGACAATGGATAGTTACAATGTATACCGTTGTCAAACTTTTTAATTGGTGTTATTTCAATGACAAGTAGTTGTTGCTTCTGAAAATTATTGTTAAAATGCTTCTCAATTAGAAAAGTGATATTAAACGGTTAAACGGGGAAAATGTCGAGATTATAACCGAAAACCGGACAATGGCATGCATAATTAATAAACTCAAACACAATTTTAAAACCTTTTTTATAACAGACACAACATTAAATATAGCTTTGTATTTATAAGTAGAACAATTAACGAAGATAAATGTAAATAGGTCGCAGAATTTCTACTTTGTAACATTTATGTAAACGTTTTTAATTTACAATTACAAAAGAAAATGTCTTTATTTTCGCGTATAAATATGCAACTTTAGATAGGAGATTTTAACTTAACGCGGGTTGTATGATATTATGTTTATAGCCAAATACACAATTAACGAAACATGAGCCAGGATAATCAATCTTGGAATATTTCTATATCAAATTTCATATGTTTTAAACAAAAGGTACATTGTATTCTATCTGCTGTGACATTGACATTTTGGGGGAAATGTTTGTAAGACTAAGATAGAAAAAAACGTCAAGCACACTGATTAATGCAACGACGGCAAAACTCAGTATTACAGATTAAACGTCACGAGGAAGTTCATACCATCTTATTAAGAGCTTCAGGAATATTTAAAAATCGTTGCCAGCAGGATTTTTTCCATTTACCGATTGCTGATTACTTAATGTGATACTTTGAAGACACAGGCCGAGTCAGATTTTCAACATTAGGGAATTTGTAACGAATAATTGAACTCAAAAGTAGGTAAGTATGCCTCAATATATACAGTAAATATGCTGTTTAATTTAATCATCTAGAAATACATGAACTTTTCCGATTTCGTCTGTAACACAAATTAGTAACATACGGTACTCGTTTGGTTTTAAATGTGTTTTCGCAAAGTAAAAAAGGCTGATAAAGATAGTATCTAGTTCGGATATTTAAAATTCAAATCCAAACCACGTAACACATTCCTAACAAAGTAAGTTTGTCTTTACTTACAATCTTATTCCAAATCTAAAGTTTATATATTCCTCGACTAGAGGGAAATTCCCATGACACATGCTTGTATATGTACTATGTCAATTTAGTACAGGGATATGGTTTGCACATAGAAATAACCTTAACTGCAAACTCCCGGAAGTTCCTTCTTCGGTATGGCAGCTTTTCATTCAATCATCTTCATTTGAAAAAATGTCTTTTTCACAAAATGTTTTGTGATATCGTTGTATTGAACATTTACAAACAAAGTGAAAATGGCATATTTGGTTCAAATTAGAAATTACATTCAATAAGTCGACCTATGTGTTGGTAGGCAGTGTCTTTACCGCTGACCTACTCGAAGATTGTCTGGGTATGTTTTATGCTGCAGCAAAACACATGAAATTTCATTTTGTTTCTGATTTAACAGTTTACTTCATTTTTCTTCTTCAAAACACTGCAAATGAAAAACAATTTAGGAAAATAACATTTAGAAATTTTATTCTCATACAATCATACACGAATCCTAAAAAGATAAAATATACAATACATAAAATCATTGTGCAAGTTGCGGGGATATGGCTTGACTATGCCAGCTGACATTTTTTTTGACAGTCATTTGTTGTATTTCTTAATAATTAAAAGAATCGAATGCTACACTTCTTCTAATAGATTAAATATGTTTTTAAGAGATTCATAGTAAGAATAATTCTTAGTCATTTAATGATACATGGCAAATGTACAAACCAGATTTTAGTTTACAAAGCCAATAGTGTAAATATAAATTCCCTTCCTTCTTATGATGATGCCTAGGTAGACGGCCATTGTAAGACAAATATGAGATATTTTGATTGCATCTGTTCATATTTCCCATCAGAACTTGCAAACATTACCAACATATTTTTTATCTTACTTTTTGTTTGGAAATTTGCAATCTGTATATCTGTAAGATAACAATAACTTACGTAGTTTAATTGTGTAATGAATGAGAATCCTCATATTTATGTTCTATCTGTAGTTTCAAAGTAAAATAATGCACACAGTTTTATATGAAACGTCAATAAATGGATGACAGGTGTCTCAATATCGAAGATGTCAACAATTCCTGTCAACGTTGAATTTAAGTGGGAAGATAGGACATTTGTGCTTCATTCGTATCATCTTGTTATTGTAACTGTAGCATATGTTTCTTTTCATCATAGCATGTTTTAAACGGCATGACCAGGTCATTTTCCACAGTATCTAAACTAATTTTGAAAGAACAATTGAAATCCTTTGTTGAAAACCTTATATTGTATCGAGGCAATTGAACCTTTGCATTCACTTTCTGTAACTTGCGCTGACAAGACGCAATGTTGTCGTCTATAACTTTGTCCTTCAAGATTACTGACTTCTTTGGTTGTTGGAAATGAAGGAGAGAGTTATTTAATATTACAAGAAATGTTGAATAGCTACAGCGTTTGTCAACTTTCGAAATCATGGTAATGCACTGACATCAAATATATTTTCCATGCTCCCAAGTAACTGACAAACTATTTTATGAGAGATAGTATTATGTATGTATTGAGTACCTAAAGGTTAAGCCGTGATGTCGAGCTAAGCTATTCATTTGTTTCTGAAGTAATTTTGAATTTGAATAAACCTTGTTTATACCGGTTATAAATTGTAAGGATTGTTACTATCATGATTTAAGCTGCTATTTTCTATTTCTCTCGCTTTACAAATGTTTAAAATTTTCACTGTCGCGACCTTGCATCTTTGCGCTGCTTTATGTGCGATTTTATATAAATTATTTGCAAGCAAAGACTTAAAATGTGTGTCGTTTAAAACATGCTTTTCATTGATTTACTTTGCACAGAATGAATCTTCCTAAACGCATTTTCCACCTTTGGATCCACTATATAAGGGTACATTTGATTGTTTTGTCTGAGATTTTAAAACTGGGACGGTTTAGAAAAATTCGCTCCAAACTGTGCATATTGAGGCGCAATCAAACAAATGGTTTAGAGACATGTTTCTTATTTTTTCATTATACACAATAGAGGACAGTTCATAAACACATTCCAATATGCAAGTACCTACCAGGTACCTTGATATTTTAAAAAAGTCGTACACGGCTTAGGTGTTAATTCATAGTGAATTGCCAGATTCGTTTCACAATGGAAAAAACACCCAATAAAAGAATTATTGTCTTTCTAGTGTGCCTTTTCTCTCATTTATTTTTTCTGTCTGAATCATGGTAATACAGTAAATTTTATTGGTATTAACAATTTTTTGTTTATATTATGGAAGTGTTTTATTAGTCACTGCTCTGGAAATTTCGATAGATTTACATAGACACCAGTGTTGGACTGAATTGTAAAACTATAAACAACAATTAAACACTCCATGATGGTATTGATTAGTGTGGGTCACATTGTTTACTGTAACCTACTCATCATCTTGCATTTAACAAATAAAAACAAATAATCCTTGATGAAGGGAGTTTATGGACATCTGCCCACAAGAAAATGTTTGTCAATAGCATGATTTTTTTTTATCAAAAAAGGATGTCGGGAACCAACAACACCTGCTCTTTGATAGTAATTAGCATAAATCTCCTTTTCTCTATACATGTTGCAGAGTTAGTCCATCTTGATATTTATTGCAGGTGTTATCATTGATTTCGATGATAAAATAGAAATTCGTTTTTAGAGGATACATTTTTATGACCACCCACTGACAGTTGAGTGAACACAATCTCATATAGTCCTTAAGTCAGGTGCTTCTTTAATACAACTAACATCTTTATGGGGTTCCTCGCTATCAAATGTGGCTTTATCGTCATACTCGAAGTTCACAAACCCCATGCTTTCATACTCAATGTTAAGTATGTGGATTGTTTCCTCCATGTAATAGCTGAAGGATTATTTGCAGGAAAACTTATACAAGACAGACGTGTTCCATGATTCCAGATCCTTTTTGTTATATCTTATTAGTGGGCGGGATATCACAATGGTTAGCGCGCTCGACTTGAGATCAAGAGGTTAGTGGTTCCGTGGTTCGAATCCCGCTCGGGAACTTTGTCTGCAGTAGAGAACTGTTCTACACGCAGTCAAGTTTGAGTGCAATGCTACACTGAATTTCAGCGCACTACCACCCATGGTTCGCTAGTTCCAGCCGATGCTCGCAGGTCTCACCGCAATGCATACCCACAATGGTGTTGCGGGCTTTCTCCCTGCAATAAAAATAGCAGCCGCGACATAAGTGAAATAATCTTGAAAGCGGCGTTAAACACCAACTCACCTATATCATATTAGTTTAACTGGCTTCTGAAACAATAAATATGTTTAATTCATCTAGTGCCAAAGATATGTTTGCTGTAAGAAAATCATTCTATTATAACTATATTTTCCCTGTAAGAAGGAACATGTAATTCATGTTTGCATTGCAGGGTGTTCAGACAATTAATGATTCTCAATTAAAAGAATCACATCTCAGAATATTCGGTTTTGATGTAAAACACGACAGTTGTTACACCATCAGTTCTACAGAAAATCAAGATGTTCTTTAAAATGAAAATCAATGATTTTAATTATTGATTCTCTTTACTTTCAATGAGTTTGTCAAGACGAATTTTCAGAAGGTGTAAAGCTTCCTTGAGTCTTTTTTAAAAGTCCACTTCAGGTATAATATAACATAATATTTGATCATATTTCCACATTGTTGTGAAAGTGATTGATCAAGTGAAACAAAAGTAAATCCTAAAGTCTGAAGATAAGAGGAATCGATCCTTTGCTTTCACAAGACTTTGCTATTTGAATCTGGTATTATTGGTGTTACAAAGTGATGAAGTATTAAACCGAAAAATTTACAGGTCGAAAGTTTCGGATAAGGTTTGTATAGGGTTGATATGTTTAGTTTGGTTAGATGTTTTTGCTTGATGTGAGGGATCTTGTGAATAGACAATCTGAAGAGAGACAGCAAAGAAACGATAAGATCAAAAGTTAACCTTTGCTCTCTTTCAGAGCGCCAATGATCATTTCCTTGCTAAACTTGAAGACAAAACAATAGAACATTTGTATGAAACCACTGATTGAAGCAACAACTGTATTCCATAGAGAATATATATGCTTTGAACACTTTAACACTTTAGTCATACATTTTTATGTAATGTTCTATCACAAAATCAAGACACAAGTATGGAACGAATACAAGTGTTCTGGTTTTACTAACCTAAACAAATACAATGGTGATTGAAATTTTACAAGTATAGTGTAATGTTATGTTTCTTTTAGTTGACATCAGGTTGTGACAAGTTGTCACATTTCAAATGAAATAAAAAAATCCCCAATTCTGGAATAAACACCAGTTTTCTATTATCGCTTCATGATAATACAGGATGACATAAAATCCGCCTGGGCTTTGCTTGTACAACAAATTTTATTGCTTTAAGAGGCTTCGGTGATATTAATGATGGCAATATCACCACACTCAATGTTTCAATAATACTCACAAGGCAAGACCCTTAGGATTTTAAAAAATTAATTTTATTATGTCCATATGCCCTTTAGTTTAAGTTTAAGTTTACACAAAGACACTATAAACAATACAAACAGACGTATTTTGTTTCCTGGAAATGGACCATCCTTGTTAATGTCAATGGCTAGTTATTATTAAATAGGTGGGAGGTTGACTGTGCTGAATAGCAAAATCTTTGAATATACGAGGGTTGTCCCAAGAGTATCTGGCCTGAATATGAAAACATGCCTGAAACGCAATCATACTGTGCGTGCATGAAGAACATTAATTGACGTGTAAATGGCATGAAAATCACAAGATGCATACTCTTCAATTGCATATCATAGCCTGTCATTCAATGGTACTCTAACATCTTTTACCGAAATAGAGAAAAGTGAATGTAGGGCTGTTATCAAATATCTAAGTTTAAACAAATACACTCCAAAGGAAATTCATGGGGAAATGTTACAAACATTAGGTGACTCTGCCCCTTCATATAGCACCATTGCACATTGGTGTGCTGAATTTAAACGGGGTAGAGTAAGCACTAAAGACGAGCCCCGTCCTGGTCGTACATCTGATGTCACCACAGGTGAAAACATTGAGGCTGTTCTTAACAATAAGGCAAGACAAGCGAGTGACTATCATATATTAGCTGATACTCACCATATCAGTAAAACATTAGTTGAACGAATTATACATGAACATTTACATATGAAAAAAGTAGTAGCACGCTGGGTACCCAGAATGTTATCTGAGTCCAAAAGCAAAAACGTGTCATGGTCAGTCAGCAACTTCTTGACGAGTATCGCGCAGACCCAAAATCATTTTTCGCTCATATCGTTACTCAGGATGAAACCTGGTTTCATCATTTTGATGCTGAGACAAAAAGACAAAGCATGCAATGGGAACACAACACATTACCCTCCCCTCAAAGTTCATATCTTGTTCTTCCAGTCGGAAGGTCATGACATCAGTTTTCTGGGACGGTGTTATAATGTTTGATTATTTAAAGAAAGGCTCTACAATCAATAACACTTATTATGCAAATGAACTATGACAATTACGAGAAAAAATCAAAGAAGGGGGTAAACTGCGCAAAGGTGTGTGGCCGTTGCAGGACAATGCTCCCGTTTACACCGCTCAAATTGCAGTCAGTGCAGCACAGTTTTGTGCGATCAGGATTCTCCCCCACCCTGCCTATTCTCCAGACCTTGCCCCCTCAGAGTTCTTCCTCTTCGTTCGACTGAAAACAGAGCTCCGTGGCCAAATGTTTGAGACTGACGAAGACGTCATTGCTGCAGTAGAGGAGTTTTGGGGGTCTCGTGATTAGAAGTGGTTTCAGAGTGGTTGCAGATGTTACCAAAACGCTGGAGCAAATGCATTGAGGTCAAGGGTGATTATGTCCAAAAATAAATCATAAACATTTGAATGTTTCTTTGGTTTTGATGGTCAGGCCGGAAATTGTTGGGACATCCCTCGAATGTGTGTCATACAGCTATATTTCAATGATTTGTTTCTTTATTACCCAAAACCCTATTTCAAAAGAAACAAAAGTTAAAGGAATAAACTTCTGATTGAATTATGAAACATACAACACTGTGTAGCAGCAATATGCATGAATATGACTGTCAGTAGATTAATGTCTTGTTAATTGTCCTTCAGCTTTTAGTTTACCGGACTTCTTAGTTGTAGTTTTTTTAATCAAACAAGTTAACTGACTAACAATGGCTTATTACATTCACGAGGAGAATAGGTGACAATCTTAGATGGAATTTATTCTTTTCCTGACCTTTGAGACACTGTATATAATCGTTTATTCCTTCATATGTTCTCAAATATACAAGTGCGGACAATTCAGACAAAAAACATAACCTTTGCAACCAAACTGTGAACGATCCGATTAATTTTTCTGTACTATTCAGAGAAGACCACTTTAACATACGTTAGTGTCTACAATCTGCTGCTACATGCTGATTAACTACACAAGCGTCACAAAATTTTGAACGGAGGTTAAGGGGATTCAGCCCTGAACATGAGATTATGTTCCCATAGGTACCAACTTGAGCATGATTTATAGTACGTGGTTGATCCATCTTGACATGTAATTTTTTTAGGACTGAAAGTCATGCAGTTGTTAATTCAAGATTTTTAATCATGTCCCCTTTCAAACTGTTTAAAGTGCATTTTAACTAAAGACCTGAACTGTCTGTTCGCGAGCGATTTTATTCTCAAAGGTTTTACCCATATCAACGTCCCAATGAAATTCGATGTTTTTGTTCCTGGGTTATTTACCCTTGACGTTTGCGATGTTTGCAAGTGCGCTTATTTTGATTGGTCGCTGTGTAAAGCTATTGAGAATTAAAGCTTTTGAGACCAACCTGATATAGGCCACTACTTTTACTACATACCCTGTAAGTAAGAACACCGTACTAATAAAAAAAAAGAAACGACATTGTACAGGAACATGATGTCGGAGGTAAGGTGATTATAGTTACCAAACGCGCCTCTGCGAAAATAGAATCAACAGCCTTATTATTATTAAGTGAGGTGAGGTGAGGTGAGTTGGTGTTTAACGGCGCTTTCAAGATTATTTAACTTATATCGCGGCTGCTACTATTATTGCAGGGAGAAAGCTCGCAACACCATTGTGGCTATGCATTGCGGTGAAACCTGCGAGCATCGGCTGGAACTAGCAAACCATGGGTATGCGCTGATTTTCAGTGTAGCTACATGGTGTCGGACATTTAAGTGTAAAAAAATCATGGTTGTGCTCAAACCACGTGATCTCCGACTTCGCCATGATTTACTTTGTTTCTAATTTCAAAATATGCTGCAAATCATTACGTACATTTGAAAAGGAACTTTGGGTCGTTGTGTACCTTTACGTTTTCATCACATTGGACCGCGCAGCTTATTGTGGCTTCTCAGTAAGGTCTACCATGCTGGCGAGTTGAATCATATGAAAAAAACCGAAATTGATATTAAATAAATCCTTTTACCCTTCCATTTGTTTGATTCCCCCAAAGATAGGTCTGTTCTTAATCATACAATCTTGTCCTGACCTAAGAATATTGCGTTCTTCGCCTTACACAATGATCGAAATTCCCATGATAATGATATGTCACTTTAGTTTAGGGATATCCTCTGCAAAGCATGTAGTCGAGAGAAACATCGATAACCTCAACTTCAGGACTCCAAGTTTCTTTGGTAAAGTAGAATTCCTTACGCAGTACCATCATTGGCAGAGATTGCATTTTTCACAAACTGTTTATAAAAATTTAAACTGAAAGGTCTTACCTTCCAGGGTTTTGGAGGATATGATATATGCTGAACACGCGTATATTGTTACAGTATTTCTATACATGTGCAAATATTTTTCATTTCTAATTCAAATGCTTTTTCTTCTCGAGCTCTGGTACACCCACACACACCTAACGGTCAGAAAATTGTCAAATAAACAGAAATAAATTATTTTGTATTTGCAATTTCACACTTCCGAAGGAGAATAGCTTAATATTTGATTTTTAAAAAAAACACCTTAACAAACAAGCAAAATACTATTCATTTAATTTACTTTTGAAACGTTAGTGTCTTGCCGTTTCGAATAATATTAACAAGAACAAGAACAAGAACAGTAATCATTTTCGGCTTGTAAAGATAACTTCTGGAGGCAGATACTTCTGTAAATCAACTCTTTCAGCCCTGTAAATTAACTTTTAAAAGCTGTATACCAGTTTCAATGCAAATTGAACATACTTTGGACGTGCATGCCGTAATTAACTGATAGTTAATACTAATGACTAATTGTAGAAGTGTTCTGTTAGACTCTGTTATGAAGACTTACATTAATGAACACATGCGCAATTAGAACGTTAGACTAATAACGAAGCTATTTTAGCAAACAATGATGGTAATTATTATTTTGGCCATGACGATGCATAATGTAAGTTTCCCATCATTATGCATTTTCAAATTATTATTGAAGTAGGTAGGTTTTCACATCTGCCTCTTAAATTGTCTATCACCAGCACCAGTGTAATTTTCCTCTCCTCTCTTTTCTACATACGACTTGAAGATTAGTTTTTTAGGATATTAACATGCAAACTTTTTCTTACTTTGACGATATAATGGAATTTTATTTTTCAAAGGATACATTTTTTTCTTTTGCCATCTGCTAACTGCTGAGAGGACACGATCTCATAAAATCCTTGAGTTAGTTGCTTTTTCAGTGCACCTCATGGCCATGGCCATCTTGGTATCACATATAGTTATGCTAACATACGTAAAGCCAAAAGCCAAAGGTGTCGAATGTCGGATTTAAGAAAAAGCAGGAACATAATATGCCGAAAGCCTGTATCCATGCCATATGTGTTTTATGATTTATCATGTAATTGTTATATATGGTTTAACTATCTCCTGAGAGCTTCATTTTATTACAACATAAACAAACATGTTTGTAAAATTGTTCTGAAGACAATAAGCCACAAAAAAGTGTGCATGGTAAGCAAAGTATTTTATAATAACTAAACATGTGTTTTGAAAAATATGTTATGTTTGAATGTATTTCAAACAGGCTTGGGTGTAGGTACAAATGTATTTGTCTGTTAAGATGTCTTCAGGTCATTTCAGGCATTGATAAAATTTAATGAGTTAAGAAAATTGAAATGTAGTTACTGCTATTGCAATTGGAGATTTACGTGATATATGTACAAGTAATATACCCTTACTTTTTTAACGTATGTTATCGCAAGTACAAAATTACTGATCTCTATTTAAACCAGAGTATGCTAAATGCGTCCATTATAACTACAGTACTCAAATAGTTCAACGTCTATTTTTACATGCTCGAGGTTGCATAAGGTGATTTTAAAATAATCGTAGCTCATATCGTTCTGATACTGGACACATTCCCCCAACCCCCAGGGCGAAACTCAGGAAATGAATTATAGAGAATACACAAATGAGAATACATATATAGAACAGGTGACTGTCAAAATAAACGTGAGAAATATTTTCACTTCAGATCTAGTCACGAGGATTCCCTAAAGAACACTGAAGGTCGTTTTACAATTGAAGTAGCTGGAACCGTAAACGGAAGATCTGGCGACAAATAAAGTTAGAATTCATTCATTTCCTTTCCCTTGAGATGTTCTATAAAACGGTTAATTCGATTATTTGGTCTCACATCTGCAACATTGGACGGATTATAATAAATCAAAACCGTAACCTTGGTAACCTAAGCTCCATACTGCTCATGTTAAGCACACTCTGATTAAATGTCTAAGACACGACCTCGAATAGATTAATAATCGGTTCTTATTTAGTTTGAGCATGCATTAGAGAAGGCCAGGGTCCAATTGCATAAGCAACCTGAAATCCCTGACGTAGCCTTCGTGTGATGTTAAAGAACTCTTCACCATCTGCAAGTGCTAACAAGTATATGATACTTTTTAAAAAACATTTTGGTTTAACGTTTAATTTATTAAATTAATTTAATACTGCATCAGAAAATCTAATAATTTTATTTGAGTTTTACCAACTTGTCATCTAAGTGATTCTCTGACAAATTCAGAGATTATATTTTATAATCGAGATATATAACGTTCAAACAAGATGTTTATCATCAGCAATATCTCCCTTATATTCTAGTGTCGGATACATAAAATGCTGAAAAATTTACTGCATATGTTTGATTTTCAGAGAGATAACATGAACAATATGCAGATTTGTTGTCATTAGCAAATGATGACAATAATATCAGAAAGTTGACGAACATTTTTAAATACGTTTATACACCCTTTATTTTGGATCAAATGGGTTCAACTCGTCCTTTTGTTTATTAAGATAATCTCCCACTAAATTTAACTATGTTTTGAGGGTTTTTTAATGATCAATAATCCAAATAGATAACAAGGCCATTAAATTTGATTGGAAGTAATCTTCGGATAATTAAGGATTTATTTTTATTGGCGTGTTTGTTTGTATTTTTTATTTTTCCAAATATATTGTCGTCAAGATTTAGCCCAAATGGCCGATGCGAGTGCAGCCTATCTTGCCATGCAGAGAAACCTTACCGAGAAGAAGTCACACAAATATTTGGGGTCAAATTGGATGAAAACCCAAAGTACAGAACGTCCCAAATTTTAGAAAATTAACATTTATTTCCTCCAAATGTACTTATTGACTTGCAACTTGTTTTAAAGGACAAAACAAAAAACAAGAAAAGTAAATCATGACGAAGTCGTAAGTCTGGGCGTCGTTTGGACGCAATCTTGATTTTTGCACTTACAAGAAATGTCCAACTCCTGAACATTTGTTGATTCGTTTCTTTTTTAATTACTGGATGGACTAGAAATCTCATACTAGTAGGTGAAATATAATACTATAACGTATCTGTCTCAGAATCTGCAACTTCTCAATACTTTTTAATCGGCGACCATTCAAAGTTGGTAAAATTTCAAGGGTAACTTAAAGGGTAGATAAATCCAAATCTTACATGTCGAAGTTCATAGGTTTTTTTGCCATAACCAAGGTCTTAATGAATCAAGAATAAGCACCATTTCGGTTTAAGTCAAATGCATTTTAACAGTTACAATGGGACACAATTCAAAAACTCAAGTCGATATATGTCTGATTAATACAACCTTGCATGGAATAGGGCCAAGCAAGAAAAAGGAGGCAGAGAAATGTATGTGAAGAAAAAATGCAAAAATAACCCATAAAACAAGCGAAGTCCCCGAAAAATATTGCATGTCCAGATACGAGACCTTGTTTTTTGCCACAGTTGATTCCAACAGGATGATTCCAACTTACTCTCCTATTCTCTCTCAAATTTCCTGAACTAAATTCAATGCATATAGGTCTGATTGACGTAATTAAAGGCAGTTTTGAAGTAAAGTCCCTATTTATAGGCACAAAACCTCATATACATGTCTTAATCGTGTAATTGTCGCATGCGACAAATTTATTTTACTATTTGTCTACATATTTGTATTGTAGCCCGAGTTTAACCCATTTTACTAACAATTATATTTAAAAGGAACTTTGTTAAATAAAGAGAATCTCACCCAAGTGTCCTCTGATATCAATTATATCAACACGAGTTGATAAAAGTTACAAATATCCGAGGCTTGCCGAGGATATTTAACTTTTATCGACGAGTGTTGATATATTTGATATCAGAAGACACAAGGGTGAGATTCCATTTATCATCCAAAATCATTTTTCATTTCGATTCTGTGATAAATGTGTATTTCTGAACACCGCACTACTCTAAGACTCTCAGTGGAGTGATGTAATAGCATTGTAACATTAACATGTTTATGACGTCATAGCATTGTG
Source organism: Phorcus lineatus (assembly GCA_921293015.1). Classification (NCBI taxonomy): domain Eukaryota; kingdom Metazoa; phylum Mollusca; class Gastropoda; order Trochida; family Trochidae; genus Phorcus; species Phorcus lineatus. The sequence goes on from OV121093.1 coordinate 18,709,329, forward strand.
ATGTCATTACTTGATGATGTAAAACAATTGTGATGTCATGAACTTGACTTACATGGGGCATTGTTCAAAATCTACTGTCAAAGCGATATCTCCTAGGAGATATCGCTTGATCTTCCACAAGCGATATCTCCTCTGGAACATAGTTTTGGATGATAAATTCATACATGTACAATTAGATAAAGATTTTATACCGGTGAACAAGTGTAAGTGTTGGTTCTTGACTAACACTAACGAGTATGTAAAAACAGACCAGTACTGATAATCTGTTTCTATCCTCTTCACAACAATATTATACACAACCTTATATATTATATTACAAACATTATAGATCTGTAGCACGAAATATCAAATTGGTAATATGTGCATGTCAAGTTTTAATAGCAGTCAGGGCTTTGACACAGAAACTTTTGTTGAAAATCTTGAATATCTGTGATAAACTATGCGTTCAGCTACAATGCTAAAATATCTAAAAAGGTAGGCTGAGTTTCCAAAGAAATTTTTAGACTTAAAATTTTGTCCATTTCAGTATCACTTGTTGCTTCGAATTTCGAGATAAAATGAAAGCGTATATTGATTGATGCTACCGCTCATCAATTAAAATTTTCTATTTCACTTTTCAAGAAATTAATCTTAAAATGTTTGCAATAGTATAAATAATGCTTACACATTGTTGTGAAAACATTGGATTATTTCAAACAGAAGTGTCCTCAATTCTGGAGATAAGAGTACAACAATACATCGATCCCAAGGCTTGGTTTGACAATAAAAACTGACTCGGGAATACTCAAAGATCCACTATTAATTGTACAGACGCACTGCATTAGTTTCATCTTTAGTAGTAGTCCTTGTTCTTTCATTATCGAATTAAACAAACAGTTATAGGTTTTTATCACGCAGTGTTATAGAATATATTCGTTGTTCAGCTTTTGCAAACTTATGATTAATTTTTAGATTATGATTGAATTGTACACTCATTACGTGCTGAGACACATCTTAGAAGTCAGACTTTTTGACAATTAGTGCGAATTGTGATATCCCTTAGTGTCGTGAGTGAACGTCATAACGACTAAAATATGTGTAAACTAGGTAACTACGTCCATCAACTTCGAAAGCTCTTTCAAGGTGCATTTAAATTAGGCCATACAAAGGGTAAAGGACAAACATCATTTAATGTTTCCTTCTCAACTCCGTTGGTGTATACAGTCAAGCAGCCGATTAGCGCTTTATGGTTATCTGTCACATTGCTATCACCTCCAATTCAGGTACCCATTTGTACTGGGGGTGAACAGATGCACAATTCGAATAAAGTATTTTGCGCAAAGTGACCAAGTTTCTCAACATGGTTTATCCAACAATGAATCGGGGAACTCATCCAACCGTCGAGCCACACCAGATGTTGCTGATCTCCATTGATAGTCAACTGAGAATGCATAGGACCACGTGTCACCACTGGTATGATTAGCCCTCATATTCAGATTCATATCCCAAATTTAATGTCATTTGGTTCGCCGCTTAACGTCAATCTTAGGATTATGACAATGTAATATGTCAGTCGCCTTGCACTAAAGTCATTTCAAGCAAATGATTTCAATAGACTAAAAAAACTTGATAATGATAATGATTAAATCGAATGATAATGGGGGAAACCAGTGTAAATCATTACTCAACTGAAAAACGCTTAAAAATTTAAATCTGAACCGAAATTCGATAGCATCGCTAGGGAAACTACGAAAGTATGATGTCACAAACGACACAGATCATGACATTATTTCCATGGCAACGTCTTTAAAAATAATCCCGATGCGCAGAACCTTGAATGAAATTTCCTTGTAAAGCAGCAGTAGAATAAATACTTTTATTAATTTTTTTTTCTTTACGCAATTGAGAAATATATTAATTTCACGTTCTACTACACAGAGAAATAATGAGATGAAAAGATGACTGAAGTTCCATATCATCAATCAAACTTTTAAGGTCATTTTTCGCAATATTTATGTCTTTCGAGTTAAATTTCATTGATTTCAAAATAGTTTTAAAGAAAAAGGGGGCATCAACGTCATATATGTGCATTTGGATCGTGTGTAATTAATTTCGTGTTCTTCCGCTTCCATGACATATTCTCATTCAACATAAAGGACATAAAAAGTTCTACATATGTATTAACCGCAGTTTGCACTCTTCGTACGTCAATCTAGGACAGGTAATGTTTGTTTCCATGTCTCAGCTACATGTAATGTGAAGTCCACCTAGGAATAATATGTCAAAACATAATATATATAAACATAGACATATTCACTAATGTGAGGATTACTTGTGCTTTTTTTAATTAATGGAATCAGTTTTTCGTTTAGGCTTTTGCTGGGCAGGGCAAACTGACCGAGGTTCGGACAGTGTAAGGATATAAAAAAAAATTTGAAAGACTGAATATTTTGTAAAAGTAAAAATCCTCAAACCAAAATATCAAACAAGAATTTTTAATTTAATTTCTATGTCAATTTCCATATTTGCGTATATCATTTCGGACAGTTGCTTCTAATTGATTAACATTAATATTAACGTTTTTGGAAAAATGAATTAATTTCTCATATGTTTAGAGCATTTTATCCAATGTTGAATCCTCAAATACTGCCATATGCGTCTTCAAAAGACATTTATAATTGAAAACCTTCATATATAACGCTACATGATTAATTAAATCACATAACAAATGAGACAGAGTTGGCGTTATGGGAGTTAATACGGGAAAGGATCAATTGCAATTGGAAAACGAACATACAGACATACAGACGATTGTGTCCAGTAATTAATGCAAAAAGTATTGGAATTTTGAATTACTGAGAAGAGCAATATAAAGAATCTGACAGAACGTTACCTAACCAAACTTGAATGATATCTTCAGAACAGAATATTCTTATTGAATGTATGAAAAGCTTCGCAGATTTTGCCACTTTGTTATAAAAGAATTATCATACTCTTAAAATTACTCTCATTCAGTGCTCCGGTTTTTACTCCGGTCCCTGAGTTGGTGACCATTTATTATATAAATTCTGATAGTGTATTTACTAAAATCTCACATTTTTAATATTTGAGTATTATATGTATTAATGAGATTGCACACTCATGATTTTACATTCTTTGGTTCTTCGGGACGATAATACATCCGTGTTTTCTTAAGTGACTTACAAATTTGAAAAGTTAACACCTACCATGAATAGTGTAATGTAATTTTGAAAGAATTAAACTTTTGAACTTTTAAACAATTGAACTCCAATGTTGTCTATTTCGCATTTTGTCTTGACACTACTACAGCTTGATGAAGTAATTCTTCATTCATTATTAGAGCAATCATCTTTCATCTACATCTTCGAAAAATAAATTCGTGTTTTATTACTTTATAAAAATATAATAAAAACAATACTTGAAAAATCGGAGGAAGATTTAGGACACAGCTAAGCCGTGCCAGTTTCTTTGACGGCAAAAGTGAAACCAAAATTAATTAAGAGACTTCGCATTACACAAACAATCCTTGCTGTGGAGTTTTATGATACCCTCTCTCCCGCAGTGTTTAGAAACTAATGCGTACAGTAGGCAAAATATTTAGGTTCTTTTGACTTTTATAGAAAATATAAGCGTATCAGTAATTCTATGTTTTTATCTTATTACGTCTTTAATGATTTTATTGCATACGATAAGAAGATAAACCTTCGTATCAAGACAGAGGTTGTATAGAAATTCATGATGGAGCTACCTCTGAGGCGAGAGAATGCGAACAAGCAAGTCGTGTCGACCAATTACTTTCTTAAGTATGTTATTTTACCTCAACGTATCTAACCATAGTGATGATTTTCAATGTTGTCCTAATTACATAAAGCACAATCTCTTCCAAGGTTTATCCAACTCAAAAATGCGATCATACAACAATTACTTTTTTCTCATTACTCAGTAGAGACTCTGATGTGTGCCCATGATTTTTGCTCATTTTATTGTTTGCGGCGGTAAATTGGTTACGTTTGTGACAAATGGTAATGAAGAACAAAATTATCAATAGATAATGCAGTTTTTTATATCAAAATATGGACATAAAAATCACTGCGTTTTTAGGTAGCCTCGGCATATTGTCAAACTTACCAATAGAGCTCAATAGAATTCAGAATATCCTTTTTTTGAGTTTATGTTCTTAATAATCCTGTCAAAGATTGCAGTAAATGATTGACAATTGCGTTTTCAAAGGCTTTAATTTAGATATGCAGTTATATTTTTATTTTTCCGTTAAAAATGTATCAAATTTACCATCTGAAGAGAATTTTCAGATGGAGACTCTTATCTTTCTACAATCAAGAATGATATGCAAAAGAAAGAATAGTTATATAGACAGTTGATGCCCAACCAAGACTTGTGTGTCTGCTTTGCCAAGTTGAATTCCAACTGATTACTTTATAATTCGATGAGCTGAAATCTGGTACAGGTGCAAATAGATCTGGCGACCAGCAACGATCGGAGTTATTTGATTCTCGTCCTCTTGAGACGATCAATTTGATTGCTAAATGGATCATTTGTCTTTGCACATGTAACTTAGTGTTGGTTATCTACTCTTGCTTTTGAATCAGATAAGTTGTTACCAAAGCATTTTGTGTGGCTTTAACGTTAAATCTTGTTTAACATCGAACAACACATCATTTGTTTAGAGTCGTTGCTGAATCTGTATCCACATGTTTTCCTAAAAAATGTTAGAATACACTTTGAGATACATATACTACAAATGTAGCATAAATGCACGCTTTGGAATTTGTGTATGCCAGTGGCGGATCCAAGGGGGGGGGGGGGGTTATTTTGAAAATCAATTATACATTCAAGTCAATTAAAATGGTTTTATAGTAAATAATATATAACGTAACAATAGCCCCTAACCATTCACCCCCTCCCCCCTTGACGATTTCTGAATCCGAACCCCCCTCTCAAAAATCGTCCTGGATCCGCCACTGTATACGATTCTGTGAAGGAATCGTTATATACTTTAGTTACGTAATAAAATGTGAAAATTTTTATATCAATATATGTATAGAGAAAATATAAGGAATATTATGTAATGACATTATGATATATAACGAATGGTACCTTTAAAGGTAACATTTTTGCTCTATGTGTCAAATTTAAGGTCAGAAAACGATCTTTACCTAAATTTTCATTTAATATGGAAATATTGTTTCTTGTCTCTTACCTTTGTTTAATTTTCGAATATTCACTAAATTTTCCTAATGACTGAAATATAGCTCATTCAAGAGGCAATGTGGCAGATAACAAGGTTAAAGTTGATTGATTTCCCACATCTGGAGACGCCAAAACCGTCTGCAAATTTGATCAGTTCTTCTTGTCGGCAAATGGTTGGAATAAACGAATGTGTACCTTTTGTGGTCAAAACCTCGCTACGACAGTTTAGTCCTTGAAAGTGAATGATGCTCTGTGTAAATTGGATACTAAAGTAGCACTTCTTTCAGGCTTACATTGGGGAAAAACAACTGATCTTACCCCAAAAAAAATCAAAGATTTTATTTAACATGACACGTAGTTGACATCTTGGAATTAAATCAAAATAAACATCTCTGAAAAAGACTTATTCTACACTATTGAGCATAATTAAGCACACCATGTTCCCGAAATAATCTTAATCATTTCCACTATGTTTTAGGGCAACATAGACAACAGATGTGTCCAGTATTCGGATTTAGGTTCATTTTTTGTATTTTCATCAATTTTAAGTTGACTTATTAGCTTTTTGTCTCTCCTGATACTAATTCTCTCCGTAACTTTAAATTCTTTTTATCATTTTTACACGACTGCATTTTCTTACGCCGACTCTTAAAATGATAGTGCTGCCTCATCTGCTGACTGCAGTTTCTGCCAGTTCATCAAATAAAACGTTCGTATTCACCTGAAAACAAGTTGTTTTTGAGTCAGTGTCATATTTTTACTAATTAGAGAATCAGCTGTTACTTGACACTGTTACAAATTAATTGCCTACAGGCACAGGCATTCTCCACATAAGTAAAGGAAGTCCTCCAAATCAATCTTGATTATAGACCTTATTTGCTGTAAAGTATATTTAGGTTTGCTTGTTGGTTTTTATTTCAGAATATTTTTTAATAAATAAGAAACAGTTCGTGGAGAATGTCTGAAAAAGTTTGTTACGATATATGAGTTTTAATGCTTGATTTACTGCCTGCTATGTAGATGAAGTACCAAGGACACAACACAGTATGATGTCCAGGACACAGAAGTTGGGTGTCTCCAATGGAATAAGAACCCGAGGCTTTGGAGAGGCATACATTCTACAGAAGTACTTACCGAGCTCTATGTTTACTGAAATCCGATAAGATATGCAAGATGTAAATTATATATGATGGGAAGAGTAACACAGTCCCCCTCGTGAATTAATCTGAAATGAAAAGAGAAAAAAAGTTTGATCATCATTGCACTTTTGATCCAGTGTAATGTGAGACCCCATGTTTTTTATTTTCATTTCTATAAATTCACTCTCATTTGAATTTTAAATGTGAATTTGGAATTTAAAAGATTCTGCCTTCAATCCAACAAAATATAAGGAACAAGTGTTATTTATTATAACAATTTAATAACAAAGAAAGTTTTAAAAGTTTCGATGTAGGCTAATACAATATAAACAACAATACAAAAGAGTCACTAGATAATTGAGCAACGAGATATTTTCACTAAGAACTCGATAACCACAGCAATTGATAAATTGTTCAAACCAACTATGGAGTGTTGAAAGAAGCTGACGGATGAATTCCGCTTGATAATCCCTTGGGAGAACAGTGGATAACGATGTCAAACGGGAGACTTTTACAGAACAATGTAAGATCCAGGAAAGTGAATGCTCAATTGTTTCTAAGCTTGCCCTTATACAGGTTGATTCTTCTATAAACTTCAGGCAGTTCACAACGCATTAAAGACCTGTCTCAGACATTCAATAAACTAAATTAAGTTTCATAAACGTAACAATACTTTGTGGCAAGTATAAACAATGCAAACATTTTATATGTTGCCCTTTTACAGGTTAATATTCTTCTATGAACTTCAGGCACTCCACAACGCATTAAAGACCTGTCTCAGGCATTCTAGAAACCAAATTTTCTAAACTAAACTAAGTTACATAAACGTAACTATACTGTGTGGCCAGTGTAAACAATGCAAATATGTTATATAATGTTAACCTTATGAATATTTACGACTTCGACAATGTGGTAACAGTGAGATGCCTTCTTGGAAAACTGGACAAATATAGGATAAACAAGGTAAAAACGAGACAAACGTTGCCAATACGGTGTCGTAACACACACACACACACACACCTAGGGAATGTAATCGCTTCAAAACTGTAATCGATCAGTTCACCGTTTTCTTTCTTTATTATGATTTTGATGACTATGTATGATGATGCCATTAAAGATATAAAGAGGTTAATTAATAAAACTGTCGGTAAAGAAGTCCTCAGACAGACCTCCGCCATTTATCAAGGCAATTAACGAGTGAATGACTAAAAGGGTTTAACCTGGCTTCAATGATATTTCAGTGGAACAACTTAATCAATAGCATTACAAGTCTGATTAAAATCGACCGTGTTCCGAGGAATAAAAGTTTTAAAATATTGAGTCTATCGAGATTCGAACTCTCTATCAAGGTAACTCGATCGAAAATTATATTAAAAATAGTGAAACCGATATGCTTACTTCAATAAATGTAACTTTAAAAAAATATCAGAATGACAAGGAAACTTTATAGCAAGGTCTGAAACTCACACGGTACAGAGTTTCATTCAGTTATTCTGCTAACAATAAGTATTACTAAGTTTCAATCAAGCCTTGATTGCATCAGGAGACAGATCCAATTTGTCCTCAGTGGAAAAGTTCCGCACTCATACATGAAATTGAGGACCGGAATTTAAACTTAATTACTTGGTCAGTCAGTACACTTTACCGTCAAACATACCCCATGTCAACAAAGACGTAAAACTGTAGAGGTAGTCAGTCCGAATTTAGAATGCCAGGGAATTGTACACTGCTCAGACATATATTCAAGAGGCTATTGATTTGTAAGCCTTAATACAGCTGACATAGAGATTCGATCATCGATCACATTTTACACATTTCTTGAAATTAGATGTTATCAATTGTCTCGTCAGTTAGCTTTACACTAAAAAACACGTTTCCTCGAGCTCGTACAAGTCACGTTTTCGAAATAATGGAGTTCAAGCGATAGTTTTCGCAATTTTTACAAATTAGTAGCCAATAGGATTCACCGTGTTTCTATTACATTTTGTGGAACTCCGTTAAAATGTAAAGTTTGAAAATATAGTATATTGGTATACTTTCTTTTGGACATAGATATATCAAACACATGGTTAATGGAGCTATTATATCGAAATACCGACGTTTGCTGAAAATATACATTGTAAGGCCATTAAGGCCATTGTTCGAAAGCTTTCTGAAACCTATAAACTGTCATTCTTAGCAATTTCGGGATGAATATTCCACCTGATCGAGATGTCTTTGAATCTAAATAAGCACATATGGTGTTTTGGACACGAATCAAACGAAAATTGAGATTTATGAAAAGTACTATGTCCCGTTAAGGTTCCAGACACTTAAGCTACTGCGCCCATGCTTCTTTAACAGCTGCTCAAATCCACTGATTATACAACAACGTTATGTTACGAATTAGTTTATTTGTAAACGATTCAAATAAACCTAAGTGTTTGATTTATCATTCAATTTATGAGTGCATAATTTTCTCGGTGGAAATATATTGCCGAAAACGGTAGGTTAACAGATTTTAACTATAGAATTCCGTCACCTCTTTTAGTTATTAGATCAGATTGAATCTATCATGTTTCCAGAAGATATGGCGATCATCCTAATTTAAAGTTTATTCATTCTTTAACTGGGTCTTTAAAATTCATTTTCATAGATAATTGGTCCATTTGCCACCACATCCGTCGCTTTTGATTGACTACAACTATTTATCTTACCCCCGGTCTTGTTGCTATGGTTTCCTTTGTTCTAACTTTAGGTGTATTGACCGATACACCTCTCCAATACACCTATGCATTTCTGATACACCTACTCTTTTTTGTACATCTAAAAGAGAGAACTTCAACTCTGGCAAACACAAGGACTTGTAAAATTTCAAACAATATGTTTATGATAATTATAAACAACGATGTCGGGAGTCGAGCCTGGGACCTTAATGTTGCAGAGCAGCGACTCTGCCGACGGAGCTACTGAGGATTGATACAAACCGTTGTACTTTCTGTTGTGTTATGTATATGTCGTTATTTTTCCCTATATAAGCCGATATATATATATATACTCGACTGGAGTGGGGTATAAGTCAGATATACCCACACTTCCCTCGGTGCATCACTCAATACACCTCCTGTTTGAATCGCTACGCTACGCCTCGGAGACCCACGATTCAAAAAGGAGGCGTATTGAGCGATACACCGAGGGAAGTGTGGGCATATCTAATACATATCTAGAGATTACATTTGTGACATTATTGGGACCGCATGGAGCTATTATGAGCATTAATATATGATTAGATGTCAATAGAATGTCGCTGCACTCATTATTTCCTTTTAAAGTAAAGATAAAGGAAAGGTAAAGGTATCGGCGTTTCAAAATCATTTTTTTCAAAGAGTAGTGTTTCGTTTGAATAAGTTAACAATTTAGATGGCGGATAATGCTTTATATCACATTTACCTGATATTGGTGTGAAGAGAAATATGTATTATAATAGATTTATTAGAAGAACTGCATTTTCCTCTCACAATTATTGGTCGTGAATATAAAGTCAACTTAATGTGATATGCTATAAAGCCGCTATGACAGAAGACGAAATCTCCCTATTGTTGTTAAAGTTCATATGTTTCTTCAAAGAATACGCGCCATTTGTATTGTTATACACAGCATGAATTTAATACTTTTAATTTTCAGAATTATATGTTTTCCATACAAAGATATAGCTATATATTTCTTACGATTTCCATGGTTTCTAATGTTCGGTAAAGTTTCATGATGTTATAATGATTTTCTACACATTCAAGAGGCAATCCGGCAATGAACTTGTTTTATCTTAAGCATCTGCAGACTCTCAAATCGTCTACAAATTCAATTAATTCCCCCTTGTCGGTAGCTGATTAGAATGAAAGAGTGGATACCGTTAGTAACCAAAACATCTGGGCCTAGATTCTCGAAGCATATTTTGTGCCATCCTGCTATATCAGCGTATTTGAATCCACTCAGCTCCTTCCTGATACCCTGATCTCCTTCAGGCCAAAAGCCTCGTATCGCTAGCTATCGAAGCAGCCAATAAGACGATCCGCTTCCAGCAACAGCGGCATAACCCGGATGAACCAATCCGTTGAGTTCAAGATTGTAGCTTCAAGCTCCTTGCATAACAACATTTCATTGGCTGACACAGAATAGGTGAACTTAGCTTCGAATATCAAGCCACGCCAGCCGTACGAGGCATTTGGCCCAAAAGGGAGCAGGGTATGGGGAAGTTGCTGAGCGGATTAAAAAACGCTGAAGAGATCAGGGTATATGGAAGGAGCTGGATCAGCGGATGTAACAGGATGCTGCAGAGGTACGTGAGTTCGTATCGTCCAACGTTAACCTCATTTTAAAACCAAGGACTTTTTGGGCTGGGAATAAAGAAGCCTGATTAGATGCAATCAAAGTTAATTGTGCAATCAGAGACGTCGTTTTCAGTACAATATGTCTCAGACACTTATATATGCTTTCGAAAACTAGATTTTATTTGACTATGCGCTTTGCATACGAGACCTTATAACAGAACACGGTCATGTATAATTGTGACTGACGTAAGTTTTTCATGAAGTTAGTGTTTTCATTGCTCAAAACATCGCATAAAGTATTATTAAAAATATTTTCAACGAGGAGAAGTGTACGAATTAAAACAAACGTTAGCGTAGAAATGTATAATTTGAGTTACCTCTGTGGTGATAAAGTGACAGAAAAGGTTTAGAAATTGTTTTATGATCAACAATCGGACAATACTATCTCATGCGCCAAATAGTCAATGTTGAACGTATCCATGGCAGTTTGTAATTATCAGGGCACAAACTAGTATTTGGTTACTTTTGAGAGAATTCTCCATTCTTTTCACCGAAAACAAATTGTCATGTGCCAGGCGTTTAAAAATGAACAGTCAAGTCGGATAATAAAATTCGAGCTTAACACTCAACATACTTGAAGGATATATATGGAGTGAGTGAGTGAGTTATTGTTTAACGCCGCTTGGGCAATATTTCAGCCATTAGCGGCGTGAGATTTAATGAAATGAAATTGATTGCAAAAGCAAAGACATGATACAGCACGAAGGCTGTAAAAACATCAGCAAAATATCACAGAATGGTTAAAAGCTGATATACTATAAATAAAATTCTACAACTTATCAAATAGATTGATTTCCTTCAAATAGGATAAAATGCGGTGTTCATCGATTTGATTAAAAAGTTGTGAAATTGAAACATTTTGGTAAAAAGTTTCCCTAACTTGTGCAGTGTCCCAGCATTCGCACAGGATGTGCTTTACTGTGAGGGGACACTGACAGGGAATACACACAGGAGGGTCTTCCCCCTTTAAAAGATATGAATGAGTGAGATGGCTGTGTCCAATGCGACAACGTCGTAAAACACATGCTTCCTGACGGGTAAAAGAAGATAGAGATTTATAACCTAAATGAGGTTGTATTGCATGAAGTTTATTGTGTTGTTGTTGGTCCCATTGGGACCGCCAACGCTGTTTGATGTAAGATTTGATAGCAGGTTTGGAATCTGTATATGGAACTTTAGTTTGTGAGACATGTTTGAAGTTGAGAGCTGACTTAGCTGCTGCATCGGCTTTATTGTTGCCCCTTATACCCACACAGGGTGGAAATACCCTGAATCCGTTAGCCGGATCCCCTGCCGGATCCTCCGGATCCTCTCAACAATGGTATACTGGGATCCGTCGCCGGATCCCTCACCGGATCCGGGATCCGGGCGGACACCGCCGGATCCCTTGCCGGATCCCCAGTAGATCAGAATACAGGGATCCGGCGCCGGATCCCTCACCGGATCCGGGATCCGGACGGACACCACCGGATCCTCTTCCGGATTCTTAGTAGATAAGAATACTGGGATCCGGAGACGGATACCCTACCGGATCCTCTCCAGGTGGTAAGAGTAGGCAAGAATGTAAAAAAGTTTTATCATCTCATGATCAATATTCTTAGAACCTTCAAGAATTTGCACGTATGAAGATTTTCCTAAAAAAAAGTATCATACTAGTATCTTTGATACCTTCTACTATCATATTCCTGAAATGATATTGTCAACTAGTAACATTATTATATAAATGACTATTAAGTGTTTGTTTTAACCTATAGCTTTTAAAATATTTGTTTGTGTAAGTGTGTTACCCTGAGTGGACAAAATCAGGATTAACAGAAACTTATTGCTTGAAAACAACTTCTCTAAACTAAAACTATTGAGTCTTAACTTTTCTTTTCAGTAGACATTAGAATTTAGATTTTTAGAAAGTCAATATTACCCAGCGATACCACTTTAAAAACTTTTTCTTTGAAGTTTCATTAACGATAAGATTTTATCGCAACATCCAAATGATATATTAATTTAATTACAATAAGAAAGAAATTTTCTCAACAGGCTACTTTAATTTTATCGAAGCACGGTTCAGTATTCTACACTGTAACGCTTGAACGCACACACTTGACCAATACACCTGTCAGCGTATACACATTCACCTAGACTCATTTGTGTCTTATTGCTGCAACAGGTGAAAGTGCAAGTAATTATGCGGTAAGTGGGTATGCATTAACCGACAAGACGGCGCATCATAACTTACGATTAATGAAAGTTATTCTTATTATTGAATAATATATGAATAGTAAACAATAACAAACACATATGTACATTGTTAAACATGTCTTCATTTCATCATGATGTACATCAAGATCAAACCATTGTAACAAGATATCAAAAGAATAACATTTATGTAAATAAATAAATATCATCTCATTGAAATAAATTCAAAATATAATTTTGTATTGGAGCGGCATTAATATAAGCTTCCAGCTTATTTGCCAATCCATTTCATTGAAATATATAACATATGTTTAAACACACATAAAAGGTACATCTGTTACCTATAACAACATAATTACATTGGTACTAACTGTTTCCTTCTCATCTGCTTCACTATTTCGACAAAAGACTTGTCATGGGATATCCATATAAATTCTATGATCAAGAAAGTTAGCCCTCTGATAAGAAGCCTTAAATATCGTTTCCACGGAAAAGTTTGTAAATTATTTATAAGTCCTTCATCTTACCAAGGAACACTGCAGTTTACTGGAAAAATTTAATCTAGACGCTTTAAGATCAATGTGAGGAGCAGTTTGCGGTACAAGCCATAACCTATTATATGAAAAAACTAATCAAAAACCACTATCTGAACGTGAATATATTTCTAAACTAACACGTTTATACAAAATGAAGAATAATTAGCGCCTCAATTATATCTCTGCAACCTCCTTCCTAGAATACCTAGTAGAAATGATTACAATCTCAGAGATCATTCATCTGTGCGAACAGTACAATGCAGAACGGCGACATATGTCAAGTCTTTTTTACCAGATACAATAAAACTGTGGAATTCATTAACTCTCGACATTCAAACCATCGATTCGTTAACTGGCTTTATAAATTCCTCATACTTTTTTTCCGATCACCCATTTCAAAGTAGTCCATCAGGTCACGTTCTCATTGTTGCAATCATCTAAAAAGTACTGGATGTTGTAACATCAATGAGCATGAATAATTTTGCTACAGTACAGCCGCATGAAATCGGTATTTCAATTGAAGGGAACAACAAATTAAACTAATTCGTTTTTCTATTTAATAAAGCAATCAGACTAATAATAAAATTTTAGCAAAGTACTTAACTTATAGATTGTTTCATGAAATCGATAGTAAATTTGTTCAACGATCACGAGTATGAATTGCAGGAATGAATATAAATGATATATATAATATGTGTTTAACTTATTTTAGTTACAATATAGAAAGATTTTCAAATAATAAAGTTCTTAAATTAATCTTATGTTTTACAGTGTAAGGTAAGTCTAATTCTTCGCCCAAATCATTATGTTGGATGTTTGCGGATGTGTATTCGTACCCCACCAAAGGGTTAGATACCTCCGGTGGTTAGTCAGTACACAGTGTCATGTATATAAGGAATGTCTATACCAGTAAGTATTTTACGTGTGTATGTGCCTTCAATTTAATCCGATGACTTCAAGTAGTCCCGCGTAATTATAAGCCTTTTGTTAGTTCCCCGCCTATAAGCATTTTGGGGTCATAAAACACCTGCATACAATTACAGGCAATCAGACAAGAGACAGGTAGACGAGCTCAACGAACCGTAGCAGGAGAGACGGTGGAGAGAGGAGGGGGGGGGGGGGTTAATTCATTACTATCCAAATGAATGTAACATTTCCATTCATCATGAAATATTGTAATAGCAGTAATTGTAACCCATACACGTGAAATATACTGTTTATAATAAATTCTTTCTTAGAAATAATAATGCCGTTCAATGACAAGATATATTATAAATCTTGAAGACCTACCAATTTCAAAATGATGTTGTAGATATGATGCAAGCTACCTTTTAAAAAACCTGTCATCCAGAAATCAAAGGACAAATAATTAAAGGAGCTTTCCTGAATCTAGAATATGTTGTCAAATCTAGTTGCAAGAACTTTTTTCATAACAATTTTTAAGAACCATAATTATAATCATCTCTTAAACAATCAAACTGAACATATTTCATCACTAGGCAACTTTTGGTTCATGCATCCACAGCCAGTACCCTATTTGAAGATTACCGTATATTACAATGTATAAGGTGACCACGTGTGAAAACAATTTATTTCCATAATTAATATGTAATGTTTATAAAAGTAATGTCATTACGTTTTTTTGCCGATGAATTGACATCAAGGCGTCTCTCTCGGCTGGAGGGGTTATGGCCCGCGAAGCCTAAAAAGGCTACCCGACATGCTTCGATGAGCGTAGGCGTCGCGGTACATGGTCACCTATGTAACGGCTGAATGCACACAATTAACAACTCTAACAAATAACAAGTAGGACAAGATTATGTACACAGTGGTTTACTTAAACACTTCTCATGTTGCCACTGTTGTTCAAAGGTGTAAATCTCATCGGAGATTTTCGGGGCAGAAGAGAAAGTTCCATCGCCGTACACGTCAGCGTCGCAAAAGAAACCCATGTTCTGGTTGGTTGTGAGGATAAGGACTGGTTCACCGCATCCAACTGTGTGTAGGAACTGCTGACCACTGCCTGTCTGTGTCCCCTCTCCTTCCAGGGTGATGTCTTGGCGGTTGGTAGGAAGTGCAGCGATGGTCTTATGACGTTGTCGATACATGCCTGTCTTGACAGCAGAGAAGCTAGGTATGAGTCGAAGGAGGCTGTTGGGGACTACGTTGGGATGTTTTCTCAGGTTTGCTATCTCCGTCTTGGCACGGTGGATCAACTTGGCCTTGAATTCATCAACTTTGAAGTTAAAATCAGGTTCAGGATGGTTGTGGTTCAACGTCGCTGACTGCAATCTGTCTCCACTAGTCACGAAACTTTTTCATAGCATAATACAGTGATCTTCCTCCACGAACGGACTCAACGAAGCGAACTCTGACCTGTGCGTTTGCCATCACAATGTGTATATATATAAACGTAAATATAGATGCGTTACTGTTTTCTTTATAAAATACATCTTCTCAATATACAAAATACGTGTTCTCAAATTCTCACTTTCTTTATAAATTATCTCTTCTCAATTGAAAAAAAAGTTCCCAAAATTATTATTTTTGCAAAACATTTTTTCTTGATAAGTTATTTCTTCTCAATTGAAAAAACAGTTCTCAAAATTGTTATTTTTGCAAAACATGTTTTCTTAATAAAATGTATCAACTCAATTGAATGCCTTAATTACCCCCGCTGTTTTGATAAGCAAGGTTTAGGATTAGGCTAAACGGTACTTTCTCCCGCACTGAAAATTATTCTTCGCGGTACATCCGAAATAGAAGTTTTAGGCGTCCCGGGCCGACACCGCTGGAGGATCGTCACCTAACCTCAGAATGTTTAGGCCTGAAACATAGACCTATGTGTATAAGCCCCCCCCCCCCCCCTTCAATAACGTATATAGCTAGGCAGGTCGACATGATTACGGACCGTAAACATAGACCTCGTATATAAGGTGACCCCCCTCCTTGACCCCTCAATTTCTGGTATAAAAAAACTCGCCTGATACGCTGTAAGATACGGTTATAATTTCACTCACAGAATGGGTTTCATAAATTTCTGAAATCTGACAATTTTGCAATTACCTTTGTTCAGGTGTATACTTGGTTTTGTATAAATATGTTTAAATAAAATCACACATGAAATAGCTACAAACACTACCCTCAGGTGCATACAGATTTATAGATATATATGTTTATACGATTTTTGTTATATATTTAAGTGTGTGTGCGTTTGTAAATAAATGTTTGAAATCATTGAATAGAATTATTTTTTATTTAATTTGTGTACTAAAGTTTATCATAACTATAAGTGATCTATGATATATTATCTAAGCGAATTCATTTACAATATTAACACTTATGTAAGACCCTAATTTTGCAAGTTGATATGTGTACTGACCAACAGGTGTGATGAGTGTGCATTCAAGCGTGACAATTGGTGCTAAATAGTATACGTTACCATGGTTATTTCAGAAAGTGTTTTGGAAAAAAAATTTGATAAGAAATAACCCCTTAAATTCTGATTCCGAATAAATAGTGTTTTTCTGAAGATTGTGTTTCAATTTGAATCGAATCATCAAAACATTATCATTTAAACTTGACTTTGTCAGCTTTGGCTAACAATCTTTCACAAAGACATATCAACACTTATTTTTTCTTTATAAATGCAAACGGCCTTTATATGACAATATCATGTAAAGAATATGTAAAAGCTGTCAAAGATGTTTGGTGTATTGTTGTGACAAAAGCTTACCTAACTTTAAAAAAACTTCATTTTTCTAAACTACATTCCTACTTTCGCTACAAGGAGAGGATCCGGTAGGGTGTCCGTCTCCGGATCCCAGTATTCTTATCTACTAAGAATCCGGAAGAGGATCCGGTGGTGTCCGTCCGGATCCCGGATCCGGTAAGGGATCCGGCGCCGGATCCCTGTATTCTGATCTACTGGGGATCCGGCGGTGTCCGCCCGGATCCCGGATCCGGTGAGGGATCCGGCGACGGATCCCTGTATACCATTGTTGAGAGGATCCGGAGGATCCGGCAGGGGATCCGGCTAACGGATTCAGGGTATTTTCACCCTGTGCCATATGGCTAGGTAGCCAGCAAAAGACGATGTCGCATTCAAGAAATGTATTGTGGATGGTTAAAATATCCCTAATAATGGGATGATCACTTTTACAATTTTTGATTGCTTGTAAGCAAGAGAGAGAATCTGAAAATATTTGTAGTTGTTAGGAGATGAGTTTTTGATATGCTGAATGGCCTTGAGGATGGCCTTTGCTTCTGCAGTGAAGATGCTGCTTCCATCATATAGCCTTGAAGCATAGGTTGTTGAAGGTGTAACAGTTGCTGCTGCAACTGTCATGCCATCCTTAGAACCATCAGTATAAACTGGTTTGTATTCAGAATAAAAATCCCTGAGTTCGTTGAAAGCCTGTTGGAATATTAGCTGATTAGTGTCTGATTTTTTATGAATGGTTAAGCTGAGGTCAACACGGGGCTTGACCAACTGCCATGGTGGAGTGACTAGCCAATCGTGTTCTGCAATAGTTGAGAGGTCGATATCCGACTCTTCAACATATTGTTGAATACGGATACCGAGAGGTGAAATTGCTTTTGGTTTTGAAGAATACAACTGCTGATACTCAGGATTGAATACACAGTTATAAGCTGGATTTGAAGGATTAGATTTGAGCTTAGTTATGTATTGAATTGCTAACTTAATGCGCCGATCTGCAAGAGATGGCTCATCAGCTTCGATGTAAAGGCTTTCAACGGGGGATGTTCTGAAGGCCCCAAGACAAAGTCTTGGACCCTGGTGGTGGATTGTATCAAGCATTTTGATGTATGAAGGACGGGCAGATCCATAGATGATTGATCCATAGTCCAGTTTTGAGCGGATGAGTGATCGATAGAGATGTAGAAGGGTTTCTTCATCTCCACCCCATTTAGCATTTGAAACGACCTTTAAAAGGTCAAATGCTTTTAAACATTTAGCTTTAAGTGCTTTGATATGTGGGATAAAAGAGAGTTTATTGTCAAATAGAATGCCAAGAAATTTGGCCTCTGGAACGACCTTAATTGGAGTTTTATCTAGAAAAAGTTCTGGATCTTTGTGCAATTTTCGCATATTGCAGAAATGCACACAAGATGTTTTAGCTTTAGAAAATTTAAAGCCATTTTCCAACGACCATTTATGAATTTTATTGAGACAAAGTTGTAATTGTCGTTCGATTGATGGCATATTCTTGCCTCGGCAAGAAACTCCAAAGTCATCCACAAAAAGTGAACCATCAGTATGATCATTTAAAACTTTAGCCAAGCTATTTATTTTAATGCTAAAAAGAGTGACTGATAAAATGCTTCCTTGTGGGACACCCATTTCTTGGTCAAAGAAATCAGATAGGGTAGAGCCTACACGGACCTTAAATTGACGATCATATAAAAAGTTGGATATAAATTCAGGCATACGACCTCTCATGCCAAATTCATGTAAATCTTTTAGGATGCCATGCTTCCATGTTGTATCATATGCTTTTTCCAAATCGAAAAATATAGATACTGCATGTTGTTTGTTTATGAATGCATCCCGAATAAAAGTTTCTAAACGTACAAGATGATCCATGGTACTTCGTTGTTTTCGGAAACCACATTGAATGTCAGTGAGTAATTTGTTGGTTTCCAAGTACCAAACGAGACGATCGTTGATCATCCGTTCCATAGTTTTGCATACGCAGCTTGTTAAGGCTATGGGACGATAATTAGAAGGGTCTGTATGATCCTTTCCTGGTTTTGGAATAGGCACAATAGTAGCATTGTGCCAGCAAGATGGAAAATAACCAGTTTCCCAAATATTGTTATACAGAGCCAGTAAAACTTCAAGGCAAGGTTCTGGAAGATGTTTTAAGAGCTGATAATGGATATCATCAGAACCAGTTGCTGTATCATGTGCTTTAGCAAGTGCTGTTTTAAGTTCTGTAATTGAAAAATGTTCATTATAGTCTTCTCCATTATCAGATTTGAAATTTATTGGATGTTTTTCCTGTACCTTTTGATATTTTTGAAATGCTGGTACATAATTTGCAGATGAGGAATTTTTAGATATGGTTTCGGCCAACTTATTGGCAATATCGGTTTTAGATGTAAGAAGGTCACCATTGACCTTAAGGTGTTTAATGGTAGTTTTAGAACCTTTGCCTTTAATTCTACTAATCATATTCCAGACCTTGCTTATAGGTGTTCTGGAATTGATTTTGGAGACATAGCCTCTCCAAGATTTGCGCTTTTGTTGATTTACAGTACGGCGAGCTTTAGCTCTTGCCTTTCTGCAATTGTCAAGGTTATCTCGAGTTGGTCGTTTATAGAGCTTTCGCTCAGCCTTTTTACGGGCCTTAATAGCTTCATCACAAGCATCATTAAACCATGGCTTGTGAATGCGTGGATTTGCCGAGGTTTAAGGGATAGTTTCATTTGCAATATTGATGAAACCTTTGGAAAAGGCCTCAACTGGATCAGCTAAATTTATAAATTTGTCATATGTGAGATGTTCCCGGCAAAGGGCTGAAAATGTGCCCCAGTCGGCTTTTGTAAATTTCCAACGAGGGTTGTGACCCTCAGGGACGGGCGAAGAGTGTTCTAATACAATGGGAAAGTGATCACTTCCACATGTATCCTCATGGACAGACCATAAGAAATCATCTAAGAGGGATGGGTCAGTTACTGATAAATCTATTGCAGAGTATGAACCTGTGGCGGGGTGCAAATAGGTATTAGAACCATCATTGAAAAGGCATAAATCATTTTGGACAAGAAAATTTTCAAGTCGTTTTCCTCTTGAATCAAGGGAGTTCCCGCCCCAGAGGGTATTATGACTATTAAAGTCACCAAGAATAATGAAGGGCTTTGGTAGTTGACTTATTAGTTGGTCAAGATCTTTGATATTAAGATCTTGAGAAGGTGGAATGTATAAAGAACAGAGGGTTACAGTTTTGAATAATGATAAACTGACAGCAACTGCTTGTAAGGGAGTTGTAATGGAAATTTCTCTGTGAATAATTCCATCACGCACCAAAATTGATGCACCTCCTTTCGCCCTATCAGCAGGGGGAGGGATGGAATTGTAGATGGTGAATGGTCTCATTGAGACCGTATCTGTGTCTTTAAGATGTGTTTCTTGAAGACAAATTGCTTGAGGATTGTATTTTTGTGCTAATAAGCCCAATTCATTATAATTGACTCTGAAACCTCGACAATTCCACTGAAGGATTGCCATGGTAAAAATAAGATGGTAGAGTAGAAAAGGCCTCATGGTGGTGGTTTAACTGGAGAAAGGCGACGATCCAAGGACCGTGGCCTATGGCCCTTCTTGGGCGTATTTGCTGATTGCCGTATGTCTGATGTGTCCATCAAGGCGGCATCAGATTCTAGGTCCAAACAATTGAATTTATTGTTGACCTCGACCACATCCCGCTGGCCTTTTGGAATGCGATCTGATGTTTTCTGTTTTGTTTTTTGAGCATCTTTTGATTTTGAGGTTGTTTGTGATTTAGTTTTTGTAGATAATTGACTGCCTGTCACCTTGACAGGATTTGTAACAGAAAGAAGAGGGAATGTCATGGTACCTATTGTTGAAGATGTTGAGCTGCGTAATGTGGTTTGAGTGGGCGGATCTGACACCCATTGTATGTCTGTTTGAGTTGACATTGTCCTTTTTGAAACAGTTGCAGAGGAAACTATGGAAGAATATGAAGGCTTTTTGGGACCCTCAAGAACCAGACGTTTAGCTTCAGGGAAGGGAATGTTTTGAGTGTACTTGAGTTTGAGAATTTGAGACTCCTGTTGCCACTTTGGACATTCCTTGGAGGAAGCCAAATGTTCTCCAGCACAGTTGGCACATTTGGGCGACTCCTTGCAATCATCAGAGTGGTCGTCATCCTCGGGCTTGCCGCACCGAGGACAGACACGCTCATCAGACCTGCAGGAGTTGCTTCCATGGCCAAACTTCTGGCAACGGTAACAACGGAGTGGGTTGGGAATGTAGAGTTCTGTTTTGAGTTTGTAATAGCCTGCATTAACGATTTTGGGAGCCTGTGGTAAAGAAAAGGTTAGAAGATAGGTGTGAGTTTTAATGATTTTCCCCTCCTTCCGGACAGTGAAACGTTTAACAGCAGTCACTGCCTGGTCCTTGAGGTTGGCGAGGAGCTCATCTTCTGAGGAATCTTCAAGACAGTGATCCCTATCTCGGATTATGGCTTTGCTGCTGTTGAGAGTTGTATGTGGAGAAACTTTAACAGGTGTATTTACTATTGTTTTAAGAGTTTGAAGAGATAGTGATTGTTGTTTAGTCTTGCATTCAACAAGAAGGTACCCATTCCTTATCTTCTTAACATTCTGTACATCACCAGCAAGTCCTTGAATGGTCTTGGCGGTGGCAAAGGGATTCACTCGTAGCGGTTCCTGATCAACTGATGATATGACCAAGAACCGTGGCCAGCTGCTTAGTAGTGGAGATTTTGAAGTGCCATTTGATGATGATGCTGTAACTATTGATGGTGTTGCTGTCGATGGAGTTACCTCCTCATCAGAGGAGGGACTGTCATCCGTTGAACATGTTCGCTTTTTTTTTCCTTTTCGACCCATATTTAGGTAAAAAAGGTTTCATCACCCTGGGTCCCCACCCACCACGGAGCTCCAACAAGGGCGGTGCTACATGCCAGCGGGACTCCAGCTAGCAGCACCGGGGATACCAGGATGATATACTCCCAGTAAGAGTTGCCAGTTCTTACCAGGATTGACCCATTAGCCATCGCTATCTTGGAAGTCAATGTTGAACGTATCCATGGCAGTTTGTAATTATCAGGGCACAAACTAGTATTTGGTTACTTTTGAGAGAATTCTCCATTCTTTTCACCGAAAACAAATTGTCATGTGCCAGGCGTTTAAAAACGAACAGTCAAATCGGATAATAAAATTCGAGCTTAACACTCAACATACTTGAAGGATATATATGGACGTGGAACATCAAAATAAACCATATTTAAAATGTTTATCACATTTTTTTAGGTCTGTGAAGTTGGCGAAATGGAAATTATAGCCTGTCTTAAGGAAAATGTTTTCTAGTAACTCTGTGAATATAAAGCTTAGTATATAGCTCTGCCTGCATTATGTCACAGTGGAAGCAGTTACATTCACGTCTATGGCGGAAAAGGATAAGGTAGCCTCAACAAGCGGTCAAGGTTTCATAAGCTAATTGTTGTATGTTCGGACAACTGTTAACGATGCCCCCTAAGTCTCTTTCGGCGACCAGTCTCTCTTTAAGTTGTCTTTTAATGGGGATTGTGGTCTCTTTATTTGTCTGTCGTTTCTGTACTACTGAGCGTCTTTCCCATAGGGGCCGTTATATCGGTTGAGGAAGCATCACTTTTATTTTGTCTTACAAAGTTGAAAAGCTATTTTCATTCTACGTTAGTAAAGATAACTTTGTAGTATCCAGAAAATGACTAATAATTGTTTAAGGTCTGGTCACACTTCCACTTTCGTTGCAGCGATGAACAGCTTCTTTGATATTTGTGTTGATGGAATGTGTCTTTTTCATATATGATTCCTCGCCGTATCACACTTTCGTTTCCATGCCGACTTTTAAAACCTTAATCCTTCAATTTAACCAAGGATGTTGAATAACAATCTTGTGTAGGATAACAGTATTAAATTAAGAGCATTAGTGAGCACAGCTCACCCTTATTCCTCCTCCAAATCAGTCTTAAGATTCATAAAGCTAACAATTTTCCGTGGAAGACAATTGACCTCCTGACTATGACAGGGTTTCAGTTATGTTTCCATTGAAAAGACAACAAATGAGGTTTAACCCTTTACCGGCAATTTAGGGATCATGCTATACACGTGTATTGAGAATAGTGAAGCTAGCATGAAAAGTCTTGTAGATATTTATTTGCTGATAGAGACAGAGCTACAATTGGGGTATAATGATGTACATAGATCAGTTTTCAACGTAAATATGAGTTTTCTTATGACTAATTAATGGTGCAACAGAATTCTGGGACTATTGTTGGGTAATTTAGCCGCAATTGATAGTAGAAATTGTGGAGCGACCAAGATACTATTGTAGCGTAGCACCTCGTTGTGATAGGTTAGTATATATAGTCATGAGAGGCGTTTTATAATGTGTCACCTTTGAGAAATATATATATTTTCTTACTTATTCCGTTCCAAAAGCGTTAAGCAGTATACAGTTTCGCGAAGGAATAACACATCTCCTTACTCAGCCCAATTTCTCGTAGTCGAAGAAAGAGTTGTCGTGTGTAAAGTGAAACTTTTTATGTGGATTTGAAGCTGTATTCTTCAAAGAATCCTTATTAATTCCCACTTCACTCAAGTCGGAAAATGTTCGAAGCAGTTCAAATCGTTGGTGCTGAATTCATTCTTCATATGGTGGTAGATCAAGTTTCATTGTGCTTATTTGTGCGACCATTTAAGTGTAAACAACTTAAAATCTCTGGCACGCTTTCCTAGGAAAATATCAAGTAAAGAAGAAACAATGATATCAATTGAAATGTATATATATATATATATATATATATATATTATTTGTTATCCTTTTCACGAGAGTATTGTTTTTCTAGAAAATATTTGCTATAGGATCGTACACTGCTATGTGTTTTTGATATGTACTTGAGTACTTGAGTGAATTGTTGACACCATAGACCCCAGGTAAATCTCAAATCAATTATGTTTGCAGATCCTCTACGTATGTAGCATGTTCACAGAATGGAATAACCTACCAGTTCATATTAGGAAAGCTGAATCCTTTCCAATGACACGATGTATGTTAAAGAAAGATAGAGCCCATGAACACTGAAAAACCCTGACTTTCTTTATTCTTTTCGAATATGTATCACGCATCACATATAGAGCATAGCGTGCTACAGATTGACTATTTTATTTATTCATCATTATTACTGCAGTGATTTTTAATCATTCTAATGTATTTACCCAACGACGTCACAGATCCGCTACTGGAACATGCCGATGGTGACAGCAGGCGCAATGGCTCGAGACTTCGGGCTTGTGAAGAAGTTGATGTTTCCGTTGATGACGAGGGTGGGAACAACGTTTGACTCACTGGTGGAGATGGTGATGACGTTGTTGAAGAGATTTCATTGGAGAAAGGTGAAGCTGATCTATAACCCGGATGGTCAATCACACATAGTGGACAGGTTTTGTCATATCGTCACGGACGGGGTGCACCATGGTCTACGTACCGAGAGGACTATGGGTGTGTTTACCCACAAGTACCGGAAGTTCCATAGGAAACAGGATATACTGAATAACTTGGCCTACGAGCTAGGGAATAGCTATGGAGGTAAGTGATTACCATCATTCGCAGTCTCAGGATGACCTTCAAATAAACAATGCCATTTTTAAAACTTGATGTTGTTCAGTTCATTGTCGTATTAGAATGTTGTACATAATGTTGTATTCATTACCTTACCCTTTCAACAGACATATTAGTCAAGTCAATAAAGTTTATTTGATATCGGGCTAAAGGCCCAAGGACAATTTTTCTTTAACACGAGTCCATTTAAATAGCGTAAAACGTTCGCCTTCGGTCAAAATTGTTTTCCTTAATTCCATCAAAACGTATTGACTTCACCACCATTCTATAATTGTATAACATCACCGATAAAAGTACATTATAATACTATACAATAAGACGGATGAAAGTGGCCGAAAATAAAGTGACGCCTCAATACAAAAAAAATGATAAATGCTCTAGTTTTCCATCAAGAATTGTGGCAAAAGCACATGATAATTGCTTTCGGAATTACCCTTAGTAGCTTCAACCTTCACAGATTTCAACTGTACAGAAAATAATTCACATTTCCAAGAAAAATAAATAGCCCATTAGATAGAGGATATGGCACTCTTATTAACTCAATTCATAACTGTTTGTTTTTCTAAAAATAACTCCTGCCATTCAACATGAGAGAAGCAACAGAACAGAGGAAGTTTATCAAATGTTCTATTGCCATATTTATTTCTATTTTTGAATGTTTTTATCCTTGAGTAGTTACATTATGTTACAGTTTTTAGTGAAAACTTTCACTGAAATGAGTGAGAGGGCATGTTTTAAGTGTCCCTTCGTTTATTTACCTTGACAAATGGCTAGTTTTAAAAGAAAACAAGCTTGCATGGTCAATATACATTACTCTCATGAAGTTAACGATATTCTTTAACTATTCCTTATAGGAGCGTGCCAACTGTGTTGCTTTTTACATTAATTATCTAATTGCTCTCTTCACGGTGATATTGACATGTCTTTGGCGGATGTAAAAAAATGTTGTTGTGACAATCGTAGATATTGAAGAGAGAAGATCGTTTAATGATCTATATTTTATGTAATCGTTTTACATAAGCGTTGTATTTCTGTTTGTTCAAAATGAACTAGTATTTTAGTACATGTTGTAAACGTTAACTACAGTTCCTGCAAATTTAGAATGATCTACATTCAATACGCGTTCAGCCTAAATTAAAAACATTATTCATTTGACAAGGATCTATATTATATTATATTATATTATATTATATTATATTATATTATATTATATTATATTATATTATATTATATCTATTATGAATATTAACTAGACGAAAAAAATATTTGTCAAGGACTGTTTTAGTTATAACTATGAACTGTTGGAGATTATTTCAAAATGAGATTTATTTTCCAATATGCTTTCCAAAACATGGTTTCATTTTATTACGGAAAATGACAATTACAAAATGGATAATATTTAATAATTGTGACGTCACTCCTGCCTTAAAGGAAGCACAGGTATCTATTAACAGCCATGTAAAGTAAGAAGACATTCATTAACATTTTCTTAAAACAGATTTTTGAATGTTAAAATGGTGTTTAATTCTTCTAGGATGATTCGTGAAGATAGAAGGATAGATAGCATAGTTATAGTATGTGTTTCTTTTTTTATAAACCATCTCATGTTTCACGATCCAGAGCAAGTGTTCAGCTTCTACATCGTACATATATACATATATACATATATAAAATGATCAAAAGAGAGTCAATGTAATAAAACATGTCTTCCTAAGATATTCAATAATTATAAAAATATATGTGAATTTTTTTGATCAAAATGACGTGGGTTTATTTTGTTTTAATTTAAAACAACATAAATAATGTTCGAGTAAGTTGTTCTCAAAGATAATTCAAGTTATAGACGCACTGTCTGTCCCGGGAAATAAACTCGGGTTACCGGTACAGTACCTAATCTACAGACACAATAAAGATATAAGGATACGGATAATAAGGATATCCAGTGCAATTACACAAGGGGATTTATAGTTTAGATCTGAAAGGGTAATAGGAAGTTGTAAAATATCACTTACGTAAGAGAAAAAAAGACAAGTTTTCCTTGATAACAGAAAGTGACTAAGAAATAGTTATTCTAGATGCCACTGTTTTTTCTCCATTGACCTTTCTCGTTCAATGTCTGCTTAATCCGCCGGACAGGCTGTTTGTGACAGCAAAGTGTCAGCAAACTAGTCAAATGACTGTTTACGGCTATTTCAAATGACAAAGTTGTAGGGCAGTGTTCTTACAGAGATTTATTTAAAGAGGCTCGTAGTTCTATTGTCTGGATTTCAATCAATATCGTCCAGGCTGGTTTCCATCTGATGAGAATTGTCCTACGTCCCGTACGGTTTGGGCTCAATGATTAACTGAATTACAGCGCAGTAGAACTGACCTCTAGTTTCAGCCGATGCTCGCTGGTTTCACCGAAATGCATAGCCACAATATAAGTGCTGCGTACTTGAAAGGCAAAAATACGCTTCTACAAAGTACTTGAGGATGCTTGATATTAACATTGACTCCCGTTAATTACATCTTCTCAGGAACCACGATTTCTCATTAACATTTCAATTTTGTTTTTTGGTGAAATACTCTTGAAACCAGTTTTTACAATTGTAGAAAAACGTAACAAAACACTATATGATTTTACTGGAAGTTGTAAACAATGAGTCAACATGCAAAGCGTGAATAGCACAGACATGTTAAAAGTACGAAACGAGTCACTTAATGATCTTTCTTTACAAAACGACGTCCAGCTGAGCATTGATTACTGTTCTAATTGCTGTTATATTCTCAAGGGATCGTGGAAAAACTAAAATATGAAAAGTACTGAAATACGTAAAAATGCTACTCTGTGATATGGAAATGAGGATCGATACCCATCATCATGAATACAAATTTTAATCTGGTTAACTGGGGGTCCTTGCACAAAGAAACTTCACACTAAGACCAACGTTGAACTCTGACTATCTTAGTGATTTAAAGGTCCACTCCGTGAGTTGTTGGAGTCACATATGCTTAACTTCAATGGTGTCATTCGATCGCGAAGTATCGACTGTTACAAAAAAGACACATTTTAAAGCTTATTGGTCTGTATCAGTGACAATATAAAGGTAGAACGTCGCAATTATGTTCGCAAACCGGACAGTGGCGCGCGTCAAATAGTCAAACGTAATTTTGGAGACTTATCTAAAACAGCCAGGAGGGCAGTTAGGAGTTGATATTGTTTGTTAAGTTATATAACTAGCGTCCATGTATATTAGACGTGATATCTACACCTCTGTGAATGTATAAGGCTGTTTTTAGATGTTCATGGAAAACCAGTAATTATCATATATATATATATGTCTTTTGGACATGAAAAGTTAAGATGTTTTGATCATATGTCACCACATATGACATTAAGGTTCGTATCAAAGGTAAATAATATGTTATGAAAATCACGGAGTGGCTCTTAAAGGTTACCTAAGTGTGTTTTGCAACGGAACCCTCTTTCTGTAGAGATGACAGGAATCTCTGTAGACGAGCAAACTACCTGAGGAAGAGATCAGTGAGGTTGCCTTGAAACAAAGTGTCTTCTAAAAAAAGACACGCAGGTGTTTGAGCCGTTGTCGTAACCATGATTACAGAGATTTTGCTTTGTTCATTAAAGTCTTGAAATCGTTACTTTGTGACCATATCTAGGTTTCAGTAGATGCTAATAAACCTTTTTTTGAAGGAAACAGGATGTCATAAACGACATAAAACGTTACTAGATTACTTCCTTCGTGTAGATTCGAAAGCGGATTTCCATCTTATCCCGTCTTGTACTTATGTGTAATTATCTTTATCAACTTTACAAATGTATTTAGTGGTATTACTCTTATCAATAGGAAAACTAAGGAACTTATGTCGGAAACTCTGCACTCAAGTATTATGTGATAATGTTTTTTGTCATCATGAACAATAGCGTATGTCTTCATTGTCCAGTTGATCAATTATTAAATACTTTGGTTTAGTATGATATGATAAAAACATAATATCCTCAATGAATAACTTTATAAAAATAAACTATGAAAATGTAAAACTATTAGAATTGTTCGAATTTCACCGTTTTAATGAATGTATAAGAATTTTCATCATCTAAACTTTCTCGGAATCGTTGTGCACGAGTTCGGCACGTTCTATTTATCAATGTAACGTGAATATAATCCCGTCAGCCAATCGTATGTCATTTTCTTGGTAACCAACCAAAAAAACGTCGAGAATCGAAAATATCCACCTGTGTATCGTTTATCATATGGATAAAATAGGTACATCTGCACTTTTTTGTTTCTTTTTTTTAACTCACATTTGAATAAAATCAAGTCGTCAAAGGTTATTAAGAGGTTTTGTACACAGATTTTCTTAAAACCTCTTCATTTGAAAAACACACAATACATCAAGCTCATTGGCAGTAGGCATTAACTATAAATGGATTCCAATAAAGATTCATTGTTATTTAAATCTTGTTTCAACTAGGAAATTAATATCAAAATATGTGTGACTGTTGTCATCGAACTGTTGTGAAATAATAAGACATATTTTTCGGTCATGTTACATTAAAAAAACCCATAAATATAACTTAGGTAAGGAGTTCCCAAAGCTAATTTCAGTTATAGACGTACTGTCTGTCCAGGGAAATAAACTCGGGTTACCGGTACGTAATTTACAGACGCAATATATAAAGATGGGATTCTTCAATGCAATAATTTCTCAAGGTGATTTATAGCTTAGATGCAATAGAGTAACAAAGCAGTAACAGTATTGCACCAAATCTGAACATATTCCTGAGGTAGGAAGGCTTTTCTTGATAACTGAAAATTTACTAATAAAAATTTGTTTCCATGAAAATCTTGTCTTTCTAATGTATGTTACTCCTAAATGCCCTTCAAAGCTTTGGCTTTACTTTAGATGCCACGAAACAATATAAACCTTATTCAGAAGCGTTTTATTCCTCCATTGACCTTTGTCATTTCAGATCTGCTTAATCTCCAAACAGCTTTGTGGACTGATAGTGACGAGGGAAGTGTCAGTATTTTCTGTTTTAGGCTATTTTAAATGACAAAATTTTAGGTCAGTGCGCAAATGAGGATCAGTTGAAAGAGACGCTTAGTTCTATTGTCTGGGTGTCAATTAGCAAACTGTCTATATCGTCTAGGTTGATTTCAGCTCGGGAGAACTGTTCTACATGCATCAAGGTTTGGGTGCAAGGGTACACCGAATTTCAGCGCAGTACCACCTAGGGTCTGTTAGTTGCAGTCGATGATCGCAGGTTTCACCGAAATTGGCTTTTCTTTTAACACTATATCACTTCACTTCACCATATTGAGAGGAAAAATGTGCTTCTACAAAGTACTTTATAACGCTTGATATTTTTACATTGACTCCGTTAATGATGTTTTCTCATTAACTACTCCTTTTTAACATTTTTTTGCGTGTAGTACAATACTCTTGAAAGCATAGTTGCACCTCAAATCACCTATTCTCACTACATCTCCATCTGGGGATGTTGGTTACCAGAATTGGTGTTCTTTGAACATTAAGAAAATACTTCTGTGGCTTAAGCAGGTCAGTTATTGGATATAAGTCCCATGAAATCAAATAACACTTTATATTTGTCAATGATGATATGGTTGTGTTAAGGATATTTGAAGAATACAATGAGTTCCTTTGACATGAAATCCTCGTTTCCATACTTGATTAAATAGCAATGGAAGGCTGATGTTTTATATAAGACAAAATTGAGTTTACCAATGGTTGTAAATTATAGATAATTATCGTTTTCAGTTGAATTTAAAGATAATCGAATGTGTCAGTAAGTCTACTCTTTCCAAGTGCAAGTTTACCATATGAGAAACAATAATTATGTGCTGTGACTTTGATAACAGGTTCTTAAAAAAATGAAAATATTTCAAATAATTGGAGAAAGATTTTTTCAAATGTAGGCACACAACTTATGGGACACGCCTTGGATTACAACTTTTCATTGTCTAATCCTTGATGGAATAACATCTCTTGATTTTTATCAGGAAGGTCTGTATAAGCAATTCATCGAAAATAGTTTTTTTTTATCAAAGGTATCATGGAGACTGTACGTTTAAAATTCATCAATATATTGAATAAGAATAGCGTGGTTTTACAAATGTTTGTAGATCTAAAATAAAGAAGATAAATTAATAATGTTCCTACGCATAAAAGATATCTTCTTACATAAGCATGTTGCGTGTGGGCAGCTTTTTGTCATTCTAAGTTTTATAACATCAAATTGGCAGAGAAGTTTTATATCCTTGAACTCCTAAAACGGAATTGTGTCTAAATAAAGCATGGTGAAGACGAATCTTAGCTGAAGCGAACATATCATTAATGTTGGTGAAGGCGTAAATGCATTTTGTTTTCACGAAGCTTTCAGGAGTAAATAGTTTCCTCTGAAGTAATGTTTCATAACGTAATAGCAGTAAAAGCGAACCTCAATACAAGCGGACCTCAATACAAGCTAACCTTGTATGCCACGTTTTTGAAGGCAACTTTTATCAGTTTTCCCGCAATAAAAATTAGTTTTATGCCAAAGGTATTTTCTTCAGAGGTTTTAAACATTTCGTTACTCAAACTAATCATACGTAGTCGTAGGGGAAATGTTCAAGCATCCAGCAGAATCAAGTGGCAGAAATTATTGTGTAAACTCCTTTTAACCATTGGAAGTAGGGAAATGAACTGGTTAAACTAACCTGATCATGGTACATCTGTTCTACATTTGCTCCTGTCGACAAAAAAACAATGTATTGAAATTGAAAGTAAGTTTGTTTTCGTGATATCATTATAATTATCTAATAGAAAAGGTTACTGTCCCTTTAACGACATTATAAATGAAAGATATAAGTCTTCTGGTAAATATTTTTCTTTGATAAGCTCAAATTTATAAATGGTTCTGGTTTATATATTTTGTGACAGAAAACGAACTCCTTTAGTGCATTCTAAAAGCTACTATCATCTGATTAAGATAAGGTTGTGTTTTCACATGATTGATATAGTTACTTTGAGCTAGATTTGACCATGTTATGACAATTATTATATCTCGATGTCTTTAATTCAATTTATAGACGCATTGTCTATCAGGAGAAATACAATTTGGTTACTTATCTTACAGACGCAATATGTAAGGAATTCATAAATGAATCAATTTCACAGAGGGATTTATAGCTTAGATATAATAGGGAAACAGTATAAGAATAACAATATTGCACCCAATCTTATCAAATATATAAGGGGCCACAAAACACTTTTATTGTTTGGATCTCAAATAGCGAATGCTCTTGGTATTTTGCTTATTTGGAGAAGATCTCTGTGTATGAAGCCTTGTTGTGTCCCCCGCAAAGCTTTTGCAGCAGACATAATGTTTTCAGTTCCGTCCGTGGTTTCGCAATTCCGTAATTCCGCTTTCGTTTCCCGACCATATCTCAAAAACCATTTTTTACGAAACTTGGTATGTGTTTTGGTCTAGTGGTGGCGTGGTGCCTTTTGCTATTTTGGTTATTCTGAAAACATTTTCTGGTTTCCATGGAAACAATTTGGACTTAGTGCATTTTGAGGGATGTAGATGCTAATTATGATATTTGATGACTGTGTGTAATATATTAACCTTTTTATTATAGTTTTGTATGGATTGTTTCTGGTTTAAGTTGCGATAAAATGATTTGATTGGATTAAAATTTTGGAAGGGGGACATCACTTTGCATCACATGGACATATTTGTAGTTGAGGTATTCAACACATCCTCATCTCCCAGGAATCTGGAAAAAGTCAGCTGGTATATTTGTTTGGACAAAAAACTTGTTGAACAAGTAAACAAAACCGATAGATAGTAAAACTGATTGACAGCAGTTAAATTGACATATTCCAATCTATTACCTACGAGGGCAATCGTTTTGAGGTTCGTATTATTCTTACGATCCCCTAGGGCAAAATTTCACTTTTTCATTGTGACATCATGTCATAGTAAAACTCAAAGGGGGGAACCATCCAACGAATTTGACAACTCAGAGTATCAAGAGCAAACTGTTTAATGGGTGACGTTTCGCGGTGTACGGGTGGCGAAACGTCAAATTCGTTGGATGGTTCCCCCCTTTGAGTTTTACTATGACATGATGTCACAATGAAAAAGTGAAATTTTGCCCTAGGGGATCGTAAGAATAATACGAACCTCAAAACGATTGCCCTCGTAGGTAATAGATTGGAATATGTCAGTTTAACTGCTGTCAATCAGTTTTACTATCTATCGGTTTTGTTTCTCCCATGCCAATGCTGAATTTGGTCACATCTACCAGAGTAAAAATGCCTGCCAAGGTTGGCCAAGAGTCAGCACAACATCAAGTCCTTCGAGTGGCTAATTGTCATTTCATACTTAATCCTAAGCCAAAGCAGATGTTCCATAAATTGTAGATCATTAAATCGGCTTTGTCAAAAACTTTTTTTTATTGGCTCCAAAGATTACAAGTATAGTTTATCATATGTTTAAATTTAAAAAAAAATACATGATTGGTATATTTTTCCATTAAACTGAGAAAAATATGTGCAGGAGTGATGTCAATCATAATAAAACATGCAAGTACATGTAAATATGATATAGAAATATAGTAAGATCAAGTAAGTATGGAAAAGTACTTGTTGTGGTGGCTTTGTAAAGAACTTATTAAGGCGGATACACGCACTGATGTTCCAGTTGGTTTCAAGAGGCAAAATGAGTGGCGTCATTGTAAGGAAGTTCTGCGCTATGGGTAAACATTGTTGAGTCGGAAGTATGATGACATTCCTTTAAAAGAATGTGTTAACATTTCACACAGTCTTTTTTCGTTGAATTGGTCCATTATTCTCTGAAGTGGAATAACTACCGGCCCAAGAACGAATAACCACATAGAAGGTTGGCATGGCCGACTGAAGAAGATTGTGGCAAAAGCCCATTCCAACGTGTTTGAGATGTTGGCATTTCTGAGAAAAGAACAATAGCTAATGAAATTAAACTCATACAATATGGTGCAGGGCAGCGTCTACCCCCCAAGAAGAAGAAATACTGTCACGTCAACAATAGAATAGGCACACTGAAGCAGATTCGGAGAATGTTACCATGGATATATTTGTATATGCAGATACAGTATCCCACCTGATGAAGGTTAATTAAATGGAATGTTGTTTATTGTATTGCCTATTTGTATATATAGATATATAGATTTGTTATGTATAAATATTAGATGCATTTGTATGTATTGTTGCTGCTGCAAATAAATACATAACTGGATAACATAACGTGTCATCAACGTCTTTGTAAATATAGATTTGTTATGTATGTATAAAAGATGCATTTGTATGTATTGTCATGTAATGTTGCTGCTGCAAACAAATACATAACGTGTCATCCTTCATTTTACTAGCATTTGCTTTTACCATTTTTGTACCACTTCACAATTTAGTATCACCCATATGGTTAAGATCACACAGAACCGCTATTGTTCGCTTTTATTTACTTTGTCAAATGTCTAGTTAAAACAACAAAGAAGCTTGCGTGGTCTAGACACATTACTCTCATGGAAGGTAAAGATGTTAGTTAGATTTTCCTAATAGGAGCGTGCCAAATGTGTTTTGTTTTAGATAAATAACTAAATTATAATGTATATCTCAATAACGGGGATAATAACATATTTCTATGGCAACTGCTACCGTAAAAATGTTGTTGTGACAATCGAAATGAAATGGACTCGCATAGCTGACTCGATCGTTTTAAAACTGCTACTTTTTATCAAAAACAATTTCTAAAATTTGTTTTTGTTTTTGTGAGATCATTTTATCTAACAAAACGTGCTACTGTCCATTTAATGACATTAAGTGGGAACTTTGTGTAAACTGTTGGTTTCTTCGATAAGGAAAAAGTGATAAATGGTTCCTTTTTTTGTTCTATCCGCCAGAAAACTCGTTCATTGTGTGTTCTTAAAGTACTGCTATCAGATTATAATAAGGTAATGTTTTTACATGATTGATGTAGTTGTTCTGAGCTAATTTTGATCATGTTATGACAATTATTTTATCTTGACGTCTTTAATTCACTGTCTGAGAGGGGAAATGAATTTTGGTTCGCGGGTTTATGCTTACTTTACCGACCCAATATCGATGGGATTCATCATTGGACCAATTTCACAAACGGATTTATAGTTTAGATATAATAGAGAACAGAAAGACGTAAAATAATAACCAATCTAATCAAATATCTTAGAGGCCACAAAACACTTGCTGGATCGACTTTAGACATTTTGTATCTGCTTTATCCCCGTACAACTTCTCTCCTGGGTTTTTTTTGTCAGTGTTCTCATCAGCAAGTTTAATTGAGGGTTTAAGGATATTTCAAATGACAAAGTTTCTTGCAATGCTTTTGTTAGACCGTTATAAACGCAGATCAATGTAAAGAGGCTTCTAGTTCTATGGTCTGGACCTCATTTAGCGAACAGTTTATAGAATTTTGTTGGTTCTAATCTGGGTATTTTTCTTATTTTGAGAAAAAATTAGCGTGGTTTGAGGTATTCATCACATATGCATCTCCTTTGAAACTCAATAAACTAACCATACTATCAGCTTCTTATATTCATTGAAGTAAGTAATAAAATATTAATCAACACCTGATTGACATTGTTTAAATGGACAAGTCTATACAGCATTCTATGATTAAAAATATAGCAAGGTCTGCATATATAGCTAATTCATTTAGTGTAACAAATACACGTGCCTGCACCTAGGACTTGATATATCAAGTTATTTAAACCTACATGAATTTTGCTAGATTTTTTAAGAAACAAATACTTGTCATGCATACGGTTCTTGGCGAATAGACTGCAGGTTGATTGAAAATTGAATTTAAACAAGCACAAAACGCATTTAAAAAAAATCTTTTTAAAAGCTCACTTAAAGTAATTGGGGAAAAAAGCGCCTCAACAGCTATCACTAGATTGAATAAAGATCGTGGTTTTACAAACGTCCCTAGAAATACATTCGTCAAAACAGAAAACATAGATAAGAATCTATGTCTCCATCGAGGAAACACGTCGAGGTTATCGTGGTTGAAGAATGAGTTCTTAAATAAGCAAGTGTCGTTTGGGAAGCTTTTTGTCATTCTCAGTTTTGTAACTTAAGATTGGTAAATATGTGTAATATCCTTGGACGCCTCAAAGGAATTGTGATTTAATATATCATGTTGGAGAAGAATCTTAGTTCAAGCGAAAATATCATTTAATGTTGGTCAAGGCGTAAATGTAATTTGTTTTTGCGAAACAGTTAGGAACATGAGAGATTTTTCCTGAAGAAAAGTTTCATGACGTAATAGCAGGCAATACATTTTTGAAAATATTTCTTCACATTTTCCCCAATATAAATTTGTTGATGCCAAAGGTATTTTTTTCAGCGGTTTCTCAAACCAATCATGATCAAGTATCAAGCGAAACTGCCTTGCGACCATTTTTCACCATCAAATTATAAGGTCGGGAAATGGACTCGCATA
The DNA here is from genome assembly GCA_921293015.1 of Phorcus lineatus. Classification (NCBI taxonomy): domain Eukaryota; kingdom Metazoa; phylum Mollusca; class Gastropoda; order Trochida; family Trochidae; genus Phorcus; species Phorcus lineatus. The sequence continues at coordinate 18,745,697 of OV121093.1, forward strand.
GCTGAACCGATCATGGTACTTTCGTTTAAAAACTGCTACTTTTTATTAACCATTCTGACTAACAATCTAAAACCCTACAATCATGATGACAACACTAGCGAATGGTAGGGGAATAGTCCCGGTGCTAGAAGCCTTTTGTGATGACCAGAAGGTCACCAAGGTCATCCAGGGCACAGTGAGTGAAAGGAAATATGGCATGACATCGTTGAGAAAAATCTTCTGCCTCACCCCTATGCCAATCTTAAAGTGAGTTATATCTTATATCTTATAACCCATTGTGCTTAGTTGCCAACACAAGATCGTATGCTTTCAAGTGCCTAATTGTAAATCCATATCTTAACCCTATAGAACACGTCTGGAAATCATCAAAATTTAACAGCTCAGACAGGTCGATGTAAACAAATAGAAGAAACTGCCAAAGCAAATCTTCCTGAATTGGTGATATCGATAAATCGGTGTTGTCAAGAAGTGTTTAAGGCAGATACACGCAAAAGTGATAATACAGTTAGTTTCAAAAGGAAAATTAGTGGAGTCCATTTAAGGACGTTGTTCGCTAAAGTAAAACATGATGGAATTGCAAGTATGATGACATTCCTTTAAAAGTATGTATGCACATTTCTTAAAGGCGTTTTTCTCGATTTTACACATTATTCTCTTCAATGATAAAAAGTTCTTGATTGACAGCAGCAATTTCTATTTGTCCAACATATTCATTAATCCTGTTTATTACTCGCCCGATACTGCAGTGTAATATTTATACGGTGATATTAAACTAGTGTAATACCGCTGCACGTATGACGTCATAATATTGTGTTATTTTGACATCAAAATGGTGGGACGGCCGTCACAATGGCGGTCAAATCGCTAAAACTTTTCGTTCATTACACTATCGGCATTCATGCTTGATTTCTGAGGTCAAGTAATAAACAGAATACTAAACTTCCTTCAATTCAAATATTTTCATCAAACTCGTTACTGATTTGGTATCAAACTCGCTTTCGCTCGTTTTATACAAATTCGATTCATTAACTCGTTTAATAAAGATAGTATGAAATGGAACGTCGTTAAGTATCCCCTTTATGTACATATTATTCTAGACTACCACACCGCCTTTACGTATATATCGGGAAGTCGCTTTAAAATATGGGTGTTGCGTCAAATGTTATAATCAGTATCAAAAGAAACGAAGAAAAAAAGTCTGATAATGGGTTAATTTCCCCAAATGTTTCTAGTAGTCATCATGTGGTTTTCATGATGTCGCCAACTTATTCACGGAACGAATATCTTATCATGTCTGTGTGTTCACAAATCACTGAGGTCATCCGTTTTTGTTATTTGTATACAGGGTTGAAGAAGCTTATGTATCAGCTATGGTCCGCCATGTTTCGTTAAGGAAAAATGAAGAAAGGCGCTGTACTTTTACTTATTTTACAACATTATGAAATAAACTACATATTTGGATAGGATATTCGTAAATTAACAAATGATTTATGATGCCTTACTATGCCGAAGCAAGTTTTTTTTACGCTCGTAGCACCGATGAATGGCTCCACTTATCATTCTTGTTTTAATTTAACGAGTGTGCGGGCTCATTTATCTAGTTTTGAAATCTATACCAACCAAAATGTTATCCTCAGTACCATGTTTCAACTGGGTTATGTTATAATCATGTACTGATAACATACTGATATTGAAGGGAATGTCCACTTGAATTTCTTTTCAACAAAAAATACCCTGTTAGGACTGCCCATTAAAATCAGTTTGTAAGGTTAAAATTGACAGCGTTAGTGGACGTATGTCTTAACAGATTATGGAATTCAATCACCATGGATCTCTATTTAACCCTGTCCTACAGGACTTTGAAGAAAACTCCTCAGAGCATCTACCTATATGTCTACCTACCACTCAAAGTCACAGAAAAACAATTTGCTGAATAAAATGATCTTTAATATTTAATAAATTATTTAGCTTTGATATTAAAAACAATTTGCTGAATAAAATGCACTTTGATATTTAATAAATTATTTAGCTTTGATATTAAAAACAATTTGCTGAATAAAATGCACTTTGATATTTAATACATTATTCAGCTTTGATATTCAAAACATCAAGTATAAGATTTGTATTACATGAACTATAACCTACATACAGTTCTCTATACGGTTTACATGTAAAGTTCAATTAACGTGTATGCAGGTTTATGGCATTTTGCATTGAGTAACTTCAGAGAGGAAAAGATTACTTCTTTATCCATGGATTCCTCCATCAGAAATAGTGTCCGCAAGAAGAACATCTTCAGGAATAATCGTAGTTCATGCGAAAATATCATTACCGAGAGTCAATGAAAAAGCAAGCATACTAAAGTAGAAGTGAAGTAGAAATGCATTTTTCCTCTCAAGATGACGTGGGGTGATTTGGGTTTAACGCCGCTTTCAAGATTATTTCACTTATATGTCTGCAAGTATCATTGCAGGTAAAAAGCCCAAACACCATTGTGGTTATGCATTACGGCGAAACCTGTAAAGTAGAGAACCATGGTTGATAGTGCGCAGAATTTGTGGTACTTCTTACTACTTACTTGAGAAACCATGCTTGCTTGAATCGTTAGTTGAATTTCTTTTCAAAAAGTTTTTATAAACAAATAAATGTATATTTATTAATATAAGTCTCAATCCGCACTGAGTGACTAGAGATACGTGAATGTTAATGTTCGCTGTGGATGCACGTGTTTGCCTTGGTGTCTTGCAATGACAAATCTCTTTTGCATTCTTTCGCGATCGTATTTAAAACGACAAACAGCGCAAACGTCTTTGTTGGAGTTTGGCATGAAATGCACGTGCACTCTGTGGGACTCGAACTGTCAGAAATAAATCAATGAAAACAAGTTGACTAAAGTTGCAATGCGTTGAAAAATTGCATTCACATAACAAATAATAAATAAATTTAAATCATTACTTACGAAATATAATAGGTATAATAATCCTGTCGCTTTCATTTCAAGTGTACATGTGTGTGCAGAAATTCTGCATTTAGGCAATTCGAATATTACTAGAATTCATTTCTAGAAACATTTGAGACATCAGCTTTTGTACGCCTCAAGCCTGTTCTGTGTTTGTTAAATTAATGTTTTATATAAGGCCAAATCGTTCCAAATTTTGAACAGGCATCAAGCATGGCGAAATTAGGCTTGATAGAGTTACTTCCCTTTAGTCGTTGTTTAAGCCTTTTGCGATAGTGTAATAGCTGTGTTTCTGTTCCCGTTGTTAAGCTGCCCGTACTTGATTCACGATTAGTTTCTGATATTTGATGATAATTTTTCCTTTAAAATCTGCATTTGATGTCTGCAAAGTATGGTTGATTAGTTGTATAAAGACCTAAAAGAGAATCGTTTCATTAGAGGTTAGAATACGTAATTTTCAATCGTTATCAACAGTCAATAGTTTAATAGTTGAAAATTTAAAAAAACCTCAACTTTTAAACCAAGATAATGAAGAAGTCGCGTACTAAGTGTTATATCTCTGACATTCATTTCTACTCAAACGGCAATACCAAAACAGGTTTCACTGAAGATGACACATTATATTTTTCTCAAAATATTATTTGTGTTAACCAATGTAAAATGGATCTATTAACCCACTTGGCCAATAATAAAAAGATACTTGAATGATTTAAAATTTCTTTATTTCTTATGTGACTTGCAATTTCTTATACCGTTAGCAAGCGAAAGTGGTCATTGATTTCCATTGTTTACAATGAATTTCGGAACACCTATGGGTAAGAAACTTGAAAGGGTTTATTTGATATTCAATTTTTTTGCATATTTTAGGTTTTTAATTCGTGCCGATTAAATTGAATTATGATACTTATAACTAGTACTAGTTATATTCTTGGGATCTGTAATTTTGCCGTAGCTGTTTCCTGTTCGAGCCATTAATTACGGAATCCTCGAATGACGTAAGGTGATGAGTTTTGGGGTTAAACGTTGCTTTCAAAAGTGTTTTACTTATATCACGGCTGCCAGTATTATTGCAAGGAGAAAACCCGCAAAGCTATCGGGGCTATGCATTTCGGTGAAACTTGCAAGCAACGGAACAAGCAAACAATGGATGGTGCTGCACGTTGAACAGTAATACAATGTAAAGAAAGATGCCGATTGCGCCTGTGATGGGATTCAAACCCCGGATCTCTAGTTTCGAAGCCGAACGTGCTAACCAATGCGCTATGTCCCGAATGACTTAAAATAACAAATAAATCCCGGAGTATATCAAGTGACACCCGAACAGGCTAAATTGGTATGTATTCTCCAATTTCCTTAACCTTAATAACCATATTATTCTTCCCAGACATTTGATAATCAGATAACTTGGCATTGGAGTCGTTTATGATCGACAGTGGCTGTTTTACGTGTTATTTAAAACAGCATACAATCTACCGATATTTCAGAATCATTTTCCAATAGACAAAAAAATCACATGTCACCTGTCATAAATAAATACCGCCATTGAATCAGACACTACAATCAGTGTCTTCAAAGAAATCAATAAGTGAAACCTGTAAGAGTGAAATAGCAGGCTTGTGGGGTTATTTTACGTGCGACTCGGTGTCAGTTCAAAATATGGCTTTTTGATGGGAGATAAATAGACTAGAACGGTAAAATAGCTTAACTATTGTAAAGGTTTACACGTTTGCCAAAGGAAAAGAATGTATTTTATATTTAGACGGCGGCAACCTTTTGCTGTTGTGACTGAGATTGTTAGACACAAATCGATTTAAACCGTTTCTGAATAACGTCCATATTAAGAAATAAAAGACTATCCGATTTCACCTCACTTCTAACCTATTAAAATATACTCATAACTGAGGTACGTACATGTATGTATATTTCCTTCGATAAGTCAAGCATTTGTCTTCTAGCAACTGTGATAATTCATATACCTGTAGATTTGAGAAATATTATACTTGATCCTAAAGATTTTCTTTTAGCGTCCAGTAAACGAACAACTCTTACCGTTCAAAATCTAAGTCGCGTCGCTCCTACAACAAGCAAGACGTTTCGAAATTCCAATTATACCATGTGCTTCTTAAAAAAGTCCTTAACGCTTAATCTTACCATAATGTTTTAGCTATTCCTTTTTTCTTCTAAAAAGTGCAAGATTATATTCTTCTTCGTTTATAAATAAATAATGTCCTTCACCTTGAAGAAAATAACATAGCCGTATTAGAAAGGTTAAAGTGACATATAAAATGTTTCGTAAGAGGTGAAGCGATTAGGGGTTAAACGCCGCTTTTAAGATCAATACAATCATATCACGGCTGTCAGTATTGTAAGAGAAAGCCCGCAACAGTATTGTGGCTATGCATTGTGGTAAAACTGTGAGCGACAACTAGAGCTAGCTGACCATGGGTTGTATTACATTGAAATTCTGAGTAGCGTTGTACCCTGACCGTACTGTATGTAGAACAGTTTTCTACCGAAGACAAAGTTGCCGAGAACCTGGCGGGATTCGAACCCCGGACATGTAAATCCGAAGCCGAACGTTCAGACCACTGCACTCTCCCGCACCCTGTTTTGGAAGAAAGTATATCGCTTTAACACGTGCCATAATATACGGGCTCATCGAGTCCTAATTCAACATATATGCATAGTCATCAAATCCAAAAAATATATCACATTAAATAGCCCGTAATGAAAATCGTAAATTATTCTATATACAACTTTGAACCATGATATACATTTCATGTACATGGGTGCAAGTTATGAAATCTATCAAACGTTATCAACCCTGTTTTGTCCTTTTGTCAGCTGGAAATTACCAAAATTACGTTTGACAAATTGGTGTAAGCCACTTTCAAAGCATTGACTTTCGGTCATAACTCAGGACTTTATTAATGTTTTTATGCATAACCAATAATCGTTAAGAAAATGATAAATTTCAGTCAGTATTTCTCAAAACTATCTCTTTTGTCGCTTCTTCTATATAGCATTTTGCAATGAGGGGCGGGAGTGGGACATCCTCGGTTAACAAGGGATGTATCTTCCCATGCTCTTCATTTTAGCCCCCGGGACTTTTCGACATTGAAATCTGTATTGAAATTACCTTATTTTGAGGAACTGCTTCGTCAAAAGGACCGACAAGCCTCTTGAAGAACGTTTAGCAATACGCTCAAGTCTTACGTTGAGTAAATGTTATTGCAAGTCAAGCTCTTAGCTTACACATTAGTGATGAAAGCCAATCAGGCGGTGACGATTCCGTTGCAGGGAAAACTTGTTTTTCTCACCCCGCAACAAGCCGTATGACGTGATTGTTGATTCGTGTGTCAAGGGCGAATCGTCGAGTCCAAATTTCCTTGATGAAACTTTCCACTGCCGAAAGTGCATCCTGTTACATCAGCGTAATTGAATCCGCTGATCGAGCTCCTTCCATATACCCTGATATCATTTAGGCCAAAAGCCTCGTATCGCTAGCTATCTAACCAGCCAATGAGACGACTCTCATTCAGCAACAGTGGCACAACCCGGCTGGAAAATTCCGTTAAGTTCAAAAGAGTAGCGTCAAGCTCCTTTTATAGAGACATTTTATTGGCTTGAACAATAACAGGTGAACACAGCTACGAACATCAAGCCGTGTACGAGGGATTTGGCTTGAAAGAGATAAGGGTATATGGAAAGAGCTTGATCAGCGAATTTAATTACGCTGATGTAGCAGGATGCTGAAAGTGAAGAGTAGGGGAAAATAAAGCCCTGGGTGACCGAGGATGGGTGCGGTACAGCGTAGTTGTTAATGCCTTCGATTCCGGATAAGGAGATTCGTTGTTTGAGCCCCAAAAGCAACTTCGTTTACGGTAGTGAACTGATCTACACGCAATTTGGTTTTAGATAACCCTACGTGATTTACGGTGTTTTAAAATCTGTTGCTTTTTTGTACCAGCTGTTGGCAGGCTTCATCATAATGCATCACAACACTGCTGTTGCAGACTGTCCCCTGCTATGATACGAGCCGTGACACATGTGAAGCATTTACCAACTTGGGAAAAATCATCTCTTAGTGCATCTTAAATTATATTTTCCCCTTTTATATTGCAAAAATACGAAATATCAATCTACTCTTTGAATATCTGGTACAAACACAAATAGTCATAAACATTACATACATTGTATCACTCAAAGAATGTTTCTTTTCTTCAAACTTAAAAACTTCTTGTTAGTCATACATAAAGACATATTGTGTTGTGCAAACAATTTAAACGATATTTACGATGTCATCATAACATAAATAAGAAAGAATTTCATAATCCGTTTTACTTTATGACAAAACATAATAACATCATGCACATTTAGCGTTGTATTTGTTTATATGCTTTTTTAATTCAGGTTAAGCTTGAAAACAACATTTTTAAGGTGAACTGTCTATCTTGGTAACTCATCAATATAAAGCGTCATGAAGGTCATTTCTAGGCATTCCCTTTATATAATCTTATATAGATGTTTTAATTCTACAAATACACGTCTGTTTTATGGCTTACCAATACATTGTTCAAGTAAAAAGCTTACCGACCTGATCTACTAAGTGCACCTAAAATGTTATTTCGGTGAAATCTAAGATAAGCAAAAATAACCTTTCCATAAGTAAATTTGCTTCATTATTAATGTCATTCTATTATGATGTCGTCTGCTAAATCTTTTCAGAAATATCTCCGAAATAACATGCTAGAAATAGCAGTATTTTTGTCAGAAATGTGTTCGAGATTGTTCATAAACAACATAGATAGCTTATGGTAATATTTGGTAAAGCATCGGTAAGAACAGAATGGCGGAACCGATATGCGTATGTGGGATTTGGGTCCGAGAAGAAATTAAGGTACGATTAAAATTTTTGTGATCATATATTTTGAATATCCATAGCTGAGGTACACATGATGTTACTTGATAACTCACTTTAAAGAGGACAAGATTTTGTACGTAGTCTCGAGATTTTGAAGGTCTTTTGTATTGGCGAACATCTTCTTTGATTTACATCTATAACACAAAGAGCATCTGAGGTGGAGCTTTACAATGAGTGTACTCAAAACGTTTGGAAATAAGTTGAACTACTATGCAAAAGTTTTGTGAGAAGGAATTTGTGTTGGAAAGTGCAACTGTTACACGAAGATTTGTTTTAATATTCCAAGGAGACAGAAACCGTCGTCACGTGGCAAAGCAATATGACAATATAAAATTAGCAAAACAAATGCTCTGAGTCAAAACCTTTGAAAAATTGTCTTGAAACTTCATGTTACATAAATAGGATTTAAAAGGGAGCGATAGACGCAATTGTTGATAGTCAAATGACCACTCCTTGAAAATTTCCATCCAAAATAATGACAAATTATTTGGACTTCCTGTTTGCTGTGAGCGATGTGAAAACGTCATAAGCCAACAGTAATTCTGTTGTGGTTGTAAGCCAGATTACATCTAGACTAGAAGGTAATCAACTTCTTCATTGGAGAAAGCAATTTTGGTGACACAACGTTGTTCTCCATCGCTTGATCTTGAGAATTTGTCTCTTTCAAGTGATATTCTGAGGAGGACAATCATGTGTTACAACCCTGCTCAACATGCAAGATTGATATAGATAACTTTTAGATGTTGATGTATGAGAAAGCTAATGAAAATTTATTCTAAGAATTAACTTCCTATTTGCCTGTCCGATCACAGTCTAATTCATATTACAAGTTTTCCTGAAATTGGTCAAGCTACACCGGTAGAGAAGAGATATTGATTTGCAATGTCAAAGTGATCGTGTGTGAAGTTCAGACTTTAATTGAGTGCATAAATACCAATTTTAGACTATCTAGAGACGCAATCTTTTGACGTCTCATCAATCTGAATACGTACTATTCAAGAAATTGCAGCAGTCTAGCAGATGACTCCATTGCTGTTATGTGCGTCTATCACGAAACACAATTTCTTCTCCGTGTAACTGTGTAACTGTGTGTGAAAAATCACCTTCGATGTTTTTCGAAAACGTTAACTGTTTTATGATTTGCTGCTTCCCAACCTCCTAGGTTGTCTTAATGAGGCAAATTTTAGGAGTTTTTCCTGAACGTGCTAAAACGTCTGGAAACGATCCTTTCATAAACTCACCATATGTCAAAATGTAAAGAATAAAAAGAGACTGTTCTTGAAAGTGTTAAATGGTTTGTAATAGGGTCTGAACACGGAAGTTAGCCAATTTTGTGTCAATTGGCTATCGGCATAGTGTGTAATGACCCTAAAGGCTGTTAGCTTGTAGGGGTTCCTAAGAAGAGACTGGGACACACAGCACGTCATCTGTTGCTCTGATAACGACGGTGAAGCTTGGTAGGAGGAATCACGGTTACACGTCCACGTATTTTTAATACAAGTTAATGACGAGCAGAGCAGGCTTTTAAAGAAGCCTTATGATTTAAGAAATTGAGACTGAGACCTCTGATATGGAAACTAGGCCTCAACGTGGGTGATCGGTGTGACATACAGCATCATTGTTTCGTGTTGACATTAGTCAAAGAACAGAAACATCTTTTGGATATACATATAATGTCAGTTCGGATTTCAAAGGGCGATCTCGTGTTACATTCACGAGGAGTCTGTCAAGTGTTTTGATTCTCAACGGTACTGGAACAGCTTACGGATTACATTCTTCTGGGAATTGTAAATATTCACTCGATGTTTGAATATATGTGATGGATTAACATAAGTCCGGGGGAGCATTTTGTAAAGTGATATGTTTCCATGGACAGTGTGGTGCTCCATTCATCTTTAGTTCCCATTTCTTTCACCTTGAATCCTGATGGGTATATATGAAGACTCTTAACGAGAAATACTTTTTCCTACGGCTGTTGGAATGGATTAAACCCGTTTGGGAGGGATACATGTTCGACTATCTATAAATCGGAGCTCTTGTTGGTAATTGTTTTGATACATATTGTGTGTAGATGGTCAAACAATTTCAGGAGGAGGCGAACATAATGAGGTATGTTTTGGTTATATGAGATATGAGTGACGGATCTTACTCATAAAAATATGCTTGGCCGAATAAGGTCTGTCATCTGATAATCTTATTTATATATGCCAACGATATTGTCATGCCTGCTAAACTATTCTCTCGGATCCAACATCGTCTTAGGTACGGATTTCTTTCGATGCTATGTCCATTAACTTTATTTTACCAAGGATCGTTTCTTTGGATAGGTGTAATCTTTGCATAACTCAACCTTTTAACCGGAAATCCACAAACCTGAAATGATAGAAACTGCGCAGTAATGCCATTAGTGCCCTACTCTTTGACTACAGGTGTCAAGTTAAGTTGCTTTTACATGACGTGAAGTGGATACCTAATTAGGGTATGTCAGGTTGACTGGCTTTTTTCTAAAATAGACCGTAAGTAAATATGTAGCATCGTTGGAATGGATGATAAGTGTTTAGAAGATATTTGCTTCTGGTAAAGGGTCTTCATACAATTAGTTTACAAACTGACATGTGAGACACAAACCAATGGTTTGATGTTACAATTAGTATGGAAAAGATAAAAGGATATTAGATATGTTCGTAAGTCCATTGCCAAGGAAATGTGTTGAAAACTGCTTGTGAAGGAATTATTTTGATCTTGATTTCAATATCCAATACTGGACTGCTAGAACATCGAATCATCTCATTTCACGTGTGTGGCAAATATCTCGTAACATGGATATTATGTGCAATGCTCCCTTTGATCATGACAACTGCCAAGGTGAATGTATAATGCTGCTACTTACGGACATTCATTGGACATTGAAGTTTGGTTAATTCCAGATTTCAATTTCGTCATATGACTTGCTTCTTGCGGGGAATTACTCTTAACCAAAAAAATTAGATTGTTTTTTTTTATCTCATAGGTGTTAGATATTTACATGTGTTTTTTGTTTATGAAAGAACTATCAGATTGATGGGAATTTCATTTCGTGTGAACATGTTTTTGTTCAATCTGTGCATGTGTCTGCTCCTCGTCAAAGAATCCTGTCAGAAGCACCACCACGTAAAGATTGTAGCTCTTCTGCCAGACAATCATCAATTTATGTTCTCTAAGAAACATGTATTCCCCCTTCTTGGCACCAGACTATTTAATGCCCGTCACAGGAGCATTATACCTGGTGTAAGGTTCTCGATACGATACGGCAATTCTAACTGCAACGCCAGAGATGCACCCATTCAAGCCTTCAATTACTACATGGAGAAACGGGTAGACGTATTTCTTGGACCCGTATGTGATTACAGTCTTGCACCCGTTGCTCGTTACGCCCCAGTGTGGAATATCCCGGTCATTTCTCCAGGTGGGTTTGCTCATGACTTTGGTATGCCTAAACACCGGCCCAATGCCGAATACAAAACCCTGACTCGGATCGGTGTGACGTTTAACTCCCTGGCTTCTGCAATGCTGAGGGTGGTTCTTCATAACAAATGGCGGAAGATCAAAGTTATTTATGACGGAAATGGACACTCGTCAATAACTCCCAGGTTTTGTTTTCTCGCTGCTTCTGCCTTCGTCTTCTACAGCAAACATTATGGCTTGAGGAACTACGACTTCCACATCTTCTTACCGAGGATACATGATATCGGCCGCTTGCTCAAACAAGAGATAGGACACCAGTATGCAGGTAGGTGTCTTCAACATAATTAGTGTCATAAATAACATGTGAGCACATTTGCAATTTAGTAAAAGTATCAACTGGGATACGACACCGAAAGCCGGCAGGTGAATTAACTTAAAATTAAACCATTCAACCTTAATGTAGTCAGTCAGTAACTTATTATGCGTATGTGCACATGCTTAGATTGCCAAGTAACCATAGTCTTTTAAAGAATATTTATTTTCTCTGTGTACTGTCAGTTATATGATAGACATTAGATGTTAAATGTCAAAGAAGCAGAGGTTGTAAGTCAGTTGTTTTCAAGCTGCTTTATTAATATTTGTACTAAATCGAGTATTAAAAGATGTCAGGCAATATGCGATGACATGATATTTTGTGCGGTAACATGAGATTTGATAGCAATCAGATGAGATTCATTCGATCTTTATTCTTCGCTTGAATGTCAAAGTGGCACGTGGTTGCCACCTTTTATGGACATGACGACCTTTGAATTACACAAAAAGTGTCAATATCTCAAAAAGTTTGAAAGACACAACAAACATTAACACATTTTTCTATCAACCGAGACCCTGTTCTAAAGAAAATATGACTTCGTTTCGACAGTTAATTTTAAATGATGCCTTGTCGTCATCATCTTCATGCCAATTTTTGGCTTTTACGTCATCTGAAATGGCATCAAAATAGGACATGAAGATGATGACGTCATTATGTAATGAAATCATTTTAATAGAGGACGTATTTGAACATTGCCCTTGCAAAAGTAGTGAAGAAATATTTTGGATGAAAAATCACCACAACACACAATGGTAATAGTTAACTTAAAACGTTCAATCTTGTACATTTAACCGTGTTGATGTATCATAAATCAGAAAACACTTTAGATTGAAAATGAGGGTTTTAATGGGCTGTTGTGACATTTTTCAGTCTAGCTATTTATACGACATATTATCTTAAGTTATATCTTAAATTAATAGGAGGGTCCTTCAGTAATGGTCCTGTCTTATTCCAACTTGTCATGTAACCTTATTAGTTTCTTTTTATTACAATATCATTACTCTTTCTACGAAAGACTCTTGATACACAGGCCACTCGTACATTCTTGAAAGTTTAAGTAAGTAATCAAAACAACAAAAAATGACAATGATATTATATGAAATTGATTTTCATGTTAACAAATCAATAATACTAATATACGTACACGGTGTAAACATTTCATTGAACATTCCTCACTTCTTGAACCAATTTTCAAATCAGTATAGCTATATATTGTTTAGATATTCATCTTGTCTTTTGTACTTTTTCATTTTCTATCAACATGTTCATCACCTTTATTGCTTCCCAAAACTCTCGACACATTGTACATTACCTCATTTCTTTGATAACACATTGTTTCAAAATCGTATATATATTCTCTCTTTTCTCTCTTTTCAAGTGCTTCCCTAATATCCAATCTTGCATGTCACATGATCGATAATGCCATCACTATGTATATCGAAACGTCGAATACTCATAACTGCCTTCATTATTTTTACAAATAGGTTCATGAATGCCTACCGAGGACTATGAGAATTACTGTACTTTTATAGTTCCTTCCTTTTGTCACGAGCCATCGTACCAGATCGACAAAAGACATCATAAGGAGATTGCACTTTTAGGGTGGATTCAAATTATGTACATTGACATGGAAAAGGTGAGCGTAAGTCACAAAGGTAACCATCATGCAATAATGTGACAGAATCGGAGTTAATCGGTTAATCTTAGTGAAGGTTGCTTTGTGAAAGGAGCCTTAGTGCGTTTACCAGCTGCTTCTTCTCCAGCTTTTCCACACAAAAAATTTCAATGTATTTTCAGATATTTGTGAAATAATCCATTGAACATGAAAAACAATTAATTGATAAATGAATTGAAAACCACAAATACGGACACCAATTGCAGAACATTTTTCTTTATTGAAATTTATATGAACAGTTTATCGCATCTTCTTGTCTTCTGCACATGGAATTGTCAGTTTTACAGAAATCAGATATCACGAGAATCATTCGTAAAATAACCAACACTTTTGAACATTTTTAAATATAGATCGTCGTTATAAATCAACAAAGCCATCTTCCAATATCTGTATACATATATCAATGACACATATTACAAATAATCTTACTGTCTCGTGTTCATTGCCTTCTTGCAAGAATATGAATAAATGTATGCTTTTTTTCCACAGAATAAGAAAATGAGAATTGGAAGAATGAATAGGGTGTTGTTGTAAATATGTTTGATTTAGGAATGAATTTCGAAGTTCATCGTTAACAAGTTGAATCACTCGAAGGGGTCTTGGCACATCTGTATCAAAACAAAATTACGAAACCCCATTTACGGAGTACCTTGGGGTTAATAATTAGTATTATTTGAAAAACAAAAATAAATGGACGATCGAAATGTTTATTATAAGAACGGTGACCTTTCCGAAAAGTTCTTCCGTGTAATGAAACATATATACCATGTTATTTTACAATTAGTTAATATCATTGTTATCCTATCCAGTTACTCTCAAACCGTCACGTATCAGAGTCAAACATTGTTGTTGTATAAAAAGCTTCCTATCCATAATCATAACTTACATTAAGTAAGCTTTGCAGAGTAGTATAGCAACAACCATGAAATTAACAAAATTCATTTTACATTTTTTCATTGAGAGGTCACCTGCAGAGTAGTATAGCAACAACCATGAAATTAAAAAAAACTATTTTACAATTTACTACATTGGAAGGTCACATTTGGTAATCCATGTTTTCAGTTCAACAATATTCCTCAAACATTATGTGGTATATAATTATTTCTTAATCAATAAGTTTTCCTTCCCTAAATACGCATATATTGAACATATAATATTTTGTATGAGATTTACTGTCCATAATAGTAAGTTTGGCAAGGCTTCACTGAAAACTCATTGTGGAAATTTTAGAATATGTAACAAAAATATTTCCATAATGAGTTTTCACGTTCATCCCGTGGTTGTCACAGTATTTATGAATGTCGCCTTTAGTCATGATAAGAGTCGTTTTAATGTATTCACATATCGTGTTATGTGTCACTACAACCCACCTGTATCATTTTAAGTCCCCAAGGATTTTATTCGTCCAAAAACGTAAAATTAGCCAATCATAAGAGATGCCCTAGCCTTTTAAAATGCGGATCAATGCGATTGTTTCGCCGTTTTTATGCACCTCGATGACAAAATCCGCTTCAATCGATTTTCCATGGTCATTCTTGTTGAAAATACTAAAAAAGTAGTCGAAATGTGGCGTCCTTCATGTATGTATATTTACATCAACTGCTCTTTTACCAACCTATGTTCCTTCTTTAGTCTGCTATAAATCAGTTTCCAAAATTACGTTTGCCACTGTCCCGTTTTCAATAATAAATCTCGACTTTTCCCCTGTTTATTGCCACATTAACTGAGTTATTAATGTTCAGAAATTTTCACTACTTGTCGATGAGATCATTTAGGAAGTTTGACATATTTGACACCATAAAACATCCTCTGTACCGCTGTAAGCGAGTCGGGATCTAGCATTAAAACAGCCAAGTCAAGAACTCATCATCATAATCATAAGTAATGTAATATGATTGAGTAGAAGTCACTGGTGCTGAAAAGAATCCACTTCAGGCTAATCGGTTCAGCAAATGGACAAATTGAAGGTGTTAAGTCACTATTTTGACCGCTAACCGGACAATTCGCCGCTGCTGGTCCTTGACAATAACTTTAACGAAATTTAGTAAAGGAGTCAGGGAGACAGGAACATCGGAGTTGATTGTGTTGGATAGTTTATTTAAACAGTTTAAATATGAATGTTGTTTATCATTTCCACTTCACTTTGATCGAGTAGAACTCACTGGTGCTAAAGGGCTAATTGGTTCAGTTAAAGGACAAATTGAAGGTGTGAAGTCACTATTTTGATCGTTAACTGGACAATTCGCCGCTGCTGGTGCGTGACAACAACGAAATTAAGTGAAAATTTATCAAGGACACAGGGAAATCTGAGTTGATTGTGTTTAAATATGAATGTTGTTTACGATTCTCATGTGGAAACCTTGTTCAATTTACATTGAAAACTTGGAATTGATATATCTGAGGTATACAGGTGACAATTTGATTTTTGTATGTTTATAAAAGAACGTAAAGTATGTGAGCGACAATGTTAAAAGTCAGGAAAGTCAAATACTGCCACTACCCAGTTGGTCGCAAAAGAACCGTGAGGGGTGAACAGTGAAACTTTTCAACATGATAGATAATCGGCGAAACAAACTAGATGTACCACAAGATTCTAGAAGTAAAAGACATTATAACTCATTTATGTTTATTTAGATATATACTATAAGAATGTTAGCTTAAGAGGAAAACTGACGAAATAATCAGAAAAGTGAATTATCAAATCCAGTTAAATGGGAATATATTTTATATGTGTCATCCGCATCATGGTAACAATTCTGACAAATTGTTCCGGTGAATGCATAATTAATAACGTTATTAAATAAATACATATTTACTCTAATTCGTGCAGAAATGATAAATGACTATCCGCGACCCTATTGACGACTTTCTGAAGAGACATAAAATCTCCTCTTACGCGCCAGGTTTAATATTGCACCTGATTTAGAATTGATCTTAAACATAGTTGATATAAATCGATGGCATGCATTTTCTAAGCTTTAGAAACATTATTGGATTTTAAGTCGTTTTTCCAAACTTTTGTTTCCGCAAGGTTCTCTGACAAACTCTCTCTCTCTCTCTCTCTCTCTCTCTCTCTCTCTCTCTCTCTCTCTCTCTCTCTCTCTCTCTCTCTCTCTCTCTCTCTCTCTCTCTCTCTCTCTCTCTCTCTGTCACTCTGTGTCTCTGTCTCTGTCTCTCTCTCAACTGCTACTTTTACTACCATCACCATTAGTGTTATTCTTCTATTTCTACAGGTTGCTTCTGTTACCAAAAGTAATTCTATTCAATTCAAACTAAAGCATCTACTAACACCTTTTAACATTGACTATATAGATTTGAACATAAATATGAAAAATTAATAATACCATAACATCGTGAACATTAAAGAGTGTCATACATGGATATGCCATATCTTTGCAACCCTTTTGATTCCCCTATTTATTTTTTTCATAAAGACGTCATAAATATTTAAATAACATTTAGCTCAAAAAAGGTTATTTTCATATGATGAATTAAAAAACGAACCCAATAATATAATAAATAATAAATACCCCAGGCAATTGTTAGTATCAAAATACATTCATGAAAGATATTCCACATCTTCATTCTTGTTTCTAAAAAACACACCTCCCCATTGCTCTACTCTACATCAGATGTCCATGTGCTTTCAACACATTACTAAATTCTTTTACCATTAGATGATGAATTTTGAAATTCAAATTTACAAATGTCGACTTACGTAGATTTAAAAAAAAGTGGTTTTATTCAATATCTATAGGATATGAACAGGCGGCATAGGGATAGAGATAACTTTAGCTTTTCTTATCCAGTGTGTCAATTAGTAGATGCTGCCATTAAATCTTTGACGCAAAGATCTTCTTGGATTTTTTAAGTCTTACAGTCAAGAGCCCTACATCGATTATATATAAAATAATATGTTTTCGTCATAATCAAAGCCATGTCCTTCTATGAGATTACTACAACAGCTAGAGGAAGTTATCCCATATGTCCATATCCTTTTTTGACGGTATTAAGATATTAAATCTCCAAAACACACTTCCTGCGACCAAAAGATGTATTTTTATTGCGGATATCAACCTTTTGATGAAAACACCTCAAGGTTGGCCTAGAAATTTTATCAAGTAAGCTCTTCATCGATTTTGCAAAAGAAAAACGGTGACATCTTTTTATCGTCTTCCGAACCAAAACCTTTTAAATTGCCAGCAAAGACTGTTGAAGGTCCAATAAGCCTTCCTTTCTCCTTACTTTAGCATATTGGTAAAGCAGTAAAAAACTAGATGTTTTTTAAATAGCATACTTACTGTAAGTTCAACTATTTCACCGTATTATCCGTGCAACGTGCAACACAAGATAAATACCAATTTCTCTAATGGCGGTTGGAGAAGTTTATGGATTGTAAAAGTGAAACATGGAAAAAAACATTTTTGAAACATAAAAAAGTGAATGATCTATTGCTTTCCGTCTTTTCCCTCATCCTTTCGATCCCTTTTCTCTCTGGTGTCCCCACTCATTTGGATGCATTTTAATCAACTGTTTACCTGAATTGTTTTTTAAAACAAATTAAAACCAAAAATAAAAAAAGCAGACAGAGTCGGCTATATGCCCCGAGAAGTGGCAAAAGTGTGAATACTCTCAACAATAATTAAGAGGCGTATTTTTTCATATACTCTATAACTCATATTCCTAGTTGAAAACTTTCCTAAACAGATCATTGGTAATACATTTCTCCTCAGAAGATCATGCTTCAGATCCATAGTGTTAATACGCGTATCATTAGGGCTTAAAGCTTCAACCTCGGAGACATTATTGGGACTTGTGTTTCCATGCAAAAAGCCTAAAATCATTCTGAAAAAGTCATTATCCTGAAAGGCAACGCTTCATATGATGACAATTCTCAAACTTCATTGAACTAGAATTATGGTTTTTGAGTTTTGATTCAGAAACGAATTAATGTTTCAATACAATCGGCAAAAGTATAAGTTTTGGAAAAAAGTGAAAACCCAAAAACCGTTTCACATGATGATTATTCCACATATAAGTTCCAATCAGGTAGGCCTTTTGGGGTTTTTTATTCTCGACCAGAAAATCGTTTGAGTAATAATAATAATTAACGATGATTACTCAATAATATTTTGTAATGTTTGTTGAAACTCAGAAACAGATATTCGGATTAAGCATGTTTTATGCTCTAACAGTTCTTATCTTTTAAGTTGACTTGATTATCACTCGTAATCAATGTCACTTAATTGCAGTTAGAGGGTCTAGATGTCCAACTTTACTTTTGAATATTTTGAGTTGTCGCATAGTGTTAACAGGATTAGAGGATGATAAAGGAATCATCAAATGTTCAACTCTGTTTTTCTACATGTCAACATGAACAGGAAATTCCTCCCGAAACGATGTTTTGGCTTCACTTTTAAAGTAGAGGTTTCTTGTTTAGTTATCATCAGAATTTAATCCTCGTTTCTGATACCGAATTTGCAAATTTGCTCTTCAATCGTCATGCCTTTCCGAGGTTGTTTGATAAATAACAATCAAGTTTTCTTCCAATAAGAGATCACTCAGTTTTTTTACCTTCCTGCACGAACATAACGGGAAGGTGATTTCAAGGTCTTACATATCTGAATTAATCAAACTTCAAGGTACTAACATAGATGTTGGGTTAACACATTTTATGATAAATCATGTGAGGAAATCAAAGTTGTTGAATGGTTTTTCCATATGTGCCACCGCTCTCAAAATTTTCAAAAACACCCGGACTAAGGTGAGAATTGCAAGAAATAAAGCCTTAAAGTGAAATGTAACATTATACAGCAATATAGTAAGCACTTTGTACAATCTTTTGTACATCCTGAAAAAGTGCCTGAGTTTCCTTTCAAAGAACAAGTTGTTCAGTATCAACCAAGCCCTAACTGGTTGCCCTTATCCCCAACTAATCTGACCTTCCACACCCGCCCCCAACCCCGCCCCAACCACGCCCCCTCACTCCACTTACTCTCAATCCTCTCTTTTAACCAAGTTAATTCTTATCATTACACCTTATTCACATAACCATCATTATTACTGTTGCCTTTCATGTACATCAAATAAGCATGTTGTTCTTGCCATCTCATTATCAATCTTATTCTTGTTGTTGTTAACAATTAAATTCCTTTACGCTGCAACGGTATAAGAATTAAAATCGAAACGTTGCTAATTTGTTACCAAAGAATTTGAATATCCATAAAAACTTGTACTTCATTACTACTAGGCATTCTTGAATGCCGCTTAAAAAATTCACAGTTTTATTTTCTAATGACACACAGTAAACACTCAAAGTTCAGAAGCTATCATTTCGTTTAAGTAAACATTTCGAATCCACTCTTTAAATGCTTATTTCCCGTCGTCATAATAAATATGCTATTGGAAAATTTTATGTTATTATGAAATATTGAATTATTTTAATACAATTCTTCGTTGTTAGTAACGAATATATTAATGTACTGCTTAATGATTTTCGATGAATGTGTAAACCATTTAGAAAAATGACAAGGATCAAGTTTCAGTGTATAACCAGTTATTTAGTTGTCGGACATGTATACCTTTAATGCAGGAATAACTGTAAAACTATTGAACTCTTGTGCGGCATGTAGCAATGCCTGTATATCTGAAATGATAATGCATTTCTAATGCTATTTTTAGACAATCTGCTATGCACATGGTGCTTCTACTAATCCATTAATACAAGTTTGAGTGAATAGATACTGAAGGTGGCATTTATTGCACCTCGATTTCTTGCTTCTAGGAAAATTTGACCCATAAATGAAGGATTTTAATGGGCCAAATACTAATTGATATGAGAAACATTGTTATCCACAACCTCACAATAACGTCTTTGTAAAAGCTTAGTTAAATTTATCTGGTACCACAATGAACGCAAATTTATTATGTTTCATTATGTGAAAACCAGGGGTAAATGTTATATTAAACAGTATAACCATATGTATCGTTCAACTTGGCATCGAGCTACAAAGCTCTGTTCTTATAAGTAATCTTCTAAGCATACACAATTTAGTAAAATATCTATTGGGGATATACCAGGATTAAGATACTGATAGGCTGAAGTCATCGAGGGAAAACTCATTACTCCGGTAAGTGGTTGTTTAACATCAAGCGGCTCTATACTACCGAGAAGCTTTTAGTAGATAGACTGTACTAAAACTTTGTCAGAAATATTTGTATATAAGGAAATCCACTGACACCCAACTTACACTATTCTCGATTGCACCATCTACCTGGTACATGGTGCAGTTTGTGCTGAAAGTAACTAGAGAAATAGCGGGGATAATTGAATGAACAAAATAATGATGGATCATTTCGCTGCAAATTTTTTGCAATACCCTTACGTTTTTATTTAGATCTAATCTGCATCACGACATAGCAATTTTGGCAACTACTTACTGTAATTGTTATTATATTTGCATAATAAGGGCTTAGCATGGCAACCTGCCTATATGGAAAGTGTGCAATGACGCGTATAGTGGTTGATTTCATTTAACTTTGTTGATTATTTTATCAAATGGTTTCGATGTTGAAAATAACCCTTATTCATTTAATTGAATTAGTATTCAAAGTATCCATCAATATGATCGAGGTTAACCTAGAGTGCCTTAAAATGTTGATTGCTTTCAGGATTGTAAACAGAGACTTTGATATAACTTAGAACGTACCAACAAAAGATAATATTTCATACAGATTTAATGATTGTGATGCAAACTTTTTTTCTAGGGTGCAAAACTGGTTATTTCAACAAGAATTAGATGAACAATGTTTTAAACAACGAAGGAAGTATGAGATGTTTTCATCCAAACTACTGCCGGGGTTTGTATAAAGAGCCATATAAATTAGTGATAAGTTGCTTTTGCCCGGTAGTTTATATGAGTATTTGCATATTTGTTCCGCCTCGCACACGTAGGTAAAATGGTCCACAATTGATAAGTCTTCATATGAATATGTTTATCCCATTATTTATAGTAAAATTATGGAGAATATCATTTTAGCATAGCTATGATGTTGCCCGGGAGACTGAGCCGTCTAGGCGATTTGTCATTTCTATTGGCGTTACAAAACGATGCAACTTACAAATATTTCTTTATACAATTAAGTTTCTTTATGAACAGTTAAACGACGAAGCTTAAGAAGGCAATATCGTTTTCGCAATTTCTATGGATATTTTTTTATACACACAGTCGATCAAGGCGTATAGAATATTTGAATATATCGATAAAGGAAGGGCTAGCATAAAAAAGTGTTTGGATTGCTATACTCATTTTAAAAACTAAAGAGCTAAATAGCTCAAGAGAACTTTAATGAAGTGAGAATTACCAATGAATAAATATACAGACACTAAAACATAATAACGCGTCATTGATATTACCATTTTTATGTTTAAAAACCACAGCAGTTCAATGAAATAAGTTAAATTCAACATTTTTGTGAAGTAATAAGTGTATTCAGAATATTGCCCTTTCAATCATATATGTCCTCACTTAACTATGTTTATTTTGATTGCAGTAATAAGCGCCTTTAAACAAAGCAGTGACTGTGCATTCCACTGAAACCTTTACATAAGATAGAACACAGCTTCAAACCAAATTGACACTTTCACAAAAATGTTATTTGCACCATATCATTTGATTCAAATCAAACCATGATTACTTACATTTTTGAATACTCCCTCAAGTGAAAACAATCTGTAGGGAGTTTATTCCTTAAATGGAAAATATACATAAGATAAGTGTTATCCAATTTTGTTTGCACATAATCAAATAAACCAATAAAATGTTGGACGTGTGAATCTATTGTTACTTTCATATAGTAGAAATATACAACCCAACGTAGACGCATATATAACCATCAAAAGGACAGGTTTTATATTTAATGAATGAATTTACACCTCCTGTCTACAAAATCAGGTTATAATCCAGATTTATCAAATTAAATCTTCAACTTCATAGATAAATAAAGGACACAGCAAAATTGCATTACCGTCTGAAAATATCAACTACAACACTCATGCTGGTGTTCTGTCGTGGGTCAATTTGGGATTGCCCTCTAACTAATTGATATAAATGACGATGATTTTTGTAAGGTGACTATTGCTAGAACTTTTTTAAATTTCATTTGAATTTTGTTCGTAAAGTTTTTTTGCCAAATGATGTCCAAACTCAGCTTTATGACTTATTGATCGGTAAGTTTGTAGATTCCTTAGGAACTCTTAGGATTTAAGAAGTAAGTCAAACAATTTTTTACAATATTCTAAAGGAGAGAAGTGAAATTAAGATTTTATTTCGGGGCTTTCCTGAAAGCATTTATTCTTTAATGTATAGAGTAGACATAAAATGTAAGGCGGACTGCATCGGAGAACCTGAGCCTTGACTTTATAGTGAAGACTCATTTGAGAATAGCGAGTAAAGTAAATTCTCCATGGAGTAATCCAGTTTGGTGATGAGATACTGATGTCCCTGAGGAAAACGGATTATGTCCTGTAAGATGCCCCAAATATGGCTGTAGGGAATCATTTGAAATGTCGTGATGATCTTGTATCCATAGACATTCACTGCGAGCATGGGTATTTGATGAATCTTTAAAATTATAGAATATAATGACAATGGTATAACGACTCTAACACTCCAATATCCTTCTCCCAACTGATTACTCCACTGAGAACACACCATTCAGGACAACTTCCAACAGTAATACATATTAGGGTCGAAATGTCACAAGGCTGACTTCGCCTAGGGAAGGCAATTGCTTTAGTAAGTGGCTTAGTACATCAAGTCGTTCTAGATGATTATAATTGTTTGTTTGTTACTCAAGGATACCGGGTCTGTTTCTTGAAAATTTATGTTCGATAGGTTTTCAATTCAGTGTCAATTAAACTGTATTATAAAAGGAATTTAAAATTAAATAAAATTTGATAAGTTTGAATAAGTGAATTCATGACGAAAACGGCAGGGTTTTTTTCATTTAGAAGAGGGAGAAAAAGGTAGAGAGACAGACAGAGACAGAAACAGAAAGGCAGACAAAATCTGATATTCTCATTTTAGGATAGAATGATTGAATGAATGGGATAAGCTAAGATTATGCAAATGATCAGATTCACAGCGTAAATGTTTGGGACACCTGATTGAATAATGGTTTATAGTAACATAGCAACAGACATAACTTGCCGTCATGAATACTCCCAAACTCAATTTCCATCACTTGGTACTATCTGAATTTCAGTTTTTCATATAATGACTCGATTAGATTTTAACTTTTTCTCATAATATATTCTAGAGTATTTGTCAAAGAAAAACAAAAGAAATATATGTATAATTGCTTTGGCCTTTTTACCTACATCAATTTACTGAAGCAGTGTTTTCATCAGATACCTCTTTGAAAAAAATTAAAAATTCCTTTGGTTTATATATTTATCAAGGCCAAGTCTTTCTGATGACCCTTAAGCAAAACCTACTACTACTACTACTACTACTACTACTACTACTACTACTACTACTACTACTATCACTGCTACTGTTACTGCTGATATTACTACTACTATTACTACTGAAACTTCTGCATATGCTACTGGGCATACTACAACTGGTATTATTGCTGCTAATCCTGAATTCTTTCTCTGCAAACGCTTGTAACTAACTGTTCCTCAACTGATATTAAGCTGTTTTATCATCATACTGTAGATAATGTTACCAAAAGAATTGCTGCTATCCAATTATCATCACTATTAGTTATACTACCAATACTTGTATGACTACTTTAACTTCTTCTAATTAGGATATAGACATCACCACTGTTACTGCTATACAAGAATCATTCTTGCTCCAAACAATACTGCAGTATTCCTTCCCCAATACTGCATCAACTGTTTCATACGATTCTTTGCTGGCACTATATATTTGAACTACTACTGCATCTAGTATTGATTGGAGAAAGTAATCAAGAACAAATTGGAAAAAATATTTTTGTTGAAGAGAATATGACTTAACTGTCTTCAGGATTGGAGGAATTATATCAAGAAGTTATTTTAATTGATGGCCATCAACTAAGTTGAGGTGGTGATGAGGGATGATTAAGCCAATTCGGTAGATGTTTGTGCTTAAAAACGACATTGGTATCTATGTTGAACGTTCCCTACCATTATCAATGAATTTTTGTATCCGCCAAATTGCCTTCGTCAGTTTTCATCAAAAAGTGTGGCTAGAAACCTTATCAACTGAGGATGTCTATTGATCTTTATTAAAAAAATAATGACATTTTTTACTTCATCCTAGCCTTTTGAACAGCTGGCAAAGCCCTCCAAGTTTTGAAATCCCTTTCTCACACTTATGTAGACATGTATCGATTAATTACTTAAAATATTTTTTTATGATATAAGAAATACTTCAATGTAGGCCTTATTTCAGTCTAGCATAATACCCATGATATTGCTTCTGTAAGAAAATATCAATCAGTCTAATGGCCGTTAAGTAGTATATTTAAAGCAAAGACACTTAGAGAAGCAACTGAGGTTTTATATGAATGTTCCTGAAAGCGTTAACGCAATCCATGAGATACCTTCAAAAGGAGAAGAAGACAGTATTCGTCTCTATATGAGTATAGTTAATATAACTGCTGCCACACTTCAAGTGATTCAATTTTATTGTGTCATAGTAATTATTATGAGAACATGCCATCTTGTATCTTGATTAATAAAAAGTAAAGTAGCAAAGTGAGGTAGTGACTGATCCTACGATCATAACGCTTATATTTTTTTATGATTTCCCTTGGAAACTGTTTCAAATGTCCATATTGTGTTCGTGATAACCCTTGACCATTGATTTCGAACATATCTCATATAAGGCTTAATTTAATGATGTGACAATTTACAACATTTTATCCTAAACAAGATATATAAATTTAAATTTCACTAATTTCATATTGATAATTTGAAAAATATGAAGGTGTGATAGCTTACTGGCATACTTGTGATAGCTAAGATTAATACCAAAATGTGTGACATATTTATGAATGAAATGTGTTTAATCTGAATTCTATTTTGCAAATCGCAAGTTTTGAAAACTTTTGAAATATCTTCAAATGAGATCTAATAATTCTATTCAATACATGGACTTATGATTCTAACAAATAAGGTTTACCCACAAAAATGGAAACTTTAAGAAACTTAACTAAAAGCTATTTTGTTCCTTTTAAACTGAAAAACATTGAAAAAATGAAGATACATAAACCGAATCCCTTGTTATTAAAATAGTATATATGCTATTTTTTTCCAGCTCATCTGGCCTGAAAGGTCTGATGGGCCTGTGGCACGGCATGGTATGGTTCGTCTGTTTGACATTCTAGTTTTGAATCCTGAAATCTTTTGTACAGACTCCTCGAATAAAAAGATTTAAATTTTGAAAGTTATAATAACTCCTAATAATTGCCACTTGAGCCCGCCCTTAAACCTATTTAATCATCTCCGGAAGCAGGAAGCCTAGAAAGATGACACTTTTTGTATAGACACCTTAGGCAAATAGGGATTCCAAATTATAGATTTGTTGACCCTCTAACCCTTTTTAAGGGCCACAGGAGTCACGACCTTAAACCTATTTCAATCTTCTTTTTCAGAAGCCAGAGGTTTAGAAAGCTGAAACTTTGTGTACAGACTCCCTAACTGATCTAATTTATAGATTTGGTGACACTGTGAGCCCTGATAAGGGGCGCAGGTACCAAACCCTGAAATTCTAATTAATCTTCTGCTCCAGCAGCAAGAGGCCTAGAAGGAAAACTAGCGTACAGACTCCTTAGCTGATGGATATTATAATGTTTTAGATTAGGTGTCTCTGTGACCCCTAATTTGTAACTTTTACCAAGTAAATTCTTAAGATTTCTCTTTCTTTATTTAATGCCGCTCTAATAAAGCTCAATAATCATTAACGTATATTAGAGACAAAAATATAAGTCATCTTAAGTTACTTTTACCAAGTAAATTCTTACGACATCTCTTTTTCCATTTAATGCCGCTCTAATCAAGCTCGATAATCAACAGCGTAAATTAGAGAGAATTGTGTTACTTAAGTATTATTTCCATATAAAAAACCTTGTAGATAAAAGACATGATCTCCTTCAAATTTTCCTTCTATTCATTTTCGTAGAATCCGTATTTATGTTTGTAGGCCAAATAAGGTTTATATTCACTTCAGTTATTTATATTCAGCTAACAGGATTAGGCAGAGTATAAAATACACA
The DNA here is from genome assembly GCA_921293015.1 of Phorcus lineatus. NCBI lineage: Eukaryota > Metazoa > Mollusca > Gastropoda > Trochida > Trochidae > Phorcus > Phorcus lineatus. The sequence goes on from OV121093.1 coordinate 18,772,344, forward strand.
GTCCTGTTCTGTGAATGAAATTTAGAGAAATATTTGTAATATTCTAGTTCAGGCTAATGCAAGTTACATGTAAGTGATGAATTCCTAATTTCTAATCGGGACTTATGTGGCCAGTTCAAAATGTTCATCCTGCAAATCATTTTGAAAATAGTTTTGCGGTTAACAAATCAAATAAAAATCCCTTATGCAGACAGAGAAAGTGGATTTTTGTACAATTAGAATTTTGTCAGCTGATAAATTTAATCATGTTAAGAGTTTTGTTAAGGACATGGGTCTCAATTTGGTATATTTGCCATATTTATCTGCTTATAAACTTTCCAAGCTGAACAATGTTTTAAGCAGTATGCCGACTGCAAATATCAATGACTAATAGGAATTTTGTTTCCCTGCTAAGAAGATCAGAAATTCATTTTAAACAAAAGTTTGCAATTTTTAGAACAAGTATGTATAACGTTTATATGTGTAAGATTAGACCATTTGGTTTTCATGGTTTGTAATTGATGTAACACGCTTTTTTCAACCACGACAAATCTTTCATTCCTTTTCTCTATGGAATGATGGTTTGATAACCCTAGGTAGAAATAGATATTGGAATATAGTTATCTTGAAAATAAGATAATCGAATGAGTAAAATTTCAATGAGATTGTGTTTGTACATTCTTTCTGAAAGGTAACTCCTGTTTCACGCCAAGTTCGTCATGGTGTGATTTTCGATTAGATACTGGTTAAGGCCTACACCTTCAGAGTTAAACAAAAGAAGCAATGATTGTACCATCAACTTAACAACTCACTCACCATGCCTTGATAACTGGGATAGTCAATAATGGCGGACTTATCTGGCACCTGACTCGTAAGGTGTAGGTTGTTTGTTATGAATGAAAAAATCTGATATTTAAAAGGTTTTTAATGCTCATTGTACATTTAAACTTGAAAGTAACGTTGTCCTTTAACGCTGTTGTGAAGCAATCTAATTTTGTATCACACATACATTAACATGAATTCCCGTAATAAAGCTCCGGGCTTAAAAAAGACCTTTCTTCAAAATCGATAGTAATCTTTATACATATTTTAATAAAGTCCATGTTTAGTGTACCTCTTATACTCCAGTGATGAACCAACTAAGATCTTGGACATATTTCTAAATCTTAAACAAAAAGAAAACTTGTCACCACGACCATGAACAAGAGCTGAACCCTTTTAGCCTTTTGCCACACAACGAATGAACTTAAAATAACATATTTTTTAAATGAAGCTGTGCTATCATCTGATCTTGGCAGATTTACTCTTGGCAAGAAATTTAGATTTCCGTTGTTGTTATACGATGTTTTTGCCAATGCAAATCATCTGACGTTACTCACGGAAAGGATATGATATTATTGAAGACATCTTGTGTTAACAGCGTTTTATTGAGGACACAACATTTGAGGGTGTTGCTTTAATTGGAATCCTCTGTTCTTTATTATACAGTGATTTGATTTCGTCAAAAGATCCAGAGATTGTGATCCAATGTTCGTGATCACAATAGAACGAGAAGAGGAAAATTGCTTTTTTTCTCTTTGCAATTTTTCTCTTTTGTGAAATTGTAACTGTCAGGGAACATTTTAAAAGTGAGTTAGTTGAATGTGCTTTGCTTAGTTTACGTCACTAATTTTGAATGAAAAGTATTAAGACACTATAACAAACCACATAATAACCACATTAGTGATTTATATATATAATCAAAGTGACGAGCACAGTAAAAGGTTCTAGGCACTGACAGAAATCCTGCAGTAAAGGAAGGTGACCCTTCTAAGAGTATTCCATTTATTTGATTTATATCATTTACGAGGCTGCATTAATTATGCACTGAATAAATTACAATTACATGACAAGGGTCACAACAAGGTAAACAAAGACATTTTGACTGCTACATATCAAATGACTAGATTGTCATAAACATTTGGACTGAAGATTCACATGTAAGAGTTAGAATTTTTTATAGAATATATAGAACATATAACTGTAAAGGATTGAAATTGGAATATTTGCAACCTACTTCAGATTTATTTTATTTCAACAAATATTACAGGTTAACCAATTATATTAATTATATATTGGCTGAAGTGATAGACTGTATTGACAGGATCATTATGTAGCCATATGCATGCATAAAGAGAATATGTAATGGTATTGAAAGGAATTTTCATAATAAAAAGCTAAAGCATCAATTTATAATTTTATGTAACTACCCCTTTAATGAACTTAGCAGGTACTTTGCAGAGACTAGATGTTTTATAGAAATTTTTTCATTTGAAGACGAGACATATTAGTTTATCTCCAAAACTTCAGGCAAAAATACTTTGTGTCAAAGAATGAAACAAGTAAACATAGTAGATATTGAATTGAAGTGAATTGCTGTATTGAAGATTTCATTTCTTTCCATAGAGACAAATATTATTTGAAAAGAGAGGATTCATGTAAAAAGGACACCTTTTTTGTCAGAAAGTAAGTTAATTAATCGTTTAATGTCACAATTATCATATAAAAAAAACAAATTTCAGTTCTGAGATACATAGAAATATACATTAAAGAAATACTTAACCAAAATGATCAGCTATCATACGTGGTGTACACGTGTTATTTATGCGTCCCTCAATATGGCTTCATCTTTGACAACAAGAAAAGTTTCCTTTGATCAATAAACATCGATTGTGAGGCGCAGATCATCCTCGTGGGTATTAGATGAGACCGAAGTTCATTATTTCCCCAACCTGAACAAACACAGTATTCCCCAACAGAGTAATCCAGTTTGGTGATGAGAAGCTGATGTCCCTTGGGAAAAAATATTACTTCCTGTAAGTCGCCCCGAATGTGCTACAAGGGTGACTTATTTGAAATTTCAGAGACACTAATTCCACCATAAACAAATCAGTATTCACAGTTTGGAAACCTTAATAGTTTAGGAATTGACATCATAAGTTTATGAGGAGCACGAATAATTTTTTATACTCTTGCCATTTAAGAATTGGAAATTTTGTAAAGAAAACGAATCATGAAGTTTAAAGTGCCGAGAGTTTCATCCTGCTTCATCAGCGTAATTGAATCCGCTCATCGAGTTCCTTCCATATACCCTGATCTCTTTGGAGCCAAATCTCTCTTAAGGCCGGAGCGGCTTGATGTTCGTGGTTGTGCTCACCTGTTATTGTTTAAGCCAATGAAATGTCGTTATGCAAGGAGCTTGAAGCTACTCTTTTTAACTTATCGTAATTTTCCATCCGGGTTGTGCCGCTGTTGCTGGATGCAAGTCGTCTCATTGGCTGATTAGATAGCTAGCGATTGGAGGCTTTTGGCCTAAGGGATGTCAGGGTAGATGGAAGGAGCTCGATCAGCAGATTCCATTACGCTGATGTAGCAGGATGGTGACATTTTGAGTGCCACAAGAAAAGTCAAGTTGAAACTATATGAGAACTTCAAATCCCTCTCATAAAGTCTCGGATTCAATTACGCTGATGTAGCAGGATGCGAGAGTTTGTACCACAAATTAGATGCATATGGAGCACTCTGTAAGTTATAATCACCATACCACTTTCTTAGCTGGTGAGTGGTTATGACTGTTACTTTTTAATCGCGTTGATCACACTAGAAGAGATTTTCACTCCTTTTAAAATTTACATTCTTGTTGGATAGAATAGGAAATTTAATGACAGTAGGAATAGTGCACATTTTTCAAGAGTCGATCTCACAGTTACTAAAATAAATGCTACCAATTGTAAGATGTTTTAAATCAAAAGATCAGTTCTATAACAAGTGTACCATGTTCAGATAACTTCCCTTCCTCTGGTTCACACAAAAATGACTGCCAGTGGATTATGTTTGATACTTGGTCATTTCCTTTACGGCTACGGATGATCCGTTTGACTAGTGAGATGTTTGACCCTCTAAAGATTATACATTTGGCTTAATCTCATGTTTATTTTGGGAAAAAATGAAATATAATTTTCAAAAAACGTGCCACTGCCCCTTTAAATGCGTAAAATATTTATTTCTTACTGTGCTTTTGGTCAGCTTACCATCATCTCGTTCTTTCGTTATTTGTGGTCAAATTCTCCCAAAATGTTTCAAAAACAGTAACTGAAAAAATCAAATGTCTGTACAATATTTCCAAAGATATTATCTCAAATAGAGTTTTAAAAACTATACATGAAAATATGTAAAACGATGTGTTAGATACAAGAACCAATCAAACAAAATCCATCAGTTAGCATTATCTATCTGTATATACCCTTATCATTTAGATCTATCAGAAACCCCACTTGTAAATGGCAGCTCTAAACTAACGCAGAGGTAAAGCTACAATTGAAACGTCAAATTTTGCGAGCTAAAATACTTATGTTTCTGTCTTCCCAAACAGAAATTCGTCATAGGTTGACAGTTTTGAGTTGTCATCTATTTGTGCATGTTTGATTCTTGTCACACACTCAAAGAATGTGAAAAAAAATTAATATGCAACGTATAGAATGTACTCATTTGGGATCCTTCTGAATATCATAAATAAATTTCAATATTTGATGCATGAACTGTCATAATTGAATGGCATGTTCTTTGAAAAATTTGAAAAAGATTCTGGGATTAGTTTTACTTTGACGAATTTGAATTTAGAAGAAAATTGGCATTCGCGTAGGCGAAATAAAATATTAGATTATTCGATGTCTGAAATCATACTTAATTTTTGTTATATGATCATTATTTGTTGAGAAAACATTTTTGAAGATGATATGAAATGTAATCAATCAATTTCTTTAAATTTCAGCTTTAGTTTATCATATGTCTTTTACACTGAATCTCTGAATACACGAAACAAATTACGATTTTGTAAACAAGAAATTGATTTTAAAAGTAGAATTACTCATTGTTTCTTTACTCAAAATCAATGAATGGACACTATACTCATTACTCACTTGAGCACACACAGTAAGTCCCCAGAGTAATAACAGAGTAATCCAGTTTGTTTTGACCCTGTTTAAAGCTGATTATTTCCTGTAAGAGTCTTTGGTTATGAGATTTGGCTAACGTATTTGAAGTGGGGCGACGACCTCACGACCATGACGCTTTCACTACTGGTATTGTGTGGGTAATTGAAAGAAATCAATATTTCCATTGCAAGCAATGATCAACTTAACATTAACTATCTACTGACTACCAATTTCAACATTTGACGAAAATTATTTCCCACATAATTTGCAAGTAGTTAAAGTTGATAGCTGACACACAAGAAATATTTACAGTAAACGAGAATGTTGATGAACAAATCTTAACGAAATAAATTAGATGAGGTTAGGTGAATTTGGGTTTAGTGCCGCGTTCCCTTCTTATAAACATTAATATAGATATTGAGTTTATATTAATATTGATATAACCAGAGACAAAATCTCCTTTACCAAGTAATAAACTGGTATTTGTGTTTGGGATATAGATTTTAAAAACGAATGTTTTCTGGTCGAAAGTAAAAGTCTTGGAGTCTTGGTATGGCCACATTAAAACATGATTAAGCCTAGTTTTGTGTACAACTACATACAGTAAACATAGGATAACATCGTAAATAAGAGTACCAGTTCATCCAGCTGTTCCCTGGAGAATGGTCATTATGGATAAACATAGTGAGCAAATTGATTGCGAAAGTTCTATACACACACGCGGATTGTTGCTAAAAACGTGTATTGATACATGCCATCTGCTGACCCAAATAAACGCTCCTATGAGCAGCGTACTCGAATATTGTCATTATACAAGTGTTTAGAATTATAACTGAATGAATAAAAGTAAGACCCATTGGAAAATCACTGATCTGTAATTTGATATTCTCTGAGATAATACTTACATGAGTTTGTGGAAAATTTCACAATAGTTATGCTGTAAGTTGCTTATGTGTTTCTTGTAAATGATCTGGAATTTTGTATCCTTTGAACACTTAGTCTTTTCAATAAGATCATTTGAATATTGTTTTAATGTAATTCCATGTATTTAATTATGTATGTAGTATTAATTTTTCAATGCATCAAGGGAATTAAAGAAATAGAATTTGAGATTTGTGTTATATTCAAACAAATAATTCTAGCACGGAAAAGGATGCAACCTTTGATTAGAAACTAGTCGGGATCTAAATCTTCTTTGATTTGATTTAACGATAAATTCTATATTTTCTTTCAAAATGATTTATTTGGCCCTTTAAAATAACAACCATGTTCAGCATGCGTATATGAACATAGTTTTTATAAATCTTTTAGTGTAGCATTTGTATATTTATCAGAGGCCCTTAGAACATCTTGTTTATGTTGCTTATAGAATCCTGATCATTAACTCAAAGCATTTTCTACAAGGCGTCGAAGAAATTAAGGAAATAGCAATTTAGCTCTGTGTCGTGTTTATTTTTTTTATCATTAATATTTCCCCTTTCTTTGCAACCATAATTTAATTTTGCTTTGATTTGATTGAACATTTGTTTCGTTTTTCTGCACACTAATATTTGTGGTCTCTTTGTTTTAAAAAATCATATCCTTAATCATACTTTTCTGTGAAGGGTTCCTTTGACATAAATTTTAAAGTTCTTTTTAAGAAGATCAACCATGATTTTCCAAAAGTTCCCAAGACTATTTTTCATGTTTGATCAAGTGGTCGAATAGTTTTTAACTGTTAATCAGCTATGTCAATAAATCAACTCCTGTAGAAGTAATTTGACTTCCCAGTTGTTATTCTCTTCATTAAATTAACTTTGGGGATGACATTACTTATAAAGAAACTAAATAAAGTTCATTTGGCCCAAGAAGCGCGGAATAATGCGGGTTTTTAGACAACTGCGTTTCACACTGCTAATGACCTTCCACGGATTACTTTCCTCAGCACTCCTAATTTCCACAAGATATGGATGAGGATCAATATGCTGCAAGGCTGACTCGATCGAGGGAAGAGATTGCTTTAGTAAGTGCCTTTTAACATCAAGGAGCTCTGTATTCTTAAAGGGTGATAAGAGAAGGTCGAACATAGGCTGTAAATAATAACACATACACGATGAACCAATATTCTCAGGTATGAGTATCGAAAGTATTCAATTCGTAATGAATGTTTTGATTATTAACCTCGCATAAGATTTATGTGAGTTCATTTATTGAATTAAATATGATCAAGTGTTTGTTGATAAATTGTTTACTCAATGTCATTCAATAACGCATTAAGACAAGTATTGTTTTTCAATGAGGAAGTGACAGACTGTCCAAGGGTATCATATATGTTATCTTATATTCTTAACCCGTAGGTAATTTAGACAAAAGATGCATATAATATACCTTCAACCTATTACTTGTTATTTGACTATCTTTTGCATTGATAGAACAATTGACCCTACAATGATTATTTCCGAAAAGGTCTTTCCGGTGTGAAATTACAATAAGGTATTGAGAATCTGTGATCATGGTGAAAGTTATTCCTAAATATGCAGTTGGGAGCTAAATATTTATCGCACACACACAGAATTAGAAGAATTAAATCAATTTAAAACGTTTGTTCTAAACAGATCTGCAAGATGAAACATAGCCCACTCACCTACATTTAATAAGACGCTTTATTTATGATTGAAGTGATTCTTAAAGTAAGCATTCGGTATTTAAGATTTGTGATAAGAATTTTAACCTGAAGTAGATGTGGTCAGGATAAACGTGATTCATGTAGAATGTAGGTATAGTAGGTAAAACAACACAGTAAAAAAACACAGTAATTGATATTTGAAAAAAAAACGTTCTGATAACCGGTTACCACTATTCATAAACTCTTTCAAGATATATACCACTTGCAGTTTATTTAAAAAAGAGTGCTGAATATTCCAGTATCTGTCCAAAAAAAACCCAGAAATAATACAATATCAGAAAATCCGTACCCAAGTAAAAGTTTAAATGACGCTTCAACTCACTTATAATAGTAACGGCATTAAGTATTGTATCAAGTAAAGACGTTAACGACATAAGCAGTATTCGAACAATTCAGTTTGCTACCATTTAAACTTCTTCATCTATTGCATGTCAAGTGGAAACTGCGCCGCTAGGGAAATGATAAAAATCAGTTAAGAAATTATATCGGAATATGGCAAACCTTCCCTGAAATATCTCTTCTTAATATCTATTCCCCTTTGCATATTTTCAAACTATTGTTGATGGTTGCTTGTGAAATCTATTTTGGTGTTCGTTAGCTTTACATTTTAATTATAACGCTATGGGACACTTGATCAAAGCTATATCCATACTGATACAACTAGTCCATTCCACTCTATTAATGTTAAGCTTTTTGTGTTAATTTCTATTCTATTCTCCGCTTAATCCATTAATCCGATTGCACCATGGTGCTGTTCCATGTATCAAAGCCTGCGTAGTTTATTTACAAGCCCTATCCCTCACCTCATGAAATTCGATTTTTTATATGCTGACTGTATATAATTGAGAAAGTGTTTTTCTTAATATGTGTAAAAGACATTAACAAATATGACCATGAAATAAGGGCCTTCTGATACTCTTAGGACTTTTAATTCTGTATGTCAATCTCTAGATGCAGACATCAAACTATTAACACAAGTATCCTCAAGATGCTTTATAAATATTTCACTCAGAGCCCGTAATTGCTAACTTTGATAATATACTTTTTTCATCAAGATCAAGATAAAAGAGTTTATTGTATTTGAGGCCTCCGGTCCTCATAGAAAAGTACGTGTACAAATAGTGAACATAATACATATAATATATAACTCAAGTAGTTGATAACAAAATGCCAGTTGAAAAAGCTCGTTTAAGTTACTAGGGTGAATTTCACATCTTAACAGTTCATTTCTCAGTTTTACATTATGTTTGATAAATGACAAGACAAAATTTAAATCAAAATTCTCGTCATGAGAAGACATTAAGGGTGTAAAGACATAAAAACAGTTCAGGAATGTACTTTCATTTTAACTGCAGATTCAAGACAGATTCGTCAAAAACTAAAACCTAGTTCTTTTAAATAATTTCATCAAATACTGTTCAACTTTTTCAACCATATCTAAGTTGAAATTATAGAGTAATTAAGCGTTGATGTGCTGACATCTTTTGTATCTCTATAAAGGTTTGGTTGACAGATACTATATATTTTTTTCATTTATGATGGACCCCTAGCACTAACTGCTAGATGTTATTATTATCACTATTTCATTAATTAGCAAAGGTTTCTAACGCTATCAAGTAGTTTAAATGGTCATATTTCATACAAAAATTATTAGAAAATGCAGAAACGGGTAAAAAAGTTAGGAGTCGAAGACTTAGAATAATTAGATAATATCCATTCCATATAACTTTAAAAGAGTTTAACAAATTTTAGAACGTTGACAAAATAAAAAGGAAGTAAGCGATTTATTTTGGAAACTTTAACTTATCTTATAATGACCTCTTAAAAAAACATATATAAATTCAAAAGCCCAAAAGGTTTGCTCAAAAGAATTTATTTCTCGCAAGTTGCAAAATCAAATGACATATATGGATTCCCGATATGAAAATATTGAGGTTTCCTTTTTTAAATATCGTAAGTTAGGCAGTTATGCCAATCATATTCAATCGCAAAGAAATAAGTCATATCGGTTGCTGCAGTCCGATGCGTTTATTATGCATCTCGCAAAACCCAGTTACTTAAGCTGTGATTTACTTAATAGATTAAAGAAGTACATTGTATGAATCAATATTGTGTTTAAAGTTGAGAAAGTGAGAACTTTCTCTGCAGTAGAGAACTGATTCCGTGCTGTAAGGCTTGGGTGACAGATTATTAAGATGAAACTGTCATCAAGGTAGAGGAAACTATAATCCTATTAGATGAAATTATTAGATACTTTAATTAAAACTTTTGTAATTTTTCCTCACTGCTGGCAGCAATACGCTTCCATAGAAATGTTTCAACGCTGTTCATGTTTGTAGTCTCTCTGCCACAGTGACAACGTTTGGTGTTGTAAACCTTATTAATCTTAATTCAAAACGAAAAACTATGTACAAAACACCAACTATTTGCCACATGACAGTTTCACGCATTGCGGTTTGTTAGAACAAATCAAATAACATTTCCTTTGTAATATTAAAAACAGTAATAACATTTTCTTGATGAAAAACATTCCTATTAATTGATCTTCTGTTTTTGGGAAATGATCTATCCAGTAATTTCCATTCAATGAGACACGTATTGTTGGATATCTTATTTGAAACATCAATTACTACTGACATAATGAGGTTTTTTCCCTCATTTTAACAACAACAACGTCAGGAAGTGCAATGCAGTGCAGTTCGTTAGTATTTTTTTTTTTATCTGTATTAAATTGCTGTTCACATAAGAAACTACTGAATTGAATCCTAGGTATTATCTTCAACGAAAATGATTTCTATTTTGAAGTTTGAAAATCCAAATAACATAAGTTTAAAATACGTTTTTTTAGAATTTATTTTGCACATAAGATTAGAATTAAATTTTTAGGGTTTATACTCACCTTTGTGGGAGATAACTGTTTGATAACCACATTATTAATTTTATATTTATTGTTAACAATGTGATCATTTACCCTGGAAAGTGGTATATTAAAGGATTGATTTTTACCACTATCGTCAATTTACTTTTAAATGTTTCGATCAAACTTTGACATCAAGAGAACGATACTATTTGATAGATAGATAGATAGATAGATACATAACGTTTTGTGACAGAATAACATACGCGAGAAAATAATTTATATTCGTTCATTTGTGATATTTGAAGCATTTTTATAGCAATTTATAAAGATAACAAAGTGTAATAAATGATTGAATTTTTATTCAACCCTGTTGGGAAAGACTAGAAAAAACTAATTGTGGGGTATTATTAATTCACAACTGGTAAATATATGATATGCCAATTCTTCTATTTTATGAATTGACGAAACACAATCTGTTTGACAAATCACCACTTAAAGAATCATGGTTTTCTATTCTTGCTGACAATTTCTAACATTTTAGAAATTAGATTTAGAATAAATTCCAATTTATCAAAAGGCAACTGAGAACATTCATGTTAAACAGGTGTTACATTAAATCCCATCAAGTGCAGAGCAATTTAATTAAATATTTTATATTGATTGATTACAGAAAAAAATCATCAATTAATTAGTAGTGATGAGTTGTTTCTGATAATTCAATGATAAAACGAAAACTTAAAAACGTGATGCAAACAGGAAGCACTTTCCTCAGATCAAAGATTCCACCTTCATTAAACCATACAAAGATTAAATATTGCACAAATCCCTTACGTTTTGTTACAGAGGTTTAATCAATATTTTTATCAGATCTTGACAGGAAATAATTATTTCCGTCGCCGTAACACGTCGAGTATTTTCATATGGTGTATGGCAATGCTTTTCGTGGAAACAGTAAAAAATCATGTTTATTTGAATTGTCGATTTTTAAAACAAATATTTGGTTGAAAGATAGTGTTAATACGGAAAAAACTTTGGAGATGGTGATGAACTGTTGTGTGATAGACATTTATAATTCTAAAAAATGTTAAAATGTTTTTTTAAACTTCGAATATATGATCCTTTTGTCTCATCCTGCTTCATCAGCGTAATTGAATCCGCTGATCGAACTCCTTTCATATACACTGATCACTTTTAGGCCAAAAGCCTTGTATCGCTAACTATCTAACAAACCAATGAGACGACTCGCCTCTAGCAACAGCGACACAACCCGGATTGAATATTCCGTAAAGTTCAAAAGTGTATCTTTGAGCTCCTTGGATAACGACATTTTATTGGCTTAAACAATAACAGGTGAGCACAGCCACGAACATTAAGCCGCGCCAGCTTACCAGGGGTTTGGCTTGAAGGAGATCAGGGTATATCGAAGGAGCTAGATCAGCGGATCGCTGATGTAGCAGGATGCTTTTGTCTATGTTTCCATGCAATTAGAGAAGAACGTACACCGACACTGTTATAACAGTATATTAGACGCTATTGTACGTTTTATGTTTTTAGCATGAAAAGAATTGTAGTTGCATGACACGGAATTGTGCTGGATGGAAATAGCTAACTAATAATGTTTAAATGTTTGTTAAAATTTTCCACTTAAATACCAAAATCAAGTCATTCCTACTACGCTTATCATTTGACCTTATCACTTGACCGCAGTACAAGTTTTCAGGCTGATGACGACGACTCAATCTTTGATAGTATTCTCAGAAGCATGCATTGTTTGTCTTGGGTAGAGTAAATATTGTTCATATTATTATATGGTGGGTATGTGCTTACTTCATGGATATGACGAAAACTGTGGAACAAAAACTGGTGGCGGCCATTATAGCTTGAACATCTTTAAATTATGTATAGTAAGGGTATTGATTCGCTTAGCTTACCCGAATATGTTAGTTCATTTAAAAACTGCTTCTGTTTATTAACAGGTTGCTTTGCAGTTGTAACTTTTACTTTAGTTTTCTCGCATCCTACTTCATCATCGTAATTGATTCCGCTGATCGAGCTCTTTCCTTATATCCTGATCTCTTTCGAGCCAAATTCCTCGTACGGCTGGCGCGGCTTGATGTTCGTGGTTGTGCTCACCTGTTATTATTTCAGCCAGTGAAATGTCGTTATCCAAGGAGCTTGACGCTACTATTTTTAACTTGACGGAATTTTCCTCCGGGTTGTGCCGCTGTTGCTGGATACGAGTCGTCTCATTGGCTGATTTGATAGCTAGCGATACGAGGATTTTGGCCTAAAGGATATCAGGGAAGGAGCTCGATCAGCGGATTATGGTGATGAAGCAGGATGGTTAATCTCAAAAGTATGCTGATTCTCCTTTACACAGAGTATTAAAAATTCACTTCAACCACGAACATAATTTTGATGAACGATCTTACATTAAGGTCTAAACCAACTTGATTAAATTCAGACAATTTCCATGTCCTTTTTTGCTATATTTAGGCTGTCTTGATAAAAGTTAATAATAATTCAGGCATAAAAGATTTTCTTCCGTAGTGAAATCATGCACGGTTTTATTGAATATTCACTCATAAAGTAGTGTTGTTATTCCATGTTTCAATTACCTTCTCTATCATAACTTCAAGTTAATAGGCATACCTGTATACTATCGTCATTCACTCCCGATTAAACAAGGTAAATCAACTGAAACTCTTTAACTTAAGGATGTTCGCTCCTCAGTCACAGTTACAAAATTCAAATAATCTTAAATCATAATGTTCTTATATATAAACCAAAATGAAGCTGTTATTTCCCAATTTTGATGATTTCAGACTAAATATTCATCAAAATAAAGAAACGTAGTATTTTCATTTTGAAATTATTCACAATTTTGCTGACTCAGCAATTTTAATTGTAACTATTATTTGAGCAAGTTCTATTATCTGTTTTTCCTAGAAAGTAGATGTTGTTGAATGAAAATGATTTGTATGAATTCGTTAAGGTATATTTTAAGATAATGAGTGGGAGAAAGCATGTTTTTAGTCCAAAAATAGCTTGAATGTTGATAATTTAATTAAAATATTTGAATACATTATGTGCCGTAGCGGCTAAAAACCCACACTACCATATATATTTTTTACATTTTTCTGGAAGAGGATTTTGTTAACTGTAACATGTTTTCATATTAAAAAAAGTTTAATACAGGAACTAATTAAAATTTAAGATTTCTCCGAAAAGGTCATCATTTCCCCATAGACTCCCATGTTAAAACCCTGACTGACAGAGGAATCTTTGTCTTAGAATATCTCGAAAAAACCCACACTAACCCCTATTTTTTGGGGTGGATATTTCAAGCATATACACTAAACCTTTGAAAAAAACAAGTTAGAAAAAAAGTTTAATACTTTAAATTTGAGGAGCGAACATCCTTAAGATTTACCTTGCCAGTATTCACAACTTTTACGGTATGAAACTGTGTTGCCAACATTTTCCATCTCAGACACTAAGGTTAAATGTCCCACAAATATCTGTCTGATTAGTATTCATAAGTTTCCGATCAGATGATTTATGACATTGATTTATCTTGCCAAGGGAGAACGAGCTCCCGTTATAATTATAATAATCATTAGACATATTACTCCATGGGATTTAGTAAATAATGAACATAAATATATGTTAATGTGTAATATATTAAAACATATGATATGTTAGTCGTTAACATTATTGCAATGTCAAGTCAAGTCAAAGGAGTTTATTTGTAATGAGGCCAAAGGCCCAAGTACAAAAATACATAAGCAAAAAAATTAAAAATTTACAAGTGAAGTTCATGTTGTTTCTAAATACACATTTCTTTAAGCATAGGCATGGTAAATAAAATACTGAAAACGTTTGATTATATTATCCTGAGATGTACATAACAGGCTTCTAAATTTATGCATAGACGGTGATACAGAAAAAAATTCTGGAAGAAATTTTCTTCGAAGATCCTTATACAAGTACCACACGAGAGCGAAATGGTACTCATTCTCGATGTCGATGTTACAGATAGGATATATACGTAAAACATGTTCAACTGAACTCCACCTGCCCTTATTATAATTAAGTGACAGGAGATTACATCTAAATTTGGTGTAGATTATGCGCACCTTCTTTTCAACAATGAGGTACTAATGCCTAAGAAATCAGGTTATGGAAGAAAACATATAAGCATCACAACTAGCATTTACAACCTGACATATGAAAAAAGTGACTCTTAGTCTTATTGAAAGAGGTTAAATAGACAAATATAAAGCCAATTTTGCCCCTGAATTTTTTCTTTGACATAATGGATTGGTTAGATTATTAATGGACAAGTTTCGTTAAACAATTTGAAAAAGTAAGTTAACATTTAAAAGTTTTCATTACATTGAGGGGCGACTTTTAACTTTCAGTATAGAGAATGGAAAAGCTATTCATTTCTTTCACGATGTTTATTACCTGTATGAATGCAGGCCGGTGAATATGCATCGCAATGGAAGTTGTTAACGGTTGCTTAAACAAGAGCCTTTATTTAGATGTAGAATTTTATGCTAACCCAACTTCAGATTTATGAATAAATTTTACTACAGACAGTGTTGCCTGATGGGATTCAAACCCAGTGCTCTTGGCTAGGATATAAAGAGGAAAGTTACAATTCGGTTGTATCTTTTTCCAGTCCTTTTTTAGTTTTACAGGATAAACATATATTTATTCAAAAGTAGATCACAAATCCCAAGCATAAAGCGCACCATTCATAAAAAAAAATATAATATAAAAAAAAATGTAACGTTTCTTCGCACAAACTTTTCCAAAATTTTTAAAATACAACATAACACAACTAATAAGAACTATTAATTGTATATATATTTAATATATGTTTATCATTACAAATGATCGAATTTTTAAAATAATTTTTAATAATTAATTCATCTACTGTTTCTAATATTTCTGGGGGTTTTGCCTTGCATGCAAAATTGTCATCATTTAAGTCAGTCCTCGATATTTCGTTTTTAACGTTCTTTTAATATTGTAATCAACAAGGTAAAGCATTTATGCCTTCAATTAACATGCTTCTTTACTTTTAACGAATCCTAATAATTTCAATTATTCAGCGTCACATATGGATTGTCAAATTTAAATCTCATTAATTGATTCACATCCATGTATTATGTATAACCTTTTTATTACATTCCTGAGAAGCCTATTTGCTTAAAGGAAGATATTTGTGAAGATCAATCTTTGTAAACAAGAAGTCGTTTTGTTTATTCTTGCCTTTGTATAATTCCAGAGTGTTTTCTTTGGCTTTAACAACCATAATCAATTTATCCTATTTGATCATTGCTTAAGGCAATGGACTATATTGATAGATTCATTCTTTAGGAACAATGAATCCCATTGCATAACATATTTTTCATAAATGACGTGCATCTCTATGAAGCAAATATTGTAATTTCGAAATGAACATTCTATGAACTGACAGCTGTAACTGACTTGCATTATGATCCGAGCTCCTTGCAAGTTTTATTCATAATTTTATTAAATTATTGTGAATAAACTGTCAGAATGAAAAGGCATTTTCTGTAAAATGTTTGTGAACGTTTACTTTTAATAGTGACACCTTAAAAAGTTGTTTGCTGAGAATATACTCTGTCTGTTCGAGAATTAAAAAAAAGAAAATAAAGATTTCTACACAATAATTGGGATCCCTTAATAAAGTTCAATTATTGAATATCTATCTCATTAGTCAGACTGAAAAATTATTGTATGGACCATGAACTATAAATTCCTTTTTCATATTATTTCATTTTATGGTTTTTTTAAAATTTGTTATTTCCAAATGCACATTAAAATCATAGCACAAAGATGAAGAAATAATAATCATAAAACTACATTTGTTTATTGTTTGCAATAGTTTGTTTATTGATACTATTGCTTTTTATAACTAAATACACTGATATGAATGAATATTAACATTTCAGGAAATCAGTCTTATTCCAAAAGGTTCTTAATTGAAATGTAAAAAAAAAATGTAAATAACCAAATGGCTTTTGAAAGTCGAACGACAAAAATGTTCAAATTTACAGTTAATCATAAATACTGTTTTAAATGTTTTCCATATTTGGATATGGTGCGTCGTTTAAAGCAAACAGAATCAACATTCCAAACTATGTATGATAAGATGAAAGTTATCACAACAAATAGCATTTATGTAAAAAAAATTGGGCAAACACATTCTTAAAATAATATAGTGGAAATAAGTTGCTCTGGTTTCAATCATATTAAGATGACCTCGTGATTATAAACGGTGGTAGTAGTGTTGTTAATTGAAACATTTCACTATATCTTAAGCATTAATTGAATGGTAATTGTTGATGCCCGATTTCAACTGTCCCGAAAATTGAAAATTAAACTATAGTGCGGGAAACAAAAAATAGTTAACAAACTATTCTATTTCCTGAACATACTCTGTCAGAGATAAGCAACTTAAAAAGTGTAACTGAAGTTAAGAATGTTAGGTACTAAACCCCTCGAAGCACTCTTATGAATGTACAATCTATATAACATGTGAGCACAGTTTCTGAGACCTGCTGTTATGTTTAGGAAAGCTTGTACCTGTGAAATTAATATGAGATATAATTTTGCGATGAAATACCAAGCATCTGTAGCAGAATAATTTTACAGTTCTATTTCATATAAATAACGTGTCTATGTAGATCGTTGAAGAAAAAATATATATTTCTAAAAGCTTTTAAAAACAGAAATTCTAACGACTACTTCCTTCCCACTCCATTAACAAAGAATCTAGTTCGTTAAGGCCATGTATAGTTATAGCTTTTTTTCAGCTTTTATATCGCAGGTAATGAACTAGAATTATGTGGGGGATTTAACACAAATGAAACCGTGCCTTTGATAAGGTACTTCTTGTTATTTCAATATATTCTCGACTTAATTATTATTTGAATTAGGTTTCCAACTTGTTATAGAAGTGGGGTTTTTTTATACATGAGCTCAAATAAGTTTTTAATTTAACTTTGTTTAAGATGTGCTTCTTTCTGTACACCAACATTTTTATATAAGATGTTGATTATTTCTGTCAATGATGTCTATGAAATTTTGTAATGATTTTCCTCATAGTCATAGAGCGATAATAATAATGTACATCAAGCCAATTGGTTTTCAATAATTTAGGTTTTCTGACCATAGTGTCAACTTTGACAAACACATCCAATTTGATTACCGATTACTCTCCTGAACACAGACAATTTCCACAAGAGATACATCAGGGTCAAGTTGCTGCAAGGTTGACATCGTCTAGGGAAATGATTGCTTCAATAAGTGGCTAAGAAAATGAAGTGGTGCCATATTCGCCATAAAGAACAGAGCACATATTCGCCAGATCTTGTATGATTACATAACCATGAGATGTTATTTATCGGAAATTAATTCTTGAAAAAATATCTTGATGTCTATTTTAGAGATACAAAATCTCAATTTGAATATTATAAACAGATTAACAGATAGGTTAAGCAATATATTTTTCATTGTGGTGATGAAATATCAATCACATGATGAAATATCAATCACATATTTTTTAAAAAGAGTTTGCACATTTACTTAATAACACAATTGCCGCAATAATAATGCTTGTCTGTGTTGAAAAATTGAGTGCCGTCATTATGTTCATATCTTGTAACGACACCTTTTTCTCTATTGCAGTGACAGTGATATTTAAAATAGTCTAACTACTTGCTTTCATAATGAATGAAATTTTCTTCCAGGTATATAGAGAATCTCACCCAAGTGTCTTCTGATATCAATTATGTCAACACGAGTTGATTAAAGTTACAAATATCCGAGGCTTGCCGAGGATATTTTTACTTTTATCAAAGAGTGTTGATATATTTTATATCAGAAGACACGAGGGTGAGATTCTATTTATCATCCAAAATCATTTTTCATTACATTTGAATGACAAATGAACATTACTGAACACCGTGCTGCCCTAAGACTCCAAGTGCGGTGATGTCATAGCATTGTGACGTCGTAGTGTCTATGACGTCATAGCATTATGGTGTCATTATTTGATGATGTAAAACAACTGTCATGTCATATACTTGACGTCAGAGGAGCAGTGTTAAAAATCTAAAAAATCCAAAAGATATCTCCTAGGAGATATAGCTTGATCTTCCACAAGCTATATCTCCTGTGGAACAGAGTTTTGGATGATAAACATTCATATCTCTTGTTTTAATAATGTGGTATTGGATGAGACATGGCTTTGATATATCATGAGGAAGTAATGAGCCCTTTGGGGAAGTGAGTGAGTGGAGGATAAAACACCACAAAGTGTACTTTATGTCACATATCGGGTATATTAAGTTTTCACTTTATATAACTGTATTAATCGTATATAAATGCATAGAGAATATTAAACGAACTGTCATTTCATATTATTTTTATCAAATGAGTTAATGATCGTTTGATATCAAATCATTAACGAGTTTGCTTAAAAAAGTATTAAATGGAAGGAAGTTTAGTAATCTGTCTCTTACTCGTCCACGCAAATCAAGCATAATTGCCGATTGGGTACGAAAACTAACATTTCCGCGTCTTAGCGGCCATTGTGGCATGTTTTGCTTTAAGAAGACCTTAACCGAAATTTAATGCGATTATATCAGTAATAATTAAACTATGATTTATTTGACAGGAGGTGGGAACCCTATTGATTTAAATTTTGGGGGGAAATAATTTTTTGCAATGATATCAAAAACTTTTAACTCAATCAACTTTATGTTAGCTGTATTTATCCTTCGTGGCAAAACTATCTTTCATTTTAAGTGATGACATTTCTTTTCCGTTGAGTATAGAGATAAGAAAATTTAAATTGCTTTAAGGGGTTGTCTTATTGCGTATTTAAGTAATGATGTTACAAATAATTGCTCTCATTAATCAGATTTCCCCATTTCAAAGTTTTTACTTTACTCCAATTCAATGTATTCTGAACCAACAGAGCTTGACAAAAGCAATTTCAGGACCCCTCGTGTATATAAACAAATATAAATAAAAATGTATATGTAAATTGAATGTGTGAAATTGAACATTAGTACTTATTTTCAAAACAAATGCCTATCAAAACCGTACATATTCGCCTTTGTCTGAAAGCAATATTTTGTTTTCTTCTTAGTTTATTTTGGATGGTTCTGTGTAATAACTGACAGTTTGTAGGTATAGTCTCTGTACTGGATCCAATAAGAAATTAATTACATCACGTTTTGAAAAAGATACTCCTGCATGGCTTTCTTAATGAATATGTTCGATCATATGTGACAGTCACCCTTTCTTTTACAAAACCTCAGGCAAATTTTAATCAGGTTATAACTAAACTTGATTTTCATTACAGAAAACGGGAATTATCAGAGAAAAGACACCTCAAGTAATGAAAGCACGCAATAATTGAATTATAAAGAAGTATTAGTTTGACAAAGTGTGATTAAGTTATGCATCTGAATCAATTCATCATTATTTTCATATTGAAAATGTGGATGTGGCAACCATACCATACATAGCTGAACAATCAATTTAAAATCACGTGATAATAAAATTTCAATTTATTTGTCTTTGAAACTTAAATGTTACCCGAATATTGTCCCGTATGTAAAGCTGAAATTGTGTAGTTAAGTTTTCTGTTAAGTCAGTGTTCTTCTAGGTTGTTAGGTAATGTTTTTTTCTAATGATTAAAATAACGCCCAGAGTCTCAAACCTCATATCTAAAAGTATGATTACAGTGTTTTCATAACTAAAGGGATAAGTTTTAATTAATGAATATAAATGTCGATCAAGGTACAAAACATTACACATAGTTTTGAAACAGAATAATTCTATTTTGGGTCCGCATTGTGAAGACGTTAAAAAACAGTGCTTTTTAATATCACCATAATTTAATTAACAAAACGAATAAAACAAAATATATCTTTTTAGGTGACAAAAATTGAATAACATCAGCTCGTTTCCAAACAAAGTTGTTAGAATAGAAAAAGAAATGACATGCTTGAAGGACAAATCGATTACACATTTTATATGAAATGTCAATAATATAAACATATTAGCATTGTCAAGCTTTGACAGCATATGCTTTAGCAGGACATGCTGTCCTGCGTCAAAGAATGACTCCTTACATAAACTAATGTGTATGAAAAGATCAAAAAACATTTTACAATATGGCTGGTTCTATCCTATCACTGTGTAAGATTCACAATTAATCCTTTTAAAAAGTTTTATGTTAGACATAATTTTTCTTTGTAACAAAATGAAAAGAAAATATTTTTGATGAATTACGTTTGCCGGCATTGTAATCATGTCAAACCAATTTTTAAAAACATATTATTTTCTCCCTGAGTAATTGTAAATATGGATACCATTATATCCAAAAAATCCTTATTTTGTTAACGATATAGATACAACACATTACATCTATGATCTAGACTGAGTTTCACACATAAATACCAAACCATTTCAAACTTTTATTACATATCCAGTGTCTGTATTTCCACTACAAATCGATATGCTACTTTTTAATCTACGATAGTCAAAAGTTATTGTCACTTACTCATGTACTTATGAGTACTTAGTATGCCACACATAGAATTTGGTGCAATCCAATGTTTGGTAATTTAGATTTACCTAACCTAACCATAAGTGCAGATATATCGAAAATCTTTACTAGCGTCTAGCTGTGTTCTAATTGTGTATCCGTCTTGACATATTGGGTTCATAATTTCGCAAAACTTTTACTTAGCTATTCTGTCTACCTTCGGTAGAGACTGACTGAAAGTGTTTTTCATTCATTGTGACTATTGATAAATGATATAGTTTGCCCTAGCGGTAGTCGCTAATTGTCCAAGCTCGTTAATTGCCCATGAGAATAAGACCAGTTCTACACTCAATACGCGTTTGGTGTCACTATCTCCACCTAAACATAATCAACTACACTGCCTACAAATGGATGTACACTTTGATTGCTTTCGTATTGCCGATTTTGACATGACCTATGAATATGACCAATACGAAGGCCACCCCAAGAACGATAGAATGTGTAAATGTCATTTACCCCATGATGTTGGTGGCTCTCACACATTCTATAATTAGATGATGCACTTTAGGGACATCACCATAATTAGAAGTTGTAGGTTTAAGTGTTAAAACTGCTGGGTAAGTGAACAACAGGTGATTAAAGTCTATTGATATCAGCATTCCGTTACTCGAGGTCGTTCATATATTGAAAGTGATGACACACTTTCCTTTTCATGGATTATACTAATCCCTGAGTGTTTTCAATATGTAAAAGAAATTGTATAAAAACCTGAAAAGATATACACTATTCTTGATTGAAGATGTTGCATTATTCTCACACGTAATGTTTTAATCACTTATTACAAATCCCGATCTTCTTTTACCCGGCAGGAAGGATGTGTCTTGCGACGATGTCGCAATCGACACACCCATCTCACCCATTCTTATATCTTAAAGAGGGAAGATCCGGCGGTGTGCATTCCCTTTCAGTGTCACCTCATAATTAAGCACATTTTGTGCGAGTGGTGGCATACGGCCCTATTAAGGGAAACAGTTTATCCGAAACTTTCTAGAACCATCAAGCTGTATAACATTTTTTCTTTTTCTTTTCTCAAATCTCGCCGCTAAGGTCTGAAATATTGCCGAAGCGACGTTAAACAATAACTCACTCACTCACTTCTTCATTTATTTCTGTATTTCCGTAGTGTTTTGGCATAACGTGCGTCTTATTGACACAAGAAGTATTCATTTACGGGGATATTACCTATCAACCTGGGGGCGGGATAGCACAGTGGTTAGCGCTTACGGCTTCGGATCAAGAGGTCTGTGGTTTCAATCCCGCCAGGGGCTCGACATCTTTGTCTGCAGGAGGTGGTTCGCTAGTTCCAGCCGATGCTCGCAGGTTTCACCGCAATGTATAGCCACAATGGTGTTGCGGGCTTTCTCCCTGCCTAAATACTAGCAGCCACGATAAAAGTGTAATAGTCTTGAAACGGCGTTAAACCAAATATCAACTCACCTCACCTCACTAATCAACCTCGTTTTTCTCAATGATAGTAAAATGACAGAAGTGTTGAAACGATAACTTAAATATTTTAAATTGATGATATAAAAATCATCATATTTAGCTGCATCAGAAGAACTTAAACATGACGAATTCATTTTTTCTTTATCTAAAAAGTAGGATAATCTGGCGAATCAACTAAATACTGCACCATTATTAATACCTCCAGCATGACAATTAACTTCTTACTACGCCAAACACTAAGGACTGTTCACTCCAACTAAACAGCGTTCAGGTTTTTCCTCTTTTGCAATGGTTACTCATTTCTTCAGGAAAGTTGACTTGGTGATGACATGCATATACTTTCTGACATTTTAGAATTCAGTTATCTGGTGTCAGGTGTTTTATGCTATATCAGTTAAAATTATATCGCATGTTATTTATCCAAACCTATTACAAATATATTCCACTTGATTTTAGTGCTCCATACATAAATTAATGTCATCACTTTTAGACAACAATAACATTTAACAGTAGTCTGTCGATTAGATCATTATTTTATGACTTCAATGTTCCTTCGAGCCATTCCATCATATGATCACCTACTTCAGTTGTGATAATGTCACATCACGTACTACTTCAGGATTCAAGCGAATTTAATTAGTTTTCTCGACACTCAAAGTTTGCTCGTGAAGTCCCAAACTAATGTACTTGAATGCTGATGAGGTTGGAATAATTTCAGCTTGTTAGCATAGCCTTATTGCTCTTGTCTGTGAACACTGAGTTAGTGTTGGTTGTGATTTAAAAAGGTTCTGTTTATCTGTGATTTTAAACTAAAAGTGATCACAGTTAATTCGTAAGAGAAAAAGAAGTTTATTCAAGCCTCAAAATATTGACATTGCTTAATTCCAAAAGTTGGTTTAGTTTTTCCTAAATGAAATTATCACTGTATTCCCCACAACATGAGTTCCGAATTATTGCTCCAACTCATAAAAACACTAGATTTAACTAGATATGTCATCAAAGGTTGCTTCAAAAGTAATTTATAGTTTATAGGATAAAGCATCCTGCTAAATCAGCGTATAAAATTTATAGGATAAAGCATCCTGCTAAATCAGCGTATAAAATCCGCTCCCACTCCTTAATAATAATAATAATAATAATAATGCATTTGATATAGCACCTTTTATCCAACATAAGCTGCTCAATGGTGCTTTACATAGGGTGACCGAAGGGAGAGGATGATAGCTAATGGTTAAAAAGGAAAGTTTTTAAATTCTGGCGGAAAATGTCATAGTTTTCAGAAGATCTAATTTCCTGTGGCAAGCTGTTCCAAAGATTTGGTGAAACTACAGAAAATGCGCTGCTAGCAAGTTTAGTTTTTGTGAATGGAACAGAGAGTTTTTGCTGTTGAGAAGAGCGAAGACTACGGCCCGGCAGATAGGGAGTTAAGAGTTCTTTAAGATAAGCAGGGGCTGAGTCGTTGTGGAGAGAAGTGTAGGTGAGGCAGAGGATCTTGAAGCTAATACGATGTTTGACAGGAAGCCAGTGGAGCTGTCTCAGGACTGGGGTGATGTGGTCATGAAGTTTAGTACGGGTGATGAGACGGGCTGCTTTTTTTTGGACTCTCTGATGAATACTAATTGAACCAGAACCAGCTATTAGGGAGTTACAATAGTCTAGATTAGAGGTTACGTAGGCATGGACGAGTGTTTTACATGTATCGGAATCAAGATACTTTCTTATCTTCCCAATCGTATAGATTTTGAGATTTGCTGATCTTGCTGTTTTGTTTGCCTGTTGTCTGTCCATCTCAATTCCAAGATTCCGAACTCTGTTGGTTGGTGTGACAGATGATGTTCCCACGGCAAGCTGCGGATTACCTACTTTTGCAAGTTGATATTGTGAACCAAGAATCATGAACTCTGTCTTGTCACTATTCAATTTCAGAAAATTGGAAGACATCCATGACTGAATGCTTTTGATGCAAAGTTCGAGTTTGGAGATAGCATTTTGAATGTTGAAAGGTTCAATACTGATGTAGAGTTGCTGATCGTCTGCGTAACTATGGAAGGAAAGTGAATGGTTTCTTATCAGGATTCCGAGCGGCTGTGTGTAGATTGAGAATAGCACAGGACCAAGGACTGATCCTTGTGGGACACCACATACCAAGTTGGCAGAATGAGAATGAGAATAAACACCATCAACACTAACACTCCTTCCCAATACACTGATCTCTTTCAGGTTAAATCAATCGAAAGGCTGGCTGGCGGTTTGATATGCTATGCCATGCCCACCAGTTATTTTTTTCAGCCAATGAAATGTTCCACATACCCTGATATCCTTTAGGCCAGAAGCCTAAAAAGGTGAGCAGAGCAACGAACATCAAGCCTCGCCAGCCGTAAGAGGGATTTGGCTCGAAAGAGATCAGGGATATGGAATGAGCTCGATCGGCGGATACAATGTTGTAGGTGGACAGAAAAGCAAGCTGATAATATTTTTAAAAGAATGCAAAAAGGACATTCATTAATTTCTGGTCTTTGATTTTGGAAGATTTTGATCTTTTTATTTCATTTATTTTTTAATTTCTATGAATACTTAAACACATATTCCTTAAGTCATGCAACGTAAACGTTGCCGGGGAGATGATTAGCAAATGATGCTAGAAATACTAGTAACGGTAGTATTAAGAAAAACACTGAAAAGTTAATGCAGCATTAGACGAAGATGCAGTGTAATAGTAGAAGACGTGGCAGTGCACGTATTTATGATGTAATGATGGCTTTTTGTGTAATCTTTGAATAAACTAAAAACATGCAAAACGTCCTTCAATTATGTGTTTTAGAGTAATTTATCACGGTAATTCGTTACACAGATCAAACCTACGAAATATCACTTATGATGAGAGTGTTCAATGTTTATTTTACTTGGTGAAACCGGATGTTTTAACATCGGGGTTTTTTTAATTTCAAAACTCTTCCAACTTCTGTGAGATTATTATGTATGTAAGAGATGGTTGGAGATAGGTGTATTTTGCCTAAATCAAAGAAAGAAAGAAGCAAATTTTTTAAACTATTTTTTTTTAGAGATTTAAAGTTATACGGATTCTAAAGCAACATGGGGATCCCGCCATCAATAGTTTGATAACTGCATCTACAAATTCAAATACTGGAGCAAAAAGTTTATCTTAATCGTCATGCTGAGTCATTCTTTGCCAACCTAATATCAAAAGTCATCATTCGAAATCGAAATCGAAATTTAGTAATGGGAAACATTTGTATTTTTTTCAATTTTAATTTATTTTGCAATGATTGTTGTAAAAGCATGCATATCACACCTTTATGAAACTTCAAACTGAATGGTGAAATAAGTTCAGGTATCCTATCACTCAAACAACATGGCACTTTTCTATTAACATGACTTCTTATCTAACTATAGTTGCATGCCTTTTATGTTCTATTGCATTCTCTCAAAGGATAATTACTTAAAAACACATGTAATGTACAATCAATGACTCCTCTGCATTTAATACTTCTGGTTTACCCGATATTGAAATTAATAGATAATTCTTTTACGATTGGTTGTCATTTTTGTGCCATGAAAGTTATTGACGTAAATAGTTTTACTAACAAAGTCATATTTTCATTAACCATACAATTTCACTACAAATACTGACGAGAGATTGTCAACGACTTCAATCCCATAACGTTCATCAAATACGTGGTCCCCAGACATTCTGACAAAGTCAGTTAGATCCTGAAAAGAGTATAATTGCTGTTGAACATTACTTGTCAGATTTGATCTTATTATGAAACTCTCACTAAACCCCAACATCACCTGGTCGCCCCCTTAAGTTAAGTTATCTCTTTTAATGCTGCTTTGAAGATAAATTAAATTAAATTTCGTATAAAAATTGAATAAACTCTGTTGTGCTCCTGAATGATTCTGAACTCTTTAAGATTCAAATTAAGCTTCTTTTACTCACCTGGTTGCCTCCACATTATAGTTTATTATCATCTAAAAGCTTTCTATACAATTTTCAAAATCTGAATTTGAGGGATGAGGTAGCTTTTGAACATCAATGACTTCCTAGAGTTGTGTAACTGGAACTTAGAAGCTATTTTCAATACCCGCTTGTTGTATTCAAAGTTAGCATTAAATCTAAATTGTTTGATAATGATTAAGAGTAGAGAGCCCCTTTTTGAAATGACATTTTCAGGGAAAAGTTTTCATTTTTCCTGGAGAGAACCATTTAAATGCTAATGAGTAACCCTATGAAGGTATAGAGCTGTAATTCTAATCACAAATATTATAATGTATTGTGCTTAAGGGCAATAATTGGTCACCCATAATTTTGGAAACTTACTTAAAACAGAACAAAATACAGATTGTAGATGATTAAAAGATCATGTAGCTAGCATTTTTAAATGGCTTCCATCATGTCTATGATAGTGAGTGGAGAAGCAACCCACAAAACAGAACCTGTTCGGATTCAATTTCACTGAAAACGTTATGAGACTTTATGAGAGGGATTTAAAGTTCTCATATAGTTTCAACTTGACTTTTCTTGAAAATAGTTTGGATCAGTTTTCCAAAAAGGATGTTCTACCCCCCCCCCCCCCCCCCCCCCCCCCTCCCCTCCCCCCAACAACAACGTATTGGCCCACTTTGTCTCGTTTTGTATGTTTTTCAATTTTTATATCATCAGACATGACGATCTAGGAACATAGTTTTGTGTTCATTTTCAAACATAACGGATACTTTGCTACTTTGCCTTTGATTATGACATTTTATGGGACTTGATTAGTATTTGAGTTAGTTTTCGTGTCTATAGAAGTCTGGTTAGTTATTGAGCAAAAACAATCCCTTAAAGTGCTGTCATTTCAGAGGGAGTCAGCTTTCATGTCAGACTCAATTATGTCTTTCGCTATGCTGGTTATAAACTTTTCTATTGATTCCGTTGACAAGTTAAAAAGTTATACACTGAATAATGATAATGTACACCATGTAAAATTTATTCTCAATAAGCATGTTGATAGACCTTGTTGGTCACCGTGCTCAGTGTCAATCTCCTCCACCTGGTTGATTACTCTTCTGAGCACAGACAATTTCCAACAGAGATATATTAGGATCGAGATGCTTCAAGGCTTACCCCGTGCTTCAGTAATTGGCTTAGGACATCAAGGTGGTACCACACTCTCCAGAAATAAAGCGATAGCTAAAGACGTCTACAAGTGATGTTAGCATTTTCAAATGATATGTATTGATCTGTTTTGGGGTTTTTTTTGACTGGAAATGTCATGTAACAGAAATCGATTCCTGAATGAAATATAATGATGTTTATTCTATATATTGATTAAGATAAAATAGGAATTAAAATATTTAATGATCGCTTCAGCAATATGTTTTACGAGACCTAGTTTTAAAAAGAAGATTATCCACATTAGATTGGGATAACATCCTGAACTGATTGCTTATGCATAGTAATTTTTCTCTATTTTGAATGATTGATTGCCGTCGTATGCGAATATCATTCACTTCTCTCATCTTGCAAAGACACTGTAATTCCTCAACCTACTGAATAGTTGATATCTCCGTTGCAGTGACTGTGATATTTACAGTGCTACATCTATTCACGTTCACATTTATTAAAATGTCTACAAAGGTAATGTAATGTCTAATGGAGGTGTGAATGACTAAGAGTTGTCGTTTATCTCGAATTAATATACCTTTGGGGAGGACTGTATTTCAGAGGAAATTGCAGAAATGTCATTCCTGTCACATAAGACGAATATTGAAAATTTCATGAGTAACTTAATCTGAAAGTGTCAAATATCTTCAGGAGTTACAGTAAACTAAGTTTCTGAAATATGATACATACTGTTCATCAGCTGATTGACCTTTCTTGCTCTTTGATATTATGTAATATCAATTAACTTTCATATTAATTAGTGTATTATATACAAAATTTACGACTGAGACCACGTGATTCGGCAACATGGGCAAATACGCAAATACAGGAAACAAAGTGCCAAAACGAGACAAAGTGGGCCAATACGATTCTGTGTATGCTTCATCAGCGTAATTGAATCCGTTGATCGAGCTCCTTCCATATACCCTGATATCCTTTGTGCCAAAAGCCTCTTATCGCTAGCTATCTAACCAGCCAATGTGACGACTCGCATCCAGCAACAGCTGCCAAACCGGATTCTTGATATTGAAACTATTCCAACATCATCAGCATTACATATTCATATGTGGCAAATGTACAACTGAGACCATAAGCGGTTTATGAGCTCGTCTTTTGCTTTTTCAGGGTAAAATATATGTTAAAAATATGCAATGTCAAATATGGATTGAAGATGTGGGTTTGACAGCACTATGTATCTAGAGTTAAGTGATCATGATTACATTTTTTCCTACTCACATATCATATTATTATACTTATAACATTAACGATTTTTTACAAATATTTCAAAATGAAAACTATTCAACCTTATCAGCAGTTTAGTACTTCAGTAGTATAAATTTGGACCAAAAGCAATTTATTGAGATTGACTAGTGTTGTTTCTAAGCACTTCCGGTGTCTGGACAGGGTTTTTAATACACCAGGTTTTTAAATAAACTATAAAATGGGTCAATGCATGTTAAGACTTCGAATAATGTCGGTATATTATGTAAATTTTTATAAACGGAATAACCTGAGCAAGAAAGGATTTTCAAACAGAAATTGGTTATTTCCGTTACTGAACTGAAAATGATGGAACAACTTCTCATTATTTTATTTTTGTCATGTATATACATTAATTTCAAAGTAATAACGGTAGATAAGGTTTCATCTGTCATTATTAGTAACCCAAACATAATGATATAGTGTGTGCTTTTATCTTATAGCGTGTGTCGTTATCTTGCTTGACTTTAGCAATACCCTATAACACTAGTAGCAAAACTTTCTCATGTTACATTCCCCGACAAATGATGTATGACTTTGTGTGAAGATAACAAGATAAATGGCACTCCAATAGTTACCATGTTATTCTAGATAACTAAGGTCTGTATAGTCCTTAAAGAGCCACTCCGTGAGTTGTTGGAGTCATATATGCCAAACTTAATCAATGGTGTCATTTGATCGCGAAGTATCGACTGTTACTAAAAGGACACATTTTAAAGCTTATTGGTTTTTTACAGTGACAATATGAAGGTAGAACGTGTCAATTATGATCGAAAACCGGACAGTGGCGCGCGTCAAATAGTCTAACGTAATTTTGGAGACTTATCTAAAACAGGCAGGAGGGCAGTTTGGAGTTGATTGCTTTTATTAGGTTACATAACTAGCATCCATGTATATTTGACGTGATATCTACACCTCTGTGCATTTATAAGGCTGTTTTTAGATTTTCATGAAAACCAGTATTTGTCATACATGTCTTTTGGACATGAAAAGTTAAGAATTTTTTTCTCTAAATCACCACATATGACATTTAGGTTTGTCTCAAAGGTAAATGATATGTAATGAAAATCACGGAGTGGCTCTTTAAGTCAGTATCGCTCCTTTAAAGGATGTGAAAACGAACTGGGCACTATATAAAACTCTGTATAGATAGATATGTAGATAGATATATGAATAAAGCTAGATATGGATAGAGATACATTTTTAAGGAAACACATACTTGAACTAGTGTGTAAATGCAACATAAGCAACATCCTGCTACATCAGCGTAATTGAACCCGCTGATCCAGCTCCTTCCATATACCCTGATATCCTTTAGGCCAAAAAGATGCAAATAAGGGATAGTGTATGCTATCAGATAACTTTAACTATAAAAATGACTTAGCACTCACACTTGTAGAAGGTGTTTGGCTGGTGTTGCAGGTTGGAATCACACAGATTAAAATTTTGTAAACAATCAATTGTTAAAATCTGGACAATTCATTGCCTAAAATAAATAATACATTTTGTCTTGGCCGAAGCATCCTGCTAAATGATGGATACGAGGGTTTTGGCTTGAAAGAGATCAGGGTAATAGGTAGGATAGAGAGCGGATTAATATATGCTGATTTAGCAGGATGTCTCCAAAGTGAAAAACAAATGAAACAGCAGATTAAGGATTAAATGTTTCTCTTTTGGTTCAGTGTCTAAGCATCAGAAAAGAATTGTTTAACAGTGTGGTAGCACTATTTGTACAATCAAATGGAATACATAAATCAGAATCGAATACAATGAATAGAGATAAAGTTTGCAGACCACTCTCCAGCCAGATGATACATCAAAGTGAATAGACATAGACCGTTATCAATATACCGGTATTACTCAATGGACGACTGTATCTCATTAGTAAACCGAAGCCATACTTCGAAGGCTACCCTGGAGGATTATATGTCCGCTGACTTCATCTACTGTTATTAGCACATGATGAACGGAGATAGTATCAATATCTGAACTTGAACAAGTTTAGCTACAAAGTAATGTAATTTATGAAATTGTGAGTACTTATTTACAAAAATTGTTCTTCTCAAAACCATATAAAGTCGCCTCTTCCTGGCACCAAGTTGTGTTTTCTTCTCCGATTGAAACGGGCGTCATTTCTGTTGTTACTCAGTTAATTTTGGATGGTTCAGTGAAATAATTGATAGTTTGTAAGTATAATTAATTACATCATAATAAGAAATAAGAATTTAACTGGTTTGATGAAAAGGTTACCATGCATGATGTTTTGGTTAATTATTTTCTATTAAAAGGCAAATTTTAATCTGGTTACAACTGAAACCCTAAATCCTTTCATTTTTATGATAGAAAATGTGAGTTATCAGCGAAAGCCACCTTTTCTAATGAAAGCACGCAAGAATTGAATTATAAAGAAGTGTTAATTTAACAAAGTATGATTAAGTTATGAAACTGAATCAATACATCATTTCAATTTCACATTTCGATATGGCACATAAGTCAATTTTGGATTGCAAATGAGTATCTGACAACAAAGCAGAAACATACATTTGAAAAAGGATTATAAATTTACATTGCTGACAACAATCTATTTTAAATCTAACATTATTAAAAATCTAATTTATTTGTTTTTGTTACTGGGATATTATGTGCTTTTGCTTAAGTAATCATAAGCTCAAAACAACACGTTGAGGTTACGTCTTGCCTTTTCGAGTGTTCTGCCAAGTAGCCTGGTAACATATTTTTCGCCCCAAGTCTCAACTCTCTAATGAGGGATGTATAATTTCGAACCTGCCACTGTTTTCATAACGAAGGGATACATTTTGATTTCTCAATGTTATTGCTAATCATGGTACACACAGCCATACGTGTTTTTGAAACAGAAATGTTTACTGTGAGTTCGCATTATGAACAGTTTTTTTAAAATACCTCCGTCGTTTCATTATAATGACAATACTGGTGTCGATTGATAAAAAGACATGTATCTTTTAGTGGTATAAATCAAATACAGCCAACTTGATTCCACTCATTATTCTAAAGAGGATGTGTTTAAATAAAAAACAGAGAATGATATCCTTTCAGGACAAATAGATGTGAAGTGCATATAACATAAACATATACCTATGTTCATGATCTGTCAACATATGCTATAAAGAGACGACATGGAGTCAAAAAGGCTGTCTACAAAAGAAAAAAACCTTAACTATAAGAACAGATCATAGAAGTTAACAACAATGAAGCTGTTTTTCCTTTATGCCAGAATGCACAATAAACATTAATAAATTCACTTACTAATCACTAAAACTAATCCATAACAAAGAAATTTATAGATGATACATCATCAGTTTTATTTTTCGCACACCATAAATGAAAAGAAATTGTTTAAATATATAATTACTTTGAAACTGCATAGTTCAATTTGTCGACATTTTCAATAGAGAAGGATGATTCAATTTAAATTTGACAAACTGCCTCAAGAAATGCACAGAAGAGTTAAAACCTGATATTTCTGTTTGAGGAATGACGCTATTGTGCAAATGAAATTCAATTATCTAAGCCAACTGACTAAAACAATAAATGATAGAAAGAAAAACCTGATTTTGAACTCATTTGCGAAATGAGATCCTCGAAAATGAAATTTAATATTAAATTTGCGAAGAAATTCCCTGATAAAAATACATGTAAAATGATGTCTTATACAAAAGTCCCAAGTTGGTTCCTCAGCTGAAACGAGAAAAAAACGTTCAGCTTAAATTCGCTGCATCCAGTGTTTGCTTGACATAGAGTACTATGTGTTACATTTATTTCAGTAAGGAAAAATCTAAAATCTTTATTTCCTAAACTCAAATGATTAAAAGATGTTGACAAAAATAGTGACATTTTAATTCTTCGTAAATTATGAAATATTGTTTATTATTTTGACCTAATAATACTGAAAATTGAAGAAAAAAAATTCAAAATAAATGTGCAACAGTACCAAAAGTGTATGAATGGCAGTCGCCAGCTTTAGTCTGTATAGCATCCGATAATAATAATAAAAATAATAGAGAATTTATGAGGCGCGTGTATCCATCTCAAAAGACATGCTCAAAGCTCAATATGTTAATATCAGGTATTTGAATATCCATAACTGCAAGGAAGGCATTTCCTTCTTTACGGGCTGATTTATGAACTATCATGTACAAAAAAAACCGTGAATTATAATATACCAATTTTTTCGACCTATCATTCTAAAGATGATTATTAACATTTGAAATAAAATCAAACTATTGTCTGACATATTAAGTGCTAATGATATATGACGTGTAAATAATATTACATATGTTTTGTGAAAATATGACAACATAAAGAGAGACAGTTTGGCATTAAGTAAATATGAAGGATACTAAACGACCTTCCACTTTATCAAAAGAGTTAATGATTCATTATAAAACGAGCGAAAGCGAGTTTCATACCAAATCATTAACAGGTTTATGGCTGTTTATAATTCTGTTTATTACTTAACATCAGTAATATTGCATGAATGCCGAAAGTGTACTGAACGAAACATTTCCTCGACTTGGCCGCCATTATGACGGTAGTGCCAACATAGTGACGTCACAAGATCATATCTACAGCGGCATTACAATAGCTTAATATCGCTGATATCGCTGATAAATATTA
Source organism: Phorcus lineatus (assembly GCA_921293015.1). NCBI lineage: Eukaryota > Metazoa > Mollusca > Gastropoda > Trochida > Trochidae > Phorcus > Phorcus lineatus. Next base: position 18,806,013 of record OV121093.1, read on the forward strand.
CATTGCAGTATCTTACACGGGCGAGTAATAAAATCCTATACCATATGGAAGGATACAGTGTCTCCTCAATTTAGCTTTAAGGTCATATTGAATTGATTGATAAATTCACTCAATGTCATATCTTGTTTCTGTATTTCCACTAGAAGACAAAATAGTTTGTTTCAGTCTATGATAACCCGAACGTACTGTCACTTTCTGTCTGTCTGCGTCACATTCAAATTATGTCATAAGATGAGTGCAGGATCGGTTTTGCTATATCTATTGATGCATATCGTTAATCCATACCAGTATCTAGCTGTCTTCTAACCGTGTATCATTCTTGACAAATTGGTTTGAAAATTCCCAATAACTGACACTTTACTACCTTGTCTACCTTATATTGGTCAGAGCAGTGGATACTGTTTAGTAGTTATATTTAATATTTTTAATCATTGATTGAATTACCTCCATATTATTAATGTTTTCCCGTTAAATTGGATTTTACAATGCCTTGTTTATATGAAATATCTATTTTTTCTACATAAAATATTTTACATGGGGTACGATTGCGAAACACCAGTAAGAGTATATTATACAATAATAAGTACAAAGCTAAGAAACAAAACATTCTCAGTTCTTGTGTTTCGAAATAATATAATGCCTGACCTTCAGACAAAGGCTCTACCAGACAAGCTACGTTCTGTCCTAACCACAGTTGACCTGTCCGTTATCAGCCCACCTCGTAATATTGACCATAAGAATAAGACCACTTCTACAAATATCTGTAAATAGATTTCGTATGGCTTCTTCTGCTAATGCCCTTGAATAATATAATTACTTACTTCATTGGCTCAAATACAAAAACCTACATCATGAATGTTTGTACAAAAGGTAAATCTCTAATAAAATCACAAAGGAATTGAATTCTTTAATTATTCTGACGAAATGTAATCATGTTATGCAACTAAATCAATTCATCATCAAATTCAATTTTTATTCATATAGCAAACAACTTTTCAATTTTGGATTGAAAATGATCTGATAACTGAGTATAATAATAGATGTTAGCTTAACAGTCGATTTAACATTTAATGATATTAAATTCATTTAATTTGTATTCATAAGTTGTATCAGATAATGCTTGAATACTAAGGTTATCAAAGTATGCGATTTAGAGGTTTATTCATGCTCTTTCGAGGTTATCGGGTAATGTTACTAATAATTTTAGTCAATCCGACATTAAGGACAGCATCAGCTATATTGAGGAGACACTGTATATTCTGTCCTCACGATGTAGATTTAACTTTCCAAAATCAGCCTTCTCGACGCCATACGGTCTCTCTATGGCAGATATTGTCAGGTTATGACAACTTCTATTTGTCTATGTTATTTATATGTCATATTACATATGCACTCATTTTTTTCCTACATGGATGTCATTTCCTATTTAACATCAATGTCTCCATCAAGACATAATCAGTTCCACTACCTGGAAAAAGATGTATACTTTGATTGCTTTCTGAGTGAGTGAGTTAGCGTTTACCCTTTTTTCGGCAATATTTCAGTCATTAAACACGAAGATGACAATCATCCAAAATAGAGGGAACAAATCGGGGAGAAAGGTAGCCGAGAACAGACGAAAAGAAAGGTATAAGGAGAGAAAGAGAGCAGGTTTTAGAAGAACTCAATTTGGTCTGTCCAGCTCAAGTGTCCCTACTCGGAGCTCCGGCTGATTCACGGGGTCTCTGAAGCACGCAAACCACCACACCACGATAAGGTATTGAATCCAGTGGTGGATTGCTTTCGTATGGCTTCTACTGATAATGCCCTTGAAATGACCCATCATAGTGCCACCTCCAGAACAAAATGGTGTGTCCCCATGATAATGGTTCCGGGTTCAAATCCCGCCAGGGGTTTTATTGTCTTTTTACGGTTCCAATTGTAACAATTTACAGCTCGGTGCTATTTCGGCCTCTATCTTATTTCACGAGACTTGGTATGAACTAGTGGTGTAGAGTGGTGTCTATTGCAATTTACAATTATTCTTTTGTTTCATATTTTTGCTTGGAAACAATGTGAACTTACTTAAATGGGGTAGACACTTTTCCTGGCCTCCATTTTGAGACAATGATCATCAGTGACACGATGTACTGCATTTAGAATTACGAATCCAAAACGGCTCGCGAAATTACGTCCTTGTCTTGAATATGTATTCGAAGGAATCACGCTACATGCCTTGTAGTGGAAAGCTTAGTCTAAACTTTGATTGATCGCTTAAACTTGCGATAAAATTATAAAATTGGATGTTAACATTGACAATTTGCTCCCTCCGTGCATACACCAGAAATAACACAGGGTTAATTCCCTTTGAATAGAGGTTCAAATCTCCATTTAGCAAAATAGTATATTTGTTATTCAAACTGAGTGGTCAGTTCTACGTATCCTCTATCATTTCACCTGACTTCTTTATTGATTCTATATTTATATAGGGCTGATTCTCTTTTCATTTTATTGTTAGCTGTTATAGGACATTACATGATGAACACATGTTATGTATAGTCAAGTACTTTACTTCCAAATTAAGTGATGTGATGTGAGTTGGTGTTTAACGCCGCTTTCAAGATTATTTCACTTATATCGCGGCTGCTAGTATTATTGCAGGGAGAAAGCCCGCCACACCATTGTGGCTATGCATTGCGGTGAAACCTGCGAGCATCGGATGGAACTAGCGAACCATGGGTGGTCTTGCGCTGAATTTCATTGCAGCATTGCACCCAAACCTGACTGCGTGTAGAACAGTTCTCTACTGCAGACAAAGTTGCCGAGCCCCTGACGAGATTCGAACCACGGACCTCCTGATCCGAAGCCAAACGCGCTAACCACTGCGCTATCCCGCCCCTCTTCCAAATTAAGATTGAAACCAAAATGCTTTACTACTGTTTTTCACTTTCAAGGCATGATAGTTATTGGATATAAATAGTTTTAGTAACCCCGTATGTTTTAATTTACCATAAAATGTGTCAACAAAGACTTCAATCTCATTAGCTTTATCAACGAGTTCTAAATCATTCTGACAAGGCCGATAAGTTCATGGTTGATGAATAGAGATCCTTTGAAGCAAGACAACATCGTCAGAGTTGATCATGTTATGAAACTCTTACGCAGCTTCAACATCACCTGATCGCCCATTAAGTTATCTATTTTAATGCTGCTTTGAAGGTAAATTAAATTATTTTGTATAAAAATTGAATAAACTCTTTTGTCCTCCTGAATGATTCTGAAATCTTAAGATTCAAATTAAGCTTCTTTTACTCACCTGGTTGCCTCCACATTATAGTTTATTGTTGTCTAAAAGCTTTCTATACAATTTACGTCCCAACGTCACCTGATCGCCTCCTCGTGTAAAGCTGTCTCACATATAACGCTGCTTTGAAGGTGAAAGAGATGCCTAACTCGAAATCTGAATTTGGCCTTTGATGAGCCGAATTATGTAAAGCTTCTAGTGTAATCACGTGATTGTCTCCACATTTGTTGTCTAACATCTTCCAAGTGTTGTTGTGATATTGAATAAATTACATACAATTTTCTAAATCAAAAATTTTAATTCGCTGTTCTTCTTTGTGCTGATTTTATTATTTCATTTATTGTTGACAATGCCGAGTTGAACACTGCGCAATTATGTTCTTGAAATAGTATTGTTTTCATGGCTAACAGCACCCCTATGGTTGGAACGGTGAAATTCACACAGCTCGTATGAATTAGATTTTAGCATTTCAATGAAATCTTCATGTGAGTTAACAGTGAGGTTAAATGCTAATTTGATTTTTATTCAGATTTGTTTGTGGCAGGATAAATGTAACTCCCGTGAACTTCTCCTTGATTTTGTGTAAATTTCACATCACGAACTACTTCAGAGGCACAGCAAATGGGTTTCACTGCCTGGGAATTAATATTTGCTTATAAATCCCAGTTGACAATGACTTAAAGATTCACTCAGACATTAATGAGGTTTGATTGATTTATGTGTGTTGTTACTGTCTTATTGCTCTCAACTGTTGCGATTGAATTATTCATGTTATTAATATGAACTTAGATTATCACTTTAGGTTTAATGAATAAACAGCTTTGATCCTGTATTTGAATTTTCAAACATGAAAATTAGGGCTGTTTTCAGGATTATTATCAATGATGATGCAAAAGAAGATAGATGTATATTCTGTACTCTTAGAATATTTAATACTGACCGTAATTACAAGCATTTATATAGAAGATTGTCAACTATCGCACTTTGAGGACAACTAAAGTATATCGAGTTTTTCTTTACTGCACAATAAATGCTGAGAGTTACTCTCTCCTTGAATAATAAAACATGTCAAAGACTATAATTCTGAAATTGTATTAATAGATATGATGTACCTGTCATTAGAAAATGTTGTAAGGTCTTTCCTGCTGCTATTGGCATATGATTAAAGTCATATTTGATGTTCCCATGGCATGGATGTTTCCCTGTATGTAATATGAACCTACCACATTAAACATTAAAGCTAAAATACCAAGGCACCTCAATCCTTAAGTACTGGCAACTGACATACACAAGATGATCTAGCTATACTAAGCATATATAATTTCCTTTTTTGGACACTTTGGCATTTCATTTGCATGAGCTGAATATATACTGTCTCTCTACATAACTCAAGTGAAACCCAAAATCAAATTAAGCCAGTATTGATTTATATTACTAGTTATGTTGATGATACGTTACATAAAGTCTCATTTTACAAAATCAGTCCGTAAACTTTATTCAAATGTCAAATTCTCTCTATCATCAACAAGAGGTTGATGAAATTGAGTTGTGATTATGGTAAAGTAAACCAAGTGTTTTATAAACAAAATTATAAAACAGTAGCTTATCTTGTACAACCCAGGGTTGTCAAGGCTTAAATTTATCAGACATCGGAAAAAGTTGTATTGATGAATATTAGATTACATCAGTCTAATATTTTAGGTTTTTGTGTCTTTAAAATATATATATAAATTACTGGTGACAAAAGTTGTTTTTCTCAAAATTGTAACCAGATCCACCGCTAAAAAGGTCTTATATTCGGTACCTAATCCAGTAAATGTGCAGTAGTGTCTGAAGTAAGCCAGATATGGCAGATGGTAGACATGATAAAACTGCTTTTGGCACAAGTGTAATGCACTATATCTAAATAGTTAATGAAATATTACCAATGAAATCAATAATGTCTATTGACATAAATAGAATGTGAAATGTATCATTTTTGTTGTTGTATCACTCGTTAAAATAAGCATAAGATAGTTATTGGAAAGAGTTACACAAGTGTATTCTTTCAACATTTGACTTTCCAAAACAAATTATTTAGCTATTATAGTGCGTCGAAGGTTATTTTCTTATCATTTGAGCTTTACTCATGGCTGCTTTATTACAATTATCATCACTATTTTTATAACAGGTTCATCTGCATAATGTAGGAAAGAAGACAAGAGAAAATCATCATTTCTAAATGATCTGAGGAAATCATAAAAGGCACAATCTATTGGACGATATATGCATGTACATTAATATATTAGTTGTTTGTTTCATACTAAAAGGGTGTTTTAGCACGTTTTAGTTAAATAAAGGGATAAAGTGAAAGAAAAAAATAAACATTTCCAATTGCAAAATAATTTCCTTTAATCAAAGTTTGAAAGTATCATGATCACTTAAGATATGCGAATTTATTTCCCTACCTCAAATGATTAAAAGGTGTTCACAAAAAATTGGCTGACACTGGTTTTTGCTGGATACTTGGCATAATATATGGGTAATATGGTGTTTCGATCCTCTGACGATAATATATTTGGCATAAACTAATATTAATTGAGGGAAATATGAAGAAAGAAATATTTGAAAGATCGTGGATCTGCCTATTTAGAATGTTTAAATGAAGAGATATAAATAAAAGTATGTGTGACATTGATGAAATTGGTAAGTGACAAAGACTTACTTGAAAAGGTCACAGAAGTACATCTTATTAACCTCATCAAACGCGTGTGTACTAGATACTTTTGCAGTGCCAATTAGTTTCTGAACAGAACTGCGCTGAAGTAGAATGATGTGATCCACTTATGAAAGTCTACCTGAGCCCTCTGTACCATCTGATCACCTCCTTAAGATACAATGCTTTACATGGTTTAGGTACTATTTCGAGAAGAAAATATAATTGACATTAAAATACCAATTTAGTATGAATATTTAAATTCCAACTTAGTCTTTTTGCTGCTTGTCTAATTGTTTTCCAAAGTGAAATTCAATTACAAGTGATGGACGTTGTTAGCTTCCCTGTGGCATAAGATTACATATGATTACGAACTACTTCAGAATGCCCTATGGATTTTATACGTTTAAAACAAACGTTTTCAATCATTATTGAAGTTTTTCATTTTTGCTGATTATAATAAGATTTCAAAAATGATTCTTAACGTTACAGGGTATTGTTTAGACAGAACACTACTTCTGTGCCTTCTTTGTCTTCTTGCAAGTATCATGAATGCAGTTATTCACTCGATAAACGAGTTTGTAGTTCTTTGTAGTTGAATTGAGGAAACAATGAGGGAAATCATTATGCATTTGTATTGCAAATCAACCTGTGCAAATATTCAAATTAAAGACATGAATAATTTGATTACACTCTATCTGTAAAACGTTTGTTAGGAGGTATGCTTGACATCGCTTATTTTGCTCATGTTATATCTGTTATTGATAATACATGCATTTTCAATATATCTTTAACATGTGTATTTTTTTCACATTATTTTCATTTAAGTAACACAATTTACTCATTTTATTTTCATATTATCTATCCAACACAATACTGGGAGATTACGTAGTTAGGGGTTAACGTGCTGTAGCATGATTTTGCCATCTAAATAAGAGCAGAAAGATCATTAAAGGGGTGGAGAGGAAAGGAGAGAGACGGAAAGATAAATAAAGTAAGAGAGGCAGCAGAATATTAAACAACCCAGGCTTGTTTGCACCTACATCAAACGGTATTTTCCCCCTTGGCATGGCTCTCAGAGCAAAGAAGCCACGACACGATTAGGTACAGGGTCACGTGGCTGACACAATATTGGAGAGTCACCCGAGTTCATGTCTTTCAATATAACTAAACTTTATAGACCTCTAACTAGCTGTCAGATTACTCTACCTGTATATCACATACAATTTGATCAGCAAAAAGGGATACAGTTTTATAAGTAAAACTAATTCATGATTTGTTCAATTGCTTTCTCCTCTCAAAACATTGTTCGAGCTATCAGTGAAGATATGACATTAACACTTTTAACACTGATGAATTTCCAATTAAGCATAGGCCAGTTTCTAATTGAAGTCATGGTTTGAAACAACTTAAATATAAGTAATTACAATTGTTCAACACTTGTATAAAACCAAACCTAAATCATTAGCATCCCTTAAATGTATAGGTCTTTCAATAGCATTTGAATATGTCTTAACTTCTTCAAACTCGAACCTAATTTGGTTTTATGAGAATATTCAGTAACAGTTTTATTTCTAAAACCAGTATCATTGGCACTCTGACATAACATTTTTCTTTTGTTCTTGAGGTGGAACATTGCTGGATCCGGATTGAAGACATTATTATTATCATTAGTCAAATACGATTTAATGAAGATGATAATAATCTCACAGGAACACCCGTAACACATACTATTTCTTATTTATTCTTGTAGTAAAGATTAACTTGTAATATTATGAAGGCTAAAATCATTCGACATCTAATGATCAATTTTCAATGGGCAGTCAGAATAATGTTAAATTTCTAAAACGTCTGTCCGAACGCAGAGTTATGTCACACTAACACAACATGAAGGTGATTCTGCTTAACATATTTTTAACTAGTGCTCATCTATTAATATCAATATTTTTTCTCCACCTTATTTTTTCAAACGAAAACTTCTTTTCTGTCAGAAAAACGCAAACTTTGTTCTGCTTTGAAAAATTACACCTAATTAAAACAAACAAATTACAAATGATTGATTGAAATACGGAAATATTTCTCCTGTCCTGAACCATGGAAAGTGGGTAAGATGAACAACAGGTATTGGCTTCAATGGCCAAAATGATGCACATCAAGAGGACAGCTAGACACTGATATGGATTTCCTATATTTATTAATAATCTTTGAAACGTGTCTGTAAGGATTACATGAGAGATATTTCCTTGTTGATTTTATTGAATAACATATTTTTAAAAATATTATTTAATCTTGCATTAAGAATTCAACCAGCTTAATTGAGATTATTTATTATTCCATTTTTCATACTATTTTGCTTTTTCCGTACATAAGAAGATAAATAGACGCCATACTGTCTTTCCAAATAAGCAGTGTAGCATAAGTTGTCAGATTGCGACGAGATGATATGAATATGTATAAGATAATCTTTTCTTCTATTCATGTTCACAGTGTGTCATAAGGATTTATGTAGCAGAAGCTTTTCTGTCACTTCATTATCAAATGTGCTTTACTCGGACGTTAAATTCTACAAAACTCATTAAACAACTGAAAATTCAACTTCGGTTCTGATATTGGTAGGTAAATAAACCAAGTGTTTTATCAAGATAATTAAACTGGTACATATATCTGTCATATATATATTTATATATATATTTATATATTGTTACACCTATGCTTTCCCTGTGGACATCATGCACGCTACCACTATATATACCACTACCACTGTGGGCTGTTGAATCAACCTATCGCTTAATGGATGTCAACTATTGGCAATGGGCTAAGCGGAATTCTACAAAATGACATTCACAGGAGCCAATGAATAGATTATCAGTAAAGCTATAAATCAGATAATGATTGGCCAATCCACTTTTATCTCATGAAATTGTTCCCTTATGACCTGAAGTTAACTTGCCAGTTGTGATAAGCTAACTCCCTCTCTTTAAATAAATCATTACGTTCATGTAGAAAGCCAATTTTCCCTAATGATTAATAGTGCTTTAAGAGTTGTTATATATCAGACTCAAGACACCTCTCATGAATATTTATGCCAACTGAACTATTCATACTTACGTAAGAATACATAATGTTACTTAGATATTCAAAATCTACTAGTTTGGATTGACACTGACAGTATTTTGCATAAGTTTGTATTATTATATAGCGTAATAGCGCAGTGCTGGACGCGTATGGCTTTAGATCAAGAGTTCCGGGGTTCGAATCCCGCCAGGACCACCTGCTCTTAAACCTCTCGCCTCAAAGTCTTTGCATTTAGTGACAGCCTACGTTGGGAGATAACACAGGCAAGATTTAATATTGGTGTCCTTGACATTCTGCTAAATCAGCGTATATGAATCCGCTCCCGCTCTTTCCTAATACCCTGATCTCTTTCAAGCCAAAACCATTGTATGGCTGGCGGCTTGATATTCGTGGCTATGCTCACTTGTTATGTTTTCAGCCAATGAATTGTCGATTATAAAGGAGCTTGCATCTACTAGCTTTAACTGAACGGATACCTCAAGAAGGAGCGGATTCACATACGCAGCTGATGTAGCAGGATGTTTGCACCGTTGTACACAGGGTCTCATTATTGGTTGATTCTGCAAACACTACTCAATTATGATGATCTTTACGTCAACATCATATTAAATGTAACGTAACTCCCGATGTCTTCAAATAATGTTACTGACTAAATAGGTAGTAATACAGACACTGGCACCACTTTTTGTGGCAATCTGCCCTTTATTTAAAAGTTGTGACAGCAGATATTTTCACACAACTCTTATGGATAGTGAGTCACAATACATGTATGTCAGCATTCTTTCAACATATGTCAACATCACTGACGAGAGAAGGGTTGTCTATAATGTACTTAAGATGTTCTTATTACAATGATTAAAATCATCTAAATTTGTCAAAGTTTTATGTATGTTTTCTTCAAAATCATGTTTTACAAGTTTAGAATAAAGAGAAAGTTGAAAAGTAACTTTTTGTGAGAACATTCTTTTTTGTTGTAGTTAAATTTGCCGTGAGTTGTGTGCTTTGATAAATTAAATACTTATGCTTACTTATACTTACACTTTTGAATCATTTTGACTATAGAGGACTGTAAAGGTTTAAAACACTACTGCGATATATTATTGAATAATTCTTTCCAAAAAATGAAATATAATCATAAATGGGAACACATTCTTAACGAAATCTATTCTGACTCTGAGTTGAAAATGATTAATGAAATGCCTTTTAGATGTACCGAATGTACTGAATTGAGATAGTTTCAATACCGACTTATACATAGAATTTTACCTGTGAGTTCCTATCTCTTCAAACTTAAATATATTGATTCACCATTATGCTTATTCTGCAAAAATGAAATATGTAACATTGACCATTTATTCTGGGACTGTGAATGTATTAACTCTCTTTGGAAATATATCCAACAATGGTCAATATCAACGCCCATCTTAACATAGTGTGCACAAAGAAAGAAATAATACTTGGATATGTATCCAAACACAACGACCCATTAAATGTTATAATTTTGTTGATCAAACACATTATTCTGAAATGCCATAATAAAGAGTCAAATATAACTATTGGAAGAATCCAAAGGGAGTTATCACACTATTATAATATAACAAAAGCAATAGCCTATTATTCATGTCAGTACGACAAGTTTGTTAAATTTTGGTCAAGTTGTCACCACTTGTTCACTTAGTCAATCGATTTGCTTGTAATGTATCTTTCCAGAACTTGTTGGTCACATTTAGAACAAAAAATCCTGGATATATTTTGAATTCATCTCTAATATATTTGCCGGTATGATATTATTGTGAACAACAAAAAAGGTTTTCTCACTATATGTGTTATAAAAGCGTTTCAACCATGCTATCTTTTGAGCAGCTATGTAATAGGATATTTGTAGGACTTTAAAACCTCCATTAGGTATACTGCCTACTATAATTTCTCGTTTTGCTTTGTCCGGTTTTCCTTTCCATATAAAATCAAAACATTTTGATTGGAAAGCTTTTATAATATGGTCAGATGGCGATGGGAGAGATGCGCAAATATGAGTTATTTTGGGTAGGAGAAATGATTTAAGAACTATATTTCTACCTAAGGGGGTCAATATTCGACATTTCCAGATTTTCATTTGGTTTTCAATATCCTTGAACCTATCCAAAAAGTTGATTTCAATAATATTTTCAAGATCAATATGAAACATTATTCCTAATAGCTTAAAAGAATGTACCCATTCGAGATTCCTCTCATTACAAAGCTTAATCCTACTACGTTTCTTTGAGCCGATCCAAATTAATTTAGTTTTTCTAGTTAATTTTAGAGTAGCCAGAACTGCATAGAGTCATTTTTCAGATCTATCTAACATCAAGGACGTATCGTCAGCAAACTGAGCTAGAAGATATTTCCAATTTTGATACCTTTAATCTTCTTGTTAATTTTTAATAATTTTGTCAATATTTCCGCATATATCCCAAGAATTGTTTCAACACGGAACACGAGAAGAAGCATACACTTGATAACTATCTATTGTTGAAGATTTTCATATTCTAACTTTATCTTATTGGAAAATTTCATTAAATTGCAGTTATTAGGTGAATAAAACTAACAAGCTCCTGACTGTGTCTTTGAAGAGGAAAAGTCAAAGCTTTAGGTGAAATGATTAATCACCTATGAACAAGGAAGGCACCCTGTGTTTTACATCTTCCTGGGATGCTGGAAATTAGATACAGCATTGTGTACATGAAGAATCTTCCTCTTCAAACCTTTATTAGAAGCAGAGCACTGCATGGTTTGCGGTAGATAGAGGGTTTACTTGAGTAATATATGATTGCTTTAATGAGATCAGTGTTGTATTGTTGACCTTAAACAATATTCAGCCTTTTCTCATCTTATTGACAAATGAGTTAGGCTCAGTTTTTTCAGCTTTAACTTTTAGATATTACGCTAGGGAGTTTAGATGAAGTAATTTGGAGTCTGGCGTTTGAAGATTACAAGGCAAAAACAATATCAATCAAATATGTACATAAGGAATATTTACAATAAATTCAAACCATAACGGTGCACATTGCAATATTTACAGGAGCATTGTTTAGAAGTATTTACTCAGAGATATTCTTATATCATAAATATAGTGTGAAAATTCAAGTATTACAGTTTGTCTATATCTTCATTTGTAAGTCCATTATTGTCAAGGGGTGCACCACAAAATAGTGCCAAGACATCGTCATCATCCAGCAATTCAATATTCACATAGGCATCTACATCAAGTATGTCAAGTAGTTTTAAATAAAAGTTATTTCTCTGGCACATCAAAGATTCACAATGTAGGATGACGTGTGCATCATGGTCATAGCAGTGTTTATTGCAAAGTGTACATTCGTTTGAAAATTGTGCCTTAGAACCAATTTGTACAATTAGTTGTATATGGGCTTTGTAATCTGGGAATAGATCTATAAGAGTATAGAGTCTATGCATATTGAGGTTTTGGTGTAAATATCATCTTTCACTTGGTGTTTCATTAATTTTCATTTTTACAACTGCAGTATATTGTGGCGCGGCTTGATGTTCGTGGCTGTACTCACACGTTATTGTTTAAGCCAATGAAATGTCGTTATCCAAGGAGCTTGAAGCTACTCTTTTGAACTTTTCCACCCGGGTTGTGCCGCTGTTGCTGGATGCGAGTCGTCTCATTGGCTGGTTAGATAGCTAGCGATACGAGGCTATCAGGATATATGGAAGGAGATGGATCAGTGGATTCAATTACGCTGATGTAGTTGAAGGATGATAACTAGTGAGCCATAAATATTTTTACTTAATCAGACATTATCAGTAGGTAGCTGATTGTCTGTATACAGTATTATTGAAGCAAAACGTAACTTGTCAATATTAATCAAGTTGTGAAAGCCACCTGATTGCCTGTTATGTGTACAATTTTCCTTTAACATTACAGCTGCCGTTGGTTGAGGTTGATTTAGATAACTACACTTAACATTTAAAAAATTGCATGAAAGTTTTAACACATCAACATTAAATCTATAGCTAAAACGAAATATTTGCTCATCTGGTCCTGCTTGAAATACAGCACAGAGCACTTAAATTAAGTTGGTGAATGAATAATTTCAGTTTGTTTACACAGTCTTGTAGCTTAAATTAACACTGAAATATCCATTGCATTCGAATCCAGTTTGAGAATTCAAGAGATAATGCGGACGAATGTTGGAGATAAATTTTCAAAGGATAATTAACTTTGCCTTTTGTTGTGAATATATAGCTCGAATTCAATCACAGTAATGCATATTGTTTGATATGAAAGTAGACAACCTAAGTCCTATTTCTCTTGCTTGTTTACTCTGAACTTTAGCATCAGATGATCATCGCATTGCTCCCTGATAATGTCACATCACGAACTACTTTACAAGTGAAGTAATTAGATTTCTCCCCGAGAATTCACCATTGGCTTCCGCAATCCCAGTCGAACACTTATGAGATGGGTTGATTTAAGTAAAGCATAAACGCGAACATATGCGAACAGATGCATAAAATTCCTTTTGAATGCACAATCAATGCAACGTTTGCAATAAAAACTTCTATGGACGTTTATTTCACATTTAAATCAAACCTGAATAAATTGAGGCTTAAAAGACCAATGCATCAGGTATTTGTAGCCTTGTGAGTACAACTAAGCGTTTCTCCAAAAACATCTTAGTAAAGGTTTGACATCGTTACTAGTAACATGGAATAGCATTTGATGGTCATGGGAAAGGAAGATCGCTATTTAGCACACCAATCCTGGATAGGTCATCAGTTTAGTCGGTTAAAAACCAATGAAAATTAAGCTCATGGATCTGTTTTCGGTGCACATGGTCAATGAGTAAATATGTGCCTTCTACTTACCTAAGAAGTTCATATGCTTTGAGGGGAAAGTGTATCAGAACATCTTAAATCTAGTCGAGCTAATGGACGCCAATGTTTTTTGTTTCATGTTTAGTTCGAATGAAGGAACAGAAATGAGATGACGACTGCTATGTGACCTCGACCTTTGGCAAAATTCAATTTACTATGTCCAGCTTCTGCTTTCATGGATAAAAACATGTTTTCAACTGTTTCATTATTTTCATTCTACAAGTCTCATATATAGCTATGTGTCTATTTGTTTAGTACATTCGATTTCGTAATGTCGTCATCTGAAGTGATATTTTTTACTGTATTTAAGGTAAACAGCACTGATGCACAATTCAGTTTGGTTACACAATGTACTGGCATTAAAAACATGCTTTCAGAATCTACCAATCTCAAAGCATTTACAGGAATGAAAACGAACTAATGTATTTGTTCAGTCAGTATTAAATGATATCAAACCTAGCGAAATACATAAATATATTCAATTAATTCAAGTCAATTAATCATGCTAACAAGAAAACTCGCAATTGTTGTTCAGAGGATTAAGACATAATTGCATTGTATAAGCCGAGAAAGTTTGGTAATTGGATTGGCATTTACAATCTCTTTAAGGTAACTCTTATGAAAAGTTTAAAGTATTTGCAATGGAAATACAGCTTTTGCAGCTTGACATTAATGTTGGTGTGACAGGGTTTCAAGATAACTGAATCAAAGTGCGATAAATTCAGAAACTACAACAAAATGACATAAATCGAGCACATGGTATCTTTAATTTTAAAAGAAAAACCTTTATTGGCTTTTGTACAGTCATTTTGCCTTTTTGGCATTAACTAACAATAAAATTGCTGTAATATTACTAATTTAATATCAAATGATTGATTATGTTATTGTGTTAATATATGGAAAAGGAATTAACGATCGGCTATGCCGTAATGATGAAGTCCAGCACCAATGATTAGCTTCGTTTTTCGCTTTCAACATGATAAAAACATCCTTCATTATATTTTTAAATGTTAATGCTAGATGAATACCTACATAAATCCTAAATACCATTGTCATGAAGTTCGTATCTACACAAATGGTTTGTGTAAAGTTTCATATCTATATGCACCAGTTTGAAAATATTGAGTGTAATAATTCCTTTTCATGTTCAAGAAACCCAAAATATGTACAGGTCAGTAAAAAGTAAAATATTTCTGTTCATTTTGACCGCTATCAGTGAAGTTCAGCAACATCTGGCGTGGCTCGCCGGATGGGTGGGTTACCCGATCGTTAATTTCATTAAGGTTGCAATATTTGGAACTTTGTTGTGACGAAATGATCAGGCAAAATATTTGAATCAGTTTTGTATTCATATACTCAACATGATGTTTGAATCATCTGAATCCGTATTCAGGAATATAGGATAAGAATCAGAGCAAATTTGAGTTAAACCTGCTATTTTTCTTCCTGCTTTGTCCAATCGCTTTTTGGTCGATTTTCAACAACGTGTTTAATAACTTTAATATTATTGCAGTTACATTAAATTCAAACTCACTCACTCAGAATCTGTAATTTTAATTAGCATTAGAGAATTAATAGCATTTTATCAATTGACTTGTTAACTTCTTAATTTTCAACTTTGTCAGTGATCAAGGTTTCAGCACCTCGATCTAAACGAATCGACAGTTTTAATAATCAGCTTCTTCAAGTTCCCATCTTACTTGTTAATGCAAACTAACTGAACATGTTCTTTTTATCAGTTGAAAGGATTTTGTGATATTAAGATATCTGTTCGACCATAATAGGGACACGAGTGATAAATCATCTTTATAGTTTCTCTGAAGTGTGGTTTTCTTTCTCAATTAAGTGTTATTCAATAGCCTATGCAAATGCTGTCATTTTATTGAAGCAACAATTATTCCTCCGAAAGAAAGAAAGAAAGCTAAATGCAAAAAGATAGTGTTTGCCGAATAAACATTATCTTAGTTTCCATTAAGATTCAAATGAGTGTCAATGCTTTTGATATAATTGCTTTTCTGTCACTAAAAGAATGTTATGAATTCACTGATTAGGTAATAAACATGGTAATTTTGAATGTTGTTAGCGCGAAAGAAATATTAAATATAGAATTTCATTAAACCTTATAAAATTAAAATTACTATGATATTATTCAATTTGTAAGAATGGTCTGAAGTGTGGTTTTCTTTCTCAATTAAGTGTTATTCAATAGCCTATGCAAATGCTGTCATTTTATTGAAGCAACAATTATTCCTCCGAAAGAAAGAAAGAAAGCTAAATGCAAAAAGATAGTGTTTGCCGAATAAACATTATCTTAGTTTCCATTAAGATTCAAATGAGTGTCAATGCTTTTGATATAATTGCTTTTCTGTCACTAAAAGAATGTTATGAATTCACTGATTAGGTAATAAACATGGTAATTTTGAATGTTGTTAGCGCGAAAGAAATATTAAATATAGAATTTCATTAAACCTTATAAAATTGAAATTACTATGATATTATTCAATTTGTAAGAATGGTTTTACAGGATCTACAATTAAAGGATGTGATTGGTTACTTATTGCTCAAAGTTGGTGCCGCCTTCTTGTATGAAATGATAACCAAATCAGCATACAGGTTCGATATAAACGGATACGAATATGTTATACAATATCAAATTGGTCAAGAGGCTAGCAAAAACGTAATATTCACCAAGTCTTGATCAAATATCAGTTAGATTTTAATTCCTTTCCTTGATCGTAATTCCTTGATGAATCCGGTTGTAAATAGTTTCCTAGATCAACTGCTGAAGGCTTTCTAACAGCTGGCCTTTACGGATATATAGATCACACAATTTACAGACACTTCTAGTGACACCAGCAATCCAGAAGTACATAGAAAGGAAACATTTCCAGAGAGAACATTCTAGGAAACCTAGCATGCTTATAAGCATGTCATTTACGTAAACAAAACGTTTTCTTAACACTATGCAGTACCAACGGTATGAGAAAATGGTTTATTAAAGTAGGCTTGTCCTGAAGTTGCAAGTAAAAAGTTTTGAAATTGAAATGTTGAAAAGCACTAAACATTTTACTAGAAGGAATTACTGTTCTTCTTCATTACTGCATACATTCACGACACTCACGACACGTAATTTCGTTTCAACACGTTAGAACACACAACATTCGTGTTCAGAATATCATTCTTTCTCGGGATATGGAAAGTAGGATTGTCGGACTGTTTATAAAGCAGTGCCTTTTTACACAGGTAGCTGATTCAATTAAAATGGAATTTCAAATCAGCGATCTTTGTCAACTGGGCATAATTAATAAATCTTAATTTGATCTTGAGACGTCTGTAATCTTTAGCTTGATATTTCTGATAAATGAATTACAAGAACATATAAGCTTATTGGTAATGTCTGTTAAGTGATTGAATGACCAAGACGATATGGCTGAATATTCATTCGTCTTTACCAGTGTCCTGTTTCTGATATCTAAGTACTTAGGCGTCTTTATAGGTACTAACCTTTATCTCTGTCTGTATTTTAAAGCTTACTCCATTTTTTCAATTATAATCATTTTTTAATCCTAACATCAAAACGAGACACTGTAGGGGATTTCAATTTCTCATATTTTTAATCACATAGATGAACACATGTTTTTAGAGTTTCTATTTTCTAATCTTGTTATCAACATCCTGATCTTCATAGATATACTCGCTTTGATTGAAGTTCAACTTTGCAATGGTGCAGTGTATAAGTGGATGGTAGTAACAGTGTCAGTAGATATTTTCTGACGAGATATTTAACATTCAAAACATTTAAAACATTCTTAAATTATTTGATACAAAATGAAATAACTTGTTTTCTAAACAAAACACCCTAATATTATCATGTTCCCCCATGCATTTATGATTTTCGTTGTTTGAGTTGATGTGTACGTTTATAAAAATGTTCATTGGATGAACACCTATCGACATCAGGATACCATTTTCGGGTGTCTGTTTACAGATATGATCTTTCCTAAATGAATAGTGCCTATTTACCCCGTAACATTACTCTGTTTTCCAATGTAAATCTTGTCTTATAGCTTGATAGGGTGATAATTTAAATCATTTTTATGATACTAAATGCATTATTTCTTTAACGTTAAACATTTGATATGAGCTAATGATTTGTACGTAGGTTTGGAAGTAGATAAATCGTTTTATGACATAAGGCATCCTGGATCGAGGGTCTTCAAGTCAGTGATCTTCAAACAAGTAAGACGAATACTATATAAGAAGCAATGTTAGGAACACTCTGAATTTTTTGCATTCTTACAATACAACATCAAAGACCCTCAACTATCTATTAACACCAACTGCAATGAAGTATTTTATTTGCAATTGTTGTATTCCAACTTTTGTATCGCTCTGTACCTGTTTGGGAGAGGCATGTATATGAATCTGTTGACTTTGTTTGTTAAAATCTTTTCTTTTCTAATTGTTATAATCAAATCAATCGTACGAATTAAGATAGTTGATAACAAAATGGGTTTTCCCATACGGTAATTAAAACTTTCAGTTTTAAAAGTTATTTTCAGTTTAATGTGTGGAATTATTTGACATTCCATAAGTTTACATGGTATGTACTATAGTATCTATTGTTTTACGTGAGAAAACACACATTTAACCTAATCTTTTAAATTAGTCTCATAATTAAAAATCAACAAAAGTGATTACCGTCATGTGTTTGAAAAGTTCCAATACATCTCCTCTGAAACATCGACGGAATAATGTGCTTAGGTGAATAAATGTAATATGTTTAAGAAAGGTTGTCTCGGAGAATTCTCAATAACTCATTTGATTTAATTTAATATTGCTGGTGTTGTCAGAATTCTTACGAAAGGAATAAGATCCCCAGGATAAAATATGATTTATTTCTCTAAAAGTGTGTGACACTTTTTATCATCTATACACTTTTTTCGCTTGTGTATACCTAAAGATCTATACGAACCAGAAGCAATCATTTGAAAATTAATTGCCTATGCAATTAATTTACCTCTAACTTTAATGCCACCACTTGAATCAATACCTTATCGTGGTGTGGTGGTCTTTGTGCTTCAGAGACCCGAGAGCTAGAATGGTCCACGGGTAGAAACCAGATCAAATTTAGGTCGTTCTAAAACCTGTTGTTTATCTCCCCCTATGCCTTCTATCCGTCTTTTCCTTCATCCTTTCGATTCTTTTCTCCCTGATCTGTTCACTATCTCTTGGAGGAGTGTGGTCCACGTGTTTTATAACTTAAACATTGTCGAAAAAACATTTCACCCACTCTAACGAATGGTGATGATGAAACTCCAATGAAATATTTCAACAAATAATCATGTGATAAGAATATTGTATCACAGTTCATATATAGTACCTAAAAGCTGACAATAGATAACAGAAAATATTTGTTTTAGACATTCCCAAATCTCTGCAGTATATTATATATTCGTTCATATCTCACATTGGACAACGATGTCATGTACTGATATAGGCATTTCATTAATTAACCAGTCCAATCATTGCATTTGTATACATTTTACATAAATGACAACCAATACTATTCATTGTACATGATTATGTCGTGCTGCCCATGTTTCCACGTACTCTCAACACTTTACCCGTCAAATGGGGAAAATAAGTATCAACCCTCAGTCAGTAGCTAGACGCACTGATACTGAAATTCAAGTCTTGACTCACCAAATAATAAAAGTGTATCAATATATAAAAGGTTTTTAAAAAATTACTACTCGAGCGTGTAAGATAACGCAGTGTAATATGTTTACGACGATATTAATGAAGTGTGATACAGCTGAACGTATGACGTGATCATATTTTGTGGTTTTGACGTCACAATGTTAGCACGGCTGTCAAAATGGCAGCCAAGTCACGGGAATGTTTCCTTCAATACATTTTCGGTAGTCATGCTTGATTACTGAGGTCAATTAATGAACAGAATAATATACATCCTTCAAAACAAACTATTTTAATTAAACTTGTTATTGATTTGGTATCACAATCGCTTTCGCTCGTTTTACATTTAATCATCAACTCCTTTAATAAAATAGTATTAAATGAAAGGTCCTTTAGTGTCATTATAGCATCTTTACATCTTTCTTTTACTTGTCTGGGTTGTACCCGTGGCTAGAAAAATGTCATCTCAATAGATTAAGTTTAATTGTACCTTCCTTTGCTCTTGTCTAATGTTGGAATGTTATTTCTCTTTCTCTTCTTCAGCACTATTATTTTTTTTTTAATTTCTAAATCCAGTATCAATTATTTGTCATAACGACCCAAATAGATGTATGAGCCATCAGAACTTTATAAATGCATATTATTCATGCCATATATTTTACACATTCCAATTTACATGCTCAATTTAGTGTAGCATGAAAACAAATTCATGAGAGCTATAGGGCCTGCAAGTCTCGTTCCGAACGACCTTCACCTTTGACTTCCGGGGAATACCTAAACTGAATCACGTTTGACGCGCGGCTGCGCTAAGTAACCACGTAACTGTATAGTTACATGATACAATCCCTAGTCTGTGGTGACTACTTTGAACTACGATATGGTTTACTGTTTTGCTTTCGGGTGTAATCATTCAAGTAGTAAAAATTCTTGCGCTTTTTTTCGATTCCCTTGTAACTTGCATCAACGGAAAAAGGGGGTTGATCTTGAAGGTACGAAAAAAATGCCAATAAAGCGTATGTTAAACCTTTTCGTGAATTGTTTGGCGGGATATATGAAATTGTTCTATTACGCATCACAATCTACGATCTAAACAATGTTGTTGTTGTAACTGTTATAACTTATAAAGGTCTCTCCGTTGAAATGATTTCCTATATGTTTCCTGAAATATTGTTTAAGCATGGTAGACATTACACAACTGGGGCTGAGAAGTGTCCTCTTTTAGATTTAATTGATAGTTTAATCTTATAAAAAAAATCACAAAAATAAATAATTATATTAAACAATTAACAAAAAATCTGTGAGAAATGAAGAGATGCTCTTATAAACTATTATGCTCTTTAAATTTGATTTTTATATGGCTGAAATGTTTGAAGTTTGCTTAATTCATTCATGTAGTAAAATGAAACTTTCATGGGAAAAACAACCAATTAATTACACCTTTTTCATCCAATTATTACACAATATATGCATTGTCTCAAGCTCAACAAGATTTGTTAAAACACATTTCAATTTAAACTTTTTAAGAAGTAATTAGTGGCTTGATCAGTGTTTTTAATATCCATTATAACTAAACCATGTCAATGTGTCTGTACACAGTAATTTCAGCATTCAAGTGCTGTGTTCTGATAAAAAAGTGAAAATATTCTCTTTTGTCATGGTACAAAATGTCCTAAAATGGACCAGAGAGTCACCAGATCTACAATATTGACTACAGATTTCAGCATTCAAGTGCCTATCCTTAAAATTGATATATAGATAATACTAAACGACATCCTGTTTAATAATACTTTTATGAAACAAGCATGTGGTTTGGTTTTTAACGAGCTAAATCGAGTTAGATACCGCTACCTATCAGGAGTTTCATAAAAATGTTTTAAAGGGGAATGAGTTAAGTATTTTATTATTTACTGTACTCTTTAAAAATTTACATCAAGAAAATTGCAAGAAAATTACTGACATGACCATTGCGGCTGCGCCGCTAACATTGTGACGTAATACTTGACAATTATGATGGCAACATGGCTTATATAAGGTGTTCATGATGAATGCATAATGCATAATGAATTCTTTGACAATGTGATGTAGTATGAAAAAATACCCGAATAAAACAATGGTGCTATTGTGTACTCAAACTTCCTTAGTTTATGACTCGAGTCACTAATTCTAATTCCAAAGACCCTAAACTATGATCAAAATACTAAAAATAACACAAATCCCACTGTTTCTCAAAAAGAGTTTAATAAAAATTTAAAAAATCGCACACAAACAAACAAAGTTTATTTCTTCCTATATCCCGCGCAACATAGGGGCACTTGACCTCCAACAACACATCAGTGACTATGCCGTCTAGTGAGGCTGCTAGAAGACCAGATTAATGCAGCCATGCCCCTGAAAGTTAACATTATTCATCAATTCATAGCTGATTATCATATAATATCACTTAAACATCATCACACACACACAAGAGTCATCAGAAGATGACATAACCTACTGGTCCTGATTATTAATAACATACTTCTTTGAAATAGATAAAATGACTCTGTAGCTCTAAGATATACAGACATTATTATTCACACAACATGTAAGAAATCTAAAAATCTCATGTTGTGGTTAAAGCTTGAGGTTTTATTGATAAGATCAATGTAGAAACTCCAGATAAAATTCTTGTCTCAGGGACACTGAACACTAAGATGACTACCCCCATATTTCTAAAGGTCATCAATTGTACGCAAAAGTTACGAAGGCAGACTTTCCATGAACCTTACATAGTGTACCCTATTTAGTTATTTTTGTAATATTTTAATCTGTTCAAAACATAACTACCTATTTGTTAGGAGTGTTGTAAACTTTGCTAAATTTCTCAGTTTTAGTGTTTAATGCTCATCATCATTCTCATTTTACCATTTTGATACGTTATAATATTTTCAAAAATACGAAATAAAATAATTTAAATGAAGACTTAACTCCCATACATCGACTACAAGTGTATATCTTTAGTATAGACACCGCGTATCTTTACCCGACACAACTGAATTTATCGAACTTACTTATACTTTGTAGCACTTGTCTCTCATGCTGGCTTGCACTTGGGCCAACATAACATTCTCCTCAGGATCAAACAGAAACTGTTTGACCCTAGAAGGACTTCAATCAACACACGCTTCGCTCTTCATGGCCAACTTCTTCGATCCTGCCACATATTCTTCCAAGTACACGATGGACAACGCCATAGTAAATGACAGCGCAAAGGCGCAAAATTTGGAACCAGTTTAGCAAATTCCCCGGAAGTAAGATGTCTCGCATGTTCTCGTGACCTACTTACAGGCCCTATTGTTTTTAAATGTTAATCAAACTAAATTGTTGTAAAAAAAATAATATGGCCGTTTATTGTGAACCTCTTTAACTAAAATATTTACGTAGCTTTCAGTGACAACAGTCATTTGAACATTTAATTGAACTTTTGTACTTAATTAGATATTGAGATATTTCACAGAGACATTTATAGAATTCATCTCATTTAAAGCATTTATGCTCCACCAAAATAACAATATAAACGATAATATTATTTCTGCGGTTCAAACAAACCGGCCATAGCTTTCAAGTTTAATCATTTTGAGCATTTGAAAATAATTTACCAAGCCTGGGTTTAAAACATCGATATTGTGGTGCTAGCGATCCTGGCCTCTAATTACAACTGTTGTTCCTTTTAACGACAAAACCCCTTCGTATCGAATTATTCCGAGTTATTCATTAATGGTACTAAAACCAAGTATGTGTTCCTTCCCAATGAATAAATCGGAAATATCACGTACGCACCGAATAAACACTAAACAGTGTCTCTCGATAAACGTAGCCTTTCAATATGGCCGACCTCATTGTATGGTGGGAAAATATAGTAAAAGGACTGAGCCCTCTATACCGCAAACTTATCACTCAAAATCAAAAGTGTGCTCATTGCAAAAAATGCAGTTTCTCTATTGCAACAATTTGATATCATTTTTCATGTACTCAATGATAGACAGTTATTGCTAAAAGGAAATTGTGTTTCAAAATCGTAGAAAGCCCAACCAGAAATTAACGATTTTTCATATGGCATAAAAGCATCCAATCTCTAATTTCACTTTCTAAAATTTCACTCATACCCAATCAACTGGAGAGCATATACTCGACATACATCTATGTGATAGGAGACAATTAAGAACAATAGTCAATGATAAACAACCACTGTCAATTGAAGGAATAGAATTTAGCCACTAAACGACAGCATGGAATAAATCAATTGTCCATCAGTATAGATAGAGACAAACAAAAAGACAACATTAAGCCATACTGCATACACATACCCATCTGCATGGCTTTGATAGCTATCCAACTATGAATTTCGATATGAGAATGAAGGAAGAGCAAATATTTACATCTAAGTTTAGAGACAGATAATTATTGATAGGTAAATAGTAGTTTCCAATTGGGAATATTCGCCTCATTTATTATGATTCGATAATGATCTTACCAAATGTCATAGATTCGATTATTTTTTCTGAATACTATTGCATTTACTCTTTACATAGTTACCTTGCGTGTCCTAATGAGTTTGCATATGTGTTCTCTTAATGTCACACGAGGATAATATCGATTTAAGGAGATTTGCAAATTCAATACCAGCATTAACTTGTGTGTGCTGAAAGGGTATGCAAATTGTTTTCCGACAAAATTAGAAGTAACGAGAACATAACAATCAAATAAAATATAATTAGAGGAAAAACTTTCTAATTTGCATATGTTGTTATCTACAGTTTAAGACATGCATATACATTATGCAAGCTCAAGTCGATCGTAGAACACCCAATATATTAACATTATATCTGCAATATATCAGTCAATGAATGTTTTCATTTTGGGCTTGATACGTGAATGTGATAAAAAAATATGTTTTTTATTCAGAGCAAAATTGGCAGATATTTGAATATACAAATAACACGACATTCTGAGGATTGCCAATGTCAATTGCCAAGTAACAATATTGTATGCAGCACATTATGCTGTTATCAGTGTTATGAGGCTAATCCTTAGTGTAAGATAAAAGATACAACATAACGTCGATTAAAAAAAGTTTTAATGTCAACATTGATAACTAATTTAGGGTAGGTATTTGTAACAAGAACAATTGTAAGTTTCTTAAAACTAATTTTTTCGTTCAAGTTCTAACATTACCTTTACTTTTTAAACCAAATGTGGGTTTTGTCGTTTTAAGCGATAAGTTTGTGATCGCTATACATTGATTAATGTCAGCTAAGACTTAAAGATGACGTGTTCACAACACAGAAATAGTCTCGCCAAATGATAGAATTTTGGCAGGATTGACAACTGCATATCAAGAGTTTACTCACTTACTACTGTATCGTCGTACACAAATCATGTAAATTTTTCCTTAGTTTGGATGTCAATAAAGTAAATTGTGCGGAACTATAAAAGGATCACCTATTAACCATGTCTAAAATAGCCATTCTTTTCGCGATTGCCTGGTGTCTCGTGCAAAACTTCGAATTTCGGCATGATAAAATACCTTAAATGTTTGCTTAAAGGTACTAATCATGTTGATATCTTATACATCAAAGACTATTTATGGAATTACTCTATTAGGTATTTTTTTTCTTGCTCAGCTGCAAACTTTCAATCATACGATTGTTAGATAGTTAGTTAACGTTGAGTCGTCAAACATTGGTAGACACTGCATTGACATGCCAGAACTGTTAGGGATGATTTGGGTCTGATATACGATTGTGTTAAGGGACAAGTCATCTTCACTTTTGTATTGAAATTTCAACATCATCCGTTTCCTTTTGCTTCAGAGACATCATAAACTACGTGATATTTGCACTAGCTATGGAATAAAAGTTATGTGAACAGACTGTAGGTATGCAGCCGAATATGCAAGCACTTTTCAGACTTCCAGAGACACTGGCATGACTCGCTTTAGGGTTTTGGGTGGTAGCTTATAAACAGAAACCATGATAACTTTATTTCATGTCTGTGTTGGTAGATGCATTTGAGTAGAGTCAACTTACAATTCTTCTGGTTCCAATCACATTTCTATAATGAACAGTTCTTGTCGATTCTTGATGCATTGTTGTGTCTTGTTGATAAATGAGATTACATATTGAGAGACCTAATGCTGCTTTAATAGAAGGTATAGTGTTTATTCGGGGTACTTGAATGATTGTAGCCCAAATATGCCAAACTCACATCTGAAATAACTTAATCCCACAATTTATCGATAAATGCTTGAACAGATTATTTTTTCACTTGAGTAATTATATGCAACTATTACTTGATTCTCAACACAAAAAAAGCTTTTGATTTTCCCCATCATCCTGTCTGAGTCATTGTTAATAAATTGACTGAATAATCATTCTCATATGAGCACTACTGTAATTTAAAAAAAGCATATCAATCATTTCATTATCTAGTATTTTCTCAGATAATGGACTGCCGTCTGTCAATTTGTGTTTATGTTTTAAATGATAATTCTTAATCGCATTGTCTCCTTGCTTACAAAGGAGTACATATACACGTTTTATTATCATCCTGTTTCATTCACACATAGACTGTATGAAAGTGAGGAAAATAATGAAATATGTAGCATTTGACAAAAGGAGGAAATTAATATGATCGTGTCTGCTCACTAGTGTAAGTACAATGTAACTTGTTGATATTGATATTGTTTCTGATATATCTTTTCATGTTTATTTATTTGTGTTGTCATAAGTGTGTATTGTTTTTTAAGAAAATATATAGCATGTCATTCATAATACTAAAAGTAAAACAACAGGATTTTATGCTATAAAAAGTATGTAAGGTTCAGTATCAAATTCTGCATTTCCAAATAAATTTTGTTCTCAATTACCATCGTGCCATGTCACTTGGTAAACTGAAAGAAAAAGTTAAAGGCTTTTGGCTATGTTTTTTTGCTAATATCTTATTCATTTTTCTAATATCATATCATGTTGGACCCTCTCGCGGCCGGTTATTTTATGTAGTTGTTGTTCAGTTTATATGTTTAAGTAAGAAAATTAAACATTATGCATTGATTGACGGGAGAGAAGGAATCAACATGAAAGTAATGATATATTGTGCAATAATGCACATAGGTATTATTGCATCAACGTATGCATCGTTTATTATATGTCATCTTTATATATTTAATCATAAATAGCATTTATCTAAACCGGTTATGGTTAACTCTTAGCCCGCCACGAATCACGACACGAAACACGAATCGAAAATGAACAGTCAGTAGTCAAATTAAGTACCATACAAATGAACTTCTGAAGGGAAACTTCCATCAAAAAGCTAAACTATAATTAGAACAAAAAATCTTCACAAGCCTTCGGACCTACAGGCTGGTATACTATCTATCTCACCCATCACCTTCAAACATTCATTCAATACTTTGATTATACCATACTCGTATATAGGACAAAACATGATAAGATCTTTTGATTACTTCTCCGACCTCAAAGCACATCTAGATCTTACTGATCTATAATTGATTGACACATGCTACTGTTAAATAACCTTGTAGGACGAAAGAATGTTCTGTCCATGCAATCTTCAATGAAAACTCTAAATAACGAGCTCTTATTCGGTTCGAAACAAAGATGTATTTTGTTTCAAAGAAATGATTGTGTATGTAGAATACCTTTAATGTTTGCTTATGGGTACTCTCGATGGTACCTTAATTATATATTACATCCTCGTTAGCCGTTTAACTTCTTGTTTTTATTTTTGTTTTGTTGCTTTAATCGCAAACTTTCCATCATCTGATGGTTAGATGGTAAAGTTAGCCATTAGTCGTCAAACATTAGTAGAATAAGTCTGGACTGTAAATCACGCAATCACTAGATTCATTTCAAAACAGATGCAAAAAATCTTCATCGGATACACATTGATTTAGAAATATCATTTTGAAATCTAAAATCTTTCGTTTAAATGATAATGAATTTTGATCAAAGAAAGTGGGTGCACAAATAACTAAAATGTAATAAAATAACATTAGCCCAAATATGTAATGGGTCTAAAATATGATCAACTTAGCAAATCAGGTACAGCCATATCTACAAAAATTTTGCTCAAAGCAGTCTAATATTTGAAAAGACCTGGAAGTTTACTTAAACGTGGCACTGTCTTTAGGGGACATTCATGCATTGACCACCATTACACTAACATGATACATATTACGAATTAATTGAAACAGACATTACCAAATCCTCTAAAATACTATAAATATCATATTTTATTGCATTACAATTTTTTTTTAAAAACAGATTCTGAGACTGATCGCTTGATTAAAGCTAACAGTTCTTTGATTTCCATTACGACGATGCATTTCATTTTTGCTATCAATTTGAAACGGCTAGTGGATTAGATTAAGTTATTTGGTGAATATCGACATCTTCATCATTTAAATAACATATGTATAATATTTCATAATATTTGAATAATATTTAACAGGATTCATGGTTACCCTGAGCATCACTCGCAGATTGTCAGTGTGGAATAACTTTGTGCAAAATATGGCGAAGATGTTTTTTCTCATTTATCTATGTGCAAACCATGTACTATGTACCTGTCTTACAACCTGTCAACGTATATTCACGAGACATGTAACTGATCACCAAATGTAATTAAGGTGCAGTGTGTAACTCCAAAAATAAAATATAGATGACACTTTTCTATATTAAAATTCACGTCAAATACAAAGTTTGTCTCATCGAGGAGAAATTTATATTGATGCGAGTGGCGTTCCAACGTGTGCAAATATTTTCTTTCCACTTCACCAGATGACATATACCTGATGTTTGATGAAAAATGTCAAATGTTATTTTCATCATATTTACCAAAATTTTGCAAAATGCGTTCCTTTTTTTAATACAGCAGGCAGATCAATTCGCCTTTTACAGTCATCTCATGATGCCATAATATTTCATGAAGTCAAGGATGAAATCATGTTATGGAAAGTTTAATTTTACGTGGCAGAATCGAAAGTCGTTTCACTCATTGAAAATATGATTTCTTTTTTCTCGTAAATATCCTTTTTCAGCATTTGAATAAACTTAATGTCAATATATTCGGATGTGGTCATCACTGATAAAACTCTAATAAAGATGATACGGTCCGCTCAAAATCGATAAGGATGGGCAGTGTAATATAAGTTGAAAGGTTCCTAGCTAAGTTGAAGAAGATAAACATAACGTTGACATGTTGGATATGCCTGTTAAAATTTGTTTGGATATGGGAAATTTATCTTTTCCCATGAATAAATTTAATGCTTTACCATAACAACATACAGTCGGGTCCGAAAGGAGAAAATCGCATTTACATCAATTTGAAACAAACATTATAGATTTCAAAACAGTCAGGCAACATAGTTGATGTAAAGAGACCATTATTTTCATTAATTTAACATTTTCCGATACATTATCACTTTTTTAAATACCGTCTGAATATAGTATTATCAAAGCAGAACATCACTTGTCAGATTTAATCTTGTTTACAAAGTCTACCTTACCCCTCCCTCCGATTCCCATCACCTGATGGCCTCTTTAGAATAAGATCTAGGCCGTTACAATATCATAGGTGATGCTTAAAAGTGAACCAATAGCAATTTCCAGCTCAGAATTTACTCAAGTTACTACAAAATGCAGATGTCCTTATAGGGGCTGAGTTAGATTAGCTTTAGTACTGAAATACCCGTCTATTCTTATTACAAATTGAAAACTTCATTTAACATCGGGAATGAACTATAACATCATGATTTAAAAGTCAATGATATGTTTTTGAAATTTTCATTTTGCGTTGAAAAGCTGATGGAAGGATTTCCATACACCCTTTGTGTCTCCTGAAAAAATAAAAACTAAGGTTGAAGTCAAATGTAGATCTCATATTACAATAATATCATGGCCCACCGTCAGCTTATAAAGTATTCAAGTTATGGTGATGATGAATAACGTTCAAAGAAGAGCGAAGCACATTAACATGATTGAAAACACAATATTTGAAACTTGAAATATGCATTTCAATACATTTGAATTTGTCAGAGAATTCACTTTGAGAGATGACGGGGTCGGATGTTTGATATGCCTTTTCAAAGCATTATTAATGTTGTTTCTTTAAATGTGAATATCTGATAACATATAAATGAAATTCCATCTCGGCAATTATATTGCTATGACAATAGAAAACCTTATTCGCAATTGACTTGCATGCTGTACTGTTAACTTCGTCGTCACGTGATCATCTCATTACTTCCTGATAATGTCAGATCACGAACTACTCTTAAAGTGAAGCAATTATGTTTATCCGCGAGAATTAACTATTGACTTTAGAAATCCCAGTTGAACAAGTGAAAATGATGTACTTGAACACTGGAAAGGATTGATTGATATCCGTGTGTCTTCGTCTTAATATTGCTTTCAACTGTTAAATCTGAATCGAACACAGCAGCAGAATTTGATCAAAGCAATTTAGGTTGAAAGGCTGAACAACCTTGATTCGATGTTTCTAAAACCATAATTGCATAGGCATTCCGTGTAATCATTTTTTATTTGATGAACCTTGCTTCCAACCGTTTCCATGTTTAAAGCTTTTGCATTGAAAACCTGTCACAAACAGTTCATATTTTCAAATAAAGGAAGAAAAACATAAATGTTAACGTGTGCAGGAAATTCTTGTTTGAATAGACAGGCAATGGAAAATTTGCGCTTAACAAAAGGAGTTTTAATTGTTTCAATAGCAGCTGACATGTACTTTATATAAAAATCAAACCTTAAGAAACTGATGTTCGACAGAAAATTGCAATCAGTGATTTCTAACCTTGCTGAATACCGTATCTTGTTCCACAAAATCTTCATTAGGGTTTGACAACGGTAGCATTGAATAGAATCTAACGTTGGTGGCACGTGGTCCTGTGCGTAGCTTAGTTGACCGCTATAAGTGAAGTTCAGCAACATCTGGCGTGGCTCGCTGAATGGGTGGGTTACCCTATCATTGCTGTATCAATTGAGAGTTTAAGGGTTATTCCTTGCCCCACACTGAGACACGTGTTGAGAAACTTGTTGTGCCCCATTAGGCAAGGGACTTTATTCAAAATATGCCTCTGTTCACCCAGCAGTACTAATTGGGTACCTGGTGTAGATTAGGTTGGAGGTGACCTTTAAGCGCTGTAATCGGCAGCTTGGGTAAGACCAGGGTAATAATGGTTGTAAAGCGCCTGTGAACAGCCCAGCTGAAACCCGGCGCTATAAAAATTTAATATTATTATTATACAAATGTAATTGATTGTGTCCTGCCTCAACTTTCATTAGAAAATTTTAGTTAAACAATTTTTTATTATTTCTTTCCTGCATCTATATATAGCTAAAAAAATTTAAAAGAGTCTTTGGTTTTGCAGAAGAATTTTACTGATATTTTAAGGTTTTTCAGGACAGTAACAGTGATGCACTATTCAATTCATTTTCACAAAGTAGTGACAGTAAGCACATTCAAAAATCCATAAATCTAATGTATTTGTTTGGTCAATATGAATGATATTCAATCTGACATGAATTTGATCATTTTCATATTTAAACATGCATACTTCTTATTGTTTTCACCATTATTATACATGTACATTCATACTTGGATTACATGAGCCCAGTAGTACTCATAATTAGAATGGCATTCTCATTTTCTCTTATAAAGACAACTCTTATGGAAAGTATAACTTGTTTAGAAGAGAAATGCAGTATTTGCAGCTTTACATTTTGTCCTTGTAAAATGTTTTAAAATGTAAGTTAATCAAAGTAAAATCAATTTAGATGCAACACCAAAATGACTAAAAGCCCAACAAAAGACAAAGTGTTGTTGGCTTTACTTTCTTCCACCATCTTTCTTTTTTGGTACTCTAACTACTTTATCGACACATTAAAAATACCTAATGGATTGGTATGACGTCGACATAATTAAAATAATGATAATAATTATCGATCAGTTAGGCCTGTCATACCGCATTAATGCTTTTGACGTGGTATGGCCGATGCTTGGCTTCGTTTTAATTGTGATTGATTGGGTACGAGTCTTTGTAAAAAATTCAACTAACAAGGTATAAGTACAGTGTGACATAACCAGTTAGTAGACTAATACGTGTGTAAACAGGATTGTCTTCTTGAATATTCTTTCAGTCAAACATACCCCTACATTACTCGCACCTTTCCAAGCCACACATTGTTAGTTAGTTATTGTTTAAAAGCAAATTATAAAAAGTAACTCTGTTCCGAGGGTTTACCCAACCATATTTAGTAACAAGCAAAGCCCACTGACGGCCATATATTCATTTGACGTAGGCAAATGAATCTGAATAGCTTAATCAATCAGTAAAAAACCTATATTTGCAATCGAAGACGTTTATTTTCGTTTTCATGGGTTGACTTCATGCATCTTTAAAAACTGTGGTACTGGCCCTTTAAATGATACGAGTCTAAACCGAAAGGATTTTTATGATCGTATTTTATGGATGAAATAACAAAATGAAAGAAGCTACATTCTATTGAATAATCTTAACAATATCACAATGATAACTATTTGCAGGCTTGAAATAAAAAAGCTGGTTGTTTTTTCGAGGGAAACCTTCTAAGAACGTTAATATTTATTTCATTGGATTTTCCTTTGGTTTGGTAGGTGAGCCATACAGAATCTTTTAACTCTAAAACCAATACAACGCGTAACATAAATGAAACAACATAATCACAACAATTGAAAGAATTGATTATGACTTCAGGTAAACTGATTTAATCTATAAAAGGAAATTATCCGTATTGCGCTGTATTGATCTCTATTCTAACTTGACAGCTAATCATGGATGCACAATGGTCAGTCTATCCTTCACATAAGCATGGGGGAAATGGCTAATTGTTATAACGTTTTCAAATTAAATGAAGCCAACCCTGGTGGAAAGTACTGCCAAGGCTCAAAATAAAAGCTCAAAGCTTCAGTTTCAGCTTTCATGGCACTTATTTACGAATATGATGTTTTGTGAAAGTTCAAATCATTTGATACAGCTTATGCAGTGTTCATATGAAGATTAACTCTAAAACACTAATGTTGAATTATATCGTAAATTAAGGTCATGATCATTTAACCAGTTTGCGTTCTTTTTCTCAAAAATATCCTACCTTCTCCATTTTCTTATCTGTCGTTCAGCATACAGCATAGTGATTTCAGGCAATAGTTAGCATTAACTACTGATCCCAAGAAACTCCTAGAATATCGCGTAAATTATCATGTACAATTGGAGATGACTGTGAAAATTCTGGTGTCCTCCCCTTTTCTGTACAACATATCTTTCTTTTAGATAGAGGGGCGATGATTGAAAGAATTGTTTTTCAATTACACATAACAACCCAACCGTACTTAACTGACTTACCTTTATTGTAATATGTCAACACTTTGAATGAAACATAACAAGAATTATTAATTCCTTTATGAATTAAGACAAAAAAGTCAATGATTATCTCAAAAGAATCATTGAGTTTGATTTCAAAATACGTTTTTGTTACGTTTATCATATTAATACCATAATATATTGAAATTCATAGTTAAATAAAAGCAGTAGAAAGTCTCATTTTTAGAACAGTGAAAAGTGAATACTTTCTTAGTTATATTTTATATCAACGATATTAACGTACACTTGATTTAAATGTAACAATTTTTGCTCATGAAATGCCATTTTGGATAACATAATGAAATAAAACTTGTTATGATGACGATGTATTTTCATATAGAAATTATCTACCTTAATATGATTACGTGTTTCATTGAAGATTGAATCATTGTTTGTATGTACTGTTTGTATTGTTTATTGTCATTAAAGGAAGTGAGATCAGAAATCTGCGTTCAATGTTTACAACAACGATGCAATTGAATCCCCTATTGAAATAATCAGCTTCTTTACGTTCCAATCAAACTTAAAGCATTTCTCCCCTGTTTATCAATTGAAAGAATTTCGGGATCGTAGGATATCTTTTTGAACTTAAATGACCTGAAGGGGGACACGAGGGAGGAATTACTTATTGCTCCTCTGAAATCTGCTTTTCTGTCTCATTTATTTGTATTTTTAAATATATATGAATCACTTTGTAAGAAATGATGTCGTATCCTTATTGTAAGACACTGAACCAGATCAAAGAAACAATTCAATTTTTTGAAACCGATAAAACTGTTTCCCTACTCTATCATGTTGGACAATTCATCAAATATAACGTTTCCCTCAAAGGTAAAAGTGAAAACTATTGTTAGTCAAAGTATAACTAAAACAGTCTGTGACTTGTTCTCAAAGATTTCGCAACCACAAGATATCAAGCAAACTAAAAGTTTCTGATTTAAGTATTTGAGTATTTGAGTCTCAGGGTAAGTCCAATTCCAGATATATTGATCGCCTCCTTAGCACATCTGCACTAAGTTTTATCTATACATCACAATGTGGCAAGGGAAGGAATTCCCCTTTAGTGAAATAATACTTAGAGGAGAGCAATTCAACATAGACGCATTTGAATGATTAGGAACTTTATCCATCATGGACAAAAGCAGTGCTGATAAATGGAAAATGTCTGATTTTGTGACTGAATAAGAGACTAATTAATAATTAATAATTTGTTTTTTCCTTTTAGGTATTTCGTCTGTATTTTTTTTCTATTCCTAACTTATCAACAGATACACCTGTTTCCATTTTCAATATATCAATGTCTTATTTGAAATTAAGGGAATGTGACACAATAATCAATTACTCTGTTTTGACTAAATTATAAAGACAAATGTAATTTGTAAAATTTCCAATTCTTTCCAATTCGGGAAAGAAATTGCTTATGAGACATAGGAGTTATATGACTTTTTCTCTTTATCTTCGAGTTTTCGATCTAGCTCATTTAGAAAATTGTACATTTACGACTCACAAAACACTGACAGGAATCTTTAATAATTGAAGATCGTTTGTGTGTTTTATTGAATGCGATACCAAGAACGCCGATGCTCCTCGTGTATTAATTTACGCATATTGAGTTTAACTCTCCATATCAATATGCAGTTGAATTATAGCTTGTAAGATTGTAATTTTGCAAAGCAAGGACAAATGTTATTTAGTTCATATAATCAAAAAGGTTGATTGTACAAGTGGCGTTTATACTTTCGATTGGTATTAGAATGCAATTTTGTTGAATGAGTGTATGTTATAATCAAATAACTGTTATTCTAAGACTGCATAACTTTCATATATATCATCATAAAATGAATATTTGTAACCTTACTTAATAAATGAATACTGGTGTACTTAGTATTTGTATGTTTATACCAAATAACTGTCATTTTATAAACGTTGAATATTTGTTTTATATCCACTGTTTCCTTACCAGTTCTTCTTGAATCTTGGTATTTCATGAAAATGCATATCAATGTTACTTTCTTGAATGATAAAATCGCGTTCACTATACTTCATCATATGCGATCATAAAATGATAATTTGTAACCCTACTTTTATAGGTGAATAGTGCAACTAGTTCCCTACATGATTGTCGTCATATGTGTCATATATTTTGCTCTATACTTCGACTATGGGTTATGACCGTGTATCTCATCAAACTATACTAAAAAGTAAAGTGGTTTCTGATTTGATTGACATCTTAAATGTTGTACTCCTCCTTATTAATCCCATGTGACCTGGACGTCTAGACAATAATCTGCTGAATAAGTTCATAATACACAGAGGATGTATTGGCTTAGTGGATTCTTAAGGCTGATATCTCCTACTTAACAGACAATCAAATTTGAAATTTTAAAGGCCGTATCCTATAATGTAAGGTGTGAGGCATAGACACCTTATGATAATTTTAACCAAAAAGAACCCATGCTTTCACCGAGTAGGTTGCCACACATATACCCATTTTTGTTAGCACAATGCCCTCTGCTATATCGTTGATTTTTTTGTGGTAGCTCGTTTTGTTTTTGAATAAGATGATCACAAACGATAGTTTTGATATTTTAACGATAACCACTAGTTACATACAGTTTTAGATGGATGTTGATATTCATATAATTGTATCTTTTGATTATTCATGATGTTTTCTTCATTTGCAGGTAAGTTCATTTTTGGATTTTTATGGTATTTGGAAAGATGTTCCTGTCATGACACTTAGAGAAGGTAGGAGAATTTTTCAGTTTTGCTTTACGAATATTTTCAAATCCAGGAGATGATTTGAAATGGAAACCTTCATGATAAGAAAATTAATAAATTTGAAAACGACTGCTTTTAAGAGAGGAGTAATTAATATATAGCTTGTCAATCTACTAATTTAGCCTATGGCAGTGCTTATTTGTACAGTTGTTTCTTTATTGAGTGGTGAAAAGTACTCTTCTATACATCTACTTGTAGAAAGCCATAGATCTCTTAACAACGTGATAAGCCGTCAATAAATAAATATAAAGGAAAAGCAAAGGGAATGTCCCTGGGCAGTGGTAGGATTTGCTTCGTCTTTTATTATACTATGATGTCTATCGTTGTTTATCGATTGTTTTCATTGCATTATTTTTTGGCTTTGATACATGCCACCTCACCATACATGCTGATTTAAATGAATCAATACCTCACAAATTTGCACGCCAGTATGTCAATCCAGTTTCAATGAAAGTCGGATACAAATGTCCCATTGATATAATCACAAATCAAATCAAACTCTGTCAACTCCAATTTGTCTTTCTGTCTGCAATGAATACGTTGTGATAAGAATTTACGTTTGAGTAATTGACATGAGCTATTTTACAAATTTGCAAGATAACATCCCTTCTTCATTTCGTTATAAATGAACCATTGATGAAAGTTGAATAGAGATAGTTACCCAAAGAGATTGGCTTTTGCTCAGGTAAAAGAATCAACACTGATTTCTTAAAAATGTGA
This sequence comes from Phorcus lineatus, assembly GCA_921293015.1. Lineage (NCBI taxonomy): Eukaryota > Metazoa > Mollusca > Gastropoda > Trochida > Trochidae > Phorcus > Phorcus lineatus. The sequence continues at coordinate 18,842,628 of OV121093.1, forward strand.
CTCAATTCCGAATGTAATAATTTCTTTATCATCCGTTTTATTCGATTCAAATGGCACAAAAATAGCCAGAGAACATTCAACGTCCCTTGCAAAGGTTCCCTACAGTGACGTGATAAACAATGATTTTATGACGCCAAAGACAACGAAACACTCGCACAGAAAGAAGGCAACCGTTGCAAGGCGAAAGTCATATGTACACATGTGCACATATGATATATGTGACACTAGGTGTAATCAACTATGATGGTACAATTGCGTCATGCCAGGCACCACCAGTTAGGCATCATGAGAGGTGGGAGTACATCGGAGAAAATAAGGTACCATGTACCGACACCCAGCCAAGAACAAAACGAATATTCTTCTTAGAAATTGTATAACAAAAAAATGACAAAGATCAATGCAATGAAAATATTTACCCAGAATGTTATTCATGTTCACGTTCCACAGGTTCTGGATGCCTTGACAAATTGCAATCCTGTTTCAATAAATACATCCTGCTACATTAGCGTAATTGAATCCGCTGATCGAGCTCCTATATACCCTGATATCCTTCAAGCGAAAAGCCTTGTATCGCTAGCTATCTAAGCAGCCAATGAGACGACTCGCATCCAGCAACAGCTGCACAACCCGGATGGAAAATTCCGTTAAGTTCAACAGAGTAGCTTCAAGCTCCTTGGATACAGATATTTCATTGGTTTAAACAATAACAGGTGAGCACAGCCACAAACGTCAAGCCGCGCCAGCCGTACGAGGGATTTGGCTCGAAAGAAATCAGGGTATATGGAAGGAGCTCGATCAGCGGATTCACTTATGCTGATGAAGCAGGGGGACTGACACCCAGCCAATAACAAAACGAATATTCTACTTTAAAATGGTATAAGACATTTATGACAAAGATCACATCCTGCTGCATCTGTTTTATTCTCGTTAAGCTTCAGCAAATTAGTATTATCCAACTTTTAACACTCCAGCAACAGTCAGCAGTTGTGTTGACTGCATCTTCTACATTTACATGACTTGGCGTGAACACTGTGTACACTTGGGAATCGTCTGCGTGAAAGTGACGAAGCACGTTGTGTTTTTCTATTATACTTCCCAAAGGTTTCAAGTATTGTGTGAATAACAGGGGTCCTAGAACAGAGCCATATTTCAGCGTCACGGGGTCTGTCAAGGTCCCATCAATCGATACACTTTGAGACCGATTTTGAAGGTATCATTTTAACTTAAGGATATCAACTCGTTTACCCAAAAATGGAACTTAGTTTTTGAAAGTATTCAACGTAAACTAATATGTCTACCGTGAAGGGTAGAAGTACTTAAGTGTACGAACATAAGATAACATATACTGACTGTCATATGATGATCCTTCAGACTTTTCTGTTTCTGTGTATGATTTTTCAACAGAATGTTGGGCGGAGTTCTTATATAATGAAACGTTTTTCCTCTTTTTCAATCAATTTGATCCAGATGCATGAATTCTTGTTCTCTATTTCAAAATAGATCCGTGCAAATGGGTTTAATAACAAAGTGTCGATGAAAATTACAACTATCTAACTGAAATGATATAGGAGATATGAGCTGTCGAATCCCTGTCTATCAAAGAACACTATACACATTAATATCGAGGGCATGATACTTTTTTAGTGGAAAGCAGCTGATAAGGTATATACAATATCTTGCAAGTTTGTTTTAAACAATAAAAACAACTTAGACGCATTCCGTAGCAACATACTTGTATCATTGTCAAATTACTGAGGACATCATCGTAGGTTTACTTTTCCAACATCACACCTTAACAAGGGCGTTTTTTTATATTTTCTCCTTCAAGAAGTTGGCACTTTCTCCTATGATGGAAGCCCCATAATGCATTGCCCGAGGCTCGGTGTTATAGAGTCAATAAAGTTTTCAAAAATCTAGTTACTTGTCTGATTAGCTTGTTAGAAAATAAGAACCGCTAATCTATTCAATTGTCTCGAGACTGAAACAATAACCCGGAGCATTGACAAGTTGCTTGATAGTAAAAAACTTTTAGTATATCACAACCCGTCATATAGATGGTGCGATAAATGTGTATACTATATACTAACTATTGTAAGTATAAAAATAAAATATGCAGTCGTTTCTGAAATGTTTAACTCAATTGTCATTTTTATTACTCATCAAATGGTTGTAAAAAGAACAGTAACACGTTTTCACCATAATAGTTAACATTTAATATTGTTTTCGTGACTGCATCATTTCACAGGCCTGTCTGACAACAAATATGGTATTCGTATCTTGTGTTTTTCATTGGCTGAAATATTGCCAGGTAGTTGCAATGTTTTCCAGCTGGGGCAAACTGCCAGAATCCCAATAAACCTTGTGATAAGACAGAAGTTGTATAGGAATTTATGACGGAGCTACCTGTTTGGAGAGAATGAATAAACCGATAAACTGCATTTCTTAAACCTATCACTTTTTATCATTTTTCTCTTACTTTAATGGCATTACCATGTCCATTGACATACCAAGTACATAATACAGCATTTATTTCAACTTACTTACTAACAGCCTATCAATAGGTAAAGGGAAATGGATTTACTTTGAAAAACGGAGGTTTACAAGTTAAATCATTTACAAACTTAAAATGGTTAAAAAGACCTCTAGCTAATCTGATCTGACTTTACAATGCACTCTTTATTGTATCCTTGATTAAATTCATTGTTAGCAAAGATGCTGAACCAATGATTTATTTATCCCAGGAAACACGACAGCCAAATGGAAGATGCTGACCATGAAGGAAATGATGAAGCGTTTGTTTCATTGTCACAACATAATGTTACAAATGAGATACAAGAACGTAACAACTTATCTGTTTGTTAGCTATTGCATGATTATGTGCCTTTATTTTTTTTTGCCATGATCAGAAACTGTTTATACGTCCTTTTGTACAAAGCGTTATGGCAAAGTATCAAACAATAGGAGAAGTGTGTTCCTGAAAAAGATTCAACGAGATGCATATATGAAAATTAACTATTAATTCACGAATCCAATTTTCCAAATGCATTTTTTTTCTATTAATTCATTTAAAACTTCATGAAACTAATAATGGACAAAGTCTTTGCCTTTAAGTTATATTATACTAAAATTAATGAGTGCACTTATATGAGGCATTGACTTTAAACCCTCTTGAAACTGTTTTCTCCATGTGTGTTTTATAATTCGTTCACAACAGTGGTGTTTCCATTGCACATGCTTGTATCGTGCTACCCATGTTCTGAATGTGCTCTCCACACGCTACAAGTTCTATAAAGAAAATAAGTGCCATCCCTCAGTATCCACTGCCTAAATAGGTTATTATAATTGGAGGAATACATCTCTGAGTCTTCAGTCACACTCTTTCAATAGTTTAACATCATTTTAGGCCCTATCAAGTTAAATATTCATCTACACTGTTACTCCAATAGACTGTGTATCATTGAAAATTATTCAAAATCTGACACTTATGTCACCGGATAAATGTGAATATGACGGATTTAAACTTCTGTCTTATTCAGATTACAAGATATTGAAACTTCACAGGACAATATCCTATATTGTTTTCGACTTTATTACGTTATATGTTTAAATGTTTATTTGCATTTTGCTAATAATCCATTTGGCTGCCTCTATTAGATACACACAAAAAAAGCTCAACGATTCTTACACTTGTCAATTTACCTATTTACCTATATACAGCATGACGGTTTAATGTACTCCTTGTAATATAATCTATTTAAATGCAAACAAACTACCATTCATCCGTCAAACTAAATGTCTGTTCTTTCTGATTAATTCTATCTGACATCAACATGAACATGATGAACATTTATCAACTTAAAGAACATGACTGTTTTTGCAGTTTCAATTCTTTAGTCTTTGATAAATACGGGATAAAGGGATTAAAGATTGTGTACCCTTAGATGTTCGCCATATTTTCGCCACAGCAGATTTGTAGGATTTAGAATTAAAATGGAGAAACTTAGCCTTTTTCCTGTTTCAGTATGATAAAAAAAAAACAATTTTAGACGTCAGAATTTTAATTGAACGTTGTGCAGATTACGACACCTCTGCGCAGAATAGAGTGACGGTAAAACCGACAAATTAAATTAATTATTTAGTTTTTTATAGCGATAATCTTATATTTATCTTTACTCTCCTTCGTTACTATTCTTTCTACAGTCAAATAAAATAGCTGCTTATGATCCGATTTACCTGCACGGTTGTCAGGCCTACTGAATACTACACCACGTAGTATGATAATAGTTACGGGTTACGTGGATATTAAAACAAAGCCTTAAACACAACTTCCATATTCAACATTAGCATCGTTGTCGAATGCAGCCGTATTTTTCAATGTTGTATGGTTAAAATGCATTTGTGTATTCCAATTTCTAATATCTAAAACCTAAAAGATTCAATAATTCCATTAAGATGCATTAATCATGTAACTTCTAAAAGGAATTATTTTTGCTTTATGATTTTGTCTCTAATCACTCAATTTTGTCAAAATCAACAACGTTTTTATTCATAAAATACATTCAGTCTAAATATTCTATTTTCATCACTAATGTGAAGAAGCGTGATCTTTCCCATTAATATACTTCTGAAATGGATTTAGTTTCTATTCATTTGATATCTTTCTCTGCCTTATTTCCGATTCTGTAATCTGCTCTATCTGTTTAGCTTTGAAGAACATGATGGATATGGAGTTAATATTGAATGATGTTTGCGATGATAAATTAATGTTTACTAGAAGGTTCACTATTCAAAATGATCACACATTGTCCAGTGGTTTAATAACATTTGTAAGACGGTAACTTACCATAATTCTATTCGTGTATATGTTAGCGCCAATAGGCAATACCACCAGCGTAGCAAGGTTTCCCCTTAAAACAAATCTGGAAAGTAAGCTTACTGCCGAAATTCTTCTGCATGAATCATTCTTATTGCCTCAAGCAGTAGTTATACTGTCTTAAGACGATTTAGTATTCTAAAACTGATTAATGACTTTTTGGAATGTATTTTTCCTAACAAATTCATAGTATATAATAAAATCTGTAAAATGTTTACAATGTTGGCTCATTTTAAAAGCAGATAATTGAACTTTAGCTTGTAGTAGCTTATTAGAAGTACTTAAAGGACATACACAAAACCTTCATAATAGAGAAGTTTAATGTCGTTTTGAACTATACAATATTTTTTCCTGACAGTTAAAATTCTACCTTGCCAAATTACACGTTAGGGTTGTTATGCAGTAGTGCTTTTGCCCTATTAAATCAGTATTTCGCGTTTTTGAACAAATATGCTGTTCTTGAAATTGCTGTTAGATTTATATTTTTAGTTATCGTTTTTAACTATACAGATTTTTCCTCACAGTAAAAATTCTAGCTGGCCGAAATTACACGTTAGTGTTGTTATGCAGTAGCGCTTTTGCCTTATTAAATCAGTATTTCACCTTTTTGAAAAAATATGCTGTTCTTGAATTTGCTGTTAGAGTTATTTTTTTAGTCATCTGTTTGAACTATAAAAGATTTTTCATTGATAGTAACAATCCTACCTGGCCGAAATTTTCTGAAGTATTTTAGTGACCTAGGCAGGAGTACCTTTACCCTTGTAAAACGAGTCATTCACTTTTTTGACTGGACGAAGAACTAGATGCCTAGGACGTATCGTTACTACCTAGTCCTCCTAACTGTAGCTAATACATTCGTGTAATCAGGCCAATGCCAACGATTTTACTAATAATACAAATAATTGGTCAATCCTGGCATCTCCATCATTTTAACTTTTCCATGTTAGTAGCATCAGAATATCATATCGTATCACTTGAAAAAGGTATTTGGAAACTGTATTGGGATCATGCTTCTATTAACATAAGAAAGGACATTGAAGCTCTAAGCCTAGTTAGATCAGTGATTTAGATGGAGGCATATGGTAGACGTGCATGACTTTCTGAAAAAAACAATTATACATGTTTTCGAAGGACGAATCAGATTTGAGCATTGCTTTTTACAGGAAAAAAAGAAAAGTTTAAAGAACCTATTTTCTCCTCCATTAAACTTTATTGTATCATTGTCTTATGGTTGTAATTAACATGTTTTCTATAAATCGAAATTATCACTCAAAATGAAAAGTTTACGAGTTGCTATAATGTATTTTCCGCTGTGTTCTCTATTCTTTGTTTTGAGTGAGCAACTAATTGCCATATTCTTTTGATCAAGTACTGGCTGTTTAAATTCTTTGACTTTAACGATTAAAAACCTAGAATGAAAATAGGAAAGGCCAGAAAACAATTTGGACACATAGTTGGAACTAACATCTTTCATTTTATTTAAGAACATATTCATTGATATATTTTCCTAACGAGACATTAAATAGTAAATACCCGAAGAGAAACAAAATGAAAAGTCGCTGATACTAGACAACAAAGACCAATAGTCAATACAAGATAATCAATTAGTCTGAACGAAATTGCAGGAATGTCAGATTAATAGTCCATCAGGGCAAATACAGACGAAGATTAAGACAACATTACGCCACCATGCATACAGAGACTGCATTGTATAAATGCTAACGAACCATAACCTTCGTTTAATAATGAAAGGTTTGTTAATATTTATTATCAAATAAGGAGACGGATAATGATTGTTACCCAAATAGAAATATAAAATGAAAGATATTCTTCTGATTTTGTAATGATCTTACCAATTGCCTGAAGTTCAATCAAATTGACCCAACATAACATATATTTCCTATTGCATCGAATCTTTACAGCGTTACCTTGCATAGCGATATAATGCTACAAAGCATTTGGAATCGTCGGTAATGTGGCAAAGCTTGCCACAAGAAACGTCATTCGAAATTCCCAAATACGTTATGTGTGTACGAACGTCAGTCCGTTGAAATCGATGACACAGCACAGCCGAGGTATGCGCAAGAATATATTTAACATTTAAATTGTTGTTATGGTAGAATGGAGATAACCATACTATGTCGGAATTATCCAAAAAAAGGTTCACGCTACGCTATTTGCCTCTGCTTTTCAAATACAGTAATTATAAGTTAATATCCTAAATATCCAGCAAAAAACACTTCCGGCCATTATTGTGTGAAAATATGTTAGTCATTTAAGGTAGGGAAATATATTTACATAGTTTAACCGAACAGAGTGCTTTGTTTAGACATGTTCTAGACATATTTAGATTGTCTTCCACCGCTAACAATTGTCTTCCACAATTATATGGGTTATCGTTAAATCATTTCATTTATGTAACATCTTGCTACTGCCCCTGTAACACCAAATCTATTTCCTCATTATAAGAGAAATTTATGATTGGTATACATCGATGAAAGTTAAGTTAGAATTAAGTTGCAACAAATTGTTTAAATGTTTCGAGGAGGGTATAAGTCTCGAAACGTCATGCAATTCTGACAGGGTTTAGATGGAAGCACCCTTAAGACTGCTAGACACACTGAGAGTAATGGCTTTGGGGTTTAGCTGATGTCTTATAAACATCGCCGCTAATGGCTAAAATATTGCCCAAGCGGCGTTAAACAACAGCTCACTCACTATAAACAGAACCCAAGATAACTTTATTTTTTGGCTGTTAAATGTTTGGAACTTGCACAAGAATAGTTTAAACTTTAATAGGTTTAAGCACAGTGTTGTGATGATTTATAATGTACCTGAGATTCGTGTGAAATATGAGACAGAATATAGCAGCATTATATCGTATTTAAAGGCACTATACAATGATAATAAAGAAAGTGCAATGTATTGCTTGGGGGTACTCGAATGACTCAAATCCAAACATGATGAAGTCACAACTTAGATAATTTGAAATCAAACATCTTTTCCATAAATGCTTTTTGAGGATGAATAAACACATCTGCAGTTCTTTGCAACTTTTACTCGATTCTCGCTAAGGAAAGCTTTTTGTTCCATCATCAATTGTGAGCGATTTTCAATGAATTGACTCGAAAATCACTGACATATTAGCAGTATTGGAATTCAAACAGCATATCAATCATTATATCATCTAGTATTTTTGCAGATAATGGGTTTCAGACTGTTAATGTGTCTTCATGTTTTGAATAATAATTCATAGTCGTATATTTTTCTTGATAACAAAGGAGGGTATATGTTCATCTTCTACTGTCGGCCAGTTCTATTTACTCCTAGACTATATGAAAGTGAGAAAATAATAAAATAAGTAGCATTCGACAAAAAGAAGAGTAATATGATCTGGATAGTATGTTTGAATTAGCCTGTCCATTTACTCATGTAACTACACGTAATGGAGGTGGTTATTAGTTGTAGAAACGTTTTAAAAAATAAGGAGGGTTATAAAGAACTTGTCTTTGCAAGTTGTTTATTTCGATATGATTTTATCTTTATACTGATAAATTACTCAATTAAGACATACAGGTACTGCTGTAGTACAGTATGTATCCATTAAAATATTTTTTATAGATGAATTAAAATTTTTAATGACAAACTTAAACTTATTTTGAAAATTGGATGTAAAGTCGAAAATGTACTTGAGATAGAAAAAATTGGTAAACTGTAACTGGACATTGAAGTCATTGTTTATATAATTATCTGCTTAATCTATATTAAAATACGATGATCTTCACTAAATAATACTGCAAACATGAGATTTAATTGAGGCAAACCATGTATGCATTTAAATCTGAACATCATTAAACATGACGTTCAATCACATCACATCCTTTTAAAAGAGAACATGCGAATAAGATCAAGATATGTTACATGACCCAAGTCAAATTGAATATAATCATAATAAGTTTTTTAATAACAAACAAACAGATAGAGATTACCATATGAAAAGAGACCGAATTTATTTTTAACTAAAAATATGCACCAAAGTCCTCAGTCAGAACTGAAATATCGTTAAAGTACGACGATGTGGGAAGCAGAACCATCGCAGTTATAAATGTAATAGCCAGCAAATCTGAATGTGTGCTGATTTCTCTTATCTAGGTAGATTACTATCCTTCTAGAAGCGCTCATCTTCTGTGGTATTGAGGAAACACAGCGATCCCTTTAAAAAGCAAGGTTACAAAATCAAAGCAAACAATTGATTGACATTCGTATATCAATTATATTAACCTCCGATATTTTGTGGAGCAAGCACTTGTTTCATTGCAATTAAAAACAGTTTTAAAATATTCAGGGAAAGACGGATGCTAGTTCAATGATTACAAGACATCACGGTTGTAAATAAAGAAGGTGATGAAAGTCAAAATGCCATTAGGTTTAAAGACAGTTCCCAAATTGCTTTGAAAATGCATAATTGTTTTTTCATAAATGCTATTTGAGATAATAACAAAACTTCGCAACAATTTCACTAGGGACGGATGGTTAAATGAGGACGTGACAAACTGTCTCCTCAAATGCACGTAGAGTTAAAAAAGTTTATATTTCTATTTGAAGGAATCACGCTACTGTCCCATTGAAAATCCATTATCTCACCCACCTGCTGGGGGAAGCTGAAGTTAGCAGCGGGTTAGTTATTCGTTATTCGTTATTCGAATAACGAATAACTGACGCAGCAGCGGGTTCGTTATTCGAATGACCGATCTCTGATCAGACAAACATTCAAACATTCAAACACTCAACATATTTTCGAATAAACTGACCGGTGATTATAGACAAACATTCAAACAATTAACTTCATTTTTTATATATTGAAGTAACTATGAGGTTATCCAGACAAACATAAGGCATTCAATAGATAACTAGTTTAGTTTCTAAAATTTATTTTTATTCAACACCCGTATATTAAGGATAAAACCGTAAACATTACAAACGGAAGTGTATATATCGATGTTGTAACATGACCCATAATTATTAGAATTTTAAGAGCGAACTCTATTTTGGCATAGGAAAAATAGTGATATAAACATTAATATCAAAAGATTGCACTTTTAATACAGTAAATATGCAATGGAAGGTATCTTAGATGTTATTTATGATATATTAGAGAGAAAACAGTTAGATAAGTCATCGACAAACATGTTAAAAAAAATACATTCTCTCACTAGAAACTTGAATAACTGATCAGAGATTCAGACAGACATTAAAACATTCAAATCTACTCTTACTTGGGATTTGAATAACTGATCAGAGATTCAGACAGACATTCAAACATTCAAATATACTCTTACTAGGGATTTGAATAACTGATCAGAGATTCAGATAGATATTCAAACATTCAAATATACTCTTAATAGAAACTTGAATAACTGATCAGAGATTCAGACAGACATTAAAACATTCAAATCTACTCTTACTTGGGATTTGAATAACTGATCAGAGATTCAGACAGACATTCAAACATTCAAACATTCAAATTTACTCTTACTAGCTATTTGAATAACTGATCAGAGATTCACACAGACATTCAAACATTCAAACATTCAAATCTACTCTTAGTAGGGATTTGAATAACTGATCAGAGATTCACACAGACATTCAAACATTCAAATATACTCTTACTAGGGATTTGAATAACTGATCAGAGATTCAGATAGATATTCAAACATTCAAATATACTCTTAATAGAAACTTGAATAACTGATCAGAGATTCAGACAGACATTAAAACATTCAAATCTACTCTTACTTGGGATTTGAATAACTGATCAGAGATTCAGACAGACATTCAAACATTCAAACATTCAAATTTACTCTTACTAGCTATTTGAATAACTGATCAGAGATTCACACAGACATTCAAACATTCAAACATTCAAATCTACTCTTAGTAGGGATTTGAATAACTGATCAGAGATTCAGACAGACATTCAAACATTCAAATCTACTCTTAGTAGGGATTTGAATAACTGATCAGAGATTCAGACAGACATTCAAACATTCAAATATACTCTTAGTAGGGATTTGAATAACTGATCAGAGATTCAGACAGACATTCAAACATTCAAACATTCAAATTTACTCTTACTAGCTATTTGAATAACTGATCAGAGATTCACACAGACATTCAAACATTCAAACATTCAAATCTACTCTTAGTAGGGATTTGAATAACTGATCAGAGATTCACACAGACATTCAAACATTCAAACATTCAAATTTACTCTTACTAGCTATTTGAATAACTGATCAGAGATTCACACAGACATTCAAACATTCAAACATTCAAATCTACTCTTAGTAGGGATTTGAATAACTGATCAGAGATTCACACAGACATTCAAACATTCAAACATTCAAATTTACTCTTACTAGCTATTTGAATAACTGATCAGAGATTCACACAGACATTCAAACATTCAAACATTCAAATCTACTCTTAGTAGGGATTTGAATAACTGATCAGAGATTCACACAGACATTCAAACATTCAAATCTACTCTTAGTAGGGATTTGAATAACTGATCAGAGATTCAGACAGACATTAAAACATTCAAATATACTCTTAGTAGGGATTTGAATGATTGATCAGAGATTCACACAGACATTCAAACATTCAAATTTACTCTTACTAGGGATTTGAATAACTGATCAGAGACTCAGACAGACATTCAAACATTCACACATTCAAATATATTCTTACTGGGGATAGATGGGTCCTGGTCGATTATCTTAATTTCGTGGCCTATTAATGATGTATATGTTTATTTTGGATGAAACGTAATTTAAACGAATCAAAATCGACCTAGTAGAAAATTTATAGAATAGCCCTAGCCATTATGTGTTTAGTATTAATATATAGTTTTGCACTGAGCTATTATTACCCCAAATTACTCAGCCTACGGTGTCGTGCTTTAATTACAAAGGTTCAGGGCCCAGGGCAAAACTATACTTTATTGCAAACACATAATGACTAGGGCTGTTCTATCTCTAAAATAAATGATAACATGGACGTAATGAATCAGATTAAACACATGTATGATGATATTTTTTTATTGTTCCTGGTTCTCGATAAACATCATATTGAAAATTTCTTACTGAATAAAATTCTTATCTTAAATAAAACTTTTATAAGAATCATCTGTAATGTATCATCAGAAGTAAAAGCAAGGACCTGAAATGGACATCTCTGGTTGAACAAAATTTAGGAAAGATTAATGAAACTTGTTACATTTTACTGTTACATTGTATAACAATTTACCACACATTTTTGTGACATTTTACAGCACCCCCTATTACAATTAACTGTACAAGTCTGTATTACATTTCACTGCCTTTTTGTTTACAGCTGACACTGTTACTTCAATGCATCAAGTAATACTTTAATGAAAGGCATTATTTCGGAAACCTAAATTAATACCTACGTATAATAGGGTCTGAGAAAACAATCACGTCTGTTAATCGCTATAGATTCAATTGCAGACTCAAAGGACTAATTCGGTCAGAAATAATATTTCAGAAATATGTTTTTAGCTCGACCACGAGTATAACCAGGTGTACCAATTACCAAAATTTCACTCATCAGGATGAAAAAGTTCATGAGAAATCCCCATCATGCACCATACGATTAAAATGACATTTCCAATGACACAACCAACATTTAAAACAAAAATTTGAAAACTATGTGTGCAAACTGATGGCCCTACGGAAGGACGGAGATAAACGTAATAATTTCTATTCTATTTCTTTGTAGCGGGGATACGAAAAGATTAGTCAAAATGAAACAAATTAATAGATTCCAATTACATTATAACTTGACCAAAATGTGTCTGATTATTTTGCAGTACACCACATAACAGATGAATAAATGTATCAGCTGCAACATTTAATCACATGTGAAAATAATGAAAAAGCTATTTCTCAATGACATGATAAGTATATATACACAATACTTCCACTAGATTACATGCATGGCAATAAAAGTTCAAGAACTTCAATTCATGAAAAGATAAAATGATGTGAGGTACGCTGACAGAATAGTAAAACATTAAACATTTGTGGCATTCCAAAAACTTCCAGGACAGCAGAAGCACAACTGCTGTAAATCTATCAACTTGTCATCTTTATGCCAAGTAAGTATCGTCCAGAACATACACAACATGTTCAAGCTGGCCGTTGGATCCGCGTATACCTGAGCAAGTAACTTCCGGTCGGTTTAATCCGTCATATCTGTACCATTCTTTGTTGATCAGGAAGAAGGCTTTGAAGTGACTTGAATGGCAGAGCGTGTAACCATACAAGGAGTACCTGTAAAGTACATGATGGTTGGACAATAATTATAAATGGCGTGTCTACATATTTTAATTTCTCACTAGGAGCTTAACAAAAGTGTGAAACTAAACAAGAACACTGATGCCTCCAATGCAAAGGTCAAATTCACGAGGTCAAAAGTTATTGTTATTCCCTCACCTGAAAGGCCTTGATAGGTGAAACGTTAAGTAATTTACCCGTTTATGTAATGTACTAGAGGAGCAGCATCGTATAATTTTTACTCCACTTACGTTTTTTTCTGAATGCAGATGTCATCTGGCAACATAGTTGGCGTGAGTCCCCTTGATTGACTCAGATAGGAGACACTCATGATGAGGACTGGAGGGTCTTCCATGAGGAATTGTCGCTTTGTGCTGATTCTTATTCCTTTGCATGGTCCGTGTGGAGTTGCTGTATAACCAAATGATTAACATATTTTGATATTGATTTTAAAAATTTACTGTAAATTAGTAGAGATTTTTTATAATTATCATGTTACCAGTTCATGCCGAAACGTACCTGCTAAACAGCGCGACGGAGGTATTTGCTCCCAGTGTTCCACGCTTTTCTGAAGGCTGCATTGTTCAGAATCTCCACCAACATCACTTAAACATAATATTTTCAAATTATCTTATAATTAAAAAGGGGACCATTGTTTTGTTTTAAACACACGTAGATCACTATGTTGCATTTCTTATTAACTCATTTTCAAAATTACCTAAATTATGAGAACAAATTGTCATCCTTACCCAAGTAGAATTTCTCTGCTACGGAAGTTTCGCTCATGTCTGGGACACAAACGTTTGGAGCATGAGGAGGACACTTCTGTTTCTTGAATTTCCCCGAAGTGTTGCACAAACTTCTCTGACTCTCCTCCCCAGACGTTCCACGTGGCCTCTTCAGGTATAGCGATGTACTTCTGTAACCATATTGCACGTCCTTCTGTCCAGTGCCCCGACTCAAACAGACTGCTGATGTCAAGAAGGGTTTGACAAACATTAAGTTTGTGTTCCTCAAACCATTTCCTGATACAGTCTTTCTTCAACAGGTAGAACAAAATCATCAGAAGATTGTCGACTGTGCATGTGTTGGAAAGATGCAACAGTCGGTCTCCAAACTGGACCTGTCCACCCCAGTGCAGTCCATCAAAGCTTTTGCTTGTATTCTTTGATAGTAATGTTGTCTTCAACGGTTTCACATCAGCTGGTATGCTGAAGAACATCCCTTTTTTGGTTTTCTTTGCTCCCCACTTCTCCTCTGAGGTTGAAAAGGAGTTTTTTTCTTTTCTTTTTCTTGAAGTTTCCTGCTTAACAGGTTTGTCATTGCAATGATCTTGATATTCGCGTAGACGTCCTTTCAAATTCGCTCTCATGTCAATGATAAAATTGCTTGGGGTTAAGCGTTTTTTTCCTCCAAGGATATCTTTCTTAACTATCTTCATCCAGTTCTCCGCTGGGCTATTGGTGTCATGATTTGTATCTTCCAGCAGCAGGCCTGTCCACAATGGCAAAATGTGAAAATAGTTGTTCAGAAGATAGGATAGTGTACCTGGACTGTAGTGAGGATTTAGTTTTAGATCTGATTGTAGAGGTTGCTTTTCGATTGCTGTAACCACTTCATCCCGTATCCTTGCAAAGTGAGTGGCGAATGCAGATTCTCTTGCTTTAACCCCTGATGCTTCATCTTCAGTTTCATCATCTTGGTTGTCTTGGTTGTCTTCTGTACTGTCTTGATTCTGCGAAACGACCCTATCGAGGTGATCAATGCTCTGATCAAGCTCTGGGTGTGTGCCTAGGTGTTTAGACATCAGTAAGAATGCCAGACTTCGAAAATGGTTGTCGATTGCCTGAAGTTTATTCGTGTCTAGGATGCGAGCAATCACATATAGCATGTATTTTCTTGAATCTTTGTTTTTTACAACCTTAACCAGCTTTCCCGAAATGGCGTGAAGAAGATGAGCAGAGCAAATGTGAATCTTTGTGAAGTTTGTCCAAATTCCATTGCCATGAACTACATCCCATGCCCTCTGTAGATATAAAGAAATGTCTTCATGGTTGAAGGCCAAAGCAATTGCGTGGATGAAGCTCCATGTGAAGTCAATCTCGATTCGCTGTGGTGCACCAACACTGGGATGACTGAGATGAAGGTCTCTGTTGAGCTTCATCAAGAAGGATGTGATATCCACCGTGTTATGGCTGTTTGATATCAGTTCAGCAACTGGGACAGGAGGATCCCCTTTTTCTTGGCCTTTCATTACAAGTGAGTAATACAGGACCCTTTTGGGTTGTGAAGGGATATTTGAAATCACTTGTCCAGTGGCATCAAAATATAAAACTGCTTGTGCATTCCTGATCTTGTCTGCAAATATGCTAAGTTGGTCATTGCTGTAAACAGTGACAGCAAACGGTGAAAAGGATAATGATTGTATTGCTCCTTTTAAATGACCGCTTGACTCGTCTTCCTTTTCATAAACTTTTTGGAGCAAACCTATTTCAGCTATTACATCTTTATGAAGCCTTGAATGGAGGAATGCCTCGGATGATATCTTTTGAAGGACTTCCTTCGAGCCATATCCAGTAGTATTTCCGGACTCATATGCAATTGTATTTGTGTTGCCAACTCGTTCATAAAAGACATTTGATGGACCCTTCACTCTCACATCCTTTGCAATTTCATTCCTTTCTTCACCCTTGATGTGGCGACCTTTCTTCTCTTTAATATGATGTATTGTTGTTTGCTTGTTTTTTGTTTTCATTCTTATTTTCACATTTTTTCCGGCTTTTGGTTCTTTCTTTATTTTCATTTCATACTCCACACAGCCAGGAAATTTGCATAGTGCCTTAGCTGAGAAAAATGGACTATTTCCTTTCCTTGAGTTTTCTTTCCTAATGTGGTTCCAGCGGAATTTGAGAGGACAGGCAGGATTATATTTAGAAATTTCTTTTGAAAAGACTTCTGTCCAATTTCCACTAAAAAATCTGTCGCCTCTTTTGTTTGTTCTGATGTTTAATTTTGACCAGGTTTGAAAACCTATCACAAAGGAAAATTTGTGCTTAATGGCGAACACGTCCACACACTTTTCAGAGTCAACATCTTCTTTGCTGGTATCAGGCTTGTTATCTATTTCTTCCTGATTCCCCTTGTCGGAGCTACCTTCTTGCCCTTCCTCATTTTCTTGACATGTGTCATTTGGCTCCGATTCCTCCTCCATTTCTTCCTACTATTTGCCTGTTGGACATATTAAAAAGTATTAAAATCTAAAACCAAACAGTTTATACCTTACTCGAAATGATCATCTGATTATGATATGTTCTCGATACTCTTTATTTCTGAATTCACTGGGGAGAGCTGACCCGGAACCCACGCATCCACTATGCTTTATGTAATATGTTTTTTGCAAATTTCTTGATATCAGAGAAGAGATGTCTACTATAGAATACAGTTTTGTTTTATAAAATTAAACTCGTACCTCAATCGACTCACTTATAATGCCTTCTTATTGAGGATCAAATTTCCAACCACATTGTCTTTTCTGTAGTATATGACAATTTGCAATGTCGGTGGAGTAAATTGTGTTAATTTCTTGATATTTGAAATATAAATTTGTGTGAGAACACATACACTTAACACATATGCTTTGATCTTGAAAAGAATTCTGCTTATCACTCTATTTGAATTATGTAGCCTATCACCTGTCTGTCGATTATAAGTTGAAATAAATAGCTTGATAACTTCACGACTGACCTGAGAAACAGGGTGCCTATTCTCGAAAGCATCCTAGCCCTAGGATATCCTAACTTCGATCCTAAAGTTTAAGATGAAATCCTATCCTTTTCTCAAAAACTATCCCAGTGCTAAGATATCCCAACTTAGGACAAATACTAGGATATATCTAAACCTGTCACAACTAAATCCTAGTGGCAATCAACATTGCAAATACATATTCTTTTAATCTTTTAAGTATTTGTTCAATCCTTACCTCTTTTTTGGCAATAATAAGCCTTTCGATGCACAAAACTGTACTAACCTCTATCACTTTATAGTGAAGTGTCAATGTCAAGGCCAATTTGTAAAGGGAGGTAACTCCTGTTTCAAGTCAAAGGTGTATATTCACATTGCTTAGTGCAGGGTTATATTGAGTTCAAGTCATCATAACTATTAAATCAAATAACATTTTTTACATGCTTTTTAGCTAGAATAACCTATTTCTGGAATCGATGATCAATCTAAATTTTAATGAATTATATAAAGTTATATAAAAATTACCAAAAAAATTCAAATTACATTGTTTTAAGGGAATTATAGTATTTTGACTTCTAAGAGTTAGGTATTTTAAAAATATTCAAGAAATTATTATCAATAGTGTTTCAAAATATTTTTTCTCGTTAAAATGATAATAAATGAACTGAGATGCCATCCTAATTCCTATTTCCATATTATACAGACATGCCTTTCAATTCATTCGTTTGTTTTAACTAATCACAAGCCTTACCAACAATTAGGGTATGTTTTCTGACGGAAAGAACTAAAGGACTTCAAAACCACCACGATCTGAATATTTATTTTCGTAGAAACATGCATTGATCATTATGTTAAACTTTCAAAGTTGTATAACCTTTTGGTTTACTTAAAGTACTAAGATGAGGGAAAATAGATAAAAACTTACTTTTTTAC
The DNA here is from genome assembly GCA_921293015.1 of Phorcus lineatus. Taxonomy (NCBI): domain Eukaryota; kingdom Metazoa; phylum Mollusca; class Gastropoda; order Trochida; family Trochidae; genus Phorcus; species Phorcus lineatus. Next base: position 18,860,532 of record OV121093.1, read on the forward strand.
TTTATAATTATTCTCCACAATTCGTCCACGTGTGAATGAGGCAGGACAAAAGTAAGTTTTTTCTAATCCCCTTTCCCTTTCCCTTCTGAAACGGATGTTTAAAGTTGACTGTCAATTCCAGTTTCTTATCAAATATCCTTATCTGAATTCCATTCTGGCATCTATCCGTTATCTTGATGACTAATAGATCTACAGCAGTAATACAGTAAAATATAAACAAAATTGGTGAATGTTACTAACAAATTGTACATTTGATAACATCCATAAAATGTATAAGCAGATGTAATCATATTTGAAAAAGATTATGATACATTTATTACTTACCTAAAATGTTGCTCTTTCCCCTCCATTCTTATTACGTTGTTGTTGTACCAGCTGATCTTCGTGAAGGATGACCCCGTCTTAGAAATTACCGTTATGAAATCTTATATTATCTTGTTCATGTGAAATAAACAAATAAGAATATCTGATCAGTTATTCAAATCCCTAATAAGAGTAGATTTGAATGTTTGAATGTCTGTCTGAATCCCTGATCAGTTAGTTATTCAAATCCGTAGCAGGAGTATATTTGAATGTTTGAATGTCTGTGTGAATCTCTTATCAGTCATTCAAATCCCTACTAAGAGTATATTTGAATGTTTGAATGTCTGTCTGAATCTCTGATCAGTTATTCAAATAGCTAGTAAGAGTATATTTGAATGTTTGAATATCTATCTGAATCTCTGATCAGTTATTCAAATCCCTAGTAAGAGTATATTTGAATGTTTGAATGTCTGTGTGAATCTCTGATCAGTTATTCAAATCCCTACTAAGAGTAGATTTGAATGTTTGAATGTTTGAATGTCTGTGTGAATCTCTGATCAGTTATTCAAATAGCTAGTAAGAGTAAATTTGAATGTTTGAATGTTTGAATGTCTGTCTGAATCTCTGATCAGTTATTCAAATCCCTACTAAGAGTATATTTGAATGTTTGAATGTCTGTCTGAATCTCTGATCAGTTATTCAAATCCCTACTAAGAGTAGATTTGAATGTTTGAATGTCTGTCTGAATCTCTGATCAGTTATTCAAATCCCTACTAAGAGTAGATTTGAATGTTTGAATGTTTGAATGTCTGTGTGAATCTCTGATCAGTTATTCAAATAGCTAGTAAGAGTAAATTTGAATGTTTGAATGTTTGAATGTCTGTCTGAATCTCTGATCAGTTATTCAAATCCCAAGTAAGAGTAGATTTGAATGTTTTAATGTCTGTCTGAATATCTGATCAGTTATTCAAGTTTCTATTAAGAGTATATTTGAATGTTTGAATATCTATCTGAATCTCTGATCAGTTATTCAAATCCCTAGTAAGAGTATATTTGAATGTTTGAATGTCTGTGTGAATCTCTGATCAGTTATTCAAATCCCTACTAAGAGTAGATTTGAATGTTTGAATGTTTGAATGTCTGTGTGAATCTCTGATCAGTTATTCAAATAGCTAGTAAGAGTAAATTTGAATGTTTGAATGTTTGAATGTCTGTCTGAATCTCTGATCAGTTATTCAAATCCCTACTAAGAGTAGATTTGAATGTTTGAATGTCTGTCTGAATCTCTGATCAGTTATTCAAATCCCTACTAAGAGTAGATTTGAATGTTTGAATGTTTGAATGTCTGTGTGAATCTCTGATCAGTTATTCAAATAGCTAGTAAGAGTAAATTTGAATGTTTGAATGTTTGAATGTCTGTCTGAATCTCTGATCAGTTATTCAAATCCCAAGTAAGAGTAGATTTGAATGTTTTAATGTCTGTCTGAATCTCTGATCAGTTATTCAAGTTTCTATTAAGAGTATATTTGAATGTTTGAATATCTATCTGAATCTCTGATCAGTTATTCAAATCCCTAGTAAGAGTATATTTGAATGTTTGAATGTCTGTGTGAATCTCTGATCAGTTATTCAAATCCCTACTAAGAGTAGATTTGAATGTTTGAATGTTTGAATGTCTGTGTGAATCTCTGATCAGTTATTCAAATAGCTAGTAAGAGTAAATTTGAATGTTTGAATGTTTGAATGTCTGTCTGAATCTCTGATCAGTTATTCAAATCCCTACTAAGAGTATATTTGAATGTTTGAATGTCTGTCTGAATCTCTGATCAGTTATTCAAATCTCTACTAAGAGTAGATTTGAATGTTTGAATGTCTGTCTGAATCTCTGATCAGTTATTCAAATCCCTACTAAGAGTAGATTTGAATGTTTGAATGTTTGAATGTCTGTGTGAATCTCTGATCAGTTATTCAAATAGCTAGTAAGAGTAAATTTGAATGTTTGAATGTTTGAATGTCTGTCTGAATCTCTGATCAGTTATTCAAATCCCTACTAAGAGTATATTTGAATGTTTGAATATCTATCTGAATCTCTGATCAGTTATTCAAATCCCTAGTAAGAGTATATTTGAATGTTTGAATGTCTGTGTGAATCTCTGATCAGTTATTCAAATCCCTACTAAGAGTAGATTTGAATGTTTGAATGTTTGAATGTCTGTGTGAATCTCTGATCAGTTATTCAAATAGCTAGTAAGAGTAAATTTGAATGTTTGAATGTTTGAATGTCTGTCTGAATCTCTGATCAGTTATTCAAATCCCTACTAAGAGTAGATTTGAATGTTTTAATGTCTGTCTGAATCTCTGATCAGTTATTCAAGTTTCTATTAAGAGTATATTTGAATGTTTGAATATCTATCTGAATCTCTGATCAGTTATTCAAATCCCTAGTAAGAGTATATTTGAATGTTTGAATGTCTGTCTGAATCTCTGATCAGTTATTCAAATCCCTACTAAGAGTATATTTGAATGTTTGAATGTCTGTCTGAATCTCTGATCAGTTATTCAAATCCCTACTAAGAGGAGATTTGAATGTTTGAATGTTTGAATGTCTGTGTGAATCTCTGATCAGTTATTCAAATAGCTAGTAAGAGTAAATTTGAATGTTTGAATGTTTGAATGTCTGTCTGAATCTCTGATCAGTTATTCAAATCCCAAGTAAGAGTAGATTTGAATGTTTGAATGTCTGTCTGAATCTCTGATCAGTTATTCAAGTTTCTATCAAGAGTATATTTGAATGTTTGAATATCTATCTGAATCTCTGATCAGTTATTCAAATCCCTAGTAAGAGTATATTTGAATGTTTGAATGTCTGTCTGAATCTCTGATCAGTTATTCAAATCCCAAGTAAGAGTAGATTTGAATGTTTTAATGTCTGTCTGAATCTCTGATCAGTTATTCAAGTTTCTAGTGAGAGAATGTATTTTTTTTAACATGTTTGTCGATGACTTATCTAACTGTTTTCTCTCTAATATATCATAAATAACATCTAAGATACCTTCCATTGCATATTTACTGTATTAAAAGTGCAATCTTTTGATATTAATGTTTATATCACTATTTTTCCTATGCCAAAATAGAGTTCGCTCTTAAAATTCTAATAATTATGGGTCATGTTACAACATCGATATATACACTTCCGTTTGTAATGTTTACGGTTTTATCCTTAATATACGGGTGTTGAATAAAAATAAATTTTAGAAACTAAACTAGTTATCTATTGAATGCCTTATGTTTGTCTGGATAACCTCATAGTTACTTCAATATATAAAAAATGAAGTTAATTGTTTGAATGTTTGTCTATAATCACCGGTCAGTTTATTCGAAAATATGTTGAGTGTTTGAATGTTTGAATGTTTGTCTGATCAGAGATCGGTCATTCGAATAACGAACCCGCTGCTGCGTCAGTTATTCGTTATTCGAATAACGAATAACGAATAACTAACCCGCTGCTAACTTCAGCTTCCCCCTGCTGGTACGCAAAAAGGCAATGAGGTGTTAACTTGTATAAGAAGAAATTCATGAAACCTATTGCAATTATCTCATAGCCATGATGGGAAATATGTATTATTTTGAATGAGTAATGACTTGAATAGTGTTTTATAAGGGGGTCTGGGCCTTTTGAGGAAAATGAAATGACATACTGAGGACCTGACTGACCGTGGGTCATCGTCTTAGAACTCCCCGCCCCTTTTTAACTAAAGAGACTAGCGATAAACTATCGAATAGTTAGGAGCATCCTTACCTATAACATAACAAATGCGATTATGTATTTCTGTAGCTGTCTATCCCTCTTAGGTAAGGAACTTGATCACAGTGCGTTATTCATGTTTGAGAGAATGCATGATTAAAGAGACCCCTATGTCTGTAGAGCTGTTACACTTCAATAACTAAAATTATGTTTTTACTTATCATTTTTACTTTTAATTATTATTAGTTACATCTGCTACAGGGTGACCCTGTTTGTGTAAAAATAAATGCAAAACTTGAAAAACTTATTGAACCCACCTTGTATGTTTTAAAAGTGAATCGAAATGATATTTCCCTGCTATTCAGACCATTCGATTAGTAGGTTTAACAAATACCATCATTAGAATTCATGTAAACATTCAGATAGTCATTTATCTAAATTACTATGAAGGATTAATCAATATGTTAAAACGGTTGTCGATACAGGAACACCCAATAGTCAAAACAATAACGTAGAAAAACAATTTGTCTGTTGAAGTTAAATATCACCATAGTAAAGATAACCACTAACGAAGACCATGTACCAATCAATATCGCATTAAGTCTGATTCAGTCGATAATCAAAAGTAGAAGCCAGAAGTCATACACAGGAATATTTGTGTGGTTCGCTTCGTTATTTCATTGAAATCTGATAAGAAAGGAAAGACGAAGTAGAAGAAGTATCATATCCAAATCTAGATAGCTAAATGTACTTATTACTCGCCCCTGTAAGATACTTCAGTGTAATATTTATACGGCGATATTAAACTAGTGTAATACCGCTTCACATATGACATAATATTGTGTGGTTGTCACAATGTTGGCACCGCCGTCACAATGGCGGCCAAGTCGCGGAAATGTTTCGTTCAGTACACTTTCGGCAATCATGTTTGATTGCTGAGGTCAAGTAATAAACAGAATACTAAACTTCCTTTAATTTAATATCAATTCTATTAATCTCGTTAATGATTTGGTATCGAACTCGCTTTCGCTCGTTTTATACTTTATCATTAACTCGTTTAATAAAAATAGTATTAAATGGAAGGTCGTTTAGTATCCTCTATATCCGATTCGGGATACCTGCATGTCTATCTTATCTACATGTTAATGTCAGAGATAATTCATAAGCTAACACGTGTATATATGTATGGTATTGCATACGTTTTGGGGTGGATTTTGATACAAGGAATTATTAAATTCATATGTAATTTTATCTGTACTGAACACTTTACAAGTAGAGAAATGAGTCCGTTTATTGAAAAAGAGTTGCTAAAGAGAAGAAAGAACATTGAGCGTATTTTCCTCTTTCACTTTTCTATAAAGGCATTTAAATGACAATCCGCATAAAACATATCTCCCGGTATAGGTAGAATACAAAAATGTTTTGGAAAACGTATTATTGTTATTGTATGAATATCTTACTATCTGATACGCGTCTAACCATCCGATACACGATAACACACAATTTAAAAAAAAATTTTGGTATCGATGGCACGTGCACCAATATGATAAGACGACCAAAATAGGAATCATTGTAAGTTGTAACAGGTCTTCTACGATGGTTAAATGCAGGCATACATAACAACATACTATTATTATGAAGATTTCTAAAATATCAAACATTTTTGAAAAAATAAATACTGTATTACAATGCCATATCGATCTAATGTTTCTTTGTATGTCAATATTTTTAGGAAAAAGCTGTATGTGTGTAATTAAAATGCAATAGTCACGTATCTTCTAAAAGGATATGGAATTTGCATTGCGTATTTCATTATTCTATTTTTTTTATAAATGATAACAAAGATGGAAAGTAAAAAAAGACACTCAGCCTTAAGATACTTTTTTCATCACCAATGTTAAGAAGGGTGAACTTTCCCATTAGCACTTCTAAAATAAATTTCATTTCGATTCATTTGATATCTCTCTCTGCCTGATTTCCGATTCTGATATCCACTTCCTCAGTTTAGCTTTTTAGAATACGCCGGATATGAAGTTAATTTTGAATCCTGTTTGTGATAAGAGATGCATGATTAAGCACTCAATACACGCCAACCCGAAATATGGCTATAGTATGATTTGTAAGTCGGTTTTAGAAACAGTTCGTGTTAAAAAAAAACCCATAATGGTATAGGATATGTTATGTGGCACTGACCTACTATAAATGTATTTATCTAGGCTGCTATGAAATTAAAAAATTAAAAAATCAATAACGTCCCTTTCATTTTATAATTTCTATATGTACATAAATCATCAGAGTATTAATAATATCACTGCTAATAAATTTGTTAACTATATTGGGATTATGCTTCTGTGACTAAAATAATCAATGTAGCTGCATGACCAATGTAATATTTAGATCAGTAAGATTTCAAAATCTAATGGGAATGATAAATGTCCATGACACTTTTTGTGATGTCACTAATCAAATTTGAGCAGATTTTAATATTGCAGTATGTAAATAACTTTATCTTTACCTGCTGTTACTACTTCTCAAATTTTAATGCTATTCACTTTTATCAATAGAGTTATCTAAATCATTGACTTGAACGTTTAAAACTTTAGCCAAAAACAAAATTTGACACATTATTTGTTCTAAAAGGAAATACCCTTTTGGATGTTTTCATGTAGATTCTTTGATTGCAAATACTTGTAGATTTTAAGAAACATAACTTAGCCCCTTAACGTCACCATGAAATAGATCGAAAGTCCTTGCCGTCAGATGCAGACAAACACTAAGACAATATGACGTCACCTCACAAATGCTAATTATACGCTTCATTTGGATAATGAAGGGTGTGTAAATATTTAATACCCAATTAGGAGACGGCTAATGAGTGATATTTCAATAGAAATGTCTTCTTAAGAGTATTCCTCTAATTGATTATGATCGCACGGATATGTCCAAATGTTAAGGGTTGAATGAAATTGACTGAATGTAATATATATTTCCCTTTGAATCTAATCTTTACAGAGGATCCATGCAAATCAATGTCATGGCTTTGCATAAGTGTGTTCTTCTTAATGTCAGATGATGACAATATAGATTTAAGATGATTTTACGAATTCACTACCGCATGTGTATTAGAAAATTTCCGACCCTAGTTAACAGTAAAAATCAATGAAAAAATTATTACAAAATCATAACATGTTCATACATTATGCAATATTGTTTAGATGCTTTATCGCTGGAATGTGAATTTATGCATGTGAATAATTACAATCTATTTATGTACCTTTGGCTAGTACCGAAAGGGCATGTCATTTATTCATTTTAAAACTTGAGTTGTAACTATTTCAAGTTTATCATTAGTAACTTAAATCGAATAGCAAGGGCCAAGAGTTATCTGCCCCTGGTTCCGTTTGCCAATCAACTTCTGCTTTCTATTAATTTTCATGACACTACTATACCCTTTTTAATTTGCAAACTACTCAAATTGTTAGATGGTTACTTCACTTCAGGCCATCCAACGTTTGAAAAGTCTTTATCAACGATATATATGTTGATCTGTGCCGAATTTAACTCATAGATAGTAAACTCATTGAATTTGAAACATCAATTTGAAAGATTAAATCTTTTGTTTTAAACAAAAATGAATTTTGATGAAAGGGATCTTTAAAAAATGTATGAAAATTTTGGAAATTTGATATATAAGGTATAAGTCTGTAATGTAATCAAGTTAGCAAAATTAGATACAGATTTATGTTACCTTGGATAATACAAATGTTATGCTTAATTCAGAGACATTTGACAATATTGCGTATAAAATAATCTGTTTATTCTACATTAGAATGCCGTGATGTTCATCAAAATAAATTTGTGAAAACATCGTACGATGGCAATGATTACACGGACATTATATGAATAACTAATCAAAACAAACATATCGAAACCCTCGAATCTTGGTCAAGAAAAGTCAATAAAATGTGTTATTGCATTAAAAAAACAACTTGTTGCAAGAGACGATTCTTATGCTCTTATAATCATATTCAACCCCAAAATTGTGGGGGAAAAGCAATTTTTCAGTGCATTTTGCATTGCATCAGTCAATTTCACTGTTTCAAATCAACAACTGTTTAAACAGAGCTGAAAGTTTATTCCCAGATGGCAAGACATCATAATTGCAAATTGAGATGGCGGTGATTATCAATATGACATTAATTAAAACGGCAGTTTCGAAATTACTTTGAAATTGCATAATTCTATTTTTCATAAAATAGTAATAAGAGATAATAATCAAAACTGACAGTTTCACTAGAGGAGTATTTTTTTTAAAAGAGGACGTGACAAACATCCTTTGCGATTAAAGTTAAAGCCTAATATATCTTTTTGAAGGGATCACGCAATTGTGCAATTGAAAATCGATTATCTAAGCCACCTGCTAAAAACATTTTAATGATAGGCAGAAGAATATTGAAGTGTTAACTTGATGGAGAAGACATTCAGGAAACCAAAATCAATTATCTCACAGCCATGATGGTAAATACCTTTTAAAAATATTTTGAAAAGAATATAAGCTTGAAAAATGTTCAACATAGATGTTAGAGTCCTTGAAAGGCATTACGAAAAACAAGAATTGCTTTAACTTTTTATTTGTGAAAATCACGACGTTTGGTGGGATTCTAGTTGAAAAATATTTTTATCTAAACGTTACTTAGCATGTCATTGATAATGTCTGGTGATTTAGTATATGCAGTTGAAAATCAACTAAACTTGATCATTGTCAAGAGAAGTTTATGAACTCGTACATCTTAAAAGAAAAGGGCAATTATTATTATATTATTAAAGTAAAACAACCAAGCTATCCATACTTTTATAACTTATAAAATATATATATATTCCGTGCTTAACAAGATTTGCCAATTTACAGAAGAATAAATCGGATTTCCTTCTTTCTCAATCATCATTCTAAATTCTTGAAGTTGAAGTATACAATACACATATTCATGAAGCACGCAAGTAACGTAAACAATATCAAAGTTATATAGATGAATCTAAGTAGACATTCAATGTACACCGTTTTTTGGTAAAACTGTTTTCTTGTATATTTCCCTACGTGAAATCTGAACCATTTGTTTCTTTGCTAAGGTATTAATAAGGGTAATTTGTGAAGTTTTCCGAACGTTTTAAAACTTTTCCTCGATGTTAGTAGACTCACTAAGCTAGCACTGCCAACACCACAAGTATGGGACAAGAATCTATATAGTCAGTAGATAATTTACTAGAGTGTCCGATTAGTCGAAAAGAAATGTTAAAGATTTCACTTGTCTCCAGACCTGGAGAACATCCTAGAAAAAATATTTTGTTAAATTCTGTTTGTATACATCAACGGTAATTAAGATTGTGTCATTCACTTAAAAGTCTTGTTATGTCAGGCACGAAATATCTTACTTAGTAAGGTCTCTGACAGTCAACATGCTAAGTCCTCTCTCATCGTAGACATCTTCTTATTTAATACTATTCTGGTGACAATTTATTTTGTGAAATTACTATAAGTTTGAATTTGAATTTGAATAAAAACTAATTAAACCTTGGGCATCTATTTCTTCTCATTACAGAGTGTCATCTGAACATTCGATCCTTTTTAGTTTTAATTTTATATTTCAAGTATCATATTACATATTATTGATGGTTTACAAAATGATCTGTTTCATGTTGATCTAGCAACGCAGGTTATGATAAGCATATATAAGATACTGATCAATAGTAGCAACACCATTATCCAATCTTCCTAAAATGCCACTAGTTACAATTTTCAAGACAATAAAGTTACCTTGTTATAACGAAAGATCATTTTTGGCAAAAAAAATTTGTCATTATATAACACAGATAGTAGTTTGGTCCGATATTTTGTGTACAAAAACCTAATAAAACTAATAAGGCGCCAAAGGGATCAACAACTTAAAAACCTATTTTCTTATCTTCTCAAATTTCAATAGGCTTATAAAGCTAAATCTTTGTGTACATACTCAATAGCTGATGGGAAATCTAATTCATAGTTTTGGTGACACTGTGACCCTTACAAGGGTCACCGGAACGATGCCCTAAAAAACTATTTTCATCTTCTTCTCAAGAAGTAAAAGATCTAGAAAACTAAAATATTGTCCTTTGCTAAATGCAACTCCTAAGCTGATTGGGATTCAAATCCATAGATTTGTTGACCCTATGACCACTAGTAACACCACTAATAATTAAACTTATTTTCATCTTCTCCAAAAGTAAAAGGTTCTGAAAGCTGAAAATTTATGAACGGACTACTAAGTAGATGAGGGTTCTAATTATAGATTTGGTGACCATGTGACCCCTTATAAGGCTCACAGGAACCACATTCAACAACCCCTATTTTCATCTTCTTCTCAAAAAGCCATAGGCTTAAAAACTAAAATATTGTGTACAGAGTCCTAAACTGATGTGGATTATAAAAAATTGAAATGGAGATGATGAGCTCATATGGTGACCATGAGACTAAATCATAGAAAGCCTATTGAGCTACAGAGCCAATGACTCTATGTTTAATTACTATTTGTGAATATGCACAATTTCATATATCAGATTAAATATTAGTCTGTCTCCTGTCCACTGTCCTTCACTATCTTTTCAATTCTAGTGTTTCAATCTTCCAACAGTGAACTATGAGGTCGCTTACTACATGTCATCAAGTATATTCTAACGATGAATGTTCTATCACTAAGAAAAAAGTTCCTAATTAACGAGTTATCAATTCCCAAGCTTATCAAATATAATGTTCTCGAGATAAGTTAACATCCAGTTACCTCGTTATCTAAAATTGTGTGAACACTTGATCTTTAAGAATGATAGTCTATATACGATAAGCAATTTATCTGACAAGATTGACAAAAACATAAAAGCAATTTATCTGTTGAAATTAAATATCCCCAAAGTGCATTTACCTCTGATAAGGACAATCAATCAAGATCCAGTAAAGAAATATAAGGTCAGACATAAACATATTAGAGTAAACCACTGTGACCCGTCGTTATGTTTGGATTGAATAGACAGTTCGGTATAAAATGGATGTAGTAGATGAAGAAATTATCACATTTAAGAAGATAGAAGATCCCATATGCGATTCCGCCCTATCATTTCGTTTACTATCGTGTTCTGTGTCAAAGGGTATTTAATGAAATGTATTTTTAATGCTTTTAACATTTTTGACATTCTGTTTATCAGCGTAATTGAATCAACTGATCCACATACACTGATATCCTTTAGACCAAAAGCCGCGTATCGCTAGCTATCTAACCAGCCAATAAGACGACTCGCATCAAGCAACAGCGGCACAACCCGGATGGAAAATTCCATTAAGTTGAAAGGAGTAGCTTCAAGCTCCTTGGATAATGACATTTCAATGTGATTTCATTTACCTATCCGATCTCCTGATTGCTTTCCCGACTTAATAGTAAATATTGTAAACACTTATAATAGCATTGGCATTCGTTAGTAGATGTACACTTTCATATATCATGGTAGTTTTTTCAAAGCGATCTATTATGCAGCATCCAATGATGTTATTCGATAAAGCTTATATGAAACTATGAACTATATGTAAATATAATTATATTATATTATATTATATTATTATATTATATTTATATTATATTATATTTATATACTTTACATGGGCCAAAAAAAGCAACAACCTTACTAAAGTTTAAACTCAATCTTTCTACTCTTGGGTAAAACAAGTATATTTGATTCTCATTTTGCAAGTCAATCTGTATTTGCGTTCATGTTCTACATACATTACAGCAGCAGCTTATATTAAGTCTAGCATTGACTCCTACTACACTTAAAAAACCATTGTTATAAATTGAAAAAGAAAGTAGATATCCTGAGTTTTACCTTAAAGATTACTTGATCAAAAAGACGGTTCATCTATGACGTCTTTAGCCTTGCCAAATATTTTTGAGGAAACAGATGATTGAACTCTTTACCTGTTACTCATACTTCAATAGCTCAAATATTTTGTCTCTATTTCACTCCCCACACCAATTATTTGAATCTTATTTTCATATTGAATACTGGGGCGCTTTTTATTTAAAACCATCAAATTTTGATTCAGTTGCTGGTGAGCCAGATTGCTTTTTGAAACAATTATTTTCGGCTCCCAGGTGATAGCACAATGAAGTTGCCAACAATATGTGGAACTGTTTTAAAATTGCATAACTGAATTTTCATAAAGGTGATTTGAATTGTTTTCCAAAAGTGACACCATTTTCAAACAAGTTAACGTTATGAAGGACATGACCTGCAAACCATAAAAGACAAGTTAAAGTTTCTATCATTTGAATATAAAATGCTAATGTGCAACAGCATGTCACTTATCTGACGCTCAAACAATGTCTGGTGATTAATAGACAATAATACAGTTATAGTGTATGGATAATTCTAATTGCAGAGATAATCTTTATTATTCCACATATTTTAGTTGGTTTAATGTTAGAATGACCATTTCAAAATTAAGTTCAATATTCTACTTATTTATTTTTTTCACACGACGTGCAAGTAAGCACGTCATAGATTAGATTTCAATTGACAAAGATAAAACATTTTTCAAAAGTACACCTACTACAACTTTTATAACGCCTGTGTATTTAAGTCTTGACATAAATGGATGAGCTTTTGTAACGCAACATCTATTCATCAATTTATGAGGAAATTCCAATATCAAATTTCCTTCAAATGCCACCAAGTAGAAATCGCATGACAATATGGGGATGAGTTTTTTATGCGGTCTAGTGTCTAAAAAATTCATGAGGAGTGGGAGATGAAGAAATCTAAAGTTGAAAAGAGATTGCAGATGGATATGACTTCGATAAGTATCGGATGAAGTGTGAATGAATGAAATAAGGTGAAATATTCATGAATTTGCGAAATGCTAATGGAAAGCATAATGGCCCTCTAAATGTTTAAATATCTGCACTAATAGTGTTGTAGTGGTGGGTTTTTTTGTATCCTTGATGGATTTCCGGCTGGCCGATTCCGTATTGTATGTGATGGATGTAAACTCACGAGCGGATAAACGCTACCATGTACTTAAATCTAGATTGCAGAATAAATACCAATGTGAGATTAAAAAACCAAAATGTTTATTCAACAAGACCATATGACGATATCAAATTCATAAAACTACAATTTAGCTTCCGGCATCAACGGCACAGTCTCCAATATTGGCTCGAGGGTAAAAAAGTGCACGTTCATTGTCATGACTGATCCCAGTGCAGTGAAATCCAGGTTAAGTGTGTTGAAAACAGTCCACATTAATAAGGTGTATGACCTCCCCTTTGTCACAATAAAGACATTAAGCCTCCGACGCATGGAGAAAATCAAACGTGTGACGTCATTTTGTACAATGCGCTGCCATTCTTCTTGAAGAGCTTGAGCAAATTGCTTGAGGTTATCTGGAGGTGGTCGTCGTTGAAAACGACGATCTAAAGCGTCCCAAAGTCAGGCGAGCATGCTGGCCACGGCAGAACGGCGATGTTGTTAGCAAGGAATTCTGAGTAACTCGAGCTATGTGCGATCGGGCATTGTATTGTTGAAAGATCACACCATGTGCCTCTTATCAAAGAAATGGACAGACGACGGTGATTGTGAATGTCATCGATGTAACACTGAACCGTAAGATTTCCATTCACGATAACCAGCGGCGTCTTCTTCTCACAAGTATGCCTCCCCAAACCATGATATTTCCTCCTCCGTAGGCCAATTCCTGAACGCAACGTGCAGCAGTTCTCTATCCCCAACAGCTGTAAACAGAACCGACTTTTGTAAGAGAAAAGCACCCTTAGCCACTGACGTCGCTGCCAACGTAAAGCCGTCCTCGCCCATCTCAGTCTTCGTTCGCGGTGTTCGGCTGCAAACAGCTGTCCCTGGAACGGTTTGAATGGTTTGTATGATGCCATGGGGCCTTAGACGCCTAACCACTGTGCGTCTGCTTACCCGGTGACCCAGGGCATTCAACGCCGATGACGTCACTGCTAGGAAGAGGTTTCTGAGGTTTAACGTGCGCAGAAATTGGTCGTCCTGGTGGGTTGTAACTCTCATTCGGCCTGATTTTGGTCTGTCTCAGGACTCTTCGATTTACAATAACGTTGCATTAGTCTTTTGACAGTTGTACGGTGACAGCCAAGCGCCCACATTGTTGTAAAGTCAAACTTGTCATTCTTCTTTACAAAATGGTGTCTGACAACCAATTCGCTTTAGTGTTATACCCGTCGGGCATGGGGCGATTTTGCTTTGCATGAAAACCATAATTTGACAAAATTTGGGAAAAGCATGCATTTGATACCACAGTTCAATATGAAACAATCATTGTTGTATTTGGGCGATGTGTTTTCATGCGATTGGATTTTAATCTCATTTTTATCTTTAACGTGATTTCAAATCTAAAGTGTTAGCGTTTTTCCTTGAGTTTATATCAAATAAAGGTTCATGTCATTCCTGTCCAATCAATTAACAGACGGTTTCATCAAATTTACAAATACAAATCACGCCTGCAGTAACAATAAATCATATATATGAATAGTTTGTTCACTGTAACAAATGATATTTGTATTCTGCGTTACAAAGTGTAGGTTTAGTCAAAGAAACCACCAATTGTTATCATGATGCGGTGGTTTTGATAATTAAGAGACCCAGAAATTTATGCCAGTTGCAGGCTACGTGCTCCTTGTCGGGCCGTTCCAGCTGGCCCTCTTTGCCAAAACCACTTTGAGTCCTTCTTTCTCTCACCAAGCCTCTCTTTCAGTCGTTTCGATCATCCATTTGATCCTCTTTCTACTAAATCTATGTCCTTCTTCTCCCTTTCATGGTTATCATCCATCTAATAAAATTATGTAATGTGAACAATATTTTGAATCCGAACTGACCAACTTATTGTTCGCCTTCACTGAAACTTTGCCAAAGGAAACATCCTTTCTATAAACTTGTCTTCATAGCAGTAAATCTTCATTATTTATCTAAAGGTTAAGAAACATTGTTCAATGAAACGACTACAGAAGCCGTTATCAGACTCATGTGTTCAAGAGAACATCTTCAGAAGTCAGGCTGATAGGTTTGCGTAATACAAAATGTGTGATTGCGTCTCCGACCAAATTGTATAGATTGACATATGTAATTAGATACACTTTCGAGAAAAACGTAGCCTTCGCCCATGCAATCTAAATTCGATGCAAGTACAGTGGTTATAATGGCTGCCACAAAACAATCAGAAAACACACTTAACATATCTATCATTTCATTAACAAACTTTTAGCACATAATGGATCTCAGACTGTTATGTCGGTTTGATGATAAATCATAACTGCATTTCATCTGTGCAAACCTACGAGTAACTATTTGGATATTCAAGGATGTTATAGCACCATTACCTTACAGACTATATGGTAAATATATAGTAATATAAGACGCACTATTTGACAAAGCTTGTCCATTTGCTCATTTGGTTAATGGAAGTGGTTTTCTGGTGCATATAAGTTTTGCATTAAATCATCCAAAGTAACAACATACCACATCTTTTCTTCTTTTACGAAAAGAGGTTGAAAAACTGCCATAGATTCGATAACAATTCAAGAAAGGGATACGTCTAGAAGACATTTTAGAGCAGTTTATCCCAACCATAATGATGTTACTTTTGTTCACATCTACATTTCCAAAAGTTTAATAGCATCAAAAGATGACGATGTTATATTTGAATTATCGTTATTTTTAATGCATGGTATGGAAGTAAGAAATAGTGTTTTGAAAAATAGCTTGTGACAATAATATACAAAATATGTAATTGCTGAAGTCCGTCATGTCACCAATTGAATGAACCATGTTTTCCCAAATTACAAATCTATAAATTGTACGCTATATGTTTATATGTATCATTGTATATGGGCCTGAGGCCTTGAATGCAATAAACAATCTTTGACTTTGAATAGCTGTTAATAAAAGTGCGTCAAAAATGAGTTCCAGAATGTGTTTTGACATGATGTGTTTTTAAGGATAACGTTTAGTCAGATTTTGAGATTGCCTTCCCATCGAAATCCCACAGTAATAATACACTTTCCAAAGAAAATCTAGTTCTAATTGATGTAGAACACGATGATGAATGTATCCAAATAGAAACATTGATAATATATAACAGTTACTTTGTATGAGCCATATTTTGTCTGGCCGTGAGGTATGTCAAAGAACAAACGGTCATTAAAATCTTTCATGATCATAAGATGGAAGATTATCCCTTATCGTCACGATGTAACAGACTGAACAAAATGTTCAACATCCTGCTTCATCAGCATAACTGAATCCGCTGATCGAGATCATTCCATATACCCTGATATCCTTTAGGCCAAATCCCTCGTATCGCTGGCCATCAAACCAGCCAATGAGACGACTCGCATCCAGCAACAGCGGCACATACCGGATGGAAAATTCCGTTAAGTTCAAAAGAGTAGCTTTAAGCTCCTTGGATAACGACATTGCATTCGCTTAATCAGTAACAGGTGAGCACATCTACGAACATCAAGCCGCGCCAGCCGTACGAGGGATTTGGCTCGAAAGAGATCATGGTATATGGAAGGAGCCGGATCAGCGGATTCAATTACGCTGATGTAGCAGGATGAATGTTCAATCACAATATATCACAATTTAATGAATAAATACATGTAGGTAAAAGCACTAAAAAGACAGGGTAAGACAACTCTTATCGAATTAATAAGACACAAAAGAGAAGTAATCTCAAAGGTTTTCATAAAAGTTAGATGACATATGATGATTAGCTAATATCAAAAGACTTGATAACGGTTGGTACAAAAGAATGAATAGAGGCCTTGAATATTATTCTAAGGTATAATTTGTGTTAAAACATCCTCTTTTTCACCCTTTCCCGACCACCAAATCAATTAGATTTTCCCTGTTTTGTATGTTGATAGTCAAATTATAATCAAAATTACAGGTTGTCAACCAGATCAAGAAATGACACTGTTAAACATGACTGCTACATTTCAGAATGTTTAATCTGCCTGCATATTTCTTTGGCAGAAGAAAGTAACTTTATCCAGCGGATCTATTCAGTATATACAGTTACATCCTACCAGGAAAACTAAAGATGGCAGTCTACTGCGTGATTTTGTTGGCATCGGAGAATGAGTTCCATCACGTTTATGTCATATTCTAATGTTTTCATTAATCATTTTCACTGTGCAAATAAGGTTTATATTTGGGATGGTCATCCATTATGCAATTATCATCATATTGTATATGGTACATGGTTACTGAACAATATAACTATATTCTTACGGGCAAGATACATCATCATTAGTTGAATAGAATCATTTCTCTGAAATAGAAATTCATGAATGAAAATAAAATTCCTTCGATCCCATTATTTCTTGTGGTTTGAACATAACATCAAGAATAAGAAATTTCGCTTTCCGAGATTGGTATATTGTCAACTTCAGACGGAAAAGTAACCAAATACAGTTTTATTTACCTTAATTACACTCTATCTTTATATAAATATATTTACGTTGCTGACGGTTTCGGACAAAGTAATGCACGGTTCGAATCCAGAATGGGACTCGGCAACTTTATCAAAAGCAGAGAACTGTCCTGCATTTAGTAAGGTTTGGGTGCTATACTGAATGTCAGCGTAGAACCGCCAGTGATACGCTGGTTCCAGCCAATGCTCGCGGGTTTCACCGCTGTGTAGATTAGTTCTCCCTGCATTAATACCAGAAGCTGTAATATAAATGAAATACTCTTGAAAGCTGCGTTTAACCCCAAATCATCTCACCTATAGTATTGTTAACTGTTATCATTATCATACCTTTTTAAAACCCATTTCACTTTCTTCTTAAACAAAATTCTTCTTAATCACTTCTTCGAAACACATGTCTTACATCTTAAACATAAATGTAGAATGATATCATTCAATAGAATGTGATAGTTCATCATCTCGGTATACTTCGCGGAAATATGATTCCATTTAGGTAATGAGAACCTCATTGCCTGTGTAATTGCCAATTTATGCTTTGCCTGCATGGATATCAAAGTAATCACATATTTTCCCATTCTCTCAAGTTTAACTGGTTATATTGACACCTTTAGAAATAGTGTGCATATTCACAAGTATGAGCTTAAAAGGGGACTCGCAAGGAACGTTTGCTTAGAAGTCGAGAAACAGAAATCTTTAATGTCAACATTTCATATCTGAATATTTCATTATATGTTATATTCGCCTCCTGATATTTCACCTCTGGGATATGTTACGACGGCATCTCGGTAAACATTAACTCATTGATCCAGATCAATTATCAATTTGAGTCACCAAGCTGATCACACAACTTTTCAAGGACCCTACATTTGATGTATGTGTTAGGAGTTTTGTTTCCACGATCAAGGTTAAGTGATATCATTGACAATTTGAAAACCTTTTGCATATACACAAGTATTTTCTTTTTTCAAAGTTGGTTCTTAGAGTATTAGCGTAATTCGAAGAATATGTATGATAAGATTGTAAACAGATTTATTTCAGTTTTTCGATATTTTCAGCAAATAATCAGTAATCCTTGTCAAGTCTTTCGTTTAGTTTTGGATATGTTCACTTATTCAGTATCATCAGCAATACATATCAAGTAACAATATCAAGCTACCCATTAATGACTCAATGTTAATTTTTTTTTTATTCTTTCCAGTAACTAAAATTGTACCGTTTTCAATAAATATATGAAATAGATTTAATCAGAACAAAATTAAATATTTGATTGGTCTTAATTGATTTTCTCCGGTAGGTGATTTTATTCAATTACCTTTTGGTAAATGTCTATTCATTCTTATCATTATAATCCCCAAAAATCATATTCTGTTAACATTTCATATATTGTCTAATTAACATTTGAAATGTTATTCGTTTATAGGAAACTGTTTTCCCTAAAGCTCATGCAATCATGTCCTTTCATTTTGGGAGATTTTGTGCTCAGGTTGATATTGTATTCTCAAAAATTTAACATAGATATGAAAGTAATTTAAACCAAACACCTTTGTTGTAGAATACGGATATGGAGCTTGAACAGTAGCAATTAAATACAAATGATAAGCAAAACACTTATAATATGTTCCCTGGGGAAATAAGATTTCAACTTCTTTAACAGAAGGATTGCATATATATTGACATTACAATATTATTTACACCAAGAATGAAAACGTCACTAAAATGTTTAATTGAAAGAATACTTTTGAAAGGAATTCTTATGCAGGATGGCATGCATTTACATACTGAGTGACTTCAAAGAATCAGTGTTGAAATCTTGTCATTTCCATCATGTTGATTTCGAAATGAGACTCATCAGTTTCTATTTGTAGTATTGATTTTTTAGACAGTAGCAAGAAGAATGCAGGGTGGTAATCACGTAACCATTTATTTTCTTGGAACACATTCTCAAGGCTAAACTTAGGTTTCCAACCACATCCTACAAATTCAGTCCATTGAAATGAAACTGATAGTCCTATTATGCAACCCTACTTAAATTTTCATTTGAGGACACAAAACTACATTGTTGGTATGAAATAATGATGCATTCCTATAGATGACAGATGACATTAACTTAGCATATTAATATGGCATTTTTCATACTGGCATTTTATTCAAAACAAAAATTCACTCAGACAAACAGACAAATAATTATCAAATACTGAAAGAAAAATTGACTTATATGTCCACAAAAGCTGAAGGGGAAATGTAAAAAATATTTGTTTTGTGAAGCCAATTTAGAAAGGAAGTTACATCTTAATGTTTTAAAATTCTATCATGATCCTAGGATAGAGAAATAAGAAAGTTATTAAACTTCCACTAGAGAAACTGAGTTTATCTAACATATTGTGTCAGATTACACAAAGGTACACATCCTGCTTCATCAGCGTAATTGAATCCGCTGATCGAGCTCCTTCCATAGACCCTGATCTCTTTCGAGCCAAATCCCGCGTACGACAGGCACGGCTTCATGTTCGTGGCTGTGCTCACCTGTTATTGTTTAAGCCAATGAAATGTCGTTATCCAAGAAGCTTTAAGCTACTCTTTTGAACTTAACGGAATTTTCCATCCGGATTGTGCCGCTGTTGCTGGATGCGAGTCGTCTCATTGGCTGGTTAGATTGCTAGCGATATGAGGCTTTTGGCCTATAGGATATCAAGGTATATGGAGGGAGCTGGATCAGCGGATTCAATTACGCTGATGAAGCAGGATGAAAGGTACACTGAAGGCATAGTAATTTATTTTAATGTCTTCTTTATTAAATCCAGGGAATGACAAGAGTGTGTAAATAAGATGTCATTCAATAAAATGTTTTAGGGTTTCTTATACTTCTTTATTTCTTTATAGATAATCATCCCTAATGTAATCAATATCAGCTTGCTTCCGGGTTCATTCCTTCCCTACTGATAATTTGCTTATGAAAGTGGCTATCACAATTCGGTCGTACTGACGATTGTTTCATTATTATATACTAGTAAATATTACATTTTAGATTGTAAATCGTTTTAAGGTCTTTCATACATAAATAACATTTAATCATATATACGTATCCTTTCAATATCTACGAGTAGTCCATTTGTTTACATTCACTTACATATTCAAGGATTATGAAGAAAGAAAATTAACTTTAGCTTTATTTTTACTGTCAAATTACTAATTAGGTTAATTAAAACCGTTTTCTGGTGAACACTCCTTGTATTGATTCAGAACAAGGGAGACAATCCAAATTATATTTTTAAAAATCCCTTGGGATTGTAGATTTTCATACTTTTTTTATAAATATTGGATGTATGGGGTGTATATCAATAAATTGAAAACAAAATTGCATTACCTTGGTTTGCCGAAAGAACGGGTAATAGAATTATTGAAGTTGTAAATAATGTTTGCTTTCATTCTATCATTAAAGGAGCATTTTCAAAAGATCAAGAACCTGGATAGATTCATAGCATTCATTGGTTCTCTAGTTACGTGCGTTTGACATTGCTACCTTAAATATTTTTGAAAATAGTTTTGAGAATTTTTCTTTGTCATAATTCAACAAGTATACATCTATTGTGAGTTACCGATTTCATCTAATGTAGATTTTGGGATAGAAGTTTCGGAGTTTGATGATGCTAAATTTTGTCAAGCATGTTAATATTTAATTTTGTTCCGATGGAATTCAATAAAATTGCTTGTTTGCCTTTAACAAAATCTAATTGATGGCTTTGACTTCACCAGATGACTAATTCTATTTCATAAACCTTAAAGGTACAAATACATGAAATATGTTTTCGAGATGGGAGGAGGGTCAACATAGTCAATAATACAGTAGCAAAATTCCATACCGTAATTGCTTCCATGTAGTTAAAACTAGATGTAATGTTTACGTCCCCTAAGTCCTAATAACGGACTAAGGGGACGAAAAAATTACATCTAATTTTAAATAGATTGTTATTGCTTTAAAAGTGCATAAATACACGTCAACTACAATTGCTTAACTTTTTTCCAATTATGACAACAGTATCAAAAAAAGCTTTTCAGTTTAAACGACTGCAAAACAATGTTAACAAAAAAGTTCACAAATAATGTTTGCATTTAGATGGATCACGCTCTTTACAAACGACTATCATTAAGCTAACACTTCATGCATAAATGTCAGAATAAGAAGCATACCAAGTGTTAAGCCAATTGGGAATAAAGTCATGAATGTCTAACTAATGCCACTTTTAGCTTACGCGGGAAATCGCTTTAAATACACTTCGAAAGAAATATCGTTGGTACATAGCATGCTTTTGGAACTCCGTGCATCTTTTTAGTAATTGTGACAAAATTATTATTAACGTTGCAAATGATCTAATGATGCAAATGATTACGTTTTTAAGTTTTAACAGCAGGGTTACATAAAAGAAACGTAGTCTGTTTGGAATATTGGAATCTGTGCGTCACCAGACAACAAAATGTGTTTGTATTGTCCTTTTGGAGAATTTCAACTATGACAACAATGGTGTTATTTGTCCTTATGGTTTAGATTATGTATAAGCACCGTTTGCTTTGTCTATCTTTCAGTGGTTGTCACCCTGAAAAGTATCAATTCCTCTCATTATGCATATGTTTGTTACGTATTATTGTGCATAAGCAAAAAGTAATTAAACACGATCATAGATTGCATTGGCTGATTTGAAAATCAGAAGTATTTTTCAAGCCTGATGATATACAACAAGAACTGAAATCATAAACATATACAAACTAAGATTTTGATTTTGGATATGACAAAATTTTTGGAATAAGTGGTTGCCAAATGTTATTGGCTGCCACATACGAATTGTTCAAAATATGAATATTCCTTTAATTGTGTAACATGGATTAAACAGATATCGGAGTCGGTATAGTGAACTAATGCACTAATGCCTAGCATGCCTGCAGATATATATATCTGTTTGTGTTCACAAACCCTTTCCCTTATACAACTGAAAAGGAAAAGAGCACAAATATGAATGTTTACACTTAGTAGATCACTCAGGAAATGTTTTTGGGAATCGGATTCATAATTTTAATTTCAAATAGATACACTGTCAGTCTGCTCAACACAATATACCTATGAAAATACGGTTAACAAAGTGAAACATTCTAAACGAAAGGGTAAGCTATTAGAGACAGTAGTTAGACATTCATGACTCTATTCCCGATTGGGTTAACACTTGGTTTTCCACTTATCATTGTCAGTCATCTAAGTATAAAGTGTTAGATTATTCATCGTGTAAATGGGCGAGCTTATTCGATGCCCGTGGAAACTCTAATATCAATGTTCCCTGAAATACCACCACGTACAAATCGCAGGGCAATAGTAAAGTCAATATCATAAATTCATGAAGAGTGGGAAATGTACCAATCTCGAATCGCTTTTTTGCATTTCAAAGAGATTGACGACAGATATGATGAATGAAATAAGGTGAAATATTCATGATATGCGAAATGCTAACAGAAAGTGTAATGTCAATCTAAATATTTCAATATCTGTGTGAATTGTGATTTAATTATTTATTATGTGATCATATTTTTCCGGCAATCCGATTGGTCGAGAAGCGGTCACGTGTCAGTCGACAGAAAAGCGTATTGACTTCACTCGAGTCCGACCAAAAGTGATATTGACTTGAAATAGACATAATGACGTTTAACCGTTGTTACATGACGTCATCCTATTGTTATCGTCATTTGACCGTCATGTTGAACAATTGATCAAAATTGCTGTTCATGACTGTAGTTTTTCTTTCCTTTTCGTATTTACACTCGCGATCAAAAGAAAGTATAGGTCCACTTCATATGCCCATAAAATAAAAGCAAAAGACGATATTAAAGTTCCGTAAATTGGATTATATTAAGCAATCAGATGACAATGATTTACAGAAACAAACTGCATTGGTTGATTCCATTGATCGACTGTATAGTCAGTGAATCACATAGGGGGTCAAAATTCAATAATTTAATGTCTCTCTATTGTCTGTTGAGAAGCCACAAACGAACTTTGCTATTGTCAATAACGCGTATGACCTCCTGTAGCGTCAATACAGGCCCTGACACGTCTCCTCATCGACATGGTCAAACGTCGGATGACGGCCGCTGGTATCTGTTGCCATTCTTCTCTGAGAGCACGAACAAGTTCCTGTCGGTTTTGTGGGACGGGTATACGGTTCCTTATCTGCCTGTTGAGGTGATCCCACAAGTGTTCTATTGGATTTAAGTCTGGGGAACAGGCAGGCCACTGGAGAACATTGACGTTGTTTTGTTGCATCACGTTAACTGTGGCTCGTGCAGTGTGGGGTCTTGCGTTATCATGCTGGAATATGATACCCTGGCGTTGTGCTTGCAGAAAAGGGAATACAATTGGCTGCAGACCTTGTTGAATGTATTGCTGTGCATTCAGGTTTCCATTTATAATGACGAGTTGAGTTTTAACGTCACCACAGATACCGCCCCACACCATCACACCACCACCGCCGTAACGATGAACTTGTTGCACACATGGACGAGCAAAACGTTCACCACGGCGCCTCCAGACCATCTGTCTTCCATCATTATGGTACAGACAGAAACGACTCTCATCTGTAAATAAGACACGCCTCCAGTTCCGTGCTTGCCATCTGTACACTCGCCTTGCCCATTGGAGTCGGTTACGTCGGTGTCGAGGGGTCAAGGCCATCGCTCGGTAAGGTCGGTGTGCCCGAATACCTACTGTACGCAATCTTCTTGACACTGTGTGTCTACTGATACGATTGCCGAATGCCGTTGCCGCTGTTTCCGTTGCCGTTACGAAGCGATTTCGGAGGTGAATGGTCCGGATGTACTGGTCTTCTTGTGGCGTGGTCACACGTGGTCTGCCACTTCGGGGTCTGTCTTGGGTCCGACCAGTCTGTCTGTAACGTTGAAGAAGCCTGGAGACTGTCAGTGTCGTGCAATTGAACGTCCGAGCAATGTGGACTTGTGTAGCCCCCATTTCCGCCATGCCAATAGCTCTCTGTCGTTCTTCCTGTGTCAATCGTGCCATTCTTTTTGTGTGTTTTCAGTTGGTTTGATCCTACGGTATTCAGCAGTGCCATTTATACCTGTTTTCGGCACATACATTTCATGCATTTGCATTTAAACACAATTCACGATTTTTCCGGTTTTTTTAGTCCACAACAACCTTGGTTGCGTTTTTGCGATGTGAATTATGTTTCTGAAGGCTTACCATCATATTCATAATCACTAACGATGGATATCATGAGAAACTTTCAATTTCTATCAAATTGAAAAACCTATACTTTCTTTTGATCGGGAGTGTATTTCGAAACATAATAAAACAATTATGGACTGGTGAATTCGGTCAATACCTGTTTTTATAGACCCGAGGAAAGCAATATTGACTTCGGACTTCGTCCTCTGTCAATATTGCTTTCCTCGGGTCTATAAAAACAGGTATTGGACTTCGTCCTCTGTCAATATTGCTTTCCTCGGGTCTATAAAAACAGGTATTGACCTCATCACCAGTCTATAATTGTTTAATATTAGATGGCTCTAAAGTTAATCGGAATGACAACAAAATAAGGATTCAAGTTAGTTTACTTCAATAATTTAACAGACGGTTTAAACACATTTTCAGAGATGCAATGATGCAAATTTCGTAATTCATGATCATTACTTACTCATAGAATCGTTTGTTATTTCTTTAATTGTCTTTCTCCTTGATCTGCCCACTCTCTTTTTGTTATCAATCAATCAATCAATCAATCTATCAAATGCTATCCACGGTAGTGTTAAAACCATGTTAAATCCTATCTGACTCACTGTCTTTTAAACCTAAGTGTTTTATATTTACAATGAACAAATAACGTAACCGTTCGTATTTCCTTACGTTCAGTTCATGATAGAATCCCAAGAAGAAACTTTTCTCTTAACTACTAGGGATCTTCGGCAAGAGGCTAAACGTTACGAAGCTGTGGTATAGGGAACATTGTCAGAAGTCTTTGTCAGGCTGATAGGTTTGTGTAATACCTAATGTGTATTTACAGGGTTATATATGATTAGATCTCATGATTGTTCCACCGACCTCAAAGTGAACAAAATCCAAAGTGATCTAGAATAGATTAAAAAATGTTATAGGATATTCTTTTGAGGAAAAAATATTTTCGTCTACGTTATCTATTATGAAACAGTCTTTGACGTCAGTTTGTGAGGTTTTCCCACAGCTTTTCGCTTTATATTTGTTTTACGTATGATTTGCCCTGTCTGATTATATTTGTATAAGTAAGTATAAGTACTTTGCTGAGACATCCAAAAGATAGTTAGCAATAGATCTAAAAAGAATACTTTGTTATTTAAGTATATAATATTGACTTAAAGTAAAAGCTAATAAAATTAATAATCACAATAATTCAATTCTATTTAAATCATCAACAAAATTGAAAAATGCATCGAAATTAACTAACAACCCTATTATCTGCATCATGTTCTGTTTCGATAGAAGGTAGGTTTCCGGCTAAAGTGCGAAGGAATCGAGGCTTATAGTTTTTATCAGTTGATACTAGAAAATCTCAAACGATTTCATTTAGGGCCTTTGTGACATGTATACAAAGTTAATTAGTCAGAATGGCTTCATATGGTAAATGTCTGAATACCATATTTCTAATACATTATTTTACTTAGATGACGAGTTTGTGTATTAGGTGTCAACAATTGACAACTGCCAGTGTCTTTCTTCTGTAGACAAAGAGTTGATTCAAAGCAAAGAAAGCATTGATACCAATTCTGAAGGAAATATTTACCAAATTAAAACATTGAATATGAAATTTTTTTTCTGACATTTTGAAGTCAAATTGGTAAGAACGAACATTGGGATAAGACGGCGTTTAATCATAGGAAATTTGTCAAAATGAATTTCCAAAGAACAGCTAAGCTCACTTTGTAATACTTAATAACAAGCCAAAGACTGAAATGATAACACATTTAGAACAAAACTCGGGGAATGACTTATCTAACATCCTAGAGAACAATTTCAAAATTAGAAATCAATTTCCTATATTGAAAACGTCAAGTTATCATTAAAATAATATTACATTATGTGCTTGTGCTTTTGCTGAGATAAACTTTACGAAGAGGATTTCGTTCGTATCATTGATAGGGTTTGATATTTCAACTATTTCAACTGGTATAACTGCAAGATGGTGATTATGAATATGAATAATGATTCTGAGATTGTTCGATCATATTCCCACCTTCATATTGATAAGTAATGGTAAAAATAACGTGGCAAACTAAGCTAAGATTAATGCAACAAATATGGTAGCAACTGATTCGACTGATTATGTCTATGTACTCTTTCCACTTAATGAATTGGCATAAATAAATACCTCTACTGCTGGCTACCAAATTTCAGTTAGAAACAGCTTTGATTTCGAAGTGATAAACCGCGTGTCAGTAGAATATGTAGTATTGCAAAAATACAATTTTGAATACAAAATTAAATATGCTAGGAGAGAGGGAAGACAGGTTTTATGACAGGTTTAAAAGGCGTTCACAAAAAAAATCAAAATAAATGAGTTATTTGTTTTCAATTGTAATATATCAAATGCTTATATTTACGAAGCAATCTAAGTTATGCGTCCCATTTGAAGAATGCTAGTTATGAGGCCAATTGATCACCTTAACTCAATTCTTTCTTTCTGTGTATATTACATTACATTTCAGTAAACGGTGTGCAAATGTCGCGGTTTGTTATCCACGGATGTGGATTCTGATGAATAAAAATTATGAAATTTGTTTATGGAAAACATGGAGGAAAAGTCAAGTTCTTAATATACCTAACGATTGTTGTGTAATGGGCACGTTTTTGCTAAGACTATTATTGAATTTAAAAGCTAAAGATATTAAACACTCCATGCAACAGCTTTGTAAAAAAAATACTTACATAATTGTCATGAGTGCGATGTTCTTGATGTCAAAATGAGAAGCAAAGAATAATTGATATAAATTATGCCTGTATAGACTGAGTAATTTGGCATTATATAGTCTCCTCAACGAATGTATTAATTCTTTGTCATGAAACAAGACCTTCCCTTTGTCAATTATCAACTTTCTTCTAGGTCTAAATGAGATCCTATCGACCATACCTGAAATCTAATGTTATGATGGAATGTAAACTTGGCTGAGTGGATGTCAAACGTAAAACACTTTGAGTAATAATCGAAAGCGTAGATCACGGAGAATACTTTTCCTAAAGTATTAGCGATCTTTCTTTTCATTTCCTCCATATTAGTATAGACGAGAGATTCATCAGTGATCATCATAACTTGTCATTAGTTATCAATATAGCAGCATGAACTTCATAGCACCGTAGGTACTTATTACACGTTGAAGAGCAAGTTACATGATTGTTGTTTAAGTCTTAATTAGATAGGATCCTTTCGGACTAACAATATGAATTTAAAGGTGTTCAAATCAATAAATTTTCTGTAAATGTTCATTGGCAAAACCAAATTACATTAGCTACAGTTAACATAAAGAAGTCAATGTAAATATGAGTACACTGACATAAAGTGTTTAGGCTGTTGAGCTTGAGAATGGTACACAATGATGGTCCTATGACTTAAAGTTACAATCAAATGTTTTAGGGTCTCCTGACACATACGATAATTCAACAGCTCATCATCGCTTCGAAGTGAAGTCTTAACACGATTTAGACTTGAGAGAAAGCTTTATCTATGATTGCATCTTGTTATTAATCAGATTACTTTAGGCTGATTACATACCAAAATTCAAGTTTTTATATGCCTTCATTGTATATAATGTCTCCATCAAATGTAAAACATCAATATTGGAGATCTTAGTGGATTAGTATTACTAATGTCACCGATGTACCGTTGTAAAGGAATTGATTAAGTACCCACTGACAGTTAGTTAAGGACAAACACACATCGGCATTTCTATCATTTCGTTAACAATCCTTTATAGCTAATGGAGTTCAGAGTGGTAAGTCGTTTTCATGTGCTTTGATGATAATTCATAATTGTATTTTATCTGTGCCAACATACAATTTTATGTTTGGATTATCTATGGTTTTCCAGTACCATTATATACCAGACTATATTGTAAAGATAAATTAATATAATAAGTGCTTTTGACAAAATTTCAAACCAGCCGCATTATATCCTTGATATAGACGAGCCATTTACTTGATAGTTATGTTGATAATCTGGTTTTTCATTAGACCAAGGAACTAACCAACACATTTATACGTCCTTGAAATGCAAAGATATTGTTGGACTGGTATCTATTGGATAACAAACGAATAAGAATTTAAACTAATAAAGAAAATGTTCTACAACAATTAACAATGTTACACTAATCGATCTATTTTTCCAAATACCTCACAGATATTGTATAACTGGTACAAATTGGATAAAATTTTCGGCCTCGAAAACGTAGACGTACAAATTTCTACAAATACAGAAAGTGTTCTACAAATTTAACATTGTTACATTACGCGATCTAATTTTAAAATTTTCTTAAAGTTGAATAAATAACTGATGTGATCAATTTAACAATCCTTTATGACAAAACGTGTATTTGACCTTCAAATTTAAGGATAAATGCAAAACTATGCAAAACTTTCATTTGAAGTGTATTTATGGTGAAAGTTCAATCAAAATCCGTGATTACCTCTCGTTACAGTGAATCTAGTCCTACATGTAACTGATCTAGAACACTTTGATACATGAATGCATATAGAAACTTTATCATTGTAAGCATAGTTGTTTTTTCATTAGAGAACTGACTTAACCTGATTTCAGTTAATACAGATCCGGCTTCTGATTATTTATTGAGGTTTTTTTCTGATGAAAAATACAAAAACATGAGCTCTACAATTTCTTTTATATTGTTTAGATTTTAGTATTTTACTTGCAAAAACATTTTAATCACCTAGTGTGTACGTATAAAATGTACCCCTTATGTAACCAGTTCATATCATCACAATTCCCCCAAACAATTTTCATGCAGGTGGAACATATGAAAATGTATAATATTTTGAGAATGATATTAACATTAACGTTGATGTTGATCGCATCACACAACATATTTTTTTGTCACAGGTGAAACCAAACCACTAGTTTGGATGTGGCATGAGCATTCCTTGGCTCCTAGTTGTCACAAGGTTTTAACTAGCAACAGAGAACCATAATAGCATTAATGTTAGAAACATTGAGGTGACAGAGTCAAAAAAGATAGTATGTATTAGGTTGTTACTAATCGTTACGGTGAGGTGATGTTGGTTTAACGCCGCTTTCAAGAGTATTTCACTTATATCGTGGCTGCTAGTACTGGCAGTGAAAAAGCAGGGAACACCATTGCAGCTATGCGAACATCAGCTGGAGGTACCGAACCAATGGTGGAACTGCGCTAAATCACACAAAAAGTGACGAAACCGATTGGTAGGAATCTTTCCCTTATCGAACCCATCCTAATCATATTTTCTTCTACTTCGACTATCCTTTATACTCCACCGTCAATGAAAAAACGAAGCCATTTATGGGTATGCTCTGTGGCTTCTTCGTTTGTGTTACTGTCTGACTGCTTTAGTCTCGATGAGATATTGAGGTTCTTCATTAGAGGTAATCTGTACTACGTTTTCACTTATCAATAGTTTTATTTATACTCTCTATATGTTATGAGACTAATCGGTTTTCTTATAAAGATCATCCGTCATTTCAATCAATCAATTGTACACAAAAAGGCAGGCAACCTGACATTCACTTCCCACAGAGATAGCTCCGTCATTAATTCCTATTTAAACTCTGTCTTGATACGAAGGTTCCCCGGGCTTTCGGCAGTTTCCCCTACCGGCGCAATATTGCAGCTTAAACCACCTGATAATATTTCAGCCAATGAACACAGCGAATGCATGAATAACATATTTGTTGTCACACAGGCCTATGCCATGATGCAGTCGCAAAATGAGGCGTATGTGTTCTGTAAAGAAGGCTCACATTGCAAGGTGCATATTCGAAAAAGCTTTTGGAAAGCTTACGGAAAAAACTTGAATGATGACTTTTAAAACGGCATCGCATAACTAACTTTGATTGCATCCAATCAGCGTTCTACATTTCTAGATCAAGAAACATTCGTATTAAGACAGAGGTTGTGTAGGAATTTATAGTTGGGAGAGAATGGTAACCAGGGCCCAGATTTTCGAAACTCTCTTAGTGCTTAGATAGTCGTAAGCTAATGTTAATGTATGGTACTTACGACTATCTTAGTGCTAAGAGAGCTTCGAAAATCTAGGCCCTGAATGTTAACATGTTATCTTTCATTACCTCCGGAATGTTTTATTTGTTGATATGAGGTGATTTTGGGTTGAAACCTTCTTTCAAGACACGTGTTTAATAACTGAAATATTGTTCAAAGCACGTTAAACCCAAACTCACTCACTCACTTTTTTCAAGAGTTTCTCACTTATATCACGGCTGCTACAATTAATGCGGGTGAAATCCTTCAACACTATTGTGGCTAAGCATGGCAGTCAAACCTGCGGGCATTGGCGTGAATTAACGAATCATGGGTGTTACCCCGCTTCATTTCAGCTTAGCATTGTACCAAAATTTAACTTCGCGTGGAACAGTTCTCTACAGCAAATTTGCAGGATTCGAACCCCGGACATGACATTATTGTTATAAATATTATTTGAACAATACATGAATAGGGCCTTGTTCCATCTGAACCATATCTTTTTCAGTATTTCATTTTCAAACCTCATTTCATATCGGCATGAAAAACCCTTTTGGTTTTATAAGTTAAGTGGCGGTGATGCTCTCCGAAAAAAGGTAAGTAAATGGATAGACACTAACTTATTTTCTGTCAGGTAATTGTAAATTAATAGGATCATACAACATAAAGGAAAACGTTCGTCATCAACTATAAAGTCGAAAATAAACTAAATTATATGGCAAAGGCTTATTACTGTACTTCGTTATTATAAGAGGTATGATAAGATAAGAAAAAATAAGACTTCATTGTCCAAAAAGGAAATTTTGGTTGGTAAAACAAATGCGAAATGAAGAATACATTTTATCACTACACATCACATATCAAATATATGGAGTTAAGAGATTAAAAGGCAAGGTTTGATAAGGCTTAAAATATTGTAATGTAAAAAGGTTTTCATAAAGGTTAGATGCTAAATGATGATTAACTGTCGTTAAAAAAACTTGATACCGGCTAATAGAAGCGAATAAAAATATGACTTAAAGGTTACTTTTAAGGTAAATACAAGTTTTAAGATATCATCTTTTTCAGCCTTTCTCGACGACGACTAAAATCCAATTTTTCAGTTTATTGATTATAAAGGTATAATAAAGGTAACTGGTTGTCAACGCGGCCACTGCCGTTATGACACTTCTTAATGTCCTTAGAATGTATGTATATTCAGAAGGTTTAATCTGCCAGCATGTGTGTTTTGAACGAAAATATATCTTTTTCTTGTCGGGACTACAACGGAGCTGATCCAATTATTATCTTCGGTAATTAGTATACCAGGAAGTTTAAGGTTTACCGTGTAATGTGATATGTATTTCTGACATCGCTCAATTGAGAAGGAACAAGTTAATGTTTTGCTGTCATGGGTGGTAATTCATTTTTTTTTCATTCAGTTGTTGGTCTTACTGTAAAGGGCATTTCATTTCTTTAAAATGTCCTAATGAATATCAGTTTATGCAAAATGTGCTATCTTCAGATGATCTAACATCACTTAATATCTCACAGTAACCATAACGATGGACACTGGACACTATTATCACAATTCATACGAAAACTGGATTCCTCTATATTAGTGTGAACACATTTTAATCGTTTGAGATAGGAAAATCGATTCGCGTAGCTTAATCGAATTAAATGTATGTCTTTAAGGATGAGTTATTGATTTGTTGCAATAATTGACATTTGTTTTCTTTTCCATTGGATCACTTCCTTGCACTAAAAACTGTGCTACAGTGCCTTTAATATATCTTTGGAAAGTACGAATTTTTTCAATGACATGGATGAAGTGCAATAGATGTGTTTTTTAAATATCTGTATCAATGTGTGCAAATATTTCTTATATTTTCCTTGATTTGGGTTTTTTGTCATCTATACATTTTAATATGATGGCTCATCACATGTGTTTGTACACGCTACTTATTACTTATATTTTTTAGAAGAGTTTTTTAGAAACTTACGAGCAGGCGAGTTTTTTCATCATCCAAGAACATACTTAAAACATTTCACTGAGTAAATGTGCATTTGACTGAATGATTGACTGTTGCTGTTGTTGTTAAATAGCAGCGTGAATAATGAAATTATTTTTAAGAGATTCGTAAATTTTCCATCTGACTTAGTAATGAAGTAGCACGTATATGTTTTTTATTGAATCGTTAATGCCAAAGCACGAGTCCGACGTACGCTTAGAGATCAAATTCTGCCGTGCATTCAGAACACATCAGTCAATGTTTTATGACCCAAATGAAAAAATGTCTCTACTGTTAAAAAAGTGTTTATGATTTTTTTAATCATTCGACAAACAAAGTTACGATATTTCTTAAAGGGCGATGAGCTATGATTTTTTAAAACAATGTGAGCTGGTGTCACTTCTGAATCGTGTTAATATCGTGAATTTGAGGCTACTGTTCACTGAATGGCGAATATGCACTCTAATCTTTATCAATCGTGTGTAAAGGATATTGTAGTGTATCGTTTATATGGCAATAAGTGTAATAATGTAATGTCACAATAGTTTGTAGTAACCTAACAAAGTTAGCATCAATGTGACAGTGATATAGGAATCGCCGAAATAATTGTTTCAGCACATTGCAAAAACGCTTGATGTATGGAGGACGGTTATAAACTTTCCTTACTTTAAACTTTCGCTCATGTTGTACTAAATAATTTACTGGTATGATAAAATTATCATTAAATGGATGTTAACTTTGTATCTGCTATGTGTGAGATGCGTTCACAAAATGTTTAATAGCTTCATACCAATAAAAATTTCATGATTATAATTATGTCATAAACTCATCTTACTATTCCCTTACTTTATACTTTAGTAGAAATATACATGCAATAAGCAGGTGTGGCCTTGAGCTCAAATACATAGGTACATCACACGTTATGCACTCTGTTTTAAAATTGTAAAACTTTTCATGAAATCACAAACCTCATTTCTAAAACAGAAATTTGGAATGACATAAATCTATGACTACTCATTCAATCACATGTGATAGAACACAGTCTCAGTACACCTCAGAGAAAATTGAAGGTACCTATAAAGATAAAGATCAACTCTTGTGTGTGTTAATAACCCTTTCCCTTCATGAATAATTGAGGTCATTAGTACTTCAAGGAGCCAACTCTTGATATATGTTTTAAGAGGTTTGGTTTCACTCTCAAGTTTAACTTATGTTTTTGACATATTTGTAAATGTTTTGCATATTTTCAAGCATCGACTTAATAGAGAACTCGTAAGCAACGTTTGCTGAGAAGTCGGACAACAGAAATCTTGAATGTCAACAAACCATATCTGAATATTGTATTATGTGTTGATAAACATAAACTCATTAACCCCATGTAATTCCGTTAGAACCATCAAACTGAACACACGACATTTCTCATACTTACATTTGATTTATGTGTTAGTTCTCGTTTCAACTATTAAGGTCGAAATAATGTCATTGAATATTTGAAAAACTTTTGCATATCACAGTGAATTTTCAAGGACAAACAATAATAGGCTTTGGTTAAACTATAGTTGAAATTCAAATAATCTTTGAAAATCAATGCTTGATAAACAGAAAATTATATGATTGTCCTTATAACTCGTCTTGACTTACGATCTAACATTTGTACTAATTGCATATGTTTCATGAAAACCAATACAAAGTGGATTGCAAATGCTGGAAGAATATATCAATTCATTTATTTCCCCCATAGTTTAAGTGAAGTGCGGTGAGATGATTTAGGGTTTAACGCCGCTTTTAATTGTATTTTGCTTATATCACATCTGCTAGTATACACATCTGCTAGAAGCGAACCATGGGTGCTACTGCACTGAAAGTTGTATTGAAGGCTTTGTGAAGAGTAGATGTTTAGTGAAGCCACTTTAAACTAGATGTGTTAATGTTCATAACATATGGTAATAACATAGTCACGATTTAATTAATTAATTAAAGAATGATTTGGATGACATGATTTCGTGTTATTTCAGAGATACTTAGAAGCGGACAGGCTGAGTTTAGCTAACTGAGGGAAACATCCTAACCTCAATACGCGATAACCTGATTATGTGTCCCATAACTGCAGTGTACAGTGAAGACTGTGTAGTTCATATTAATTTTTAATTCATTTAATCCAAGGAATTTTGTTACAAAAGTTTCTAAACAAGGTGTGTTTTGTACTCATTCAATAAAAGATTATTTAAGGTTTCTTACTGTACTTAATGTATTAATAGATTAACATATACAATGAATACTTTCTTGCAATTGGAATGATTTCTTCCCTACTTATAATTTACTTATGTAAGTGATAATTATGGCTTCCAAAATAAGGTCGCCAATGCCATTAACATATTTTAGCAGCTATAAGATCATAGATCTTTGAGTCTTTTTAAAGTATTTCGTACATATTTAATTAATTTGTAAAGACTATATCTTCCAGTATAAACATATAAAAGCATTTTTTTAGTATTTGGGATTACTTAATCAATTTCACAGTAAAACAATTCATTAAGTCTGTAATTGAAATTCATAGAATGCATATTTTTGAATGCACCCTTATCATGACAAACTTAATATGTTGGTCGTTCAGGGCATATGATATATGAAATGAACGATGATAACGATTATAGATTCCCTATGCTGTAAAAACCCAACAAAATACTTCCATCTGACAGATCATCTGTTATTGAAAGTGCATAGTTAACTTTTAGAAGTTAAAAACACTATTTCCCAATTGGACAGCCGTACCAATGAATAAATATCAACATGATTTTCCAAAGTTTTTTTAAAAACATCTGCATTTAAATGATTCACACACTTTTTTTTCAAATAAATATCAATCATCTAACATTGCATACGTTACTGTCAGATAAAAGTAAGTAGGATACTGAAGTCTTCATTCAAATGGGATTACACTCATGAATACCTAAATAATGTTTTTAAAAGCTCAGGGGAAAAGCTGCTTTAAATTCGTTCTGAGAAAATCTTAAGCTCCCTACGTTGTGAATTGGAAATTGACATAGCATGTCCTTGGAAGACATAGCATGTCCTTGGAATTACAAACTAAGTGCTTTTTTTAGCTATTGAAACAAAAAGATGAATAACATCAGGAGTACATAAAAGACACGCTTACAGTCTGTTCGGAATGGGGGAATGAAACCTGACTCGATGGCACTGAACCAGTACGATGCCTTTTGATAAATGTGTATGCTTTACTAGTTGTAGAATATGTCAGAGTAAAGGTGTTGTGTATCCAATTGGTTGAAATAATGCATATGCATTGCTTGTTTTAGAACTTGTCAGTGAAATGTACGGAGATGTATATATCTCTATTGTTTTCACAAAATTCGAGTCAATTTCTCTACTCATGCATTTGTTGATTGGAGTTATTTGTGAATGATGAGAATTGCGAATAGTAATTCAATGAATTCCTATATTGACCTTATTTTAATACCAGAAATCCTGCCATGACATGCGTTATATCAAATTTTGGATAGAAAACTGGTTGTAGAATATGTTAATACCAAAAGTCCTGCCATGTCATGCGTTATATCAAATTTTGGATAGAAAACTGGTTGTAGAATATGTTAATACCAGAAATCCTGCCATGTCATGCGTTATATCAAATTTTGGATAGAAAACTGGTTGTAGAATATGTTAATACCAGAAATCCTGCCATGTCATGCGTTATATCAAATTTTGGATAGAAAACTGGTTTGAGACAAATTCTCATATGCCTATAATGCCAACAAAGCTTAACAAAATTATATATTAGAATTTAACATAACCTAAAAATAATAGAATCTGGGGAAAAAACCATCATCATAATGATGTAAGCATTGCAATAAAATGTTAACAATGCGTACTGTATGTCCGTTTACTCATTATGTTTGAATTCGTTTAAAAAACAAATGTACAAGAAAGAAAGAATTATTCCAAAAATCCATTTGTTTGAACCATATATTTTCGAAAATGAATGTTTTAAAATAAATTGAGATGACAGAATAATTTGTAAGATGCTTTCATCAATCAGAATATTTTTGGATGGCATTTTTTGTAATAATGATAATGATATATATATCGTCACTATAAAGGGAGATTATGAAACAGGTTTTCAGTGATGTCAAGTTAGTTAATGGAACGTTGTGTTCTAAGGCGTTATTTACATCATAGACAGATACTACTAGCTGTCATTAGAACACGTGACCAAACGGTAATGATAATAGTTTAATGACAGTACGTGAAGTCTTTTAACATCACAGTCCGCGACAGTTACTTAGAATTACGTTTGCTGATATTACAACAGAGTTTCGAAAAAATAACGTGGTGAAGCAAACCTTGCGAAAGTAGATGGGGCTACTGTTGTTTGAATTCCAATACAAAAAGCTAGTAAGCACGCAATCTTTTCAATCTTAGTGCAGACATTAGATGAAAGTTTTAGGTAATTGATTTTAATGACATGCATAAATATTTTCTTGCCCAAACGAGACTATGACTTGAAAGGCTTTCAAACAATTAGACAATCTGCTTCATCTGTTATGCTAGTAAAACGATTACCACATTCAAGAAAGACCCCTCAATCTGACCTTTTTACATTTGAAACTGAAATAAATCAGTCGGAAATATCTTCGGGTTACCTCGAAAGCAGCACCTTTAACAAAGACAGGAATTGTCGAGTAGTTGACTATAAACATTAATGTGAAAAAGCGTAAGCGGTAAAAGCGCCAAAACAACATGATTTTCGCAATTAAGTAAGCAATGCCCAGATCAAGTTAAATCACATCAATTATGCCATTCAGAAAGTCACACCAATTTGGAAAGTTTTGAAGAGATTGGTAATTGATCAAATTAGGACAATATACAATCTGCCACGAAGGTGCCAACAAAAATTACGACTTTTTCCACAATTCGACAGCTAACGTTAATTAAACCTCAGATAACTCTCTTTAATGACATTTTGTTTTGTTGTCAGATGTTATTATGATTAAAACTTTGTTTCAAAACATTCAAACACCTCATCTTTATAAATGAATGAGCAATGAAATGAAATAAATAAACATTTGATGCTGTGTAATAAAATCATTTAACGATAACTCATCTTGGGAAAATATCAAGTGACCTTCATTATCTCGCTTTAATTGTTGACAGAAGGTTCGCCTCTGTTCGTTGAGGTGGTGGGGTCGAATTCTGGGTGGATCTCAACCTGAAAAAGTACAAGAATTTGTATAAGTTCAATTTGCAGATAGTTTGTTCCCGTACGTAAAAAGTGTACATTTGTTCACTAAATGAGTAGCATGTTTCTTTAATTTGCCTCCATCGACAATCGCACTTCACAAAAGTGTTCTTAGCCAACTCTTACCAGATGTATTAATTATGTTATATAATTATGTTAATGATAATTTATAAAAAATGCATATAGGTTGGAGGAAAATAAGATTTAGAAAATATGCAACGATAAGAGGTATGTTGTTATCGTGTGAATATATATATATATATATATGAAAGTATTAAAAAATACAGAGAAGATGTAAATCAACTTTCACAATCATGACTTTATCTTTTTTCCAATATGCATATTTCTGCTTCTTGATTCGAAGCTTCTTCAGGGAATGAAGAATTTTTTAATACTTTCATATATACTTCTCCACGATTGATACTTCTTACATTTTCTATATATATATATATATATATATATATATATATATATATATCATGTACATCTTCTATTTCTATGAACACATCAATCAACAAATTAAATGTTTCTATATTGTGGGCGTCTAAATTGGTTTTGAACTTCTCGGACTAGAGAAATGCATTATAGTGGTATTAGCATATACAAAACATCAAGGAGTAAAAGCTATCGTAGAAAGGTCTGTTTGATCGAGAATAGTCATTTGCGATGCTAGCACGCATAAACTCCTTGAGTGCCTTCGTATATGTTCGCAATCAGGATATCAGCTTATAATCTCTGTCATTTCCTCCATGTTGATATACAAGAGAGACTCATCAGTGGTGATTGTGTAGCTTTGATTACTTGTCAACGTAGTACCGTGACCTTCATAGTACGAAGAAGACCACCTCCCGTAGAAGATTAAATTAACTAGTGGCCATTGATAACTTATCAGAATAGCTGACTCGGACAAAGCTTTTTTATAACACTTTATTTTATGTCACGTGAAAGGGGCAGCAGCTCCTTTTTGACAACCTTTTTCGAATTTTCCCATCTATTCATCATTTTGCGCAAAATACTTCTTCAGAGAGTTCAACATCACATTACT